>OX451737.1:1197725350-1198925350 GCA_948472305.1 Vicia faba | reverse complement strand
ATACCCATTTTTGCCCAAGCCGCCTTTTCAGGTTTTCGACTTGCCGAGTGTACAGATTTTTTTTATTTCATCCCTCATTTTGCCCGAACCCTTTTGGTTCGCCGGGAAGCCCTTATTTTTGCCTAGGTGTGTCAACCTAGCGGGTCTTTGATTATGCGTAGTATTCTTTCGACTATGTCCACGCTTTCAGAATGTAAGGAGTTGCCCCTGTTAGAAGTGTTTTGTCATGCCACCAGAAGATTTTTGATCGTGCAAGTTTTGTTGCTGGAATGCCCCCAAGTGTCTCAGATGGAGAGTTGCCCCTAGCTGCTTGGCATCGTTGAGAGATTCTCTGGATCTTGATTGGACTGCCCCAGATAACGGACCATGATCATGCCATGCCCCTTGATTGGAAGTACTTCTGTTCATTAGGCATTCGTCGTGCGAATTTCTATGATGTTCAAACAAAAAGTCATATGCAAACAAAGTTATGTTAAAAATGCAAAGCTCATGTCTGTCTTGAAGATTTTGAAAATGCATTATTTTTCATAAAACAAGTGGATGTTTGTAAAACATGATGTCAACTCCGTATTTACCGTAGGTCTTCAGGAGTCAGGATACCTTTTGTAACAGTATGCTTTCGAACTAACCCATGCTTCAGCTAGGAATTTTAAGGGTTATAACGTGGCCTGGTTCACGGTTTAAGAAACAAAGGATAAAGGCTCAAATTTTATTTGTACCCACCCGCTCTTCGTGATGTTCTCCAAACCTAAACTCAGTTGATCATACGTTAGACCTTGTTTGAGTCTTTGCTCTAATTTTCCGGTGATGGTTCGGATGTTGATAACTTATTTTGAATAGGCAGTCATTTTTGTCGAGGGTTTGTAAGACCTCTTTCTTGTCTGATTTTTGTTATCCCTTTTTTTTGCCTGAACTGTTTCCTTTTTGGAATTACAGTCAGCGGGATGCCCCAGCTTTGTAAGTCTTCTTCATGGGTATTTTGACTTATTGGGCTTCTTTATTTTGAAAGATAATGATTTCCTTTCTTTATTGATCATTCGGAACCATCACTGTCTTTCTTTGTTTTGTAAGGATCTTTTGGTGCCATTCGTTATGCACTTGGATCAACCGAGAGAACTACCCTGCCCCAGGTTATGATGAAGGGTTTTGAATTTCGAAAAGAAAAACTCCTACTTCTTTGGCTCAGAGGGGTTGAGGAGGGATTATCATCCTTATAACTCCAGTGTTTAGGGATTGAAACAATTCCTGTACCTCATCAGCGGGGTCTGTTCAAAAGCATACTGTAGATTACGGTATCGTTTTCGTCATCCTCCCTCAAGAGGCTTAGAATTATTAATCGAGCGTTGATCATCAGAAAAAATATGAAAATAATTTGCATATAGTGAATGCGAATATATTGCTTCAACACAGACATATGCGATGCATTAATGAAATAACAACGTTTAACATGAGTAAATGTTTGAACAAAAGAAAATTGCAACTTGAACATTCGAATGAGCAAAATTTTCTCAATCCTAGCCATGTTTTGGCAAGGGAGCAGTGATCACGTGAGGAGTCTTGGGTACTTTAAACTGAATCTCTCCAGCGTCGATCACGTCTTGGATCTTATTTTTCAAGCTCCAATAATCATCTGTAGTATGCCCCGGGCTGTCAGAGTGATAAGCGCAGCGGGCGTTGGGGTTATACTTCGGTGACGTTGTATTTTGGTTCTTCGGAGCTTCTTTTAGAGTTACCAGCTTGGTCTCCAGCAACTGTGGCAATATCTGGGATAAGGTCATGCTAAGCCGAGTGAACTGCCTTCTCTCGCTCTTTTGTTGGTTGTGATGTTGAATTTGTGACATTGGAGCCATTTGAGGAGCTCTCCCCTTACCTCCTTGTCTCAAAGGTGGTTGAACGATGACTGGCTTTTTACTCTTAGACTTTTGCCCTAGTTGGTTACCCTGAAGCAGTTGGTTGACGAGAAACCAGAGCTTATCTTGTCTTTGAGCTAACTCTTGAATGGCAGTCACCTGCCCCAGCATCTGGACCCTCAATGCATCCACCTCAGCTTGTAGGTGTTTCAGCCTTTCATCCTCAGCACTTTTTCTGACAAAGGTCTCCATGAGAAGTGTCCTTAGCTCCTCCTGCCCCTTGGATAGATTCAGGAGGATTTCCCCGAACCGAGTCTCTTGAGCAAGAAAGTCCTGGTTATTTTGTGGGTAAGCCATTGCTGAAATAAATAGCGAGAAAGGTAAGTGGTCTGCAACAAGGATACCTGTTATGCAATGATGAGTATGACATGCATGTAATGATTTCAAGGACCTCGCGGGGTAAACAGAGAAACTTGTTAGAGTTGGAATTTGCGTTTTGTAGCTTGATGGGAGGAACTTCATGTTGTTGAGAGTCCTTCCTCAAGGGTCAAGGCTCACCATATCGGGTGGGTCATAGCCCCCGACAACCCTGGCTAGAGGAACTTTCTTCGAGTGTCAAAGCTCACCATATCCAGTGGGTCATAGCCCCTGACAACCCTGGCTAGAGGAACTTTCTTCTTTGCCCCTTACTGGGATAGTTGATTCACCATGACCTGCATCACAAGCCCTTGAGATCCTTGAAATGGGTTAGGATGTATGCAATGGTATGATGTCATGATGCATGGGGTAGTATGGATAAACCATGTTATGGGCCCTTATTAAGGACTGCAAACCAAAACCTGCAAGAAACTCAAGTAAAACCTGTCATGAGTCCCAGTTAAGGACTAAAACAAACCCTGCAAGAAACTCGGTAAACCTTGTTATGAGTCCTAGTTAAGGACTAAAACAAAAAGCCTGCAAGAAACTTAGTAAGCCTTGTTATGAGTCCTAGTTAAGGACTATGAACAAACCTGCAGAAAATTCAGTAAACCCTATTATGAGTCCTAGTTAAGGACTATAAACAAAACCTGTAAGAAGTTCAGATGTCAGATAACAAGCATGCAAGTAATCCAAGTTTGAAGGCACACAAGTCACACAAAAGAGCCCTTAGAGTTTAGGCCAGCATGAAGTTTGGGGTACTACCCTCTTGAAGTTGGTGGGCTCAACCTGTCCTATTAGAAGTAACCGGGTTCTAAGGGTCCCAATATCACGGGATTGCTTTCATTGTTCATCGTTTCGATTTAGCCACTGAACTGGCGACCGAAATATTCCAGGAAAGCAACCCTCAATTGAGTGTAGTATCGAGTATCAACCAACCTCGGACTGCACCAAAGTCAGTTATCTCACTACCCTAAAGAGGCCAAGATAGTTCAATTAAGGTTCCTAAGGTCTTTTGATGCTTCACGACACCACGCGGAGGCCCCGTACTCTCCTTGACTGAACTCAAGGGTTACCGGTACACACCAAAGTGCCACATCAACGTAGCAGACTGTTTCAACCATGTCGGTATACCCCGCACAGTTCCCTCACAGCCTTGTTGCTACTTTCTAAGAAGGTATCCCCCAGATCCGGGTTAGGATCTATAGAACTCCCAAGCAACCCACAATTTAAAGCACACAAGGAAAGCAATTGAAAACACAGTGATCTTAGTCCTAAGGTACACCTCACTTTAAGTTTAGTCCCCAGCAGAGTCTCCAGTTCTGTGATCGGTGGATCTAGAACTGACTGTTTAACGCTGGTTCGCGAAATGTCGCGGAAGCAAGAGTCGCCACCGTCTTTTATTTTCTCCAAATGGAAAGGACAAAAGCACAGAAAAATTCCTTAAAGAGATTGCTCTCGGTTCGGGAGGTAGATTATAGAAAGGGAAGGTGTTAGCACCCTTTCTATCCATGGTTATCCATGGGCTCTTAGATACTTGCTCATTTGTGTTTTCAAAATGGTTTGTTTGCTTTTCAACTGTGGGTTTTTAAAAAGTTTCTTTGAAAATTTCAGTTCAACTCTTGTATCGGTCCTCAAGAGTGTTTGAAAAATTGCTTTCGAAAGCTTTTTGAAAAGGTGTCGGTGTGAAAAGTATTTTTTTGATTGGTTTTGAAATTAGAGCAAGTATCTAGAGTCGTCTACCTACCCTAAGGAATTCGTCTGTGTAAATGTCCTTTAAAGTAGTGCCATCCCACCATTGAGAGGTAGGTAGCACCACCGTTGGAGGTGTTCAGGTCAATTCGAGGTTCGGGACATGGTGATCACCAGAGCAATGGGAAGACACCTTAGAAGCTACCCTCATGCCAGGTTCCCGGATCATGTGGACTTACTAAGACATCCTCTACTCAACGATCACCTTTCGAGGCAAGGCAACAGTGAGGCGTATCCTAGGGGTGGTGTGTGATTTGTGTGTTGTTTTCATTTGTATTTATCTTGTCATGTCAAAGTGATCTAGCGTTTGTTTTTATTTTTATCCATTCATTCTTGCATGCCTTGATTAACTGTTAAAAGTTGCGAGAAGGTAAAAATTCTAAGCTATTACAAAAGGCGCGGGTCCACATCGCCAGAATTTCCAGAACCCGATTTGACAGAAAAATAAAGAATTAAAAGAAAAGTAAAGTGCAAGAAATTAATTTACAAGGCCTTGGGAGAGGTACATAAATATTATACAAAAAAGAAATAAACGCGCGAATTAAATAAGAATTAAAACGAGGGCGTTGGACCCTTTTTGCAAAATTAAATTAAATGATGGAATTAATTAATTAAAAAAGAAAAGAAATTGTTTTTTGGTATTTTTTTGGTATTTTATGATTTTAATGAAAAAAGAATTAATTAAAATAACATGCTAACCCTAATTCTAATTGTTTTTAATTTATTAAGAAAAGATCAAATTTTAACCTAAAATTAAGCCTAATTATTTTACATGCAATTTGATTATAAAAATAAATAATATTTAATTATTATAAAAGAAAATAAAAAGGGATAAAAATTAATTAAACCCTAATTCTATAAGTTTTGAGTTTTAGTAAAAAAAATATTAAGATTAAAACCTAAATTTAAAACTAAATGAATTGATGAATTTATTTACAAAAATACTAAAAATAAAATATTTATTATTTTTTCATCTTTTCTGGTTTTTTATTGTTTTTTTATATATATTGAAAATATTAAATTAATTAATAAAACAATAATTAAAAGAAAGTAAAAATAATGAAAAATAAAGAAAGTAAAAAAATTTGCAAACCTAGGGGGGTCTGCCCCCAAATTGGGAGGTTTTTTGTAGTGATTCAGGCCCATTTATCCTTGGCCTTGTGGACTTTTCCAGGACACGTGTGGGTGCATTGACTCAGGCTTATGGTGCTCCTCTGATCAGAGCCACTGGATCAATCTCTGTGGGCGCGTGGCAATCTGGATCATGGGATGCATGATGGTCTTCAAGAGAAATACTGCATAGGAATATTAAGGGAAAAATAACATGGAAAGGGTGAGGGACCTGGGGTTCGAACCCAGGTCCTAGAGATTACCAGCGATGCACTCTACCAACTGCTCCACTCAACGCGTTTGTATATTTGATATCAAACAATTAATATAAAATAAAACCAAACATTAATGATGTTTTAGCGCGAAATTTTGAACAGACCAACCAATGCTTGCCACTTCATCGTCTTCCTCGCGTTGTTTTGTTTTCCTGAAAATATAAAAATCATAGGCAACGGTTTTCAAACGTTCTAAAAGGCATCATTAGAGAAAATAGCGAATAGCCCAGGAAGGCTCATAAATTGAGCGCGAGGGTGAGTTTCTCTTCGTCCAAGTGTGCTGAGCATGGTCATGGCATCGTGATGGTCTAATTTTACAGCGTTTGGAAACGCCTAAATTGGAGCTTGCAAAACCCTAAATATCGTTAATGGCAAATCTTCATATGGGGCACGAAAACAAAATTAAACTGTTTGGTTAGCATTAGAATTGAATAATGAACACAAATCAAGCGTTAAAAATTACAAAAGATGCATGAATTGAGATGCACGAGTATGCAATTTTTTCTGTACAGGTGAGATCGTTCTCACGTTTCTGGGCACGAAAGCTTGCAGTTTTTGATCCAAATCCCTTCTTTGAAGCCTCAACAAGCTAATGAGATAAAAATCTTGCCTTGAATCGTCCTAGAACTAGGTTTTCAGAATTGGAATTTTTGCCAAAAAATTGAGTTTTGTAATGGAGTTTATGCGCAGCTTTTTTTTGTTTTCGGCATTAGGGTTGCGTTTGGTACTTATGTATGAATGATTTAGGGTTGAAAACTTGATCCAAAACCTTTGCATTCATGGTTTGGAAGATTTGATTTTTCAAGATCTTTTTTCAATATTTTCCATGCTATTTGGTATCAAATCATGACAAAACCTTCCACAAATGATTATGCACGAATCTTGAGTGTCCAATGAGAGTATTTTCTGCACAAAAAGATTTTATTTCATTAGTTTAGTATTTTTTCATATTTTATTTAGTTTAAATGAATTAATTGTAATAAAAAATTCAAATAAATAAATAAAAATAATAAAAAACTTCCCTTTGGGCCAAATGGTCGTGTGCATGCTTTGGATAATGAATTGTGGAAGAAAAAGAAGCCCATTAGCAATTTTAGGTCATTTGAAGCAATGTTGACTTTTCAAAATATCCAAACATTTCCCAACTTTCACAAGGCATAACTTGCTCAATTTTTAAGCTTTGCTCATGTTCTTGGACATTTTGGAAAGGTCTTTTAGTCCTCTAACCAATTCCTTTGGTACCATGTCATTTTGATTTACCAATATCAAGTTATGGCCTTTGACTTAAAGTCCCTTTTTGTTGACTTTTGAAAATGACCTATAATGTTGAAATTGATAACTTTTTGTGAGAGCATTTCTTGGACTTGAAGTATGAATATGAGTTGTAGGAAATGTCTTTATCTTCAAAATGAGCTTTGGATGGAATTTTGCTGATAATCCATGTGAAAGTTATGCCCTGGTCAATTTACAGTTGACTTTTTCAGCTGTCCAAATAAGGAAACTTTTGCATCTTTGATGATTTTTGAGCCTAGCTTTGAGAATCATGATCAAGCATTGATCAAATGATGTTTGTGGCTTCAAAATGAGATGTTGACCAAAAATTTGAACTTTTGACTGTCAAATGACCATTTTGCCCCTACAGTTGACTGTAGTGCAATTAGGGTTTTGACTGTGCAATTTTGTGCTGAAAGTCTTGAAACTTGGTATGAGGATGCTTGACCATGTTTATAGGCATGTGGGACTTGATTGGACCCTTGGAAGCTTCATTTTCTTGATCAGAATAAAAACCCTAATTTTGACTGTTTAGGAGACCCTTGCACTGTGCAACCCTTGGGGAATTTTGAAGCCTGACTTGGCAATTCTTGAAGAATATGGGAGGGCAAATTTTGGGGTACAACAATATCCAATACACTATGCAAAAGGCGATCAAAGGTAGTATATTGGCTGATCATCTTGCTCATCAGCCCATGGAAGATTATGAACCAATGAAGTTTGATTTTCCAGATGAGGAAATAATGTATATTCGAGATTGTAATATACCGGGACCAGATGAAGGACCCGAGCCAAGATCGTGTTGGATGCTTGTGTTCGACGGTGCCTCCAATGACATGGACAATGGCGTCTGAGCTGTTATTACTCCACATGAAGGATTCCATATTCCTTCCACAACTCGTATTTTCTTCAATTGTACTAACAATATGGCCGAATATGAAGCTTGCATTTATGGCATTGAAGCAGCAATCAACCTACGGATCAAATATTTGAAAGTTTACGGGGATTCCAATCTTGTTATCATTCAGATTAATGGAGATTGGGAGATTCGTCATCAGGACCTGATTCCCTATCGCGAGCATGTTATGAGGTTGATTTCATACTTATAAGAGATCACATTCTAACACATTTCCAAAGAAGAGAACAATCTAGCTAATGCACTGGCAACTTTGTCTTCCATGTTCAAAGTTAAGTGGGCTAACGAAACACCTTCCATTACCATCAGAAGGTTGGATGAGCCAACTTTTTGCTTTGAAGCCAATTTGGAATCAGACGATAAACCATGGTTTCATGATGTCAAAAGATATCTTGAAACGCAAGAATACCCTGAAGAGGCATCCGTCACAGATAAGAAGTTCTTGAGAAGATTTTCGGCCAAGTTCTTTCTCAGTGGTGGTGTGTTGCATAAGAGGCATCATGATGGTTTACTGCTCAGATGCATTGACAAAAGAGAAGCAACTAGAATCATTGAAGAGATACATGAGGGTGACTTCGGGACTCACTCCAGTGGACATACCATGGTCAAAACGATTTTGCGAGCTGGTTATTATTGGTCAACCATGGAAATGGACTGTTACAATCATGCGCGGATTTTCCCCAAATGTCAAGTCTATGCTGATAAGGTGCATGTGCCACACGTACCACTGAATGTCTTGACCTCCCCTTGGCCGTTTGTGATGTGGGGAATCGATATGATTGGTAAGATCGAACCGAATGCATCTAACGGACACTATTTCATTCTGGTTGCCATCGATTATTTTACTAAATGGGTTGAAGCTGCATCCTATGCCAATGTCACAAAGCAGGTGGTAACTCGGTTCATTAAGCACAATATTATCTGTCATTACAGAGTGCCTGGAAAGATCATTACCGACAACGGGTATAATTTGAATAACAAGATGATGAAGGAGCTTTGTGAGTTTTTCAAAATCAAGCATCATAACTCTTCCCCGTATCGACCAAAGATGAACGGTGCTGTTGAAACGGCCAATAAAAACATTAAGAAAATTGTATAGAAGATGGTGATAACCTACAAATATTGGCATGAGATGTTGCCTTTCGCTTTACATGGTTATCGTACCACTGTGCGTACTTCGACTAGGGCAACCCCATTTTCTTTGGTTTACGGCATAGAAGCAGTGTTGTCTGTAGAAGTCAAAATCCCTTCTCTTAGGATTATGAAGGATGTTGAGCTTGACGAAAGTGAGTGGGTACATAATCGGCTGGATCAGTTAGAACTCATCGATGAAAAGAGATTGACGGTTGTATGTCATGGTCAGGTATATCAGCAAAGGATGAGGAAAGCTTTTGACAAGAGAGTACAACCTCAGTGTTACAAGTCAGATGACATTGTGCTAAAGAGGATATATCTTCCCCAAGCAGATCCTAGAGGCAAGTGGGCCCCGACTTATGAAGGACCATTCTTGGTCAGAAAAGTTTTCTCTGGTGGAGCAATGATGCTCGCAACCATGGATGGAGAATACTTCCCTCTTCCTGTAAATGCTGACGTAGTCAAAAAATACTTTGCATAAAAAAAAAGAGAACCCCGCTAAGTTGAAAACTCGAAAGGGCAACTTAGGAAAAAAGAGGGTGTCCTGGTGAATCGAAAACCTGAAAGGGCGATTCAGGAAAAAGTTAGGGACTTAAATAAAACGACTCCGCTCAGCATGATTTCCTTTGTTTCTCTCTTTCGGTCACCTGGCAGAGGTTCAAAGCCAATCCAAGATGTTTGTGTCAAAAGTAGGAAGACGAAGGCGTTAAAGTCATAAGAGTTATAGCAGATTCGGAACTTGATGGATATTTGTATTCGCATTGTCATTTGTAAACACTTGTTTATTTTGATTTTGCATTTAGCTACTCCAAAATGTAAATGCCTTTTTCACAGGCTGATTTCTAAAAATCAATAAAAGATCCTCTCTTATATGTTCACATAAATTCCTTTACTGTTCTGTTTGCAAAAACGTCCAATATTTTGATAAACATGTGCATATGAACATTATTGGCCCTACATAAACATGATAATCTAAGTTATAATTGCTTGAAATACGGATAATAAATACAAATGTCATGTTATGCAAGGGCATGCTAATTTTTCTTCTTGTTGATGCTCAACTACTTTTCTTGTGGGTACTTTGCTAAGCCGTTTCATGACTATGTACTTGGGGTAAAGGTTCATCCCTCCATTTTGAATGCTCATTTCTTCGGAAAGACACAAGGAAAACCATTCATAACTTCCCTTCATAATAAAGTGATCATGTCTCAGGATAGTGGCAAGTTTTCGGTACATTGACAAGTCCGGATAGAGACGATTCTCTTCCAGGGTGGCATTTTTTTTCTCTGCTGCATTTTCATGTGTATTTTGATTGACTGATTTAACATTGTCTGCATGCAGGAACTTGTTTGTTTTTGAATGTCAACCCTGATGCGTCGAATATGTTTGCTTTGACGTGTTTCTTTTGCCTTTTTTTTACTTAAACCATTCATTATCACTCTTTAAATGATTTTCTGGCATTTTGATACCAACTGGGCCAACTCTTTTACCTAGTCAAAAGATTGGAGGAAGGGCGATATCTCTGATTGTATGCTTTTGAGTAGAACCCCGTTGACGATGTACATACCTTGTTTCAATCCCCAAACACCAGAGATATAAGGGAGATAGACCCTTGTTAACCCCTCTGAGCCTTCGAAGTAGGATTTTCTATTTTGCACAAAAGAAAACCCTTATTTTAACCCGGGGCATGGTAAATATTCAATTAATTTGATCAAGCATTCAAATTTCAGAAGGAGTATCCCCTATGAGGATCACTATAACTTATCCCTCACATTATAAGGTCAGGAAAAGATCAAAACCACGATGGTTATCTCCTCAGAAAAATCCTGAGGTCGAGATCAAATCGATACAACAATGGTTATCCCTTGCCGACCAAGGAATGAGGCAGTCACTTTCCTCCAAAAAAAAGGAAGGGGTTCTAAGACTTAGGGTCATAAGATTTGCTCGAAAGGAAAAGTATGAATAAGAAAGAAACAAAAAAGCCCCGTTAAGTCGAAACTTGAAAACAAGTCGCTTAGGAAAAAGTTAGGGCATTCCACTGGACTTCCAAATTGAAATTCAAAAGAATTGGTCCAGGCAAAAGTTAGGGAAATAAAAAGAGGAGGAACTTGAAAAGCCTGAAAGCCAGAAAAGGATTATCCAATAAAAATCCTCATCAAAAAAGTCGTGTGATCGAACAACAAAAAAAAAACAAAATTTAAAGTGATTATCGTGTCAAAGTAACTGTTGAGATTCCTCAATCCTTATAGCCTCTTTTGAGAGGTGAGTACTCACATCAAGTTAACTAAACGTAGGACTGGAGAACATCATGGAGAATGGGTGGGCACCAAATAATTTTGAGCCTTAAAAATCTTTTTTTTCAAAAACCCGAGAACTAGGCCACATTACAACCCTCAAAAGTCCTAACTGAAACATGGGTTTAGCTCGAAAGTATACTACAATAGGATAACGCTTCCTAAACATGTGTTACACACACACACACACACACACACACACACACACACACACACACACACACACACACACACACACACACACACACACACACACACACACACACACACACACACACACACACACACACACACACACACACACACACACACACACACACACACACACACACACATATATATATATATATATATATATATATATATATATATATATATATATATATATATATATATATATATATATATATATATATATTGGTATCTTATCACATGCATCATGTTTGTTTTAAAGAAGAAAACTTTTTGAAATTGTGTACTCTAACTAGTGATTCACTCACGACAGGGATGCACGATCGTTTTCATTCAAGGTTTTCAATTTCAAGATTTACGTAATTATTGCACCAGGGGTTGTCATTCCCATAATAAACATCCTTCTGCATACAAAACAATTATTTGACATCAAAAAGTGCTTACACAACGAACATCAGTAAAGAGATTAATGTTGTCAGGAGGGAAAAATTTGGCTTTTTTGTTGGACAGAGGCCATTCGTGTCATGAAAAGGATCTTTCCCTATCCCCAGTGAAGTTTTAGTTTCCTCAACAGAGTTTTGTTTCCCAATAAATCTTTTTCAGGAGAAAGGCTTCATTCTGAGACTCCAAGTTTGAAGATGTCGCATATCCCCGGTAGAGTTATTTAAATGGGAACTCACATTTTGAAGAAGTTTCAATTCTCTAGCAGAGTTTCCAATTAGAGATTTATCGTCCTGATCTCTCATTTCCCAGCTAATCTGTTGCTTGGGGTATCCTTATGTTAGGATCTTTCCTTATCCCCAGTAAAGTCAATACTGCGTGATGATCTGCATGATCCATCCAATGGTTGCATTCCAAAAGTTTAAAAATCTCCAACAAAATGTTCTTCAACAAAGTTTTGTTTCCCCGGTGAAGTCCTGTTTCCTCAATAGAGCTTTGTTCCCCTGTAATGGTTTTTACCCCTCATGTCTAGTTTGTTATATCGGTGGCATCCTCAACACGGCTGCACGCTGTCTTTTCCAGAGATTACAGTCTTGCCCTGATCTTCTCCCACTATGTCCAATATTCATTTGGCAGCCCTCTCCAGAAGCTAGTGTTGATCTGATCTTCTCTAGTAGTTTGCAATTTATTGTTGCAACTCCTCTCTATGTTTGTAGCCATTTCCTACCGGTTACTCATTTGTTACTCCCCGGAGAGTCTCATCTCCTAAAGGGTTTCTCTCTAGCGTTTCCTCGTATCTTCTCCTCTTCAGTAGATTTTGCAATTTATTTTTGCAAAGTCTTGCCAATTCTGACTTGGTTATTGGCTTCTCGTTTGGCGATTCCCCAGTGAAACATTTAAACATGCATCATTACATTGCATTTACCCCAAACGCGTAGTATTTCCATTATATGGAGCATTACGTTATAAAAAAAATTAAACATGCATCGGAACATAAGCCACTACTGTTCCTATTTATCCCTAGTGATTTGCTAATTCTGCAAGTTTATATCCCCAGTGAGGTTTTTCACCCTCATTATCCCAATTTCACCCCATACAAATTTCCTCTTGATGTTAATCATTTGATTGATTGAGTGTCCACTCTTGATTATAGTTCAGTTTTGCCCTGGTACAACCTTCTTGGGTCCTCACTACCTTCATCGGTTCATTTCAATGTCTATTGATATACCTTTTGAATATCGATTTCACCCTGGTTATCACTTTCAGCAGGTTTTTAGTTTTACGCCCTAATCACCTTGCTTTGGGTCGAGCTCTGAGTTTCGTCTCCTCACCAGTGCATGAAATCCAGTTTCATCCTAGTACTCATCTAGTTTAGTTTCACCTAACTAGTTATTTAGTCGAGTTTCACCTCGTTTTTGTTTTCATACCTTAGACCCTTTGACGGTGTTCGTTTACCGAGTGCAGTGTTCGTGCTGCGCCCCTGGTTGAAATCAGTCTCTTTTGATCCTTAGATTCTTCTATCAGTTTTCGTCACTGTTTATCCATTGATCTGAGACCAGCAGGTTCTATGAGAAACATGCGCTCTCATCACTTTGCTTTGGGTCGAGTTTCGATCTTGTCGCCTGTGCATGAAATCCAGTTTCATCCTAGTACTCATCTAGTTTAGTTTTGCCTAACTAGTTATTGAGTCGAGTTTCGCCTCGTATTTATTTTCATACCTTGGAACCTTTGACGGTGTTCGTTTACCGAGTGCAGTGTTCGTGCTGCGTCCCTGGTTGAAATCAATCTCTTTTGATCCTTGGATTCTTCTATCAGTTTTCGCCATTGTTTATCCATTAATCTGAGACAATCAGGTGCTTTGAGAAACATCCACTCTCACCACTCTTTCTATGGGTCGAGTTTCGCCTTGTTACCCGTGCGTGAAATCCAATTTCGTCCTAGCACTCAGCTAGTTTAGTTTCGCCTAACTAATTTTTTTGGGACGAGTTTTATCTCATTTTTGTTCCTCACTCCTGGGATTCTTTCAGTTTCTTCAAATTGTCTATCTTAGTTTGATATTTGCAGGTGCTCCTAGAATCACGCACTCTAGCCACTTTGCCCCACATACTTTTTTTCTTCTTTTCTAGAGTCTAGTTTCGCCTATTCTCTATGGTTTGAGTCTTATCTCACCCCTTTTTAAAGCCCAGTTTTGCCCTGACACATTTATTATGAAGTTAGTTTCGTCTACTCTTCTATGCTTTAGTTCTGATTCAACTTTATTAATATATGCGTTACAATTTCATTCTGACACATGTCTTGGGAGGTCCAATGTTCATTAAACCCCTTATTTGCTAAATCCAATTTTGTTATGGTATCTTCTTAATCTCGCGTTTGTTGTTTTTCTTTGTCTTTGGTGGGTTCTATTGTTTATTCAAGAGTGTAAATTTTCGGGTTCTTTCGTATTCAATCATCTTTAACTCTGAACGCTCGAAAGCTTTCGCTTTTCTCACTTATCCAGTTAAAGATAATTGAATTGGGGCAGCTGTTGCATCCAAAAATTTACCCTTTTGATTCAAACTTATGTTCCATCATAAACATCATATTGCAATGCATTCATACACGGTGATGGGATCAAAACATTCTGGTTATCATGTTTTCCTCAAGTTTTAGGAGTTGATTATGTTGACAAGTTGCCCAAGGAGAGCCTTATTATTTAAATCTATGGATCTTTCTAGCCCAAAGGATTCACATATCATAAGATAGCTTATCCACTTCATTGAATCATCAAAAGATTGAAGATTGTGTTGATTATAAGGAGAATCACATCCTTTTGATTCATGAGTCAAAATTAGGGTTTTGGTTGATTATGGCTATTAATGCATGAGCAAGTCTTGATTTTGAAGTTACGACACCTCATTGACATTGGATATATATTTGTGCAAGAAATTGGCCAAGATATCCAGAGGATTTCAAGTTTTGAAAGATGATTCATCATTCTCCTAAGGTGTTGACCAAAACTAGGGTTTGGGATTTCATCAGGTTTTCTTGAGAATTTAGAGATGAAACTTTATACATGGCCTCTATATGTTTATAAGATCATATGTTTGAAGTTTTGATTACTAATTTTGAAGAGGAGTGGATCAATTGATTAAAAGGGGCAAAATGGTCATTTTGATCAAAATCAGTCAAAGTCAAGATTGACCAAGTGAACTTTTGGTCAACCATCAAGTCAAATGTGTAATTTTCATATTTCAAGTCCATTTTGACCATTGGATCAAGAAGATTGATGTTTGGTTTGAAACTTGCCCATGAAGAAACCCTAAAAAGTTTCTAAATTTGGAAAATGAGGACTTAACTTCAAAAATGTACCATTTATTTATCCTTGATAAAAAATGCAAATGAGGTATGCTTGGAAATCTAAGAGGATGATCTTTCATCTCTTTTTAGTCTCATGTCCAAATTTTCAAGGAATCAAGAGTTATGGTCTTGGGAAGTTCATGTCTCAAGGTGGAATTATAGGTCATTTTCCAAAATTTGTGATTTTCATTGCAATTTTTAAAGGACTTGATGGAATCAAATGTGATGCCAATTTCAACAAGGTTGAATATCATTGCAATACCTTTCCAAAGAGTGCTCATTTGTGCCAAAATTCAAAAGTATGAGCAAGTTATGAACTTTGGAATTTTGAGTCATTTTATTGAAATTTGACAAGTATGCAAAATGGCCAATTCATGAGAACTCAAGTTTCAGCCATTTTTTTTGTTTCTAATCAATCCCATGACCAATTTGTGACATGTTGAGGCCTATCATACTCACCATTTCGTGCCCCATGTGGTGTTGTACTTGTTTAATTAAAAAATCACAAAACTTGCCCGATTTTGCAAAATCACCAACACTCTTTCGTTGCAAACAATCATGAGCTGGAATTTTAAGCATGTATTTCTGACTTCATTTGGCTAAAAAAAGCACAAAAGGCAAGTAAATGCACGAATGAAACACGGGCTCCATGTGCATCCTCATTTTTGGCCAAAATTTCCAAACTTGCCCTCCAACGGTTTTAAGCTTTCATTTCCACTCCTACCCTCCTCTACTCATTCTATATAATGAGTAGCAAGGCTCATTTGTTCAGACACACGCCTCCATTGCAAGAAACCCAAATCTGAGTTTAAACTTCCTTCCTCTGCATTTTTCTTCGAATCCTCTAATTCCTTGGTGATTTCTTCATTCTTTTTGTGGAGACACATTCAGTGGAGCAAGAGGATCAAGTTGGAACCGTTGATTTTCTTCTGGAGTGAGGGAATCAAACATTTGGATTTTCATTTGAGGTAGGTTTATCCAACTTTGATTCTTGATATATGGCTGTTTATTATTGAATTCAAGCATGAATATCTGTTTGTGGATGTTATATGATTGTTTCTGAAGCAATTTGAGGTTTGATTTGGTATATAACGCTTGTTTGAGATCTCTGCAACTCTAGGTTTTAGTGCGTTTTTGTTGTTTTCATGCATAGATTTCTTGATCCATGTTTGACTACTTGATGTGATTTGAATTGCACTGAATTCCGTGTCATGTTGGCTTTAAGTTGCACTTGATTTGATGCAAAATGGTTGAGAAACGAGTTTGTTTGGTGGATCTGAAGTTGAGGCATGACACTGAGGGTGCTTGTGTTTTTGATCTGGCTGAAGGTTAGGGATGATGAGGTGTCATCATCTGAACGGTCCAATTTGAAAATTTGAATATAGTTTATATTTTGATTTCAATTGATTTTCTGATTTTTATTTCTTAATCAAAACAACTTAAGAAATTCTGGATAAATTATCACAAGTCCAAAACAATTCCTACTATTTTGTGTAAGTTTATTGGAATTTTTAAAAATGTTTTGATTGGTTTAAAAATTCGTAGGTTTAATTAATTGTTTGTTTAATGCTTATTTTTGTTTTAATATTTTCTTTGATCTAAAAATTCCACAAAAAATGTTATGAACTCTTAAAATTATTTAGAATTTGATTCTGTAATTATTTTGGTATTTTACCTATTCTTTATTAGAAGATTAATTTGGAAGTTTTATTTGATTTTTTTGTTTCACTATTTTATTTAAATATTGTTCTTAATCCAAAAAATCCAAAAAAATTATAGAAGTTTGTTCTTAATTCTAATATTTTAATATTAATTTTGGGATGATTTTCTTCTGACTTTTGATTAGAATTTTATTTTGGGATGTAATTGATTGTTTAATTGATTAATTGTTTGAATTTGATTTTATTTTGTACTTTTCTTTAATTCTAAAAATATGGAAAAATAAGTATTCTAACCTCTTGAGTTTTCTCATGCTTGATGTATATTTGTTCTGAATTGTTTTAATTTTGATCTTATCTAATTAATATTTAAGATTAAAAGTCAAACAATTAGGGTTTTGTTGCTTATTGTGTAAGTTTCAATTCAAAAATTATTATGCCCTGGATTTTCAATGGAATTTGGGTCTTGTTTATGTTTCATAGATGGGTTGAGGATTTAAATTTGATTTTTCTTGAATTATTTGAATTGGTTTGATATTTTCCACAAATTATTTTGAAAACTCGTATAGTTTGGTAGTTTGGTCAACTAGTTTTGAACTTTGGGCCTCATTTGATCCCCTCCTCAACTATTAATGAACTTAAGACTTGCTTTCTGACTTCTACACACTTCAAAGATGCTAAAAAAATTTGTGTGTGAGTTGTTGATCCTTGTTTCCACTTTGATGTATTTTTGAAGTGAAGGTGATCAATTGAGTTTGCACCCTTTGTTGCAACTTGTTTATTGGCCAATGAACTTATGTGAGGCCTGTAATTTGGGTACCTAATGATCATGTTGCTTCTGTTTCCCCACATAAACTCAAGTCAATTCACTTAATTTCCTCATAATTGAATGTTGAGCCTTTTGATGCATGCTTTATAATTGATGTTTTCTTATTGATTTTCACTTTGGAACTTGAGCTTTTAGCTTGAGTTTGAGGTCATCAAGTGGCCAATGATAATATGTATAGAAATGATACTTCAATTATAGTTTCATAAGGACTTGAGGATAATTGATCTCTAGTGCTAGAACCAATTTCATTCATGTATGAATTTGATGTTCTTATCTTTCCTCATCCTGAATCTTTAAGGCATATTGAATGCACTTGTGCAACATGTATTAAGGTCAACATTCTAACCTTTTGATTATATCCTCATAGCATGTTATAAGCTTGATTTCAAGTTCTTGAGTGGTTTAAAGCCTTCTAACTTTTCTTTTGTTTGAATCCCTTTCATTTTTAATTTGAGATTTAAGCTTTGTGATGCATTTTGTGAAACCCACCTTATATTGTGCTTGTGAATCAGGATGAAATAAAATGAGTATGATTGAGTAGTGGTTTCTACTGACTTCATAGGGCTTTGAATGAATTCTTCTCAAGCTCCTATGATCCTTGATTGATATTTACTTGTCAATTCAACATGGTGATAAAAAGGAGCAACAGTTCTTTAGCTTTGACATATTTGTTGCCTATGCCTACTTGGTGTTTCCCATATATTACGCTTTGATATTTACTACTATGTTCTTTCCATTGCCTTGTTATGTCATCATCCATCCCTCATCTAATTCACCATTTCTTCTTGAGATCACTGATTTGTCTGTTGAATGTGCGAGGTACTCTGAGAAAGTTATCCATTTGACTTGATGCGGTAGTGTTCCACTTTATTTTTGGAACACAATTGGCTATGCTTGCACAATTCTTGTGCTTTGAATATTTGATAGTCTTTGCAGGATATATATATATATATATATATATATATATATATATATATATATATATATATATGATTGTGACTGCTATGCACCACTTGTGGGACATGTTCATATTTGAAGCCTAAATGCTCATATTCAATGGAGTGATTTCTGACTTGATTTGTTTATTGATGCTAGCTTGCTTGAAGTTCTCTGGGTTTCTTTCTCTCATTTATTTACTACATACAGTTATTCGTTTTGTATTGCACTACTACCCTTTTATCTCTGCCATTTACTGCTTTCTAGAAATCCTGAGAAGTAGCATTCTTATCGCTTTCCTTGCCATGTCAAGTAGGAATAGAGATGTATGACGGGGACTTCCGTTGCTGATATATGTCAGGAGTCCCTCTAGTTATTTAAAGACCTGTTTAAGGCAATTCTGTCGGTGTGCTAATTGTGATTGTTTAAAACCCTACCTTCGGAGTAGGTATTATGCATGCCTATTTATATTTGTGTCCGCATTGTATTACAGGTGAAAAGTACTCAAAAGGAGGCGAGCAAAAAAGGTTTGTAATCGACCCCTAAACATTCCAGTCCATGTCATTCCTATGCTCACTTTCTACAAGTAGATGCTCTAAACACGTGCCCAAGATCTGGATGTATTTAAGTCCTTTAAAGGCAAGTGAAAAGGGTTCCCGCAATCGGATCCCCACGCTTTCTTTAGCTTGTGTTGAACAACACTGATGCTTAGTGTACGCATGCAATATGTCTTTTCCCCCAGATCTTTCTTGCCCTGGTAATTGATACCACGATTAATGACCCTTTTGCATTCCTATAATTCTAGAGCTTGTTGACTCTGGTGATACGCTCCCCTTGGCTGTGGCTTGACCCCTGGTCTGATGCTTGGTTGCTTGTCTATAGAGGGACCTCCCTTTCTACTACTAGGCTTGTGCCTTGTAGGTGTTTGATATTCGAGTGTTACTCGAGCTGTTGTTTGTCCAGATGTTTCGCCATCTGCTTGCTTGTTTTTGTCGAAGGATCTGTGACATTTTTACCATGTTCCCTTAGGATTGCTCGTGTAGGTTTAGTCCTCGAGTTAGACCTCAAGATAGGAATCCATGCATGCTAACATAGGGTAGAAACTTCCCTTTTTCATCCTCAACCTTAAGGCCAATCATTGTATGATAACATTAGGGCTAGAGATTAGGATAGTCTCCCTTAGTTATTTTATTTTCCTTTGCATTATTTCATCTTAAAACTAAAACTTCTTCTTGGAAAATCATAAAATATCTCTAATGAACTTAAACCCTTCTTTAAGGTAAAAAATACAAACCAATCTTAATTGCTTGTGCGCCTTCCTGTTTTATTTTAAAATCTTGTCAGATTGATGTTTTTCCATCCTTGTCATGACTTTTTGTTATCTTTTAGCCGATGTTTCGCCATCGCACCTTCTTTTAGCTGGTGTTTCTCCATCGCATGTGTTTTTTATCCTACCTTGATTATCAATATCATAGTAGGTGTGATGTTTTATCATTTGGTTTATTGATGTTTCACCATCTTTGCCATGATACACTGTTATCTTTTAGCCGATGTTTCTCCATCGCATATTTGTTTGAATCCGATGTTTCACCATCGCACATGTTTGTTATCCTACCTTGATTCTAAATATCATAGTAGGTGTGATGTTTTATCATTTGGTTTATTGATGTTTCACCCTCTTTTCCATGATACCCTGTTATCTTTTAGCCGATGTTTCGCCATCGTATATTTGTTTGAAGCCGATGTTTCGCCATCGCTCATGTTTGTTGTCCTACTTTAATTCTCAATATCATTGTTAGGTGTGATGTTTTATTCTCTGGTTTATTGATGTTTCGCAATCTTTTCCATGTTATCTTCCTATCTCCTAGTCGATGTTTCACCATCGAACATTCTCTTAGCCGATGTTTCTCCATTGCACATTCTTTTAGCCGGTGTTTCGGCATCGCACATGTTTGTTATCCTACCTTGATTCTCAATATCATTGTTAAGTGTGATGTTTTATTCCCTGGTTTATTGATGTTTTGCCATCTTTTCCATGTCATCTTCCTATCTCTTAGTTGATGTTTTGCCATCACACATTCTTTTAGTCGGTGTTTCGCCATCGCACATGTTTTTTATCCTACTTTGATTTTGAATATCATCGTTTGGTGTAATGTTTCATCATCTTGTCTAGTATTTTGCTATCATACTGGCGTTTTACTGCCTTATCTGAGTTTGTGTTTCCATGCATGTCTTGTCATATCTTTTTGCTATTCTATCATCATTGTCGACATTTTGTTGTTCTATCTGATGTTTTGCCATTTTGTCTGTTGCTTTTATATCCTTAACGAAAAAACACAAACCAGCCAAAATATATGAGTCGAACTATGGCTGCTCTGATTCCTTAAAAGGGATACGTAGGCACTGGGGAAGGGCCCAAGAGAGCACAACTTTTATTTTCCGTACATTATTTTCTCTTTTATTTTGCATGCATTCCCTCTTTGCATTTTATTTTAGCTATTAAACTTTAGATATAGATTTACACACCCTTAGATTAGAACAAACAAGAGTGGATACCATAGAGTACTACGGGCGTGTGGGATGCTAATACCTTCCCCTCGCGTAACAGACTCCCTTACCGGATCTCTCAGTCGTTTGATCATGATTTCACCATCTTGAGGTTTTCTCGATGTTTGCTTTCCCCTCTCGGCGTAATAAAATACGTTCGGTGGTGACTTCATTGATTTTATTATCAGATGACGGTTCGGCCGGTTGTTTCAACAGTGTAGTGTGAAAATGTTTTTCGAGAAAAGTTGTGAGCAATCAATTAAGAGTTTCTTACCCACTAAAGTCTTTCTTATCCTTTTCCTTCTCCTTTAGAGATAGTAATATCCTTACCATTAGTTGGTAGGTAGCCCTATCTATTGGATGAGAAGGGAGACGCGTAGGGTCATCACATGGTCATCGAAGGCAACAAGTAAGGATGCCTTAGCATTTCGAAGGGACTATCATCATATTATTTGTAGGGTCACCGAGGGACTAGATCATCTTTTATAGGCAACTTGAGGTACATCGAGGGACCATGATCTTTTGTATCTTTGGGACTATGATGATTTGATCAAGGGTATTTTGCTAAAGTATCCCCACTTTCAAGGGACGTGACCAATATTTCATAAGGCAACAAGAGAGGATATCCTAGAGGTGCAAGTGTGAAGAGTGTTTGTTTTCATTTTTTTTATCTTGAGCATTAGGGTTTTCTAAGTTCAGTTATTGGTATTTCCATACAAACCCTAGTTACTAGCAGTTAAATATGTACAGAAAAATAAAATGCGGAATGTAAAGTGCGGAAGATTAAACCTAAGCTATTACATCCTATGAGCAGTTACATAATAGGAAAAATGCGGAAAATAAATCTACGATATGACATAGGGAGTGCGTCCTATACATTTGATCTATGAAAATTAAATAAGAAATAAGAAAATAGAAAAATAGAAAGAAAAAAAGAATGTAAAATGTTTTTTATGGAAAATAATTTAAGTGATAATAATTAATAACCTGAATTCTAATTGATTTTAATATTAAAAAAAGTTTGATTAATTAATATATCAAGAAAATTAAATATTAGTAAAAAAAAACTTAATCCTAATCTATTAATATTAAGAAAAATTAGGTTAGTTTGTTGATTGATTAATTAAAAAATTAGGGTTAGAAAAGAAAATTAGGTTAAAAGAGAAGATAGGAAAAAAGATTGCATGGGATGGGTGTTTAACCCACATCCTCTAGCTTTCACGCTGCATCGCTTTCCATAAGGCCAAGCGCTTGTTGTTGCTTGTAAATAGGAATTGAATGATAATATATGAAACTTGCATGTCAGTTTGGAAAAATAACAAAAAAATTGCAAAAACGAAGGGGTCGAACCCAAGCCCTTATGTTCACAAACCCAGCGCCTTGACCAGTGGTATAACGCTTTCATCTAGTTATACAAAAATAAGCAAATAAATATATTATAAACCAGGTGGACCAAAGAGGCGCCAGAGCCCTAGCTCCGATCGTCTTCTTCGACGAGCTCTTTTTCCAACCTGCAAAAATAGCAAATGTTAGAGATCAAGAAGGGCCCTATCCCCCTAAATAGACCCTTGTGAATCCAACGACAATGTTATTTTTGGCTAATTCGTCATGTACAATGAGATACAATGAAAATAATGCAAATAGGTTCAATGATGGTGATGGGTTATTCTGACATCATGGGCCTCATGCAAGGGATCAAACCTGCACTAATTTGTCTCAGGAACACATTGCAAATGTTAGTTCAAGTCAAAGCATTGCAAAAATCAAAACATGAATTTCATGAAATATGCAAAACCAACCATGCTTGGAATGCTCGTTTTAGGCACTTTTGATCATCAAAAATGATCAAAACTTACTCTATGATACCTAAGGGGTCGATTTGAATGGTTGATTTTTCTTGAGGATGGCTGGATCTTTGTTTTCAGTTTCAACCTTTTCTTGCAAACTTCAAACTCCAAACCCTTGTTTCTTGGGCAACTTTTCTGTTCTTTTTTTGTCTGAATATGATGAGTATATATAGGAGAAGAAATTAGGTTAAGAGATGGGCTTGGACATCATGGAAAACATATCTTTTGATTTTGTTTGAAAATAGATTGAAATCTTGCAAACACTGAAGATTTGTTTCTCAAATAGGTCTACACGGTTTTTTTGCATGACCTTGGGCCTCCAAAATATTCAGATCTTAAGCCTTTTCTGCCTTATGCATTTATTTAATATTTACTTGATTTAATTTTGAATTTAAATGAATAAAAATAAAAATAAATGAAATAAAAATTAAAATGATGCATGAATGGACTTATAGGTCCATTATGAGGTCAAAAATACGTTTGGACTCTGAAAGATAGGCCCATTAGCCCAAATATTCAAATTTGCTCAAGTTGGATTTCATGCATTTTTTGAAAATTGCTCAACTCACACAAATCATATCTCACTCAATTTTTATCATATGAAGGTGATGTTTGACTTTTTGGGAACTTCAAGATGTCTCTTACAATCTATATGTTAACCAGTTTTTCATTTGAAGACTTTATCTTGATGTAAATTGCTTTGACAAAAAGTCATTTTGTTAACTTTTAAAATGACCTGTAATGTTTTGGCCCATATCTCTCAAATGAAGCGTTTTTGGCCTTGAGCTTAGAGAGAAAAAGTTGTAGAGAATTGAATTTAATTTAAAATAAGCTATGGTTGAGGAATTAATTATGAAGTATGTGAAAGTTATGCTTGGTCAAAGTTCAGTTGAGTTTTCCTTAAGAAAACCCTAATTTAGTAACTTTTGACTTTTGATAAATCTTGAGTTTTCTTGATGAATCATGATAAACCCTTGATAAAATGACGAATGTGACTTCAAAATGTTGATGTTGACCAAAAATATTGAAGTTTGATTGTAAATTGGTCAAAGTTGACTTTTTGCCCAATACAGTTGATTTTCAATCATCTGACTAATTGACTGAGCAATTTTGTGCTGTAAGGCTTGGAATTTGGCATGAGGATTCTTTGAGACATATGAGAAACCATGAAATCCACTTGAGGCATTAGAAGTCCAATTTTCCTTGAGAGAAGCAAAACCCTAGTTATAGGTCAACTGCCTAGGAGGAGAGTTTATTTGGTCAACCCTTGAGCAGTCTTGAGCAATTGTGAACCATGGGAGCATGGGGAGACCTATTGAAATAATTTGTCTTGAATGATGGGAGGGAAAATTTTAGGGTACAACAGCTGCCCCTGTTCATTCTTTTTAAACTTGAAGAGTTAGATTAGCATGCTCGACATTCGTGATCTGAAGGTGGAAGAGGATTGAACACTTAAGTGCCCATAAATTTGCACTCACACGTACATGAAGTAACACTGTTAGTTGATTATATTGATTGAATGGTCTTAAAGATGTCATTTGGAGAGGTGATAAAGTTTCGTCGGAGATGGGCTTATAGATGCCAACCAAAGTAACTGTTGATAGGAGTATTAAAATGAGTCTGTGTTCGACTGTATCTGAGAAGTATACTATGATGAGTCTTTGTCCGACTGTATCTAGAAGATATGCTAGGGAGTGTCATAATGAATCTTATGTCTCGATTGTATCTGAATGATGCTCTAGAATGAGTCTATGTCTTGGCTGTATCTATAAGAGGATCAAAATTATTCTTTACTCGTCTGTATCTGAGATCCGTATTAGAATGAGTCTACGCTTGACTATATCTAAAAGAGGATCAGAATAATTCTTCGCCCGACTGTATCTGAGATCCTGATTGTATCTAAAAGATGTACTTAATTGAGTATCATAATGGATCTGTATCTTGATCGTATCTGAACTGTATTTAGAATAGGTATTAGAATGAGTCTACTTTTGACTGTATCCAAAGGAGTATCAGAATGAATGGTTGACTGATTGTATCTGAAGGATTATAAACTGTTGACAATATTTATTTGTTTGTGAAATAACCTGAAAAAAACAAAGTTAGTTTTATGCAATGTCATGATGCATGAAATTCATTGTGTAATGATGCTCTCAAAATAAATTAGAATATGTTTTGTATGCATATGCTATGGTATTCTGTAAATGATGGATGGGTGAAATATTTTGCTGGAATGTATCGGCAGCTTCATATAACATCTTTAGTTGGGGAAAATAAATCCCTGACTATTGTTGGGGATGAAGACAGTAGTTTCTCAATTTTGTTTAGAACGTCTTTGTTGGGGATTCCCGCTTTCTATTTAAGGACACTCCGCTAAGGACGTTCGACTTCTGCTTGGGGATAGAAAAATTCCAGGAAAACTGGTCATTCACGTTCTTTTAAAGGATTTGATTCTTATGTACCCTGACTGGGGGAAAAAGAGATGGATAATCCTATGATGCGCTGTCTGACCAAATTTCAGATATAGATGCCGACTCGTCTGGGGAGGACAAAGTTGAATGACATATGGCCCGGGAAGAGGATCCTGTCGAGGAATTGCAATATCGGAGAAATAAGCTCCGTTGGGGAAATAAACCCTGTAGATTGTGTTGACGAAATAATCTCTGATGGGGATCGGGATTTCATTGGCTGCACTAGGAAGTTTCCACCGTATGCTGGGGAAATTATCAAAATTCCTTATCCGCTAGGGGGCCTATTAGGGAAGATGATCATGTCAATCTATCATCATGGATATAGAGGTGAACCGCTGGAAGATGTCCCAATTTCTGTCTGATGGCATATTAGATTTTCTGGGGAATATATCTCTGTTGGGGATGAGCTGGTGAAGATAGCTCTGTAGAGATAGTTCCGTGAAGATTGCTTTGTGGATATTTATGGATGACTTGAACATTATCCAAACTCCTAGAGTCTTTAGTAAATTCTAATCCTATTTTTATGCATATATTTTGTTAACAATAATCATGTTCAAATGTATATGTTCATTCAATGTAATCATTGGACGTTTTTGCAAACAAAATAGAGAAAGTAAAACAATTTTGAATTTTGAAATCTAATTGCATTGATTCTAAAAATCTGCCTATAAGCAGGAAGTTTTATACAAAGAGACAAAAATCCTAGTAAGAGGAAATCATTGTAAGGATGAATAAAGGGTACAAAGAAAAACAAGGAAAAATAACTATGTGGAAACAATCCCATCAAGTTTCAACTCAGCTATTTCCCCTATGTCTTCAAGCATCTCATCACTTGTTGTTGGAAGAATATGATTGAATTGCTCTGTACCATTTGAGCTTGACGTAAGTAATGAAGATGGCTGTAAGTATATGGGTGATCCAACGGGACATATTCGTACACTTTAATCCCTAACTTTTTCCTGGACCGCTCTTTCGGGTTTTCAGTCCATCTGGATATCCTTTTTTGCCCAAGCCGCCTTTTCAGGTTTTCGACTTGTCGGATGTACATTTTTTTATATATATCCCTATTTTTTTCTCAAACCCTTTTGGTTCACCGGGATTCCCTTACTTTTACCTAGGCCCGTCAACCTAGCGGGTCTCTTTTATGTGTAGTGTTTTTTTGACTATGTACGCGTTCACAGGGTGTGGAAAATCTTCATTGTCCATGGTAGTAAGTATCATAGCACCACCAGAAAACATCTTTTTGATCATAAATGACCCTTTGTATGTGGGAGTCCATTTACCCCTAGGATCACCTTGTGGTAGGATAATGCGCTTTATTACCAAATCACCATCCTGGTATACCCGATTTTTGAATTTCCTGTTAAAGGCTTTGATCACGCGTTTATGATACATCTGACCATGACAGGAAGCCACAAGCCTTTTCTTATCAATCAAATTTATCGGGTCAAGTCGAGTCTGAGTCCATTCATATTAATCTAAATTCGCGTCTTTCATAATCCTTAGGGAAGGAATTTGGACTTCAACAGGTAAGACAACCTTCATACTGTAGGCTAGAGAGAACGGGGTTGCTCCAATTGATGTACAAACTGAAGTGCGATAACCATGAAGAGAAAATGGTAACATCTCATGCCAATCTTTGTATGTCAGTGTCATCTTCTGCAAGATCTTCTTGATATTCTTGTTGGCGTCTTCCACTGTGCCATTCATCTTTGGTCGGTACAGAGAATAATTGTGATGCTTAATCTTGAACTACGTGCAGAGTTCTGTGATCATAGTATTGTTAAGATTGGTACCATTCTCCATGTTGATCCTTTCAGGGATTCCATACCGACGAATAAGGTTATATTTAATGTCTCATATTGATGGCAACTTTGATACCCATGATACATGCTTCATACTTGGCCATGTTGTTGGTACAGTCAAAACACAACCAGACGGTGAAAGGCGTATGGAAACATCTGGGAGAGATAATCATAATACTGATTCCATTACCAAGCGCAATGGAAGCTCCATCAAAAACCATAGTCCATTGGGATCTCGATTCAGGTCCTTCATACGGTCCAGGTTCTTCATAATCAGTAACTAGCATAATATTCTCATATGGGAAATCAAAATTCATAGACTGATAGCCAACTACAGCTTGATGAGCCAAATGATCTGCCATCAATAGGTTGTAAGCTGATATTATGGCGGTGACCTTGTAGTAGAATGCCCCTGTCTCGATACCTGTTATAGAAAATATCAACCGGGGATTTCGTAGATGGTTTGGCTGTTATTCCCACTCTTGGATTCCTTGGTGGATGTAAATAAGGGTAATAAACCTTCTATTGATTATACAAGTGACGAGATGATGAGACATAGTCGTACACTTTAATCCCTAACTTTTTCCTGGAATGTCTTTTCATATTTTCAGTCCACCAGGATACCCTTTCTTGCCCAAGCCGCCTTTTCAGGTTTTCGACTTGCCGGGTGTACAAATTTTTTTGTTTTCATCCGTAATTTTTGCCCGAACCCTTTTTAGTTCACTGGGATGCCCTTATTTTTCCTAGACCAGTCAACCTAGTGGGTCTTTGTTCATGCGTAGTATTTTCTGACTATGTCCATGTTCACCGGGTACGAAGAATTGTCATTGTCCATAATAATAAGTGTTGCCACACTTCCAGAAGATGTTTGTTTAATTGTACAAGATTCGTTGCTGGAATTCATGTCCAATGCCCCAAGTGATTCAGATGGAGATCCGCCCCTTGCTATTTGGCATCTTTGTAAAATTCCTTGAATCTTGACTTGACTGCCCCAGGTGATGGGCAATGATCATGCCGTTCCCCTTGGTTGGAAGTGTTTTTCCACTTCAGGTGATCCTTTTCATTGAGAAGGTTTTTGTTCACTAGATATTCGTCATGCGAATTTCTCTGCTGTTGAACAAATAGTCATATGAAAACAATGGTATTTTAAGAATGCAAAGCTTTTGTCTGTCTTGAAAAAAAAATTTGAAAATGCAATTTTTAGTAAAACAAATTTTGCGAGAGTAATATCAACTCGTGATTTATAGAAAACCTTACAGGAGTCAGGATACCTTTTGTAACAATATGCTTTCTGTGATACGGTGGGAGAACTGACTTGAGGTTTTGCGTTTGTGTTTGCAAATGTTGCGGTTTAGCAAGAGTCGCCATCGACTTTTATTTTATCCAATAAGGAAAGGTGAAAAAGCACAGGAAAGACCTTTCGAGAAGTTTTCTTGAGTTCGGGGGGTAGATTATGAAAAGGGAAGGTATTAGCACCCTTTTCATCCGTGGTTTTCCATGGGCTTTTAGTTACTTGTTAGATCACTTGCTTTTGTTTGAAAATTGTGCTTTTGTATGGTTTTGAAAGTATTTTGAAAAGGTGCCATCGCTTAGGCAAACTTTGTAATTATTCTCGTTCGTAAGAATGTATGCAAAGTGTTGAGCTTTTGAAAATATTTCAAGGTTTGGAAAATGTTTGGAAAGTGTATGTGATTGTTTTAAAAATAGCAAGGATGTTTGTTTTTGAGAATGAGCAAGTAACTAAAAGTAATCTACCTACTCAAAAGGTCTTTAAATGTGCTTTCCCTCCTCCTTTAGATGTTGCTACCTTACCATTGATTTGGTAAGAAGCCCCATCGTTGGATGTGAAGGGACAGGCGTTGGGTCATCGTATGACCATGATAGCAATGTTATAAGATGACTTAGCACTTTTTCTGTAGGGACTAAGATCATTTTGAAAGGAAAATTTTGATAGCATCATCGAGGGACTATGATCTTGTATTTTCGATTCGTTTATGCAAAGACATACCACATGCATAACCTGGCCATTTTTGTAAGGAAACAAGTGGAATTACCCTAAGGGTGCTATTGTGCGAGTGTATTTGATTGCATGCATAATTTGTATTGATTAGGATGATCTATTTGTCAATTTCATATTTTTGTCATGCACACCCTAATTACTAGCATATATTGAAAGCAATAACAGTGCAGAAATGTAAAGTCCTACGCTATTACAATATTTAAGGGGATGGGGGTACATATTTATGAGTGGGGGTTGGAAGTTAAAATTCTAGGTTACTATTACAACCATATTGAAATAGATAAGAATGTACAGGAAATGTAAAAAGTTTGTTTGTTTAAAAGAGAAAATAACTTTTGTTTAAGAAAATATTTTTTGTCTTTTTATATTAAAAGAAAATATATCATGCAAATGTAAAATATTTTTGGTGTTTTTTTGATTAAAAATAAAAACTAATATGGTGGCAAAATAAAATAAAAAAGCAAGGAAACATAATCAGCGCAAAGTGCTAAAAATAGAAGAGGTCAGAAGTTCTGACTCTAACTTGGCTGCACAAATAGAAACAAGTTAGCAAAAATATGGAAGTTCAGAAGTTCTGGATCTTCTGAGAACTCAGAAATTCTTCAGAAGTTCTGACGCAACTGTCAGAACTTTTCCTCTCTCCATGTCAGTCAGAACATCTGCAGCTTAGTCAGAACAAAAGTTGCATGTATAACAGTTATGACAAATTTCATGAAATATCAGAAGCGTGAGTCAGAAGCAACATGTATTTGCTAGTTCTAATTCCAAGTCCTATTTTCTTTATGAAGCTATGAACTGGGATTTCCTCTACTTAGGCAAGCAGATGCATGCATTTCAGAATATGTACATCCTCAGAATCAGAATATCTACATTGTGCTAAATATGCAAAATCTGACAATGCTTAATCAATTAGGATGAGGGTCAGCAGAAAACTTACATTGCAGCTGGAAAGGATTCTGTGTACTGGTGATTGGTCTTGAATTCTAGTGAAGTTCTGAGCAACTTCTTCACGTACTCAGCAGGAGGGAAATTTGCAATTTTTGAAGCAGCCAAGGGGTGATTTTCTGACTCCTTTGAGGTGAAAATGAGTGGAGAATGTGTTACTTTTTGATTATAGAATTTGGGATGGCTTTAGTTAAGAACACTTGAGGAAAATATATGGAGTTTGAATGTAAGGAATTAATGCTAATATTTTGGTATTTTGTGTTTATAGTTTCCTGGGTTCTTGGAATTTTTGGTAGTGGTTCAAAGCCTTCTTTCTCAATTCTCTCGTTTCTTTCACAAATTTTTCTGGGCGAGGGGAGGGGTCCTTTCAGTGTGCAAATGGTATTCTGTTTATAGGAAATTTTTGCAGTTGGGGCAGTCAAGTGGCACCAACATCATATGCTAGATGCTGACTTACTCTTGAAGTAAGCTTAAACAAAATGGGGGTTCAATGCATTTAAGTTGGATGGTTAATAGTGCCTTAGCTGGATTTGGCTGTGTTAATTAAGGAAAAGTGGAGACAGCGTGTGGGCCTAGCATACTTTTGCACAAAAGTTTGTCTTCCCAAGACAGTAGGGGTACGCATGGTGAAAATCCCTTGGATAGAGACTCAGAGGCGGTTGTGAGCATTAAATGAGTTCCCATGTGAAATTCTGAATCTTTGCTTGACTCTGGATTAGGAGTTATGCTTCAGTGTAGAATCTCATCTTCTGATCCTTTTATCTTCTGACTTCAGCATGTTCTGAGGGATCCTTCAGAGCTTCCAGTATACTTACAACACGCTTTGTTAACTTTTTGATTTAACCTTTACAAACTCTGACTGGACCTTTGTGAACACTAGCCTAGAAGTTATGACCAAACTTTGTCTTGAGACTATCTAGAATTTTCTGAGTGTGAACACTGACCCAGAAGTTCTGAAATTGTCATGCTTCTTAAACACTTAGAAAAATTTCTAAGTTTTTAGAATTTGATTCTTTCCAAGTAAATTTGAATTTTGAAACTCTTGATGAAGTAAACTTCGTAATACAACATATCTTGATGAAATATGATTTTTTTGATTTCATTTTTGATCCAAAAGTCAAAGTAAGACTTCTTCAGTGTGCAAATGACCATTTTGCCCTTGTGAATGGTTTTCTTGAAAAACTGTTAATTCAAGGCCTGGGGACTTGATGAAAGCAAACCTGAGGATCCAGGGTTATCCCTTGAGAAATGAGAGGGCAAATTTTGGGGTGCAACAGCTGCCCCTGTTCAAACTTCTTGAACCTGAAGAGTTAGATTGGCGGATCCACCATTCATGACTTGAAGGTGAAAGATGATTGAACAATAGAGTGCCCAGAAATTTGCACTCGAAGATGGATGGTGAATGGGCTTATAGATGCCATTTGGAAGAATGTTGGTAAAAGCTGGAAGAAGTATTTATCATAAATCTCCTGTTGATCCATACTAGACTTGCTGTTTTACCTGTGAGAAAGGGGGTTAGAAAAATGCAGATGCTTGCATGATGTTCACCAGATGTGGTATCATGCTAAATGCATTGTTATGTACATGCTATGATGTATGAATGTGAAATGTGTGTTTTTGTTCGGGAAAATAAATCTCTGACTGCTGCTGAGGAAATCTTCGGAGGTTGAATCCTTGATTGCCCGTTGGAAATGAAGAATATGCATGTATCCAAATTCTATTGAAGAGATGCTTTTGTTGGGGAACATCACTCAAATATAAGCTGTTATCTGGTCGGATCCAAGCTTCACAGTTGATGAGGATGAAGTAGTCGGTTGCTATCTAGTCGGATCCAGGTTTCACGACGACTTACTAGGAGAAGAGATGAATTAACTGTTATCTGGTCGAATCTAGGCTTTGTAGAAAATTCCTTGAAATTGAATAGTCATATGGTCGAGTCTAGGCTTCACAACAACTTGCTAGGGATGTGGAAGTCAACTATTATCTGGTCGGATCCAGGCTTCACATTAACTTGTTGGAGATGCGAAAGTTAACTGTTATCTGGTCGGATCCAGGCTTCACAGTAACTTGTTGGAGATGCGGAAGTTAACTGTTATCTAGTCAGATCCAGGCTTCACAGTAACTTACTGGAGGAAAGGATGGATTAACTGTTATTTGGTCGGATCCAGTCTTCACAGAACACTCTTTGAAAACTGTTATCTGGTCGGGTCCAGGCTTTGCATATTTTTGAGGTTGATGAGGTCAATTGTTATCTGGTCGGGTCCAGGCTTCACAATAAACTATTTGAAAAACTGTTATCTGGTCGGGTCTAGGCTTTGTAGATTTCTTTGATGAAATCAATTGTTATCTGGTCGGATCCAGGCTTCACAATAAACTGCTTGGGGATTTAGTTGTCATCTGGTCGGTTTCCAGGTTTCACAACGAATCTCTGAGGGTGATTGCTATCTGGTCGGATCCAGGCTTCACAATGGCTTTCTTGAAAGGATGGAAATGAGGAATGATGTCTGGTTGGATCCAGGTTTCTCAGTCCTTAGTTGGGGATAGAGAGGCAACTCTATTGGGGAAAAGTGGTTAAAACCTTGGTTGGATTAAGTTTAGGTTCTTCTATATCTTTGAAGAGTTGAGCTATTATCTGGTCGGGTCTAGGTTTCATAGCTTTTTGAGAAATGAGATCAACTGTTATCTGGTTGGGTCCAGGCTTCAGTAACTCAAGAAGTCAAACTGTTATCTGGTCGGGTCCAGGCTTCAGTAATAACTTGAAAATTATGCTAATATCTGGTCGGGTCCAGGCTTCAGTAATAACTTGAAAATTATGCTAATATCTGGTCGGATCCAGGCTTCATAACATTTCTTGGTAATAATAAAGACTTTGTTGAAGTCTTCACTGAGGATTAGGGATTGTGGCCCTGTGATTTGTAGTCACTTGAAAGGGAAATTCGAACTGGAGAGTACAGACTCAGTTGGGTAAGGCATACTTAGTTTGGGAAGGATACACCCAACTGGGGAGGATGGGCTCAGTCGGGGATGAAGGACTCATCTGGGGAGGATAGATTCTGTTTTGGAGAAAATAGCCTTGGTCGGAGAAGATGTACTCAGCTGGGCAATTTGGACTCAACTGGGGAATTTTTTGGGTTCAGTTGGAGAAGATATACTCGGCTGAGGAAGATGGATTCAGCTTGGGGAATAAAATCTTGATTAGAAGATATACTCCACTGGGGATAAAAACCTCGGTTGGGAAATATACTTCACTGGGGATGAAACCCTCAGCTGGGAGATATACTCCACTGGGAATGATGGGCTCAGCTGGGCAATTTTGGACTCACTGGGGAGTATATACTCAGTTGGGGAGTGTGTACTCAGCTGGGGAGGATGGATTCAGCTGGGTAAGTTGTGGTGTTTTGATTGTTGTATGTGGGGAAATTTACGCTTGGCTGGGGAAATAACTCTGTTGGGGAAAAGTCCCTGTTGAGGAGGTGAATTCCTTTTAGGAAGAGATCTCCTAGGCTTTAGCTGAGGAGAAAGTTGCTAAGAGGTTGAGACTCTGGCCGGGGATTATCCCGTGTAAGGAGATTTTATGGGCAACTCCATTGGGGAAAGGTTTATTGTCACCACCCTAGTGGGGATAATGATGATGAGATAACTCTGCGAGGCTATTTCACATACATTTGAAAGGGATGCTTACTGCTGCAGGACACATGTGCCAAATAGTTTTAATTATGTTCATATGCATATGATCATTCAATTTTAGTCATTGGACAAATTTGCATTCAAAACAAAAACAGAAAATTTTGCACTTCAAAGTGTATTTGTATTTATATTTTGCCCATGAATAGGCATTTTTGTACATAGAGATGGAAATCCTAGTAAGAGGAAATCGCCAAAAGGAAAACGAAATTGAGAATGAAAACAAATAGCCATGTGAAATGATCTCATTGCCTTCCAGCTCTATTATTTCCCCAATGTCTTTGAACGTCCCTTGCCATTGATCGAAGTCGATTGGATTGATCCTGGACCATTTGAACTTGGACCTTGGTGATAGCATTGACCGTGTTGATTTTACGGGACATAGTCGTACGCTTTTAATCCTTAACTTTTTCCTGAACCGCCCTTTTGGGTTTTTGGTCCACCAGGATACCCTTTTTTGCCCAAGTCTCCCTTTCGGGTTTTCAACTTGCTGGGTGTACAATCTTTTGTATATATCCCTAATTTTTGCCCAAACCTTTTGGTTTGTCGGGATGCCCCTTTTTGCTTAGGCGTGTCAACCTAACGGGTCTCTTATGCATAGTATTTTTTGACTATGTCCACATTTATAGGATGCATGGAATCTTCACCGTCTATGGTGGTCAGTATCATGGCACCGCCAGAGAAAACTCTCTTGATAACAAACAGCCCTTCGTAGGTGGGAGTCCATTTTCCTCCGGGGTCACCTTGTGGTAAAATGATGTGTTTTATCACCAGGTATCCAACTTGATATACTCGAGGCTTGACCTTTTTGTTGAAAGCTTTGATCATCCGTTTTTGATACGTATGACCATGGCAAATAGCACCTAATCGTTTTTCATCGATCAAGTTCAACTGATCCAATCTCGTTTGAATCCACTCATCTTCGCCTAGGCCTGCCTCGATCATAATCCTCAGCGAGGGAATTTGAACTTCCACTGGTAAAACAGCTTCCATGCCATAGACTAGAGAGAAAGGAGTTGCCCCAGTTGATGTTCTAGCTGAAGTACGGTAGCCATATAGAGCAAATGGTAACATTTCATGCCAATACTTATAGGTCACTACCATTTTGTGCACAATCTTCTTGATATTTTTGTTGGCTGCTTCAACTGCGCCATTCATTTTTGGTCTATACGGAGAAGAATTGTGATGTTTGATCTTAAATTGAGTGCACAACTCCCTGATCATGGCATTGTTGAGGTTAGTCCCATTGTCAGTGATGATCCTTTTGGGGATACCATAACGGTTGATAAGGTTATGTATGATGAATCTGGCTACCACATTCTTGGTGACTGAGGAAAATGAGGCGGCTTCGACCCATTTGGTGAAATAGTCGATAGCAACAAGAATGAAGCGGTGTCTGTTAGAAGCTGTGGGCTTGATCTCTCCGATCATGTCAATACCCCACATTGCAAATGGACACAGAGTGGTCATGACATTTAGAGGGATTGGAGGTACATGGACCTTGTCAGCGTAGATTTGGCATTTGTGACAAGTTCTTGAATATTGATGGAAATCGGTCTCCATCATTGACCAATAGTAGCCAACTCTTAAGATTTTCTTAGCCATCGTATGTCCACTTGAGTGAGTACCAAAAAGGTCATCGTGCATGTCTTCCATGATTTCCCCGGCCTCCCTCTTATCCACACATCGGAGTAGAGTTGAATCATGGTTGCGCTTGTACAATATCCCGTTACTTAGGAAGAATTTGTCTACAAATCTTCGTAAGAACTTTCAGTCATTGATAGATGTTCCCTCTGGATACTCTTGTGCTTCAAGGTATCTCATTACCTTATGGTACCATGGCTTTTCTGCATCGGTGTCAAGCTCATAGAAATGTGAAGGTTCATCAAATATTTCAATTGTAATCATAGGGGCTTCGTTATCCCATATGACTTTGAACATTGAGGACATGGTTGCCAAAGCGTCAGCCAACTGGTTTTCTTCCCTAGGGAAGTGTTCAAAAGTGATTTCTTCGAAGTGAGAGCATAAGTTCCTTGTAAGAGATAAGATTAGGGTGTTTAGTGTCCCAATCTCCTTTTACTTGGCTGATCACCAAGGCGGAATCTCTGAACACATCCAAATGCTTGATCCTTAAGTCAATGGCAGCTTTCAGACCTAGGATGCATGCTTCATACTCAACCATATTATTGGTGCAATCGAAGCATAGTCTGGCAGTGAAAGGAGTGTGGCAACCTTTAGGAGAGATGATCACAATACCAATTCTGTTACCTAAGGCATTGGAAGCCCCATCGAGTACCATAGTCCATCGGGATCCTTGTTCAAGTCCGTCATATGGTGTAGGTTTCACACAGTCGGTTACCAGCATAATATTCTCGTCAGGAAAGTCGAAGTTCATTGACTAATAATCATCCACAGCTTGATGGGATAAATGATCTACTAGTACACTTCCTTTGTTGGCTTTTTGATTTGTGTATTGAATGTCGTATTCAGTCAAGATCATTTTCCATCTGGCTATTCGTCCGGAAAGGGCAGGTTTCTCGAAGATGTACTTAATCGGATCCATCTTAGAAATCAACAAAGTGGTATGAGTCAACATGTACTGCCTTAGCCGGCGAGCAGCCCACGCTAAAGCACATCAAGTTTTCTCGACCAGTGAATATCTGGTTTCGCAGTCGGTAAACTTTTTTCTTAGGTAGTAAATTGCATGCTCTTTTTGGCCAGACTCATCATGTAGGCCCAAAACACAACCCATAGAATTCTCTAGTACTGTCAAGTACATGATCAAAGGTCTTCCTTCGACTAGAGGAATGAGAATAGGAGGTTTTTGTAGGTATTCCTTGATTTTGTCAAAAGAAATCTGGCATTTATCGTTCCATATGACTACCTGATCTTTCTTCAAGAGTTTGAAGAGTGGCTCAAAGGTAGCAGTTAAGTGTAATATGAAACGGGAAATGTAATTGAGACGACCCAAGAATCCTCTGATTTCTTTTTCAGACTGAGGGGCTGGAATTTCTTGGATGGCCTTTATCTTGGCGGGATCAACTTCAATGCCTTTATTGTTGACAACAAAATCTAGAAGCTTCCCAGAGCATATTCCAAACGTGCACTTGTTAGGGTTTAACCTCAGCTTGTACTTCTTTAGTCTTTCGAATAGCTTGTGCAGGTGACCGAGATGTTTTTCTTCGGTTTGTGATCTGGAAATCATATCATCCACATATACTTCTATCTCATGATGAATCATGTCATGAAATAAGGAAACCATAGCCCTTTGATATGTTGCCCCTGCATTCTTTAACCCAAACGGCATGACTTTGTAGCAGAAGGTGCCCCATTATGTAACGAAAGTAGTTTTTTCCATGTCTTAGGGAGCCATCTTTATTTGATTATAGCCTGAGAAGCCATCCATGAATGAGAAGACTTTATGCTGAGCGGTATTATCGACTAAGACGTCAATGTGTGGTAGAGGGAAATCATCCTTGGGTTTTGCCCTATTCAGATCCCTATAGTCTACACACATGCGAACTTTCCCATTTTTCTTTGGCACTGGCATTATATTGGCCACCCATTGAGGATAGGATGTTACAACTAGGAATCCTGCATCAAACTGTTTCATCACTTCGTCCTTGATCTTTTCAGACATGTCAGGCCTCATGCGACGAACTTTTTGTTTGACAGGAGGGCAGTCTTCTTTAGTTGGCAGACGATGAACCACGATGTCGGTATCTAACCCAGACATATCTTCATAAGACCAAGCAAATACTTCCACATAATTGCGCAACATCTGAACCAAACGGATCTTGACACTGCTTTCCAAATTAGTGTCGATTCTGATTTCTTTCTTGTCTGACTCAGTACCCAAATTGATAACCTCAATCGACTCTTCATGTGGTTGAATAGCTTTTTCTTCCTGTAATAGAAGTCTGGCTAGTTCTCCTTGTATGTCACAATCTTCCTCACTTTCGTCTTCGGCTTGGTTGATAGGACATTCAAAGTCATAATTGGCAATAGTAGAGTTGTTGACAATAGGATCCAGAGTGGATGTAGACCTGCAAGAGTGTGTGTGTGTGTGCATGTAAGATACATGGCTATTTTTTGGAAATGTATTTGAAAGAAAAGAAAGATAATAAACACAAATATTTGAATGCAAAAGAGTCCAAATGTACTGAATGATCATATGACTAGATGAACACAATATAAAACCCTTGACAAAAATACCAAAGTGCCCCGGGCAAGGCACATGGTTTAAGAGTCGTTGTTTGGGGATAATATTACAGACATAGAGTTCCTGAATTGACAGAAAAAGTAAACAGTAATTACTCCTCAATGAAAGAAACAAGACTGAAATCCTTTTCATGCCCATTGTTGAGCTTCCCTTCGGTTGTCAGGTAGATCCAGTCTTCAAAAGCACACTCATCATCGGAGTCTTCTACATCATTCACTTCATGATTTTTGAGGTGGAGAGGCGGCTTTCTAGTGCGAGCACCTCTAATTTCTTTCTGGGCTTTGGAGGTGAAACCTAACCCAAACTTGTCTGTCTTGAACGGGATATCGAGGAGTTGGCCCCATATCTCATTGTTTCCTTCTTCTACCACAACACGGGAATCCTTAAGAGAAACCATCTTGGGGATAACTTTGTCGGCTTTTGGAGTGTCAGAGGAGATTTTGGTGGTGGCCACAACTTCAAACGTCTAGCAAGGAGTTTCTATGTATTCGCCATCCATTTCTACGTACTTGAAAGAATTGAGATGGCTTACCATGAATTCTTCTTCACCGCAAACAGTGACAACCTTCCCTTGAACTTGATATTTTAACTTCTGGTGGAGAGTAGAAGTGACCGCACCTTCCCCATGGATCCATGGGCGCCCAAGCAAGCAAGAATACGCAGGCCATATGTCCATTATATAGAATGTGGAGTTGAAAATCTGTGAACCAAACTTAATTGGGAGATCCACCTCTCCATGAACCATCCTTTTCGACCCATCAAATGCCCTCACAATAATATCGCTTGGCTTCAAAACCAAATCTTCACATTCTAACCAATCTAAAGCGCCTTTAGGTAACATGTTTAAAGATGAGCCTGTGTCCACCAAAACATGTGCCAGAGTGGTCCCCTTACATTCAACATAAATATGTAAGGCTTTATTGTGATTCTTTCCCATGGGAGTTAAATCTGCGTCGGAGAAACCCAGACCATTGTCAGCTGTCATACTTGCTATGCAATTCTCAAATTGGTCGGCTGTGGTTTCTTGAGGCACGTGAGCCTTTTTAAAGAACTTAATCAAGGCTTGTGCATGAGCGTCAGAACATAGCAATAAGGACAACATTGATATTTTAGAAGGGATTTTCCCTAACTGCTCTACTATTTTGAAGTCGCTTTTCTTGATGATTTTCAGAATCTCCTCCATCTCTTAAGTGGATGGTTCTTCCATAACAGTCTTTTTAGCAGGTGCCTCTTCCCTGGAAGGCTCACTTTCTTTCCCTTTTCCTTTAGTACTGTCACCAGCATTGCCGTTGGTTATGCGGATTGGAACCGTGGTAGTGGTTGGTGGTGAGATATCAGGGGAAAAGACTCTTCCTGTTCTTGTGACTTTACTAGAACCAGTAATATTAGTAACACCAGCTTCATTATCATCAATCCAAGAATCTTGTTTTACCCCATGGTAATAAACCTCAGCACCATAATTCCATGGTACCGCTTTATCAGAGGTGTATGGAACAGGCCCGACATCAGTGGTTATGAGAGGAGCAATGATTGGTTTGTTCGAAATCTTGATAGGACCTTTGGATGAGATCCTAAGAGGTTTGTTTGAAATTGTTATGATGGCCAAGTCTTCAACTTTATTGATTGAATTTTTGATGGTGGGAATCTTTTCGAATAGGATTTCACGGCTATCCATTAGGCGTTGTATACCTTTCTTTAGTTTTTTACACCCATCGGATTGTCTCATACAGCCCACACAACGTTTTTCACGGCCAGGGAATGTCCCATATTTCAAGAGATTGCTCTTGATTACATTCCATGGAGTAGTTAACTCTTCAACAGAGGCAATGAAAGTTATATCTTCGACGGTATTAACACCTTTGTCGTGCTTCGGCATTGTAGCGGTAATTACATTTGGCGTTGGAGGAGGATCAAATTCAATAGTCTTGTTGTCAATTAAATCCTGGATTTTGTTCTTCAAAGCCCAGCACTGATCATTCTCATGCCCGTGGCTGTTTGAATGGTAAGCGCACTTTGCATTTGGATTATATCTCGGTGATGAGGTGTCAGAGTTGGCGGGGGGACCTCGCAATGTCACTAAATTGGCCCGGAGTAGATGTTGAAGGGCTTGAGATAATGACATGCCTAACCTTGTAAACTGTCTTCTTGGAGCTTCAACCCGTTGATGATTGGCAGATGGTCTTTGAGTAGCATTCGGATTGAGATTCAGACAATATTGACAGACGGATGATTATTCATTTTGGTATGGGCCTTTGCTCTATACACAAAATTAACTTCTTTCTTCGCGGCAAAAGGTTTCTTGACAGGATTGGGAGTGGAAGTCGATGCCACAAAGATCTTTCCACTCTTAATGCCATTTTCTACTCTCTCACCGGTTAGGATTAATTCGGTGAAACCAGAAGAAGAGAAGCCAACCAACAGATTAAAGAGAGGACCAAATAATGTGGTCATGAACATGTCAATGTGTTCCCTATCAGTCAAGGGAGGTTGGACCCTACTAGCAAGATCTTTCCACTTCTGTGCATACTCCTTAAATCCCTCATCCTTCCCCATGGTCATACCTTGCAATTGAACCCTCGTCGGTGCCAAGTCGGTGTTGTACTGATATTGATGGTAGAAGGAATTATCTATACCCTCCCAAGTATTGATGTGAGATCCATCCAACTTATAAAACCATTCAAGTTGTGTTCCATCCAGACTCTCTTGGAAGAAGTGAATCCAGAGTTTTTTATTTGCAGTGTACAGTTGTATCTTGCGCAAATAGGACTTCAAATGGAGCTTTGGGAAAGAAACCCCATCGTATTTTGCAAAGGTTGGTATTTTGAACTTGTGGGGAATGACTACCCCAAAGATTAAGCCCAAATCGTCAAAATTTAATCCAGGAATAACTTGGATTTCAACAGCTTTCAAGCTGTCTTCTAGCTGCTTGTATTTGATGTCTGCGGGTGGATATTGTTCATTGAAATAATCATCATCAGATTCTTGGTCATTGATACAGTTGGCCTGAGTACTCTTGACCTCACCAATTTGGTTCTCGTCCTCTTTGGATGAATCTTCCTCTATTGGGATTTGACGGATTGTCTCCTTGAACCTTTTACCCATGTTGAGTATAGCTTTCTTATTTGGATTATTCTTAGCGGCCAACAAGGCCATCATATCCTGCTTCCCCTTGGCCAGGGCGAGTAAGGCTTCCTGAAATTGAGAATTCTGGGCCTGGAGTTCTGTTACAGTTTTCTCTAGATCCATCTTGCTGAAATAAATAGCGGAGAGATAAGGAAACCTGTTATGCGGAAACCTGTCGTGTCATGATGCATGAATATGCAATGTGCAGATGATTTCAAGGATTTAAAGAATTTAAATTTGTATAGACAAAGAGTGAACAAACTTTATCTTGCATTTAAAGAGTTCTGTTTTGAATAAAAACATGCCTCTTGGGATTACAACAATAGAAATAAGCATAAAGTAAACTCCTAAGACAGAAAAGTTGTGCACATCTTATTTGTCGCAATGTAGGTGTTTAAGCTCCTTTCTTCATGAAGTTCCCTTGTAAGCTCTAATATCTTCTTCTCGCTCTCATAGAACTTAGCTTCAAAGGTGTCTCTCTCTCCTCGTAACTGAACCCAAGCTTTTTGCAAATCTTCAAGGGAAGTAGGCATATCAGGATAGAGGATAGTATGTGGAATGTTTCCCTCGACTATTGGTTCCATGATAACAGGTAAGACGGCTTCATAAGGAATCTTGAGACTTTGAGCGCGAGCCCTCACCCATTTAAGATAGGGCTCCAAAGGAATGGAATTCTTACGCCCTAATGTCTTGCTATCAACTTTATTAACCATACCCCAAACTCGTATAAATCTTTGACGGTAACCCTGGGTATCGCTTTCGTAGTCAAATGCAATCCCTTGGATGAGTACCTCATGAGGGCCATCTCTTCTAGCGTATCCAAATTGTCGCAAAGCTAAACAAGGGTTGTAAGTAATGTCTCCCCTAATGCCAAGCAGAGGGACATTAGGGAATTCTCCACAGCGGTCAATGATGGTAATATCTTCCAAAGAGCGATAATACCAACGGATATCAGCATTTGAAAGTGACATCAATCTTCTAGACCATCTTATACCTTGTTCATTCTTCACCACGGATCGAGGTAGGTGCGAAATAAACCACCTAGCCAACAGAGGAGTTCAACACATCAAAGTCCCCCTTTTCTTCAACGTGCGAGAGTGAAGAGAATGCAAGATGTCTCCAAGCAATGTAGGCACCGGATTGCGAGATATGAAAACTTTGATCACATTCACATCTATAAATTGGTCAGGATTGGGAAATAGTACCAATCCATAGATGAGAAGAGCCAAAATTTCCTCAAAGGCCTGTAGGTCCAAAGTATTCCAGCACTCTTGAGCCTTTTCCAACAAAAACTTCGCTAGGAACCCTTTGACACCACTCCTTATTACCTAATTTTCTACTATGTCAGATGGTTGCAAATGTAAAGCTCGAGCAATTTCCTCGGGTTTAGGGTCTCTTTCAATACCGTTGAAAGGTAATTGATCAAGAATAGGGATCCCTATGAGTTGAGAAAATTCTTCTAAAGTGGGCACAAATTGGTAATCAGGAAAGGTGAAGCAATGATGCAAAGGGTCGAAGAATTGGACACGCACCTTTACCATATCTTCTTCAATACTTGAGGTAACTAGACTAAGGAGTCAACCATGTCTTTTGGTTAACGGAGAATCTTCAGGGACCCTTGATACTAAATCCTTGAGTTGTGGAGGTATCCTCACAATACTGACTTGGATAGTGCACCTACGAGCGGAGGCCATATCCTACAAAACAGAACAAAGATAAATCCAAAAATCCTTGAAATGTTTAGTGAAAATGCTTATGGTATGATGTTTATAATGCTTATGATGTTATGTACAAGTGTATATACAAAGAAAACAAGTCCTCAGTTTAGGCTTGCATGGGGTTTCAGGTAAGTACCCTCTTGAAGTTTAGTTGGCTCATCATGTCCTAGTTAATAGTAACCGGGTTCTAAGGGATCTCAATATCACTGATCTTTCCCCCAAGTTTCATTCAATAAGTGATTGACTTGCAACCAAACAAAACTCAAGAGTCAAACCTCAATGAGTGTAGCATCGAGTATCAACCAACTTCGGACTGCACCAAAGTCGGTCATCTCACTACGTCCTAATGGCCAAGTTGGTCAAGTAAGGTTCTAAGGTCAGTTGATGCTTTACGACACCACACGGAGGCCCCGTACTCTCCTTGACTGACTCAAGGGTTACCGGTACCAACCAAAGTGCCACATCAACGTAGCTACTGCTTCAACCGTGTCGGTATACCCCGCACAGTTCCCTCACAGTGTATTTCTACTTACCTAAAAGGTATCCCCCAAATCCGGGTGTAGGATTTAAAACAAACCCAAACAAGAAACTAAAATGTAAAGAAAACAAATCAAGCAATGTAAGCAAGTAAATATGATCTAAACCTAAGGTAACCCCATTTTTAGAATATACTCCCCAGCAGAGTCGCCAGTTCTGTGATACGGTGGGAGAACTGACTTGAGGTTTTGCATTTGTGTTCGCAAATGTTGCGGTTTAGCAAGAGTTGCCACCGACTTTTCTTTTATCCAATAAGGAAATGTGAAAAAGCACAGGAAAGACCTTTCGAGATGTTTTCTTGAGTTCGAGGGGTAGACTATGAAAAGGGAAGGTATTAACACCCTTTTCATCCATGGTTTTCCATGGGCTCTTATTTACTTGTTAGATCACTTGCTTTTGTTTGAAAATTATGCTTTTGTGTGGTTTTGAAAGTATTTTGAATAGGTTCCATCGCTTAGGCAAACTTTGCAATGATTCTCGTTCGTAAGAATGTATGCAAAGTGTTGAGCTTTTGAAAATATTTCAAGGTTTGGAAAATGTTTGGAAAGTGTATGTGATTGTTTTGAAAATAGGATGTTTGTTTTTTAGAATGAGCAAGTAACTAAAAGTAATATACCTACTCAAAATGTCTTTAAATGTGCTTTCCCTCCTCCTTTAGATGTTTCTACCTTACCATCGATTTGGTAAGAAGCCCCATCGTTGGATGTGAAGGGACAGGCGTTGGGTCATCGTATGACCATGATAGCAATGTTGTGAGATGACTTATCACTTTTTCTGTAGGGACTAAGATCATTTTGAAAGGCAACTTTTGATAGCGTCATCGAGGGACTATGATCTTGTATTTTCAATTTGTTTGTGCTAAGACATCCCACATGCATAACATGGCCATTTTAGTAAGGAAACAAGTGGAATTACCCTAAGGGTGCTAGTGTGCGAGTGTATTTGATTGCATGCATAATTTGTCTTGATTAGGGTCATCTATTTTTCAATTTCATATTTTTGTCATGCACACCCTAATTACTAGTATATATTGAAAGCAATAACAGTGCAGAAATATAAAGTCCTACGCTATTATAATATTTAAGGGGATGGGGGTACATATTTATGAATGGGGGTTGCAAGTTAAAATTCTAGGTTACCATTACAACCATATTGAAATAGATAAGAATATACAGGAAATGTAAAAAGTTTGTTTGTTTAAAAGAGAAAATAACTTTTGTTTAAGAAAAATATTTTTTGTCTTTTTATATTAAAAGAAAATATATCATGCAAATGTAAAATATTTTTGGTGTTTTTTTTATTAAAAATAAAACATAATATGGTGGAAAAATAAAATAAAAAATCAAGGAAATATAATCAGCGCAAAGTGCTAAAAATAGAAGAGCTCAGAAGTTCTGACCCTGACTTGGATGCACAAACAGAAACAAGTTAGCAAAAATATGGAAGTTCAGAAGTTCTGGATCTTCTGAGAACTCAGAAGTTCTGACGTAACTGTCAGAACTTTGACTCTCTCCATGTCAGTCAAAACATCTACAGCTTAGTCAGAACAGAAGTTGCATGTATAACCGTTATGACAAATTTCATGAAATATCAGAAGCGTGAGTCAGAAGCAACATGTATTTGCTAGTTCTAATTCCGAGTCCTATTTTCTTTATGAATCTCTGAATTGAGATTTCCTCTACTTAGGCAAGCAGATGCATGAATTTCAGAATATGTACATCCTCAGAATCAGAATATCTACATTGTGCTAAATATGCAAAATCTGACAATGCTTAATCAGTTAGGATGAGGGTTAGCAGAAAACTTACCTTGCAGCTGGAAAGGATTCTGTGAACTGGTGATTGATCTTGAATTCTGGTGAAGTTTTGAGCAACTTCTTCACGTACTCAGCAGGAGGGAAATTTTCAATTTCTGAAGCAGCCAAGGGGTGATATTCTGACTCCTTTGAGGTGAAAATGAGTGGAGAATGTGTTACTTTTTGATTACAAAATTTGGGATGGATTTAGTTAAGAACACTTGAGGAAAACATATGGAGTTTGAATGTAAGGAATTAATGCTATGATTTTGGTATTTTGTGTTTATAGTTTCTTGGGTTCTTGGAATTTTTTACAGTGGTTCAAAGCCTTCTTTCTCAATTCTCTCGTTTCTTTCACAAATTTTTCTGGGCGAGGGGAGGGGTCCTTTCAGTGTGCAAATGGTATTCTATTTATAGGCAAATTTTTGCAGTTGGGGCGGTCAAGTGGCACCAACATCATATGCTAGATACTGACTTACTCTTGAAGTAAGCTTAAACAAAGTGGGGGTTCAATGCATTTAAGTTGGATGGTTAACGGTGCCTCAGATGGATTTGGCAGCGTGAATTAAGGAAAAGTAGTGATAGCGGGTGGGTCTAGCATACTTTTGCACAAAAGTTTGTCTTCCCGAGACAATAGGGGTACGCGTGGTGAAAATCCCTTGGATAGAGACTTAGAGGCGGTTGTGAGCATTAAATGAGTTCCCATGTGAAATTCTGAATCTTTGCTTGACTCTGGATTAGGAGTTCTGCTTCAGCGTAGCATCTCATCTTCTGATCCTTTTTTCTTCTGACTTCAGCATGTTCTGAGGGATCCTTCAGAACTTCCAGTATACTTACAGCACGCTTTGTTAAATTTTTGATTTAACCTTTATAAACTCTGACTGAACCTTTGTAAACATTAGCCCAGAAGTTCTGACCAAACTTTATCTTGAGACTATCCAGAATTTGCTGAGTGTGAACACTGACCCAGAATTTCTAAAATTGTCATGCTTCTTAAACACTTAGAAAAGTTTCTAAGTTTTTATAATTTGATTCTTTCCAAGTAAATTTTGACTTTTGAAACTCTTGATGAAGCAAACTTTATATTCCAACATATCTTGATGAAATATGATTTTTTATTTGATTTTTGATCCAAAAGTCAAAGTCGGACTTCTTCAAGGTGCAAATGACCATTTTGCCCTTGTGAATGGTTTGCTTGAAAAACTGTTAATTCAAGGCTTGGGGACTTGATGAAAGCAAACCTGAGGATCCAGGGTGATCCCTTGAGAAATGAGAGGGAAAATTTTGGGGTGCAACACTTTCGAACTAACCCATGCTGCAGCTAGGATTTTTAAGGGTTATAACGTGGCCTGGTTCACGGTTTAAGAAACAAAGGATAAAGGCTCATAATTTATTTGTACCCACCCATTCTTCGTGATGTTCTTCAGTCCTATGCTCAGCTAATTGTGTGTTCAGATCCCAATTGAGTCTGGCATCTTGTCATTGATGTTCCCATGATGGTTCAGATACTGACAATTTATTTTGAATAGATAGTCATTTTTGTAATTTTTTTTGTCGAGGATTTGTAGTATCCTCTTTTTTTTTTGGTTTTCATGATCCCGATTTTTCCTGAACTGTTTCTTTTTGTGATTACAGTCAGCGGGATGCCCCAGTTTTTTTCTTAAGTCTCCTTTATAGGTGCTGGCTTAATGGGATTTTTTTGAGAGATAATGACTGCCTGTCTTGACGATTATACGGAACCATCACCGTCTTTTGATTTGGAAGGACGTCTTCGATGCCATTCATTGTGTACGAAGCGGAAGATTGCGACTGAATGCGCCTCTGAATTAACTGAGAAAACTACCCTGCCCCAGGTTATGATTAAGGGTTTTAATTTGTGTGAAAAGAAAAACTCCTACTTCTTTGGCTCAAAGGGGTTGACTAGGGATTATCTTCCTTATAACTCCACTGTTTAGGATTTGAAACAATGCTTGTACATCGTTAGTGGGGTCTGTTCAAAAGCATACTGTATAGGTTGTGGTATCATTTTCATCATCCTCCCTCTAAAGGCTTAGAGCTTTTGATCGACAGTTGGATATCACAAAAAGGGAAGCAGTTTAAATATAGTGAATACGAATGAATTGATTCAAAATAGACATATGCAATGCATTGGTAAAGTAACAAAGTTTGACATGAATAGATGTTCGAACAATCAAAAGAAAATTACAAATTGAAAATTCTAATGAAAAAAAGCCTCTTTGCCTGAACTTGTCACTTCAGATAGTGTGTCTTTGAGGGATGGCAGAAGAACTCAGCCTGACCATCTTGTGTAAACTCCAGAACCCCTTCATCAATCAAGTTTTGAACTTCATATTTCAACCTCTAACAGTCGTCACTATCATGCCCCGGGCTGTTGGAGTGGTATGCACACCTTGCACCAGGATTATAGTTAGGGGAAGAAGTCTTGGGATTCAGATTATGTCCTATCAACGTAATCAGATTCATCCTTAATAGGTGTTGCAAAGCTTGAGAGAGCGACATGTTGAGTTTGGTAAACTGCCTTTTGGGTATATCCGACTTATTCTGATTAACCTGTTGTTTTTGGCGAGGTTGTTGTTGGACCCGTGATGTGGTAGCAATTTGGAAAAGTCCACTTTTCACCAAACCAGCCTCTTGTCTTCTCGGAAGTTGATCAATGACTTGGTCCCCAACCTCGATTGTTTGCTTCATACGACTGCAACTATCTTAATGAAGTTTCTTGATAATGACTCTCAGCTCTTCTTGTCCCAGGGCTAGGCCTTGGTTAAGAGCCCTCTGCACCAACATCTGGGTTCTCATTGTTTCAACTTCAGCTTGCAGTTGTTCCAACCGTTCGTCCTTATCGTCTTTAGAATTTTTCTTGGCCAAGTTCCCAGCGAGGAGTGCTTTCAACTCTTCCTGCCCCTTGGATAGGTTCAGGAACATTTCCATGAACTGAGCTTCTTGAGTTTAGAGATCTCTGTTGTCTTGTTTGAGAGCCACTGCTGAAATAAACAGCGAGAATATGAGAGACCTGCTTTGAAACATGCTTAAGCAATGATATGTATGATATATGTATGCAATGTTTTCAAGGATCCGTGGGGTAAACAAGAAGATGTCAGCAGTTAAATTTTGCAGCTTTGATTGAAGAACTTCGTATCGTTGAAGGTCATTCTACAAGAGTCAAGCTCACCATATCAAGTGGGTCATAGCCCCTGACTCAAGTTGTTGTGTTTTGATCTTTTGACGGCATTAGCTAGAGGAAAATAAATTATCTTGCCCCTTGCTAGACGTCTGGTTCATCATAACCTGCATCACAAACCCTTGAGATCCTTGAAATGGTTAAGGAGATGTTATGGGATGATGGTATGATGTGCATGCCATGCGTTAAGAAAAAGTGTAAGGTGATGTAAGTAAGTAAACCCTGCAAGAAATCCAAGTTATTGGATAATGACTGTAAACAAACCCTGCAAGGAAATCATGTCGTCAGATAAAAACCCTGCAAGAAGTTCAAGTTGAAAGCAAATAAATCACACAAACAACCTTAGGTTTAGGCTTGCATTGGTTTTAAGGTAGTACCCTCTTGAAGTTGGATTGGTTTAACATGTCCTATAATAGTAACTAGGTTCTAAGGGATCTCAATATCACTGATCTTTCCCCTAAATTTCATTCTGATAGACAATTGACTTGCCACCAAACAAAACTCAAGAGTCAAACCTCAATGAGTATAGCATCGAGTATCAACCGACTTTGGGTTTACACCAAAGACGGCTATCTCATTACATCCTATAAAGCCAAATTGATCAATTAAGGTGCTAAGGTTAGTTGATGCTTTATGATACCATACAGCGACCCCGTATTCTCCTTGATTACTCAAGGGCTACTAGTACACACCAAAGTATCGCATCAACGTAGCTACTGTTTCAACCGTGTCGGTATACCCCACACAACTCCCTCACAGTTTATTGCTACTTACCTAAAAGCAATTCCCTGATCCGGGTTTAGGATCTAAACAACTCAAACAGATACCCTTAAAAGTAAATCAAAAAAGACAAGCCAAATAAGCAATTAAAATGACCTAGATCCTAAGGTAAACCCCACTTTATAAATCATAGTCCCCAGCAGAGTCGCCAATTATGTGATATAGTGCGAGAACTGACTGTTAATACTGGTTTGCATTTTTTGTTTGCAAATATTGAGGTAAGCAAGAGTCACCACTGAATTTTATTTTATCCAACAAAGGAAAAGGGAAAAAGAACAAAAAAAATGTTTTTCGAGATGTTTCTGAGTACGAGGGGTAGATTATAAAAAGGGAAGGTGTTAGCACCCTTTCTATCTGTGGTTTTCCACGGGCTCTTAGGTACTTGCTCATTTTTAAATTGCTTTTGTGTGTGTGTTTGAAATTTTTTGAAAATGCGTTAGTGCGGCGTTTCACTTTATGGTAACCCTTGTATCAGTCCTCAAGAGTGTGATAAAGCGTTTTTGAAAACTTTTGATTGAAAAGTGTTTGAAAGTGTGAGTGTGAAAAATTGATTGTTTTGAGCAAGTACTTAAGAGTTATCTACCTACTCGAAAAAGGCGTTCTTTTCCTCTTACCCTTTAGACCTAGTTATCCTACTATTAATGAGTAGGTAACCCTAGTCGTTGGATGTTGAGGGACTATCGAAAGGGACATAATGGTTATTGAAGGCAACATGTAAGGATACCTTAGCATTTCGAAGGGACTATCATCATAAGATCATTTCTCGTAGGCAACTCGAGGGACAGTAAGGGACTATGATCTTTATGACGACTTTTGAATTGAGGGTCTTTGCTAAGATATCCCAAAGTTCGAGGGACATGACCATTGTTTTCGAGGAAACCAAGTGAGGTATACCCTAAGGGTGCAAGTGTGCGGCAGTGTTTGTTTTCAGACATTTATCTTGAAGTTAAGTGATCTACCGATCAATTGATTAAGCATACAAGCCTAGGTTGCTAACAATTATATACAAGCATAAGATATAAAAGCGAGAAAGTAAAAGAGTCCTACGCTATTACAAGGCTTTTGGACAGATACATAAAGAATTGATTGAAAGTAAATTTGAGGAAACTAACCCTCATTAATTTATTACAAATCGGGCGCTGTTACATCAATACTGAAAAAGTATTGTACGACAAAAATAATTCGGCGCGAGAATAAAGCTTGGAAAAGTTTAAAACCCTAAAAACCCTAATTTGATTATTAAAATATTTTTTGGATTTTTTTGTGAATAAAAATTTGATTTAACCTAATTTCTAATTGATTTTGATTAATGAAAAATAAATTAAAGTTGAAGAAATTAATTTATTTACAAAAATTAATTTATATAAAGAAAAAAAAACTAACCTATTTTTTTGTGATTTTGATTTTATGATTTTGTAAGAAAAATTGATTAATAAAAATAATTTAAACAAAATAATGATGATAAATAAAAAACTAAAAAAGTTAGAAATTAGGCCTGAGGGGGTGTATGCCCAAATTGGAGGGGTTACAATCTGAATCTTGTCCGAAGCCCAATCCTGTTGGCCCAATGCAGCGCTGGATCCAGTGAGAAGCTTGCCAAGAGAGTCCACCATGCGCCTGCATGCTTGAGGCGTTGGATTTGGGTACAAATTGATCCAAGGATGATGATATGGAGGCGTATGGTGTACGCACATGTGATGAAACCACTGAATCTGCAAATAGATATTGAGAAAAATATTATGTAGGAGGCAGGGATCGAACCCCTGACCTCCTACGTGCGCGCCTTGCAAACCCTTCTCCTTTGCCACTGAACCAAGCTACTCAATTGTTAATACCCATACATAACATATATTATATAATATGCAAAAATCAGTTTTATAAAAAACGCGCAAAAATTCAAATGGGACATTCAGGATCTGCCACGCCTTCATCTTCTTCACTGGGACTGTTGTCTTAGGTAAAGACTTTTACCTACGGACGTTTGCCATAGCTATAATTTGTGCATCTCAAAAATCATATCCAGGCAATATAAATCAAATCTAATTACACAGATCAATTGGGTTTGATCTCTTGAACACAATGGTATCCATCTTTGGCCCTGATTTTTCCTGAAACGAAAAGCCCTAAAAATAAACTCTAAACCCTAACAATGGCAGGTTGTCCAATACGCATCAAAACTCACAATTAAATATGCAAACATATTCTAAGTAATGATACAAACATGAATGTATAGTTAGAAATTGCTTATCAGGCGTAAATTGCAAAAATCAGTTTCAAGAAGGAAGGAAAACCGTGGTACTAGTGCAGAGCGTTTCTGGGCGTTTCAAACAGCTCCCAAATACTTCCAGAAATGAATTGCTGGCCTTGAAACACCTTGAATCTCCTTGTAGAAGGAAATCCAATTGCCTATTTCTTGTTCAAAATTTGAGTTTTGTGTTGCTAATTCACACGGCCAAACCCTATTTTCATGCTTTGGAAATGTTGTCTATATATAATATAAGCAATTAGGTTAACAAAACTGTATTCAATCTTTGCAAATTGTTGAAAAAGATTTGATTTTTTTGCCTTGTATGATTTATTTCTAAAACAAACCAAATCATGATCTTTTCCAATCAATTAGCCCTTGCACGAATTTTCCTGATTTGCTAGCTGTTCATGGACTCATAATATGCTCACAAAATCAAATCTTTGATTTTATTTGATTATTCCACTATTTAAATTGATTTATTTTGATTTAAATGAATAAAAAATAAAAATAAAAAATAAAAATAATGAAATAATAGGTGGATAAGCTCAGGGGTCATGGGCCATCTTAGGGAAAAGTTTCAAACAAGAAAACATGGGCCCATTTGAAGAAAAAAATGTCATTTTGATCAATGTTGACTTCATGCACATTTTCAAAAATTGGTCAACTTTAGTAATGCACATCTCTCTCATTTTAACCCTAAGAAAGTGTTATTAGACTTTTTAGAAAGCTTAGGATGTCCTATAAACAACCCTTTTGGTTTTATCTCAATTGTATCTTCCATGTTCATGTAAGGAGCTTTGACCCAAAAGGTGTTTTTGTTGACTTTTTGAAATGACCTATAATGTATGAACTTGTATCTTTTGATTGAGGAATTTATTGACCTTGAGGGCTGAAGAATAGTTGCATGGAATTGGATTCTCTTCAAAATGAGCCTGGGTTGGAAAATTTCTAATAAAGTATGGGAAAGTTATGCCTGGTCAAAGTTTGGTTGACTTTTCCTATAAGAACCCTAATTTAGCAACTTTTGAGTTTTGATGAATTAGGAGCATTCCTTGAGGAATCATGATCAAACCTTGATTAAATGATGGATAATACTGCAAAATATTGATGTTAACCAAAAATATTGAAGTTTGATTGTATTTGGGCCACAGTTGACTTTTGACCTAGTATAGTTTATTTTCAAGCATTTGAGCAGCTGACTGAGCAAACTTGTTGTGCAAGGCATGAAACTTCGAATGGATGATCTTGGGGACATATTAGGACAATGGAGATTATTTAGGACCCTTGGGGCTCAACCATATTTCTTGAAATTGAAACCCTAGTTTGAGGCTTGTTGTCTTAAGAGGAGGATTTGTCTGGTCAATCCTTAGTCAACTTGAGCAATTGAGGACCTCTATGAGTATGTCTTGTGTAAAAATGGGAGGGAAAATTTTGGGGTACAACAGTAATATATTGCATGCTCTTTTCGAACAGACTCGTCATGTTGCCCCAATACACACCCCATTGAGTTCTCTAATACTGTCAGGTACTTGATCAAAGGTTTTCCTTTAACCGGTGGCATCAGAATCGGAGGTACTTGGAGGTACTCCTTGATTTTGCCAAAAGCTATCTGACAATAATCATTCAACTTCATTACTTGATCTTTCTTCAGTAACTTGAAGATTGGCTCACAAGTAGCGGTTAAATGGAAAATAAATTTGGAAATGTAGTTCAAATGTCCCAAGAAACTCTGACTTCCTCCTCAGTACGGGGAGCTGGCTTTTGTTGAATGGCTTTAACCTTGGCAAGATCAACTTTAAGACCTTTAACAATGACGACGAAACCTATGAGTTTACCAGATCTTACCCCAAAGGTGCACTTGTTTGGATTCAGCCTCAACTTGTACTTTTTCAATCTCTCGAACAGCTTGTGCAGGTAGTCGAGATGTTCTTCTTCAGTCTGAGACTTGGCTATCATGTCATGAACGTAAACCTCTATCTCGTGATGGATCATATCATAGAACAAAGATACCATGGCACGCTGATATGTCGCGCCGATGTTCTTTAAACCAAAAGGTATAACTTTGTAACAAAAAGTTGCCCACTGTGTGACAAAGGTAGTCTTCTCCATGTCTTCATGTACCATCTTGATTTGATTATAGCCAGAGAAACCATCCACGAAGGAAAATACTTTATGTTGAACGGTCTTGTCAACTAGAACATCAATATGCAGAAGCGAAAAGTCATATTTGGGGCTTGCCTTGTTCAAATCCCTGTAGTCTATACACATACGCACCTTGCCATCCTTCTTAGGTACTGGCACCACAACTCAAGAACAAACTATAAGCTCACGACTTCCGGGGCATAATCTTGATGTGAACCCTGAAGTAAAATCATAAATGATGAAATTTGTGACATTGTGCCGAAAGAATCGCCTCGATACGATAAAAATCAAGAGAGTTACGATTTTTACAATAACGAGAAAATTGAGACAGAAAACCCATTGTTTCAGGTTGTGCCTCTTTTTTAGCTTGTTTTCATGTATGCTTTGGGAAACAAGCCACAAACCATAACTTTCGAAGCATAATTCGAACTTGATTCTTGAAGAAAAGTTGTAGCTAGCACAATTTGTGACATCGTGTCATGAGAATCATCCCAAACTGATAAAAATTGAGAAAGTTATGAATTTTTTAATTTTATGCAACAATTGACGAGAAATCTGCTCCAGCATGCGATTTTCACCGTATTTCGCAATTTCGGAGGTCTTCTACACAGAATTGGATTTTGACCCAAACATATGAAATGGATAGGATGTCAAGATGAATCCAACACCCAAAGACCCACTAAAAAATAATTTTCCCGTCAGAAGTTATGAATTTTTGAACATAAAATGCGAAATCTTGATTATCTATCGAAACTGTCTCGAATCAACTAAGACACTTGGTTCTATATGCAATAGAAAGCATGATAGAACACCCAAGATATTGGCATGATGATGACTTGATGAATCACTGATTGAGTAGCTCAGAAAAATATGTGGAGTGCGCTTGAATCCTCAAAACCCTGTGTTTCTGCTTTGTTGTACTGCCTGACAGAACAATTGTTTTCTGTAGCTTGACGCATATAAATTCCTTGATTCTGTAACCATGGAATCAACGATATGTATGTATAATTATGTTAGATAAAAATAAGCCAATTAGGGTTAAACTGAAGAGGGATAATTTTGGTGTGCAACAACTACCCCTACTCAATCTTCTTTAACTTGATGGTGAGATTGGCGCTAGCCTTTCGAACAATCAAGGTAGAAGAGAATTGAATACTCAATAGAACCATAAAATTCATACTCTGAAGAACAAGCGAAAGTCAGGCATTTTTGGTTTTTCTGTATTTTCTAATTTATGGTTTTGCCTTTGTGAAATGGTTATTTGTACATCATAATGGGGTTAGACATACGAGGGACCAAGTAAACTTGGAGAATACATGCCAAGTCAAGATTAGACACATATAAGGTATCAAGTATATTCCAGGTCAAGATTAGCCACACACACAAGAAAGAAAGAGACCAACCAAAGAAGGTTTCTAACAGAGTCATCAAACACACATGTCTGAATTTGGTATCAGACACATACAAGAAAGAGACCAGAAGAGAACTCTAACAAAGATATCAAACATACATGTTCAGATATGGTAGCAAACATATACAAGAAAGAGACCAGAAGAGGACTCTAACAAAGACATCAAGCATACATGTTCGGAGTTGGTAGAAAACACATATAAGAAAGAGAACGGAAGAGAACTCTGACAAAGATATGAAACATAAATGTTCGGGGTTGGTATCAAACATATACAAGAAAGAGACCAGAAGAGGACTCTAACAAAGATATCAAGCATACATGTTCAGAGTTGGTAGTGAAAACATACAAGGAAGGGACTGGAACAGGACTCTAACAAATATACCAAGCATACATGTTCGGAGTTGGTAGCAAACACATACAAGAAAGAGACCGGAAAAGGACTCTGACAAAGATATCAAACTTACATGTTCAGGGTTGGTATCGAACATTGTAGTGGTAGAAATGTTGAGACTAAGCCATTGGGTTAACTTAACTCGTACAAATCAAATAAAAATTTCTAGTGCGCTTTATTGTTTCCAAAGGAAATGGGAAAAGAGCGAATAAACCCAAAAAAGAGGGGAAAATCTAGGTACGGGGGTTGTTTATGCAAAGGGAAGGTATTAGAACCTTAAACATCTATGGTACTCAACAGGAACCTCTTTGAAAATCTGTGTATTTTGTCTATAAAAGGTGTATACAAAATAAGATGGTGGAGATGAGAAAAGAAGTATTTTTTACAATTTTTGCACCCGTCGTGATCGTGAACCTTTAGTGCCTATGTACCACCTTTCGTGCAATAGGGGATCAGGGTACTCGTAGTTCACCTCAATTTATTTTTTAAAACATATGTGTGTTGGTTAATTTTAAGATAAGAGACGTTATTGTCATATCCGAGTAGAAAACATACTTACTACCCATAATTATGAGAAAGGAGCATTTGCATCATCTCAAAGTGGAAGATATAACTTGGATTTAAAATCCATCACTCAACACCCAAGTGGAAAATAGCTCTTTTTACTACATATCGTACAAGTATAGTAGCTTGCGTCACTACAAGAATCAACAAGAGTCTAATCTCTTGAGAAAAGTTTTTAAGTAAAAAGGCAAAGTGGAAAAATAGTTTGAATGAGGTTAATGACTTTTATTCTTAAAAAAAAGATGTCAAAGTATGATTAAATTGGTTAAGGTTTGATTAAGAAAAGATTTTTGAAAATGCATGGACCTAGGTCCAAGTTTATTATGAAAGCGGTTCAAGTTAGAAAGAAGAGTTTTGAAAAGGAGGGAGAAGATTTTTGAAATTAAAGAAGATAGGAGGTGATGAAGGGAATATCCTAAGTACACAAAGTAAAAGCTAAGGAAAAGAACGATCTAACCAACAAGAAGCCAACACTTAACATAAGAATTCAATGTAGAATTCCCATCCTTTGGATTGAAACCAAGAAAGCGAAAATACTAAACCTCTGATGAATACCAAGCTTCATATGAATTAAGAACCAAGCAAAGTCTTCATTGACAAAAATTGGCCAGAGTAACAATTCTATACAGAGGAATTCTCAATCACATACAAAGCATGAAAATCATAATAACCTGTACACAGAAAAAAATTAAACAAATGCCTTGGAATTTTACTCCAAGGATTTCAGAAGATCTTCACAAAAATATCAATCAAAGATCACAGAGTTCCAAGGTTTCATGGCTTCTAATCCTAAGTCTCAGGAATCCGCAACAACACAGTACTAGGGATAATAACCAGATAGTCCAAGTAACCTTAAAGCTTTTAATGTTCAAGTTGATTATTAAGTGTATTAAAAAATGAAAAAAGGAAAGCTCAAGTGAGCAAAGATAAAAAGGCAGAAAATAAATGCTTAAGTGAGCAAAAGGCAAATATCACAAGATGTAAATGCTAAAAATAAAAAGTAAAGGCAAAAAATAAAGACATAAAGTAAAGTTAATTGTTAGTGAATTAGAAGTTAGAGGTCAAGTATAACAAAAAGTTAGTTGAATGACCATCTTAAAGCTTACTTTTGAAAACTCATTAGAAGATTGATAAAATCAAAGCCTCTCAACAACAAGTTTCATTTGCTTTTTGTCAAGTATCTCATTCATTTCAAGCACTCAAGGCAACCACATATGATCGACAATATTCAAATGATTCGCTTAGACCAAAATTCATGAAGTTCATCTGAGGATTGATAGAATCAAAGCCTCCTAACAATGAAATTCAAAGTTATTGGATCCAAGGTTTCAAATTAAACATACTTGGGCTTTCAAACATAGGTCTAGGCCATGAATGATCATTTTTCGAATCGGGACCAATTTAGCGCTATGTTAAGCAATCGTAAGTGGACTTATGTAGAAAACCACGCCTATTTTGAGGCCGATCAATAGCAATCTATGTTCCATAAATGCTAGAGAAATGATATGTATATTATTCTCCAAAAACATGTAGCACAAGTAAAAACAAGAAAAGGATAAGATAAAGAGGGAGGGGAATGATAACATAACCAATGTATCAGATGATATTAGGGTTTCAAATATCATCAACATAATTCATCCATTTTGGTAGATTTGGTTTTTCAACCTATCAACACCAAAGATCCAATGAGGTTAAGGAACTTGGCCCAAAGTAACACTCAAGTGCTCCAAATCAGGACCAATAAAAATAATAAAATGTATTTAATATAAATCAAAATTTAAATTATTTATAAAAAGGAAATAATTGGTAAAATACACAACCTGTATTAAAACACCAAATAAAAATCCTAAAGAAAATATCAGAGGTCAAACATGATTCAACAAGTGTTGACGAGTTTTTTTAGAATTAGAAATTATTTTTTAAAATATAAAGAAATAAGAAAAACGAACCAAAATTTATGTAAAATAGTAAAATTAAAAATAAAAATAAAATGAGGTCACCTATTTGTCAAGAGGTCATTGGATCCTTCCATAATTTTTTTAGAATTTAAAAAGATCAAAGAGTATTTTTAAACAATTAAGACAAGTCAAATAAAGTGAAAAATAATAAAAAATACGAAATCACAAAATAAATTTATGAAAATATAAAAATCAAAAAGAAAAAAACCAAAAGTATTTTTGATAATTTTTTTTCACAATTTTAGAAGTTGAAATGAATTTTTTATGAATTTTTGAAGTTTAAAACAATTAAATAGAAAAATCAGAAAATAAAAATAAAGCTAAAAAAATGTAGACCACTGGATCAATGTCAAAACGTGTTAGTAAGATAATCCTAAGTATCGGACGCGTTGTGCATGATATGGACATTAGTGAATAAACCACCGAATCATTTATTTTTTAAACATATTTAAACAAATAGGTGGCGCTTTGTCATTGGTTGAATATGACACGCTGGTCATCTTCAACCTCCATCCACATGTGAGTTGCAGGTTTCACAAATGAAAAAATTAGAGGTCCATAGTGGTGCCATTCGTTTCGTCTCATCAAGACGAAGACAACTGTAACCTCGCAAAAATTTTATATAAACTGTAGCTCAGTCGATTTTGAAAAAACCAGAAGAAAAAGTGAAAACGAGTTTGAAATTAAATGATCAATTCACCATGAAAATGGAAACCATAAGAAGCATGAGCTTTAGAGAAGAAGAGATTGTATCTTAGAAATTTATTTGAAGTGAAATGGTGAAGAATTCTACTTGAACGAAGTCTGAGAATTTTGCTTTGAAACTTGACTTGGATAGCACAATTTAGAGCACTTCAAGGTTTGGTTCTTCTTCTGTTAGCTTTAGTGAAGTTCAAGGATGAATAATCAATAAGGAAATAAGAGTTGGAAGGGAAGAAAATGAGAAATCGAAAACTCAGAAATGTGAGCTATAGAGAGAGTTTAGCAGAGCTTTTTTGGATATCCAAGCTTGAGAAAATTAATGGAATAACATCCTCTATTTATAGGGAAGTGAATGGTGATGAGAAATGAGAGGAATTGTGAGCAAATCACGCAAGCCAAGCTAGCTGTGATCATGCCAAACATGTGACTTGAAATGCATCAAAATGACCTCATACCAAGTGCAATTCTTATCAAAACGCATCTAGACAATTAGTTAAACATGTTCAACAACTAATATTTAAGTAATTCTACCTATAATCCAAGTTTACTCATAGGAAAAATTCTGACTCGAAGAAAAAAATAGATTCGACGGAGCCAACTTCAACAATGCATAGCTCACTACTCAGGGACCTATATGATGCAATCTTGGATTCTTTAGAAAGTTGAATGATCAATCTTGACAATGTGCTTTGAAAGTTTTCACTTGGATGCTTGATTAGAAAATTATATCCATTTGAAATCATGAAAAACACACAGATTCGTCGTACTTAGAAAAATTCTAAGTGTTGAGCTTCAAAATGACCTATAATGTCTTGCAAACTTACAAGCCTTTCCACTCAAAATTTAATCTTGATCCTTGAAGATAAAATGAAGTAGGATCTTCAAATTAAATTGTGGAATTGATATCACTCAAAAATCATAAAAATTGAAAGAATTATGTTCTTTGGAAGATGATGAACAAATTTGGGGAAATTCACAAAAGACTTATAATATTTTCAATTCTTTAATGATTTTCCAAACATTTTCAATCCTAGAACCTTGAAACAAAGTTTTAGTAGGAATCCAAAAGGTTATTGTATAAAAAGAATGAGCTTAAGGAGATAAAAATTGACCAAGTTATGATCCTTAGAAGTCACACAAGAGAATTTGATAGCCTTTTCAAAGGACTTATAATCTTCTTTAACCATTAGTGATCTTCCATACAAAATTAGCCTTAGATCCTTGAAGAGAAGTTGTTAAGGACCATTTAAAGAGAGTCATGGATTTGGAATCAATCAAAAGTCTAAAAAAATGAGCAAGATATGGTCCTTGGAAGTCAACAAACCCTAGCTCAGAGAGTGTCAAAATGACTTGGAACCCCTTTCAATTTTGGATGATTTTTATTCCACAATTGGATCTTGTCATGTGAAGAGAAGTTATTATGGATATGTAATATGGTGGGAGAACTTACTTTTTGGCTTTATCCAAATGTGCAGATAGCTATATTTGCCACCGACTTTTCTTTTATCTAATATTTAAGAAAGGTGAAAAGAACAGGAAAGACCTTTGATAGATTTTAAGTTCGGGGGGGGGGGGGGGGGGGGTAAGATATGAAAAGGGAGGATGTTAGCACCTTTTTCATCTGTAGTTGTCTACGCTCTCTTAATTACTTAACTCACTTTTGAAAATTGATTTGTGTGTGTGATTTGTTTGAAAATATCTTGAAATCGCCAATGTAAGGCTGACTTTATAATGATTCTTGTATCAGTCCTTAAAAATGTATACAAAGTGTTTTTTTTTAAATATTTTCTTGACAGTGTAGTGTGTAAATGTTTTTCGAGAAAAGTTGTGAGCAAACAATTAAGAGTTTCTTACCCACTAAAGTCTTTCTTATCCTTTTCCTTATCCTTTAGAGATAGTACTATCCATACCATTAGTTAATAGGTAGCCCGATCTATTGGATGAGAAGGGAGAGGTGTAGGGTTATCACATGGTCATCGAAGGCAACAAGTAAGGATACCTTATAAATTTGAAGGTACTATCATCATATTATTCGTAGGGTCACCGAGGGACTAGATCATCTTTTTGTAGGAAACTTGAGGGACATCGAGGAACCATGATCTTTTGTATCGTTGGGACTATGATGATTTGATCAAGGGTCTTTTGCTATAGTATCCCCACTTTCAAAAGACGTGACAAATATTTCGTAAGGCAACAAGAGAGGATACCCTAGAGGTGCAAGTGTGAAGAGTGTTTGTTTTCATTTTATTTTATCTTGAGAATTAGGGTTTTCTAAGTTCAGTTATTAGTATTTCCATACAAAGCCTAGTTACTAGAAGTTAAATATGTACATAAACATAAAGTGCGGAATGTAAAGTGCAGAAGATTAAACCTAAGCTATTACATCCTGTGAGCAGTTACATAATAGGAAAAATGTGGAAAATAAATCTACGCTATTACATAGGGAGTGCGTCCTATACATTTGATCTATGAAAATTAAATAAGAAATAAGAAAATAGAAAAATAGAAAAAAATGTAAAATGTTTTTTATGGAAAATAATTTAAGTGATAATAATTAATAACCTAAATTCTAATTGACTTTAATATTAAAAAAAGGTTGATTAATTAATATATCAAGAAAACTAAATATTAGTTAAAAAAACTAATCCTAATTTATTAATATTAAGAAAAAATTAGGTTAGTTTGATGATTGATTAATTAAAAAATTAGGGTTAGAAAAGAAAATTAGGTTAAAAGAGAAGATAGGAAAAAAAGATTGCATGGGATGGGTGTTGAACCCACGTCCTCTAGCTTTCATGCTGCATTGCTTGCCACAAGGCCAAGCACTTGTTGGTTCTTGTAAACAGGAACTGAATGATAATATATGAAAACTACATGTCAGTTTGGAAAAATAACAAAAAATATTACAAAACGCAGGGATCGAATCCAGGCCCTTATGTTCACAAACCTAACACCTTGACCAGCGGTGCAACACTCTCACCCGATTATACAAAAAAAAAAACAAATAAATATATTATAAACCAGGTGGATCCGAGAGGCGCTGGAGCCCTAGCTCTGGTCGTCTTCTCCGAGGAGCTCTTTTTCCAACCTGTAAAAATAGCAAATGTTAGAGATCAAGAAAGGCCCTATCCCCCTAAATCGACCCTTGCGAATCCAACGACGGTGTTATTTTTGGCTAATTCATCATGTACAATGAGATACAATGAAAATAATGGAAATAGGTTCAATGATGGTGATGGGTTATTCTAACATCATGGGCCTCATGCAAGGGATAAAACCTGCACTAATTTGTATCAGGAGCACATTGCAAACGTTAGTTCAAGTCAAAGCATTACAAAAATCAAAATATGAATTTCATGAAATATGCAAAACCGACCATGCTTGGAATGCTCGTTTTAGGCACTTTTGATAATCAAGAATGATCAAAACTTACTCTATGATACCTAAGAGATCAATTTGAATGAATGATTTTACTTGAGGATGGCTGGATCTTTGTTTTCAGATTCAACCTTTTCTTGAAAACTTCAAACTCCAAACCCTTGTTTCTTGCACAACTTTTCTGTTCTTTTTTTTGTATGAATATGATGAGTATATATAGGAGAAGAGATTAGGTTAAGAGATGGGCTTGGACATCATGCAAAACATATCTTTTGTTTTGTTTGAAAATAGATTGAAATATTACAAACCATGAAGATTTGTTTCTCAAATAGGTCTACACTATTTTTTGCATGACCTTGGGCCTCCAAAATTCAGATCTTAAGCCTTTTGTGCCTTATGCATTTATTTAATATTTACTTGATTTAATTTTGAATTTAAATGAATAAAAAACAAAATGAATGAAATAAAAATAAAAATGATGCATGAATGGACTTATAGGTCCATTATGAGGTCAAGGACACGTTTGGACTCTGAAAGATAGGCCCATTACCCCAAAAATTCAATTTTGCTCAAGTTGGATTTCATGCATTTTCTAAAAATTTCTCAACTCGCACAAATGACATCTCACTCAATTTTTATCATATGAAGGTGATGTTGTACTTTTTGGAAACATCAAGATGTCCCCTACAATCTCTATGTTGGTCATTTTTTCATTTGAAGAATTTATCCTGATGTAAATTGCTTTGACAAAAAGTCTTTTTGTTGACTTTTAAAATGACTTGTAATGTTTTGGCTCATATCTCTCAAATGAAGCATTTTTGGCCTTGATCTTAGAGAGACAAAGTTGTAGAGAATTGAATTTAGTTTAAAATAAGCTATGTTTGAGGAATTTCTGATAAAGTATGTGAAGGTTATGCTTGGTCAAAGTTCAGTTCACTTTTCCTTAACAAAACCCTAATTTAGTAACTTTTGATGAATCTTGAGTTTTCTTGATGAATCATGATAAACCCTTGATAAAATGATGAATGTGACTTCAAAATATTGATGTTGACCAAAAATCTTGAAGTTTGACTGTAAATTGGTCAAAGTAGACTTTTTGCCCAATACAGTTGATTTTCAATCATCTGACTAATTGACTGAGCAAACTTGTGCTACAAGGCTTGGAATTTGGCATGAGGATTCTTTGAGACATATGAGAAACTAAGAAATCCACATGAGGCATTAGAAGTCCAATTTTCCTTGAGATAAGAAGAACCCTAGTTGTAGGTCAACTGCCCGGGATGAGAGTTTGGCTGGTCAACCCTTGAGTAGTCTTGAGCAATTGTGAACCCTAGGAGCATGGGGAGACCCATTGAAATAATTTATGTTGAATGATGGGAGGGAAAATTTTGGTGTACAACAGCTAACCCTGTTCAATCTTCTTAAACCTGAAGAGTTAGATTGGCATGCTCGCCATTCGTGATCTGAAGGTGGAAGAGTATTGAACACTTAAGTGCCTAGAAATTTGCACTCACACATACATGAAGTAACACTATTAGTTGATTGTATTGCTTGAATGGGCTTAAAGATGCCATTCAGAGAGGTGATAAAGTGTCATTGGGGATGGGCTTATAGATGCCACCCAGAGTAACTGTTGATAGGAGTATTAAAATGAGTTTACATTCGACTGTATCTGAGAAGTATACTAGAATGAGTCTTTGTCCGACTGTATCTAGCAGATGTGCTGGGGAGTGTCAGAATGAATCTTATGTCTCGATTGTATCTGATTGATGCTCTAGAACGAGTCTATATCTTGACTGTATCTATAAGAGGATCAAAATGAGTATTCGCTCGACTATATCTGAGATCCGTATTAGAATGAGTCTACGTCTGACTATATCTAAAAGAGGATCAGAATGAGTCTTCGCTCAACTGTATCTGAGATCCTGACTGTATCTAAAAGATGTACTAGAATGAGTATCATAATGGATCTGTATCTTGATCGTATCTGAACTGTATTTAGAATAGGTATTAGAATGAGTCTACTTCTGGCTGTATCCAAAGGAGTATCAGAATGAATCGTTGACTGATTATATCTAAAGGATGATAAACCGTTGACAATATTTATCTGTTTGTGAACTAACCTGAAAAAAACAAAGTTATTTTTATGCAATGTGTTGTACCCTAAAATTTGCAATCTCATGTTTTCCAAGATTTTTTTTCTGATATGGATGGTCACAAGCATTTGATTAAATGAAAAATAAAGTTTTTGAACAAGGAGTCTTCGATTAGCATCTTTGCTAAAGTCTTTCGATTTGCATGTTAAAAGGCCTTTCAATTTGGTATTTGGATAGGATTCAATTGAGCGCCTAACCTCCTCCAAGCTTGCCTCAATTTTCCAAGGTTCGACTGAAGCCTTGGACTGCTGCTTGCTTGCTGTGCACAAGCTTCGACTAGGCATGTTCCCCCTTTAAAGTAGCCTCCTTCGAAACAAAGGGGAAGGGCTCCTTGTCAATACTCCTTCGATTGCACCACTATCTTTGCATACAGATGCAATAGCTACCCGCATGCAAGCTGGATCCTTGCTTCGATTGAGCATTTATTTTCCTTGGAGCAAGCTTATTTCCTACTTCTACTAAGAAAACTATTCCTCTGGGCGTGCCTTCAGTGCACAAAAGCAAGAACTTCTCCAAACTGGCATTCGATTCACAAAAACTCCCACTGGGCAAAAGACCCCTCAGTGTGTCACCAACACACATATCCCTCTTCAGTTTGTCTTCAACACAAGGCCAAGACTCCTTCAAAGTTTCCATCGACCACAAGGCACTGGTCACCTTTGTGCCAGTTCTCCTAGGCAATGGCCTCCTTTATGCCTGCCCTGACTTGTTTCATGCTAGCATCCACAAGGCATGTGCTGCCTTTGTTCCAGTTTCGACTGGGCGCATACTCCCCTTAGAAACATTTGTATACACTTCAGCATGCAAAAGGCTCAATCGAAGGCTACACAAGAGGCCCATTCGAAGGAAGTAATACTAGAGCCAGTCGAAGGTTATACAAGAGGTACATTTGAAGAAGCATGCAGAAGGCCCAGTCGAAGGCCATACAAGAGACCCATTCAAAGAATACATGTTGGTCCATTCGAAGGACACATGACTGGTGGGAACGAATGTTGTTTTAGTTTTGTTGAAAGTTGTGTAAAGATGGAGGATTTGATTCAAAGGATAAAGTTGAACATTAGACCCATAGGCTAGGCTACTTGTTTCCCCTTTTCAGGCCTCAAACATATGACTCACTCTATATTTAATTGTTTATACAAGTTAAAGTAGGCTTGTACCCATTTGTTGTCCAAGACAACTTTCCCTTAATAGTATAATACTACTTTTAGAAAAGTTTTTCTTGAGCCTTGCACTTGTTTTCCTTCTGTAGGAAGCAATCCATCTAAACCATTCATCTTGCTATCTCATCTTGGGATCATGACACAAGTGGACATTTGCTTTCCAGCTGAGCCTTACTTTATTATTTTTAATCCCAAACTTCCCAAAACCTTTCTCTATAAATAGGAGATCCTTTGCAAAAGAAAAAAAAAAAGAGAAGAGAGGAACGTATCTTCAAATTTCTCAAACACCATAAAATTCTCATACACTTAAAACACTTGTGAAAACACAAATCCAGAATCCAAATACTTGTCTCCTTCAAATATGAAACGTCCTTACATCTTGCTATCCTTCGAATCCAGCAAGAAAGAAATTTCACTTGTTTTTGCTCTTTAGAATCCAGTGTCAAAGGCCTAACCCTTGGTCTCTCCCTTTGAATCCAGAAGCATTCAAGGTAACCACTTCAAGGTCCAGCACACGCTCCAGCCTCCAGCAAGGTAAGTCATTCTTAACCTTGGACCCTTTGTTTCCAGCATAGCATGTAAATAAGCTTTGTTTTTGTTTCAAACATGTACATACTATTGTTCTTCTTTTTGTTTCCACCCTTTTAATATGTTTCATTATTAACAACTGTGATACGGTGACAGAACCGAATGTTTAATACTGGTTTGCATTTTGCGTTTTTTGTTTGCAAAATGTCACGGTAAGCAAGAGTCGCCACCAAATTTTATTTCATCCAATCGGAAAGGAAAAAAGTACCGAAAAAATCCTTTTTCGAGATTTTGAGTACGGGGGGTAGATTATAGAAAGGGAAGGTGTTAGCACCCTTTCTATCCATGGTTTTCCATGGGCTCTTAGGTACTTGCTCATTTTTAAATTGCTTGTGTTTGTGTGCTTTGTTTTTGAAAAATGTTTTACTTCGTGATAACCCTTGTATCAGTCCTCAAGGGTGTGACGAAGTTGTTTTGAAAATTGTTTTGAAAGGTGAAAGTTCGAAAAGTTTGATTTGAGCAAGTACCTACTAGCATCTACCTACTCGAAAAAAGATTGTTTTTATTCTTGTTTCCTTTAGACAACACTATCCCACTATTGAGAAATAGGTAGCACTGTCGTTGGAATTTGTAAGGGTCAATTCGAAAGGGACGTACGGTCACTAAAGCAATATTAGGACACCTTAGTAGTAACCCTAGAGTCTTAAGATCTTTCGAGGCAACATTTCTGAGGCAACATTTCTGAGGCAACGTTCAAATGGGACAATTTGATCTTTTAGACGGGAGGGCAACCACTAAGACACCTATGCTTAATGATTGTTTATTGAAGGCAACCGAAGTGAGAGTATACCCTAAGAGTGATATGTGCGAGTGATTTGTTTGAGTTATTTATCTTTGCACATTAGGGTTTTCTAACCATTTTAATTCTGTCATGCATTCTTGCCATACAATCCTATTAGCATACATCTAGACAGTTAAATATTTACAGGAATTTAAAAGTGCGAGAAATAAAAAACCTAGCTATTAAAAGGCTTCGGGGAGGGGGATTAATTACATAACCAAAAAATCGTGGATTTAAACAGTAAATAAAAACCCTAAGTTAACTATTACAAACCAGTGAGCAGTTACAAAAATAAAAATAATCAAATGCGTGCGGTAAGTTAAATGCGAGGCGATTAGGGTTTTGACCCTTTGACTAATCCTACTTGCGATTGATTAAAGAAAAATGTTTTTTTGTCATATTTTTGTTGTTTGAGAAAATAATGAAATAACTGAATTGCAAGAAAATCCTAAGTTCTAATTAATTTTAATTAAGGAAAATAACTAAGTTAATCTATTTTTTTGTATTTTTAATTATTTGCAAAAGGAAAACAATTAAATCAAGAATTAAACCTAATTTTTCTATTTGATTTTAATTGTGAAAAACAAATTAAGGTTAACCTAAATTAAATTAAATTAATTAAATTAAATTTGATAAAAAAAACCTAGTTCTAATTTTTGTGAATTCTTGATTTTGTGATTTTATAAAACTGATTTTTTTAAAAAATAAAATAAAATAATCAAACAAATTAAAATGTAAAATAAAAATAAGAAAAGAATTGAGAATTGGGCCTCCTAGTGTTGCTGAAGGAGGGGGTGCAAATCTGGATTTTCTGGCACAACAAGCTCCAAGCCTGGTTGACCACGCTTGATCTGGTGTGGGTGTTTGCTTGAGGAGCATGGTAGACCTTCATTGGAGAGGCGTGGGATCCAGCTAGCTGGGCATCAAACGGATGAATGTTGATGATGTATGATAGGCGCTGGATAGAGTATTGCACCGGATCAATTGACTGGAAATAATATAAATGAAAACGCTGGGACCTGGGGATCGAACCCAGGTCCTTATGATCAATACCATTGCTTGCTTGCCAGTTATGCTGCATGTTTTTGTTGTTAGTGTAATAATAATAAAACATAATATATATACTAAAGCGTGAGTTAGTGGCTAAAACAGAAAAAACACGCGCCAGTTCGAGTGGACCAATCACTTTCCTCCACATCATCATCTTCTTCCCTTCTCCGTCGTTTTAGATGAAGGGACTTTTACCTACAACAGTTTTGCTGTAACTATAAACATGTGACATTCAAAAATCATGTACAAGCAATATAAATGAAAGGTAATGGTACCAATCCACTCGTCTCATCCTCACGAGCATCATGGTACCGAATTCAAGACCTAATTTTGCCTGCATTGAAAACCTCTAAAACAAACACATAAACCCTAGCAATGGCAACATCATGTACAAGCATAAAAAATGCAATTAAAAGGCATGGTTAGCTTGCAAACATGATGACAAACATTAATATAACAATCAAAAATGATATGTAAATTGAAATAATCAAATTTGAAAAAGCTTGCAAACCGCGTGAGGTGTAGAGGCGAATTCTGAGTGCTTCAGACCTTGCAAATGGTGGAGATGGCTTCAGTGTACACCCAGGATGTGATGGCTGGCCTTGAATTTCTCTCAAAGGTCCCCTAACCTGCAAACTGAACCTCACTTTTTAACAAGATTTTTGAGTTTTGTTCTATGCCTCTCACGATGTCTAACCCCCTGTTTTTTGATCTGGAATTCTTCATTATATAACCTAGAGTGAATTAGGTTAACAAACTTGGATCCAATCTTGAGAATTCATGAATGGAATATTTGATTTTTAAGCCATATGATATCTTGTTATTTTGAGACAAACCATGACTTTCTTGTATCAATTGCCCTTGATTTGATTTGATCTTGTAAACTCAGCATATCTTGATTTCTAATCTATCAAAAAACAAATCAAATCATATCTTTATTATTTTTCATCATTTATTTGATTTAATCCACTTTTAAATTAATGAAAAATCAAAATAAATTGAAAAATGAAGCACATAATGGGTGAGTGAACATTTGAGTCATGGACCACATTATAATTGTGGTGCAAGTATAAAAAGTTGGGCACATTTAGCAAAAAATGCAAATTTGAACACATTTGACTTTTGACAATTTTGCAAAAATAGTCAACTTGGCCAATGCGTAACTCTCTCAATTTTTACCTAAAGAGATGTTCTTGGACTTTTCAGAAATCTTAAGATGTCCTCTAAACAACCCTTTTGGTCTCATCTCAATTGAGTTTTCCATGTTCATGTATGAAGCTTTGACCCAAAAGGTGTTTTTGTTGACTTTTCAAAAGGACCTATAATGTCAAAATTCATATCTTTTTATGAGTGCATATTTTGAACTTGTGAGCTGAAGATGAGTTATGGGGAATTGCATCCTCTTCAAAATGAGTTTTGGATGGAAAATTTCTGATAAATCATGAAGAATTTATGCTTGGTCAAAGTTGGGTTGACTTTTCCTGCAAAACCCTAATTTAGCAACTTTTGGGTTTTGATGAATTTGGAGTATTCCTTGAGGAATCATGATAAAACCTTGATAAAATGATGGATAACACTTCAAAATGATGATGTTAACCAAAAATCTTGAAGTTTGACTGTATGTGGGCCACAATTGACTTTTGACCTAGTACAGTCGATTCTCAAGCATCTGAGCAGTTGACTAGGAAAACTTCTTGTGCAAGGCATGAAACTTGACATGTAGGGTCTTGAGAACATATTAAGACAATGGAGAGAATAGGAGACCTTTTTGGTCCTCTCATCTTGATGAAAAATGAAACCTTAATTTGAGGTATACTGCCTTAGGAGAGAGTTGGTCTAGTCAACTCTTGGACTTCCTTTAGCAACTTGGGGACCTCAATTGACATGTATTGAGTAAAATGAGAGGGAAAATTTTGGGGTACAACTGCTGCCCCTGTTCAATCTTCTTAAACCTGAGAATGTAGATTGGTTGTCTATCTTTCGTAATCTGAAGGTGGAAGATGATTGAACACTAGAGTGCCCAGAAATTGGCACTCACATGAAGTAGCACTTGGTTTGTGATATCAGGAATGGGCTTACAGATGCCATTTGGAGGTCGAGGATTGAAGATTGTCGGAGATGGGCTTAAAGATGCCATCCTGGATGTTGATTTCCTGTCTTGGGAGAACTAGATTTTTAGGAGCTTCAGTTGTCCGTTACTCTACTGGGGAATAACTCCGGCTTGAGGAAGCGGAAGTGTACTACGTATCTGGTTGGGGTATATGCTGCACTGTGATTTACTAGGGAAATGAAAAACCAATCATGTTTGATCGAGTCTTGGTCTTACAGTGTTATGGACCGTTGTTTGGGGATAAGAGTGGGGGGAACCTAGATAGTAAGGTTATGAGAAGGAACCTGGATAGTAAGGTTAGTTCAATATGAAAGCCTAGATAATAGGGCTGTGAGAAGGAACTTGGATAGTAGGGTTACTTCGATATGAAAGCCTGGATAGTAGGGATGTGAGAAGGAACCTGGATAGTAGGGTTACTTCGATATGAAAGCCTGGATAGTAAGGCGGTGAGAAGGAACCCGGATAGTAGGTTTACTTTGATATGAAAGCCTGAATAGTAGGGATGAGAGAAGGAACCTGGATAATAGGGTTACTTTGATATGAAAGCCTGGATAGTAGGGCTATGAGAAGGAACTTGGATAGTAGGGTTACTTCGATATGAAAGCCTGGATAGTAGGGATATGAGAAGGAACCTGGGTAGTAGGGTTACTTTGATATGAAAGCCTGGATAGTAGGGTTGTGAGAAGGAACTTGGATAATAGGGTTACTTCGATATGAAATCCTGGATAGTAGGGTTGTGAGGAGGAACCTGGATAGTAGGGTTACTTCGATATAAAAGCCTGGATAGTAGGGCTGTAAGAAGGAACCTGGATAGTAGGGTTACTTCAATATGAAAGCCTGGATAGTAGGGCTGTGAGAAGGAACCTGGATAGTAGGGTTACTTCGATATGAAAGCCTAGATGGTAGGGTTGTGAGAAGGAACCTGGATAGTGGGTTACTTCGATATGAAAGCCTGGATAGTAGGGATGTGAGAAGGAACCTGGATAGTAGGGTTACTTTGATATGAAAGCCTGGATAGTAGGGCTGTGAGAAGAAACCTGGATAGTAGGGTTACTTCGATATGAAAGCCTGGATAATAGGGCTGTGAGAAGGAACCTGGATAGTAGGGTTACTTCGATATGAAAGCCTGGATAGTAGGGCTGTGAGAAGGAACCTGGATAGTAGGGTTACTTCGATATGAAACCCTGGATAGTAGGGTTGTGAGAAGGAACCTGGATAGCAGGGTTACTTCGATATGAAAGCTTGGATAGTAGGGTTGTGAGAAGGAACCTGTATAGTAGCGTTACTTTGCTATGAAAGCCTGAATAGTAGGGTTGTGAGAAGAAACCTCGATAGTAGGGTTACTTCGATGTTAAAGCCTGGATAGTAGGGTTGTGAGAAGGACCCTGGATGGTAGGGTTACTTCGATGTGAAAGCTGGGATAGTAGGATTGTGAGAAGGAACCTGGGTAAGGTTTCTTTTGGGGAGTTTGGGTAAAACTGCATCTGAACTGAGAAGGAACCTGGGTAAGGCTGCTTTGTGAGGAGTTTGGGTAAAACTTCAAAAGGAACTTGGGTAAGGTTACTTGGGGATGAGTTCGTGTAAAAATTCAAGAGGAACCTGGGTAAGGTTACTTTGGGAGAGTTCGTGTAAAAATTCAGAAGGAACCTGGGTAAGGTTGCTTTGTGAGGAGTTTTGGTAAAACTTCAAGAGGAACCTGGGTAAGGTTACTTTGTGATAAGTTCGTGTGAAACTTCAGAAGGAAATGTATGAGAAAAGACTCGTGTAAGATTTTTCAGGATAAACCCGTGTGAAGCTGCATTTAGGAGAAACCCGTGTAAGATTGCTTCGTGACGAACCCGCGTAAAGCTGCATTTGATCACGAACCCGCGTAAAGCTGCATTTGATCATGCAAATAATTACTTTGTCTAATTTCAGGGGCTAATATTGAACTTGCTGGAAGTTGTTGATGATAACCATCTTTCCTGAAAAGGTACATGATTAATCGTATATGATGCATGAAATGCATTGTATGATGACGTTCTCAAAATAAATGAGACTATGCTGTATGCAATGTGTATGCGCACGTCATGATATATGAACATGAAATGCTATTGTAACATATCCGAGTGGGAAATAAATCCCTGACCGCTGCTGGAGAGTAACGGAAATAGAGTTCCTGACCGTCATAGAAAAAGTGGTTCTTCTACTTCCGCTGGGGATGGTGAACCGGAGATGACTATGTTGGGGATTTGCCCCTTGTTTACGGATATTCTGCCGAGGAGAGACTCTGCTTAAGAACAACTCTGCAGGGGAATAACTCTGTTTGAGAGAGGAGATGCTTTACTGGAAGATCTTACCGATTCAGAGAGATAAACTCCGCTGGGGGATGAACTTCCGTAGCCGGAGGAATAAATTCTATTAGGGTTTGAGCTTCTGTATTTAGAGAAATAAAATCTTCTTAGGAGACAACTTTATGAATCGCTTGCGATTATGAAATTCGGCCGGGGAGTATAGATGTCGATTCTCTGAAGGAACTTTGCTGGGGAACGTAGCTCCTATTTGGGGAAGTCGATGTCAAAGCTTTAGTTGCCTCTACTCTGTGGGGAGTGTAGATGTCACAGGGTCGTATGCTGAGGATATGACAATGACTTTGTATCAAGACTTTTCTGCCCCTGTACCTGCTGGAGAAAGTTCCTGCGGAGGTCTTGTGGATTGAGTGTTATCCCAACTTATGAGGTGTTTGATAACTGCCGATTGGAATGATAAGTCTTCTACTGATAAGCAAGTGACAAGATGACGGGACATAGTCGTACGCTTTAATCCCTAACTTTTGCTTGGACAGTCTTTTCATTTTTTCAGTCCACCGGGATACCCTTTTTTGCCCAAGCTGCCTTTTCAGGTTTTCGACTTGCCGAGTGTACATATCTTTTTGTTTTTATCCCTAATTTTTTCCCGAACCCTTTTGGTTCGCCGGGATGCCCTTATTTTTTCCTAGGCCAATAAACCTAGCGGGTCTTTGTTCATGCGTAGTATTTTCCGACTATGTCCATGCTCACCGGGTACGGAGAATTGTCACTGTCCATAGTAGTAAGTGTTTCCACACTACCAGAAGATGTTTGTTTGATCGTACAGGATTCGTTGCTGGAATTCATGCCCAATGCCCCAAGGGATTTAGATGGAGATCTTCCCCTGGCTATTTGGCATCTTTGAAAGATTCCTTGAATCTTGACTTGACTGCCCCAGATGATGGACAATGATCATGCCGTGCCCCTTGGTTGGATGTGTTTTTCCACTTGAGGTGATCCTTTTTATTGAGAAGGTTTTTGTTCACTGGATATTCGTCATGCGAATTTCTCGGCTGTTGAACAAATAGTCATACACAAACAATGTTATTTTAAGAATGCAAAGCTTATGTCTGTCTTGAGGTTTTGAAAATGCAGTTTTTTTAGTAAAATAGAATTTTGCAAAGATGTGATATCAACTCGGGATTTGTAACAGACCTTCAGGAGTTAGGATACCTTTTGTAAAGGTATGCTTTCGAACTAACCCATGCTTCAGCTAGGACTTTTAAGGGTTATAACGTGGTCTGGTTCACGGTTTAAGAAACAAAGGATAAAGCCTCAAATTTTATTTGTACCCACCCGTTCTTCGTGATGTTCTTCGATCCTAAACTCATCTTGCATTTAGATCCCGTTTGAGTCTTTGCTCTGATATTCCAGTGATGGTTCAGATACTGACAGTTTATTTTGAATATGCAGTCATTTTTGTTTAGGGTTTGTAGGACCTCTTTCTTTTTTACTTTATTATCCCTGTCTTTTGCTTGAACTGTTTATTTTTGTGATTACAGTCAGTAGGATGCAGCAATTTTTTCTTAAGTCTCCTTCATAGGTTTTGAATTAATGGGATTTTATTTCAAGAGATAATGACTACCTGCTTGGATGATTATGCGGAACCATCACCTTCTTTTGTTTTGGAAGGACGTCTTCGATGCCATTCATTGTGTACGAAGCGGCAGATCGTGACTGAATGCGCCTCTAAATTAACTGAGAAAACTACCCTGCCCCAGGTTATGATTAAGGGTTTTAATATGTGTGAAAATCAAAACTCCTACGTCTTTGGCTCGAAGGGGTTGACTAGGGATTATCTTCCTTATAACTCCACTGTTTAGGATTTGAAACAACGCATGTACATCGTCAGCGGGGTCTGTTCAAAAGCATACTGTAGATATTGTGGTATCATTTTCGTCATCCTCTCTCTAAAGGCTTACAGTTTTTTAGACGAGAGTTGAATATCACAAAAAGGAAAGAAATTTAAATATAGTGAATACGAATGAATTGATTCAAAACAGACATATGCAATGCATTGATAAGGTAGCAGAGTTTGACATGAATAGATGTTCGAAAAATCAAAAGAAAATTGCAAATTGAAAATTCTAATGAACAAAAGCCTCTTCGTCTAATCTTGTCCCTTCAGAGGACATGCCTTGGAGGGATGGTAGAAGAACTCAGCCTGACCATCTCGTGTAAACTCCAACACTCCTTCATCAATCAAGTCCTGAATTTTATATTTCAGCCTCCAACAGTCATCAGTATCATGCCCCAGGCTGTTGGAATAATATGCACACCTTACATTAGGATTGTAGTTAGGGGAAGAAGTCTTGGGATTCGGATGAGGTCCTATCAACGTAATCAGATTCATCCTTAATAGGTGTTGCAAAGCTTGAGACAACAACATGTTTAGTTTGGTAAACTTCCTTTTGGGCATATCCGGCTTACTTTGATTAACCCGTTGTTTTTGGCGAGGTTGTTGTTGGACCCGTGATGTAGTAGCAATTTGGAAAGGTCCACTCTTCCCCAAACCAACCTTTTGTCTTCTTGGAGTTTGATCAATGACTTGGTCCCCAGCCTCGACTGTTTGCTTCATACTATTGTATCCGTCTTGATGAAGTTAGTTGATGATGGCTTTTAGCTCTTCTTGTCTTCGGGCTAGTCCTTGGATAAGATCCATCTGCCCCAGCATCTGGGTTCTCATTGCACCTACCTCAACTTGCAGTTGTTCCAGCCGTTCTTCCTTATTGTCTTTAGGACTTTTCTTGACCAAGTTCCCAACGAGGAGTGTTTTCAACTCTTCCTGCCCCTTGGATAGGTTTAGGAATATTTCCCTGAACTGAGCTTCTTGAGTTTGAAGATCTCTGTTGTCTTGTTTGAGAGCCATTGCTGAAATAAACAGCGAGAACATGAGAGACCTGTACTGGAAGACCTGTTATGCAATGATATATGTATGCAATGTTTTCAAGGATCTCGCGGGGTAAACAAGAAACTGTTAGAATTTGATTACAGCTTGATTGAAGAAACTTCGTGTCGTTGAGAGTCCTTCTTCAAGAGTCAAGCTCACCATATCGAGTGGGTCATAGCCACTGACTCAAGTTGTCGTGTTTTGATCTCTAGACGGCATTGGCTAGAGGAAAATAAATCCCCTTTCCCCTTGCTAGACGTCTGATTTACCATAACCTGCATTACAAACCCTTGAGATCCTTGAAATGGTTAAGGAAATGTTAAGGCATGATGTTATGATGTGTATTCTATGCATTTAAGAAAAAGTGCAAGGTGATGTAAGCAAGTAAAAACGACAAGAAATCCAAGTTATTGGATAAGGACTGTAAACAAAACCTGTAAGGAACTCATGTTGTCAGATGATAAAACTGTGCAAGTAGTTCAAGTTGAAAGCACACAAGTCTCACAAACAGCCTTAGGTTTAGGCTTGCATGGGTTTTAAGGTAGTACCTTCTTGAAGTTTAGTTGGTTCAACCTGTCCTATAAATAGTAACCGGGTTCTAGAGGATCTTAATATCACTGACCATCCTTTATCGGTCATGGTTTCTGCTCATGCAATCTTTTCTTGCGGCCGAAATATTCTGAAAGTATGATCTCAATGAGTGTAGCATCGAGTATCAACCAGTTCTCAGCTCTACACCGAGGTCGGCTATCTCTCTACTTTCTAATGGACAAGTTGTTCAACTAAGGTTCTAAGGTTCGTTAGTGCTTCACGACACCACGCAGCGGCCCCGTATTCTCCTCGTTTCACCACAAGGGATACCGGTACCAACCAAAGTGCCACACCAACGTAGCTACTGCTTCAACCGTATCGGTATATGCCGTACAGTTCCCTCACAGTCTATTTCTACTTACCTAATGAGTTCCCCCGGATATGGGTATAGGATCTATAGTAACCCCCAAACAAAACCCTAAAAAAATAAAGCAAACAAAGAAATCAAGAGAAGCAATTTTAATGACCTAGATCCTAAGGTATACCCCACTTTATAAAACTCCCCAGCAGAGTCACCAGTTCTGTGATACGGTGGCAGGACCGCCTGTTTAATACTGGTTTGTGTTTTGCGTTTTTTGTTTGCAAAATGTCGCGGTAAGCAAGAGTCGTCACCGACTTTTATTTCATCCAATCGGAAAGGAAAAAAGTACTGAAAAAAATCCTTTTTCGAGATTTTGAGTATGGGGGGTAGATTATAGAAAGGGAAGGTGTTAGCACCCTTTCTATCCATGGTTTTCCATGGGCTCTTGGGTACTTGCTCATTTTTAAATTTCTTGTGTTTGTGTGCTTTGTTTTTGAAAAATGTTTTACTTCGTGATAACCCTTGTATCAGTTCTCAAGGGTGTGACGAAGTTGTTTTGAAAATTGTTTTGAAAGGTGTAAGTGCGAAAAGTTTGATTTGAGCAAGTACCTACTAGCATCTACCTACTCGAAAAAAGATTGTTTCTATTCTTGTTTCCTTTAGATAGCGCTATCCCACTATTGAGAAATAGGTAGCACCGTCGTTGGAATTTGTAAGGGTCAATTCGAAAGGGACGTACGATCACTAAAGCAATATTAGGACACCTTAGTAGTAACCCTAGAGTCTTAAGATCTTTCGAGGCATCATTTCCGAGGCAACATTTCCGAGGTAACATTTCCGAGGCAACGTTCAAATGGGACAATTTAATCTTTTAGACGGGAGGGCAACCACTAAGACACCTATGCTTAATGATCGTTTACCGAAGGCAACCGAAGTGAGAGTATACCCTAAGAGTGATATGTGGCAGTGATTTGTTTCAGTTATTTATCTTTGCACATTAGGATTTTCTAACCATTTTAATTTTGTCATGCATTCTTGCCATACAATCCTATTAGCATACATCTAGACAATTAAATATTTGCAGGAATTTAAAAGTGCGAGAAATAAAAAACCTAGCTATTACAAGGCTTAGGGGAGGGAGATTAATTACATAACCAAAAAATCGTGGATTTAAACAGTAAATAAAAACCCTAAGTTAACTATTACAAACCAGTGAGCAGTTACAAAAATAAAAATAATCAAATGCGCGCGGTAAGTTAAATGCGAGGCGATTAGGGTTTTGACCCTTTGACTAATCCTACTTGCGATTGATTAAAGAAAAATGTTTTTTTGTCATGTTTTTGTTGTTTGAGAAAATAATGAAATCACTGAATTGCAAGAAAACCCTAAGTTCTAATTAATTTTAATTAAGGAAAATAACTAAGTTAATCTATTTTTTTGTATTTTTAATTATTTGCAAAAGGAAAACAATTAAATCAAGAATTAAACCTAATTTTTCTATTTGATTTTAATTGTGAAAAACAAATTAAGGTTAACCTAAATTAAATTAAATTAATTAAATTAAATTTGATAAAAAAACCTAGTTCTAATTTTTGTGAATTCTTGATTTTGTGATTTTATAAAACTGATTTAAAAAAAAATAATAATCAAACAAATTAAAATGTAAAATAAAAAATAAGAAAAGAATTGAGAATTGGGCCTCCTAGTGTTGCTGAAGGAGGGGGTGCAAATCTGGATTTTCTGGCCCAACAAGCTCCTAGCCTGGTTGACCATGCTTGATCTGGTGTGGGTGTTAACTTGAGGAGCATGGTAGACCTTCGTTGAAAAGGCGTGGGATTTGGCTAGCTGGGCATCAAACGGATGAATGTTGATGATGTATGATGGGCGCTGGATAGAGTATTGCACTGGATCAATTAACTGGAAATAACATAAATGAAAACGCTGGGACCTGGGGATCGAACCCAGGTCCTTACGATCAATACCAACGCTTGCTTGCCAGTTGTGCTGCACGTTTTTGTTGTTAGTGTAATAATAAAACATAATATATACTAAAGCGTGAGTTAGTGGCCAAAACAGAAAAAACGCGCGCTAGTTCGAATTGACCAATCACTTTCCTCCACGCCATCATCTTCTTCCCTTCTCTGTCGTTTTAGACGAATGGACTTTTACCTACAGTAGTTTTGCTGTAACTATAAACCTGTGACATTCAAAAATTATGTACAAGCAATATAAATGAAAGGTAATGGTACCAATCCACTCGTCTCATCCTCACGAGCATCATCGTACCTGATTCAAGACCTAATTTTTCCTGCATCGAAAACCCCTAAAACGAACACAGAAACCCTAGCAATGGCAACATCATGTAAAGGCATCAAAAATGAAATTAAATGGAATGGTTAGCTTGCAAACATGATGACAAACATGAATATAACAATCAAAAGTGCTAATGATGCGTAAATTGAAATAATCAAATTGGAAAAAGCTTGCAAACCGCGTGAGGTGTAGAGGCGAATTCTGAGCGCTTCAGACCTTGCAAATGGTGGAGATGGCTTCAGTGCACGCCCAGGATGTGATGGCTGGCTTTGAATTTCTCTAAAAGGTCCTCTAACCTGCAAACCGAACCTCACTTTTTATCAAGATTTTTGAGTTTTGTTCTATGCCTCTCACGATCTCTAACCCCCCGTTTTTTGATCTAGAATTCTTCATTATATAACCTAGAGTGAATTAGGTTAACAAACTTGGATCCAATCTTGAGAATTCATGAATGGAATATTTGATTTCTAAGCCATATGATATCTTGCTATTTTGAGCCAAACCATGCATTTCTTGTATCAATTGCCCTTGATTCAATTTGATCTTGTAAACTCAGCATATCTTGATTGCTAATCTGTCAAAAAAAACAAATCATATCATATCTTTATTAATTTTCATCATTTATTTGATTTAATCCACTTTTAAATTAATGAAAAATCAAAATAAATTGAAAAATGAAGCACATAATGGGTGAGTGAACATTTGAGTCGTGGAACACATTATAATTAAGGTGCAAGCATAAAAAGTTGGGCCTATTTAGAAAAAAATGCAAATTTGAGCACATTTGACTTTTGGCAATTTTGCAAAAATGGTCAACTTTGCCAATGCATAACTCTCTCAATTTTGATCCTAGAGAGGTGTTCTTGGACTTTTTAGAAAGCTTATGATGTCCTATAAACAACCATTTTGGTCTCATCTAAATTGAGTTTTCAATGTTCATGTATGAAGCTTTGACCCAAAAGGTGTTTTTGTTGACTTTTCAAAAGGACCTATAATGTCAAAATTCATATCTTCTTATGAGTGCATATTTTTAACTTGTGAGATGAATATGAGTTTTGGGGAATTTCATCCTCTTCAAAATGAGCTTTGTATGGAAAATTTCTGATAAAGCATGAAGAAGTTATGCTTGGTCAAAGTTGGGTTGACTTTTCCTACAAAACCCTAATTTAGCAACTTTTGGGTTTTGATGAATTTGGAGTACTCCTTGAGGAATCATGATCAACCCTTGATCAAATGATGGATAACAATTCAAAATGATTATTTTGACCAAAAATCTTGAAGTTTTACTGTATGTGGGCCACAGTTGACTTTTGACCTAGTAAAGTTGATTCTCAAGCATCTGAGCAGTTGGCTGGGAAAACTTCTTGTGCAAGGCATGAAACTTGACATGTAGGGTCTTGAGAACATATTAAGACCATGGAGAGCATAGGAGACCTTTTTCGTCCTCTCATCTTGATGAAAAATGAAACCCTAATTTGAGGTATACTGCCTTAGGAGAGAGTTGGTCTAGTCAACTCTTGGACTTCCTTGAGCAACTTGGGGACCTCAATTGACATGTATTGAGTAAAATGAGAGGGAAAATTTTGTGGTACAACAACAAACTTCTTGGTTTTTTTTCTTTGTAAATTTTAAATATGATTTAAAGACTAACTTGGACCTAAGGTAATGTTGGCATGGCCTTAGGCCATGTTGCTATTCAAACTCAAACGAAAGAAACATGAAACAGGAAGTTGGAAATAAAGCCTCTGGCTTCCACACTAACCTCCAGGTCAAACAAAAGAGGCATCCAGAAGGCACATCACACTGATTCTAGGCCCATTCAAAAGGCTCGACATGCTGGCCTCCAAGCCTCAGTCGAAAGGCACTCCCTCACTGCTTTCAACCCCCAGTCGAAGGAGGCAGAAAGGAAGATTGCACCTACACTGACTCCAGGCCCATTCGAAAGGCTCAACATGCTGGCCTCCAATCCCCCAATCGAAAGTCATGCCTTCACCCTTTTCAGGCCAGATCGAAGAGATCCAGAAAGTGCAGAATCGAAGGGTTTTTTGCCTAAATCGAAAAGACCCTTTTTCTTGCTTTTATCTTATTTTTGCCTTTATATTTTCATGCAATTCAATATGGTTGTAATAGTGTAGGATTTTATCTTTCTGCTTTTTTTTTAATTTATACAAAATGCTAGTAATTAGGGTGTATGGCAAGATAAAATCAACAAGTAGACCACCCTGATCAAAAAGACAAAAATGCATGCAATCAAACACACTTTGCACACGTGCACCTCTAGGGTTAACTCCACTTGTTTCCTTATGAAAAATGGTCATGTTATGCATGTGAGACATCTTAGAAAAAACAATCAAAAATACAAGATCATAGTCCCTAGATGACGCTTCGAATGTTTCCTTACAAATGATCTTAGTCCCGCGAGAGAAATGCTAAGATATCTCACAACATTGTTATCATGACTATACGATGACCCACACTCGTCCCTTTACATCCAAAGATAAGGCTTCTTACCAATCAATGGTAAGATTGCAATATCAAAGGAGGAAAAGAACAATGACTTTTTGAGTAAGTAGAAACGTCCTTAGTTGCTTGCTCATCTTCAAACACAAACACCTTTCTAAATGCACCAACACTTTCCATGAAATATTTTCAAAAGTCTAACACTTTATATACATTCTTATAGAGACGAGAATCATTACAAAGTTTTCCTAAATGGAGGCGCTTTTCAAAAATACTTTCAAAATCCACCACAAAGCATACTTCCAAACAAAAGAAATGATCTAGCAAGCAACTAAGAGCCCGTAGTTAACTACGGATGAAAAGGGTTCTAATACCTTCCCTTTTCATAACCTACCCCCTAAATTCAAGAAAAAAATCTCAAAGGTCTTTCCTGTTCTTTTCACCCTTTCCTTTATTGGATAAAAGAAAAGTCAGTGGCGACTCTTGCTATCTGCAACAATTACAATCAAACACAAAACACCCAAGCCAGTTCTCCCACCGTGTTATAGAACTGGCGACTCTGTTGGGGATTATAGGAAGTGGGGTTACCTTAGGGATAGATCACCTTTACCTGATTTTATTTGTTTGACTTATTTGCTTTATATTATGGTTATTTTTTTGGGCTTGTTTTGATCCTCTACCTGGATCTGGGACACCTTTTAGGTAAGTAGCAATAAGTTGTGGAAACTGTGCGGGGTATACCGACATGATCTAAGAAATATCTATGTTAGTGTGACACATTTGTTGGTATCGGTAGCCCTTGAGTAGTCAAGGAGAATACGTGGCCGTTGTGTGGTGTCATAAAGGACTAACTGACTTTAGAACCTTTACTTGAACAACTTGGCCTTTAGGAAGTAGTGAGGTAGCCGACTTTTGTGCAGTCCGAAGTTAGTTGATACTCGATACTATGCTCATTGAGATTGGACTTTCGGGATATTTCGGTCTCCATTAAAGAGGCTTGTGCTGAAACAATGCCCTATGAAGAAATATCGATGATATTAAGATCCCTTAGAACCCGGTTACTATTACTAGGACAGGTTAAGCCAACTAAACTTCAAGAGGGTACTTACCTATAAACTCCATGCAAGCCTAAACCTAAGGACTTTTTTGCTTTGTGTGTATATGCTTACTTGTACATAACATCATAATATCATACCATTGCATTTTTTACTAACCATTTCAAGGATTTTTTGGGATTTATCTTTGTTCTTGTTTTGTAGGATATGGCTTCCACCCGCTGGAATACTATCCAAGTCAATCTCGTAAGAATTCCTTCTCAACTCAAAGAGTTAGCATCAAGGGTTCCTGAGAGTTCTTCATTCACCAAAATACATGGTCGACTCCTAAACTTGGTTACCTCGAGCATTGATGAAGACATGATGAAGGTGCTTTTCCAGTTCTTCGACCCTTTGTACCATTTCTTTACCTTCCCCGATTACCAGCTTGTTCCTAGCCAAGTTCTTGTTGGAGAAAGCTCAAGATTGTTGTAACACTCTGGATTTACAAGCTTTTGAAGAAATCTTGGCTCTTCTCATCTATGGGATGGTACTATTTCCAAATCCTGACCAACTTATAGATGTGAATATTGTCAAAATCTTCATATCTCGCAATCCGGTTCCTACTTTGTTGGGAGATATCCTACATTCTCTCCACTCTCGTACCATGAAGAGAAGAGGAGACCTCATGTGTTGCACTGCTCTATTGTCTAGGTGGTTTGTTTCGCACCTCCCACGATCCGTGGTGAAGAACAAACAAGGTTTAAGGTGGTCCAATAGGTTGATGTCACTCAGAAATTCGGATATTCACTGGTGTTCTCGTTCCTTGGAGGACATTACTATCACCGACCGTTATGGGGAATTACCTAATGTCCCTTTTCTTGGCATTAGGGGAGGTATCACTTACAACCCTTGCTTAGCTTTGCGACAGTTTGGGTATGCTCGAAGAGACGGTCCTCATGATATGTTCATCCAAGGAGTGGTGTTCAACTACGAGAGCGGCGATCAAGCCTACCATCAGAGGTTTGTACGAGCTTGGAGGATGGTAAACAGAGTGGATAGTAAGACACTGGGACATAAGAATTCTATTCCCCTTGAGACTTACCTTAGGTGGGTACGAGCTCGTGCTCAGAAACTCGTAATGCCTTACCCCTCCATCCTACCTATTATCGTGGAACCTGTTGCTAAAGGAGATGTCCCATATACTATCCTCTATCCCAACATGCCTACTTCTCTTGAAGACTTGCAAAAGGGTTGGATTCAGCTAAAGGAGGAGCGAGACACCTTCGAAGCTCAGTTCTACGCAAGCGAGAAAGGGGTTTTGGAACTTACAAGGCAACTTCATGAAGAATAAACCTTGAGCGCCTACATTGCACCAAAGAGGATGCGTTCAACCTTTCTATCTTAGGAATTTATTTTGTAAGCCTAAGAGGCATGTTGTAACCATTTTGAACTTATTAATGCAATTTTACATTTGTTCATTCTTTGTCTAGACAAATTTAAATCTTATAAATCCTTGAAATCATTTGCATGCGCATTTTTCATGCATCATAACATAAATAGGTTTTCCATAGCAGGTCTCTTTATCTTTCTGCTATTTATTTCAGTAATATGGATATCGATAAAATTCCAAGTTTCAAGAGACTCTGCTGACCCTGGACAAGGGGCAACAAGAGTTGATGACGTTGCTGGAATCCAAAAAGAAACCAAAAAGGAAAGTCCTGGTCAACATGGGTAAAATATTCAGAGAGCCGATCCGCCAGATGCCGATAGTTGAAGATTCGTCTGAGGAAGACGAAAATCAAGCTGAAGAAGAAAGGAGTACCCAGGCTGGGTGTGTCAATGATCGACTATCCAATGATGAAGACTATTTTAACGAGCAGTATCCTCTTGCTGACGATAAGTACAAGCAGATAGAGGATATACTGAAGGCCGTTGAGATTCAAGCCATCCCTGGTTTGGATTTTGATGATTTGGGTTTAATATATGGGGTTGTCATTCCCCATAAATTCAAGATACCAGTATTCTTTAAATACGACGGGGTTTCCTGCCCAAAGCTTCATCTGAAATCTTACATGCGCAAAATACAACCGCACACCACCGACAAGAAACTTTGGGTCCATTTCTTTCAAGAAAGCCTGGCTGGGACTCAACTAGAGTGGTTTTACCAATTGGAGGGTTCCCGTATTCACACCTGGGAAGACTTGGCCACTGCTTTCTATCACCAATACCAATACAATATCGACCTGGCTCCAACTAGAGTTTAACTACAAGATATGACGATGGGTAAAAATGAGGGATTCAAAGAGTACGCCTAAAAGTGGAGGGATCTTGCCAGTAGGGTCCAACCACCGTTAATTGACAGGGAACATATTGATATGTTTATGGGTACATTATCTGGTCCAATTTTCAATTTATTGGTTGGGTGTTCTTCGTCCGGCTTCACCAAGCTGATCCTAACCGGTGAAAGGCTCAAAAGTAGTATCAAGAGCGGGAAAATCCCCATGGCATCTGCTTCCGCCTCCAACCCCATAAAGAAACCCTTCATTAGGAAGAAAGAAACTAATGTCGTGTATGGGGCAAGGGCCCATACCAAGAAGGATAACCGTGCATCCATTAATTCTATTATGATTTACAACTAGACTCATGTTCAAAGAGAATCTTCCAATCATCAATGATTTGAGGCTCCATGAAGACAGATCACAAGGATAGGCATGTCGCTATCCCAATCCTTACAACATCTGTTAAAGGCCAACTTGGTGACACTGCATGATCCTCCATCCAATCCAAAAAGTTCCTCACCTAAATACAATCCGAATACCAAGTATTCATATCATTCAAATAGTCTTGGGCATGAGACCGATCAATGTTGGGTGTTGAAGAGCAAAATTCAAGATCTAATAGACAACAAGATAATCGAATTTGATCCTCCTACAATTCCCAATGTGATAACGGCACCAATGCCAAACCATGGAAAAGGTGTCAATGCAATTGAAGAAACTATTTTTGTTCCCTCTGTCGAAGATCTAACTATTTTGTTAACTGTTATAAAAAGAATTTGCTGAGAGTAGGGGTTTTCCCTGGCTGTTTGAAAGATTATGATTGCTGCGTCAAACAAATTAATGGATGCAAATGGCTGAAAGAAGGCGTTGAACGTCTGATGAATAGTCATGAGATCCTATTTGAGAAAATTTCGTCCGTCAAAAGTTTGACCGATAAGATTGAATATCTCTCCATCATAAAAATTTCAAATAATCCTCTTAGGATCTCCTTAAAGGGTCCTATCAGGATTTCGAATGAACCGATTGTTGCTCCCCTAATAATCACCGCCCCTGGGCCAATTTCGTACTCGTCCAATAAAGCAGTACCATGGAACTACGGTGCTGAAGTGTATTACCATGGAATAAAGCAAGATGCTTGGATTGAAGAAAGCAAGGATGATGACATTGGTAATATTACTAGTTCTAGTAAGGTGACCATAACTGGGAGAATCTTTTCGCCTAACATCTCACCCCCAACTGCTACAATGGAACCTGTCCGCATCACCGCTGATAAACCTATTGCTGACATTATGGGTAAAAAGAAAGTGTTTGAGCCTGCTGAGATAGAGGTTCCCGCAAAGGACGTTTCTACTGAGGAGCCTTCCATACAATAAATGGATGAATTCTTAAAGAGTATAAAAAGGAGTGATTTCAAGATAGTGGAACAACTTGGGAAAACCCCTTCCAAGATCTCCATGTTATCTTTGCTACTTTGTTCCGATGCTCATGCCCGAGCATTGATCAAATTCTTAAAGAAGGCTCATGTCCCTCATGAGACCACAACTAACCAATTCGAAAATTGTGTGGCGAGCTTGACGGTCGATAATGGATTGGGGTTCTCTGATGCTGATTTGACATCACTTGAAAGGAACCATAACAAAGCTTTGCATGTTTCTATTGAATGTAAGGGGACTACCCTAGCACATGTTCTGGTTGACATTAGATCTTCTTTAAACGTGCTACCCAAGGGCGCTTTGAACCGGTTAGACTGTGAAGGACTGGTATTGAAGCCAAGTGATATCATTGTGAGGGATTTCGATGGGTCCAAAAGGATGGTTCAAGGAGAGGTGGATCTCCCAATTAAAGTAGGCTCACAAATATTCAATTCTACTTTCTACATCATGGACATCCGTCCCGCTTACTCCTGTTTACGGGGTCGCCCTTGGATCCATGGAGCAGGGAAAGTAACATCTACCCTTCACCAAAAGCTAAAATACCCAGTCAAGGGGAGAATCGTCACTGTTTGTGGTGAGGAGGAATTCATGGTAAGCCATCTCAATTCTTTCAAATATGTGAAAATGGATGGCGAATTTATAGAAACCCCGTGCCAGGCTTTTGAGGTTGTTCCACCTATGGTTGTGTTTACTGTGGAAAATGGTAAACAACCGCTGGTCCTTCCAGAGTCCTAAACTGAGGGTAACTTGCGAGAATAACCAGTTGATCTCAAGACACGTGCTAAGAGTTTTTACTATAACACATATTCCATCAAAATACTAGTAAAGGGACACTGTTTTCCTTTGACTGGGGAAACGGGTGTAATGGTTTTCCACATTATGATTTAATCGACTGACTGGTGACTCGTGACTGACATAAGATATTCATACAAAAGCGAGACTCACTAAACTAACTGACTGGTGACTCGTGACCAACAGATAGTGTCAAATTGTTTATGTGAAATACAAGATAACGTATAGATCTTGCTCGACAGTAAAGAGAAAACAAATAAAGTACTCAAAAGATATTATTGAAAGATAAAGGATTTGCATTGAAAATAAAAAATGGTGATTCGCGTACATCAAGCACTCTTCTCTCTTGATTTCCTGACGCTCAGAATGACAGAGTTTGACAAGTGATTTGAGGGTACAAGTGAACACACGCAAACTATACAAAATATTCCTATTTATAGTGTTTACAAAGTAACTACCTAGATAAAATCTATGACTAATATTAACATCTTGAGATAACTGTTTCACTAGATGTTGCCACCTATTTGGTGCTCAAACACATCGTGGATTGCTGGTAACTGCTCATGATTTTGAAGTTCCACCTATTTGGCGCTTGAACACGTCGTGGGTTGCTGGTAACTGCCCATGATTCCTCTAAGCCTCTTGAACGTAAACCGCTTTTGTCTGGCTTCAACACTTTCTTTCTGGAAAAGAATAATCACACTTCCTCTAAGTCCAAGAAACCCTTTTTTGTCGACTAAAACCATTTTCGACCAAGTCCTTGTCTTTTACCCTTTGGTCAACTAAACCAATTTTAACCTCCTGACATATGTTCTTTTATTTCTTCCTAGTCGACGTAGTTCAATTTCGACAATTTCAGTGTGACTCCTTTCAATCATTAACTCTAACTTAATAAAACCAACTTTTCACACATTGGCTCCCGTTTCCCAAAAAATCCTTATTTTGGAGGATGACTCTTAACTTATGAGGATATCTTTATTTATCACATGTACTTTAATACCTTAAGATTTTCCAAGGTAACAGGTTGCTATTGCCAAAATTTCTTCCGACATGCCCAAAGCTAATAAGGTCGTGCCAAGGATGGTTTCATTTAAGGATGCTCGTGCCACAGTCGAAGATGGAAGTTATGCTACATGGTAACTCCCCAAGATCCCGTTCAAAACAGATAAATGTGGGTTGGGTTTCACTATCAAGGCTCAGAAATAGGTTAGACGTGCTCGTGCGAGAAATCCCCCTCTCCGTATTGGAAATCATGAAGTAAACGATGTGAAAGATTCTGATGATGAATGTGATTTTGAAGAATGGATATACCCTACTACGAAAGAGCTCAACAATTGGCACGCAAAGGACTTCGTCCCCATCTCCTTCATTGAGGAGTAATTACTTATATTTTTGCTTTCTATTCAAGAGCCTTTTATCTGTAATATTAAACAATGACTTTTAAGCCATATGCTTGGCCCGAGGCACTATGGTCCAATTGTTAAGGGTTTTATTTATGTTCATTTTATCATATGATCATTAAATATAAACAATTGGACTTTTTGCATTCAAATTTTTGTGCTCATTGTCTTTCTTTTTCTTTAATACCTTTTTCAAATAGCCATGTACCTTACATGTACACACACCCACTCTTGCAGATCATCGTCCACTCCGAATCTCATTGCCAACGACTCTACTATTGCCAACTATGATTTCAAACATCTAATTAACCAAGCCAAAGACAAAGGCGAGGAAGATTGTGAAATACCGGGAGAATTAGCCAGACTTCTAATGCAAGAGGAAAAAACTATTCAGCCGCATGAAGAGTCAGTTAAAGTCATCAACCTAGGTACCGAGACAGACAAGAAAAAGGTCAAGATCGGCGCCAACCTAGGTAGCAGTTTCAAAAGCAGATTGGTTCAGATGTTACATGACTATGCGGAAGTGTTTGCTTGGTCATATGAAGATATGCCAGGGTTGGATACCGACATTGTAGTTAATCGTCTTCCAACAAAGGAAGATTGTCCTCCTGTCAAGCAAAAAGTTCATCGTATGCGGCCTGACATGTCTAAAAAGATAAAAGCTGAAGTGATGAAACAATTCGACGCATGATTCCTAACTGTGACATCTTATCCCCAATGGGTTGCGAACATGGTTCCGGTACCAAAGAAAGATGGAAAAGTTCGTATGTGCGTAGATTATAGGGATCTGAATAGGGCAAGCCCCAATGATGACTTCCCTCTACCTCATATTGATGTCTTGGTCGATAACACCACTCAACAGAAAGTATTATCTTTCATGGATGGTGTTTGTTGTACCCCAAAATTTGCCCTCTCATTTATCAATATTTTCCTCACAAGACTTATTGGACTCAAGACTGGATTAGGGTTTGGTCAGCTAAAGACACCTCATCTTGCACTGATAACCCAAAATTAGTGTTTGAGTTTGCAAAAGGATTTTTGGACCATCAATGCTTCATGTGACTTTCATACACCATTTTGAACCCCTAAGATTGCTCATGTTAAGTTTCAAGCCTTGAACCACATTTTTTATCAGTCAATTGGACAATTGACCTAAAAATCAACTGTATTGGGGAAAAAGTCAACCATGGCCAATTTACAGTCAAGCTTCATAATTTTTGATCCAAAACAACATTTTAGACTCATATGTACCATTTTATCAAGTTTGGATCACAACTCCTCAAGAAATTTGATCAAATCATCAAAAGGGCAAAATTGTCAAAATTAGGGTTTTTACTGAGAAAGGGCAATTTCTGATTTTTAACCTAGACAATGACCAATTGAGTTCAAGCATGATTTAAATAGTTCAATGGCATCATCTTGACCTAATTACATGGTTCAAAAGATCTCAAGTTCATTGGATTGACAGATGAATTTTCCAATCAACTGATCAAAAGTTAACTGTACACTGAAAAGTCAAACTTTGACTTTTTGGTCAAAATCAAGTGCCAAGGGTCATAATTCATCAAGACATGTCAAAATACGAAACTTGTTCACCAAGAAAACCAATTTTGAAAATTAGGGTTTTGAATTTGAAAATTTTCATAACTTAGAATTTTTCTAAGTATGGAAATTTTCTTATTTTTCCCCAACTTTTTACCACTTTTTCACCATGATGCATTTTGATTCAAAGTAAACTTCCAACATGAAAGTTGTAGTCCTCCATGAAATCTACAACTTTTATTCACAAATATTTCCCAAAATATGCTTGGATCTCAAGTTATGAATTTGTGAACATAGGTCCATGAACTAAATAACTTAGTGAAATTTTGCCCTAATTTAGGCAGGTTTTGGACCAAACTTCATGGACATTTTTCACCTAGTTCCAAGAGGTATCTCAAATTTCATTCCAAATATGGATTATAGAGCATATTTCAAGCTTTCCAAAATGTCCAAGAACTCCCCAAGATGATTTCTGGTTAGGGAGAATCGAAGAAGGGAAGTTGGCATTTTATCACTTTTGATCAAGCCATTTTTACAAAGCATCAAGTTACAAATCAGATCTTTGATGTTTGAATCTTGCTTTACAGGTCCTAAACTCATTCTACACTCCATAATTAAATGAAAACTCGGAATATAAAGGCTTTATATTTGCTTTTGAGGCTTTGTACAAGTTACATTTCCATTTTTGGCCAAAAGTGCACAATGCCATTTTCATAAAGGCGAGCTTTTACAATTTTGTCAATCTTGAGCCTTGGACCTGTCCCTTTGGTGCAAGAAAATTCCACAGGTCTCAAGCAAATTGTACAAGTGCATTTCAGTTATCAAGCAAGCAAGGACAGGCCTGTTAGTATGGTCACTTCACTTTTCTTCAAATACAAGAAAAGTTGTCAAAAGGTGAAAAGCTTGCATAACTAGTGAAGAGTGGACTTGGATCCTTTCTATACATATTTACAAACTTGTTACAAACAATAACAGGATTGGCTTGACAACTGAAACACTCTCAAACTCAAAAACTCCATTTTTCTTCCAAAACACACAGTTGCTGCAAAATCATATCCATTCCATTTATGGCTCGTGCGTTTTGTGGTTTGACACTTCAAACACCTTCTACATATCATACCAAAGCAATCCAAGCATTCACCCTGTGTCTATAACCCCTGTTTCAGTCTTTTCCATTTTCACTTTGGAAGCTTGCAACTTGACTTGTGCAAAGAGTTTCAGCCATCCACAAAGCAAGCTAGGCATTAGAATAGCTTGAAGGAAGTTCAAGGAAGTTCACACAATCCTCATGCCTCCATCAAAGTCCCTACATTGCTCTATCCAAATCCAACTGAAGGAGGTATTTTTCAAAACTCTATCTCTTTGAATAGGCATCCTCAAGCCACGATTTATGAAGAAAAAATGTAGTCCATATCCTAACAAAGTTGTACATATGCATACTTTTCATTTATATTAACTATGCTGAGAGAATTTGAAGGTTGAATATGCTGAAATTTTCAGGTCACGAATTAGGGCCATCAAAATTCTCTCTGATCTTTTAGAGTTAGGTTACAAATTTTATATTGTTGGAATCGTGAGCTCAAATGCCACATGTTTCATATTATGAGATTTTGTTTTTATGCAAGCATATGAAAGTTACAGTTTGAACCATGAAACGCGCATACAAGGGAGCTGGCTGGAGGACAGGGACGAAGTCTGGGCTTTTTGGTGCTTTTGGGCTTTTTGTTTTTGCTTTTTGCACCCCTTGGCTTTATTTATTATATTTTTCATATTTCTTTTTATATTTTCATATTTATTACTTTTATTTATTTTTCTGAATCATAAAAATCATAAAAAAATAATTTCTTTATTTTTTGCATTTTTATTTTATTTTTTTATATTATTTTTTGCATGAAAAAATAGTTTATTAGGATAATAGATTTTATTTTCTTAAATAAATTTGTAAATACAATTAATAATACTTAATATTTTTATTATATTATTTATACACATAAAATATTATTTTCTACACATACTTAATTTTTAATATTTATATATATTATATTATTTATTATTTTCTTATACAAAAATGGACAAAATAATAATATAGAACATATATTTTCTTTTAATTGAAAATTAGGGTTTCACCCCTCTAAATAATACTAGTTTTTTCCTTATTTTTTAGGGTTAATTTAAATCATTTTCTCATACAAAAAACCAAATACAAAACATTTTTTACATAAATACATTGCATTGCATTTTAAATACTTATATTATTTATTTAATTCGCGCAATATTTCGATTGGGTTGTAATAATATTTTTAGATTTATATTTGTGTAAAATCCCCATTCAAAACTTGTATCCCTCCCATAATAATTTTTGTAATAGCTTAGTTTATTTTACGCAATTTATTGCTTTCATATGCCATGTTTAGTAAACTAGGGTTTGCATGAAAAGAACAAAAAAACAAACAAATAGAAAAAACCTAATGCAAGACAAAAGCATGAAAAATGGCACACTTTGCACACAAGCACCCTTAGGGTTTCACCCACTTGGTTGCCTAAAAAAAAATGGCCATGTTACGCATGCGAAGTATCTTAGAAAAACAAAACAAATATAAGATCATAGTCCATCGATGACGCTATACAAAGGTTGCCTAAACAAATTGATCTTGGTCCCTCAAACATGCTAAGATACTTGGCAACATTGCTATCATGGTCATACGATGACCCACGCCCGTCCCGTTTACATCCAAAGATAGGGTTGTCTACCAAATCAATGGTAAGTCAACAATGTCAAAGGAATAAAAATGTACAAGAAAGACATTTGAGTAGGTAGATAGCTTCTAAGTTACTTTCTCCATTTCAAAACAATCCTTTCTATTTTCGAAAACAAACACACACACATTTCAAAAACATCATTTCAAAACATTGAAACATTTTTCAAAAGACAAACATCTTTGTATATATTCTTACGAACGAGAATCATTACAAAGATTGCCTAAATGAATGGCCTCTTTTCAAAATACTTTCAAAATCACACCAAACACCAAGCACCATTTCAAACAATTTTAAGCAAAGCAAGTGATCTAAGCAAGTAACTAAGAGCCCATGGAAAACCATGGATGAAAAGGGTGCTAGCACCTTCCCTTTTCATAATCTACCCCCGAACTCAAGAAAACATAACAAAGGTCTTTCCTGTGATTTTTTACCTTTCCTTTTGGATAAAATAAAAGTCGATGGCGACTCTTGCTAACCGCGACATTTGTGACAAAATGCAAAACCTCAAGTCAGTTCTCCCACCGTATCACAGAACTGGAAACTCTGCTGGGGAATATTATAAAAGTGGGGTTACCTTAGGGTTTAGATCACCTTTATTTGCTTACCTTGTTTGCTTTACACTTTTGTTCCATTGTTTGGGTTTGAATCCTCCACCCGGATTTGGGAAACATTATAGGTAAATAGCAATACATTATGGAAACTGTGTGGGGTATACCGACACGGTCTAAGCAATAGCTATGTTAGTGTGACATATTTGTGGGTACCGGTAGCCTTTGAGCCAATCAAAGAGAATACGGGTCCGTTGAGTGATGTCATGAAGCACTAACGAACTTCTAGAACCTTTACTTGACCAACTTGGCCTTTTAGGATGTAGTGAGATGACCGGCTTTGGTGCGGTCCGAAGTTAGTAGATACTCGATACTACACTCATTGAGGTTTGGTTCCTTGGAATATTTCGGTCGCCGATAAGAGGCTTGAATTGAAACAATGAACAGGGAAACAATCCAGTGATATTGAGCTCCTTAGAACCCGGTTACTATTGCTAGGACAGGTTGAGCCAACTAAACTTCAAGAGGGTAATTATCTATGAAACCCCATGCAAGCCTAAACTAGGAACTTGTGTGATTTGTTTGTACATATATACTTGTGCATAACATCATGGACATCATGAACATCATATGCATCCACTAACCATTTCAAGGATTTTGGAAATTCATCTTTGTTCTTGTTTTGTAGGTTATGGATTCACTTCGCAGGAAGACTATCCAAGTCAACCTTGTAAGAATTCCTCCACAACTCAAGGAGCTAGCTTTAAGGATTCCTGAGAATTCTCCATTCACCGAGAGGCATGGTCGTCTACTCAACTTGGTCACTTCCAACACAGAGGAAGACATGGTGAAGGTTCTCTTCCAGTTCTTTGACTCTTTGCATCACTGCTTCACATTTCCTGACTACCAGCTTGTGCCTACTTTGGAAGAATTATCTCAACTCTTGAGGATTCCCATTCTCAATCAACTACCCTTCAACGGTACGGAAAGAGATCCAAAGCCAGAAGAGATTTCTCAAGCCCTGCACTTGCACTCATCTGATGTCACAACCCATTGGGAAACTAGAAGTGGTGTTAAAGGCTTCTTGTCAAAGTTCTTGTTTGAGAAGGCCCAAAGCTGTTGGAACTTCTTAGACTTTCAAGCTTTTGAGGAGATTGTAGCTCTTCTCATCTATAGGATGGTCTTGTTCCCTAATCCTGACCAACTTATAGATGTAAGCGTTGTCAAAATCTTCATGTCACGCAATTTGGTGCCTATATTGCTTGGGGATATCTTACACTCTTTTCACACTCGTACAATGAGGAAAAGAGGTGTTCTCATGTGTTGCACTCCTCTCCTGGAAAGATGGTTTATTTATCATCTTCCCCAATCAGTCTTGAAGAATGAGCAAGGTTTGAGGTGGTCACAAAGGTTGATGACACTTACACATTCAGATATTCATTGGTGTTCTCGATCCAAAGAGAATGTTATCATCGTCGACCATTGTGGGGAATTCCCTAATGTCCCTCTACTTGGCATTAGAGGAGGCATCACCTACAACCCTTGCTTGGCTCTAAGACAATTTGGTTATGCCCGAAGGGATGGCCCACATGATGTGCTGATTCAAGGCTTGGTTTTCGATTTCGACAATGACAATTAAGGACTTCGTCAAAGATTCATCCGAGCTTGGAGGATGCCTAACAAGGTCGATAGTAAGACCTTGGGACACAAGAATTACATCCCTCTTGAGCCTTACCTCAAGTGGGTACGAACCCACGCCCAAAGTATTATGATGCCTTACCCCTCCATTCTCCCAGTGATTATAGAGCCCGTTAAGGAAGGAGAGGTTCCATACACCATCCTACATCCTGACATGCCGACATCACTCGAAGACTTACAAAGGAGTTGGATATAGCTCAAAGAAGAACGTGATACTTTTGAAGCCCAATTCTACGCAAGCGAGAAGAAGGTTTTAGAACTCACTCGGTTACTTCATGAAGAGCAGACTCTCAACACCTACATTGCACCAAAGAGGATGCGCAACGTCTTTTTATCTTAGGATTTTGTATTATTTTCCCTAGGGGCATTAATGTACTCAAATTCTATTTTATTAATATAACGTGTGTTCCTTTTTTTGACACAAATTTGAATTTTCAAATCCTTGAAAGTATTTCATGAATACATATCATTCATCATGGGCATAAACAGGTCTTTGCAACAAGTTTCCTCATCCTTCTACTATTTATTTCAGCAAAGATGGATCTCGAACAAACGGTTAAAGACTTGCAAGCTCAAAATACATAATTTCAACAGTTACTCTTGACCTTGGCCAAAGGGCGGGAGGAGCTAAAGACTCTGCTAGAAAAATAGAAAGAGAAAAAAAAGAAGAAGCCAGCTGGTGTGGTTATCATGGGCAGAAGGTTTCAGGGACATGCCAGAAGGACCTTAGAATTTCCAGCAACCTCTGACGAAGGGGAAAGAAAAGGAAAAGAAACGGCAGTACCATCAGATTCTGAAGCAGAAGAAGAGGAAGAAGAGGACTACTCTGAACAACAATACCCTCTGGCCGATGACAAATACAAACACCTGGAAGAACGTCTAACTGCTATGGAAATACAGAGAGTACCGATACTAGACTTTGAGGAGTTAGGGTTGGTGTCTGGAATAGTAATCCCGCCGAAGTTTAAAGTGCCACTATTTTCCAAGTATGATGGGGTGTCTTGTCCCAAAATGCACCTTCGATCTTATGTCAGGAAGATTCAGCCGCATTCTGCTGACAAAGACTCGTGGGTTCACTTTTTCAGGACAGTTTATCAGGAACGCAACTTGATTGGTTCTAGCAGTTGGAGAGGGCCGACGTCCATAATTGGGAAGACTTGGCAGCAGCCTTCTATAAACAGTATCAGTATAATGCTGATTTGGCACCAACCCGTACTCAACTCCAAAGTATGGCCATGGTATCAAATGAGGGCTTCAACGACTACGCCCAAAAGTGGAGGGATTTAGCCGAAAGGGTGCAACCACCTTTATCTGAAAGGGAGTTAGTGGACATGTTCTTGGGAACTTTATCAGGCCCCTTCTTTAATCATCTGATTGGAAGCTCCTCTGCAGGGTTTACCGAATTGATTTTAACTGGAGAGAGGGTGGAAGCCGGTATAAGAAGTGGGAAAATTCAGAAAGATGCATCTACCTCCACAGCTGTAAAAAATCCCTTCACCGGAAAGAAGGAAGTGTCTGCTATCTATTCATAGAGGAATCAGGGAAGAACCGAGCGCCGACCAACAGTGGGGGCAGTTATGATTCAAAAGCCTGCATCAGACCAGCCAAGAAATAACCAGTCGAGAAATAATCATCCAAGGGTGGAAAGGCCAGTACGGAAATTCACCAAGATTAACATGACTCCAGCTCAAGTCCTACCATATCTTCTGAAGTTGAATTTGGCCATGTTAAAAGAGGCCCCTAAAAATCCCAATACTGCATCTCCCCACTACCATCTGAATTCCAGGTGCGCATACCATTCTGAAAGTCCAGGGCACGACACCAACAACTGTTGGGCTCTGAAGAACAAGATTCAAGACTTGATAGACGCTAAGGAAGTTAAATTTGAAGCGCCTGAGAAACCGAATGTTATTTCTGCTCTGATGCCTAGGCATGGACACAATGCCAATCTCGTTGAGAAAGATCTGTTTATTTCTACTGTGGATGAACTGTTGACTCCGCTTCCAACCATCAAGTTGAATTTGTTAAAAGCTGGTATGTTCCCAGGTTGTGACAAGGATTGCCATGTCTGCCTATCCTTATCATTTGATTGTCCTATGTTGAAAAAAGGTATCCAACAACTGATTGATAACCAAGAAATTTTGTTTGAGAAAGCTTTTGTTTCATCTGTTCTAGTTAAAGAAGTTTTAATAATAACCATCTACGCCAATCCTTCCAGGATCCCTAAAAGACCCGTTAGGATTACATCTGCTCCAATGACTACTCCATTGAAGATAACAATTCCCGGGCCAACCCCATACAAATCAGATAAAATGGTACCATGGAATTATGATGGAGAAATCTACTGCCATGGTGTCAAACAGATTGAACAGAATGCCAAAGAAGAGAGCCCCGAAGAGGACAATTCTGACATCAGTAACATTGCCGGAACAAGCAAAATTACCCGTAGTGGAAGAATTTTCTCTCCAGAGATTGCCCCTCCAAAGGAAGTCTTTGGACCCATGGTCGTTCCGAAGATTACATCTGTACCAGTGATTATACCTGCCAGTGTACCTACCGACGAAGACAATACAATTCATATCCCTACTTCCACTGCTGAGAATAAAGGAAAGAATGTTCAAGAGGAGCTTGTCCTGATGAAGGCTCAATCACTAGTTATTCATAAAACGTCCAAGAAGGAGATGGAAGAAATCCTGAGGATCATAAAAAAGAGTGATTATGATGTGGTTGAACAACTGGGGAAGACCCCCTCCAAAATCTCTATGTTAGCCTTGCTGCTGTGCTCTGAGGCACATGCTAAAGCTTTGGTAAAGTTTCTAAAGACAACTCATGTACCGCAAGAGACGTCTACGAACCAATTCCAAGAGTGTGTGGCCAGTTTGACAGTTGACAATGGCCTAGGTTTCTCTGGTGCAGACTTGACACCCAAAGGGAGAAAACACAACGAGGCACTACATGTCTCAGTGGAGTGTAGAGGAACGACCCTAGCCCATGTCCTGGTAGATACTGGTTCATCTCTGAATGTCTTTCCAAAGAAAGCCCTTGATAGACTGGATTGCGAGGGGCTGACTCTAAAACCCAGTAACATAATTGTGAGAGCATTTGACGGCTCTAAGAGGATGGTCCATGGGGAGGTGGACATCCCGATAAAGGTGGGAACTCAGACCTTTAATTCAACATTCTACGTGATGGACATCCGTCCCTCCTACTCTTGTCTGTTGGGACGCCCCTGGATTCACAATGCCAGTGCTGTCACCTCCACTTTGCATCAGATGCTGAAGTACCCCGTCCAAGGGAAGATCATAACTGTCCATGGGGAAGAGGAATACATGATTAGTCATCTGAATTCTTTCCGATATGTAGAATTGGATGGCGAATTCATTGAAACCCCTTTCCAACATTTTGAAGAGGTCTCCCAAGAAGTGGCGGTAACCAATGCGGTATCCTCAATTCCTGTGATCACAAGACCTCCACCTCGGATGTCATCTCTAAAGGATGCAAAGTCATTAGTGGAAGAGGGGGGAAGCACCATCTGGGGGCATCTTCCGGACATCCCGTACAAATCAGACAAGTTTGGCTTGGGATTTACTTCAACTGCTCAGAAGGCCGTGCGCCGCGCCCGTGCCAGAGGGCCACCTGTGAAGATCAGCCACCAAGGGGTTAATGCACTAGAGGATAGTGAGGAAGATGGAAGCCTGGAAGATTGGATATTTCCTACTGTCAGCGGAGGACTACACAACTGGGAAGCAAAAGACTTTGTCCCGATTACTTTCATATCTCAGTAATTTATCTTTTACATTTCTATTGGATTTGTAATAATTCGCAAACAATTCATACATTTTCAACCTTGTGTCTTACCCGAGGCACAACGGTCCATTTGTAAGGGTTCTTATTTCATTTTCATGTCATTTAATGAATCATGGACGCTTTTTCATATATAAACCTTTTGTGCTCATTGTCTTTCTTTTAAATTTTTGTTGTTTTAAGATGGCTATACCCTTACACACACCCACACTCACAAATGCAGGTACCCTTCCATTCCGGATCCCATGGGTAACGATACTGCTATAGCCTTCAGTGACTCTGAAGATCTGATCTACCAAGCTGAATACAAAGGTGAGGAAGATTGTGAGGTGCCAGGGGAATTGGCCAGATTACTACAACAAGAGGAAAGAGCTATTCAACCTCACGAGGAGCTGTTGGATACAATTAACTTGGGCACTGAGGAAGACAAAAAGGAAATCAGAGTGGGTGCCAATCTAGAGTCGAGTGTCAAGGAGCGCCTAATTCAGCTACTGCATGATTATGTTGAGACCTTTTCCTGGTCATACGAAGACATGCCGGGACTCGATACAAACATTGTGGTACACCGTTTACCCACAAGAGAAGACTGTCCACCAGTGAAACAAAAAGTCCGTCGCATGAGACCTGACATGTCAGAGAAGATCAAAGCAGAAGTTATGAAGCAGTTCAATGCTGGATTTCTGGATGTTACTTCCTATCCATAATGGGTTGCTAACATTGTTCCCATACCTAAAAAGGACGGCAAATTAAGAATGTGCGTGGACTATAGAGATTTAAACAGGGCCAGCCCTAAAGATGATTTTCCACTTCCGCACATCGACATCCTGGTTGACAATACAACTCAGCACAAAGTATTTTCTTTCATGGACGAATTCTCAGGCTATAACCAGATCAAAATGGCACCTGAGGACATGGAGAAAACTACATTTATCACACAGTGGGGTACGTTCTACTACAAAGTGATACCATTCGGACTGAAGAATGTCGGGGCCACCTATCAACGCGCCATGGTAGCTTTGTTTCATGATATGATACATCATGAGATAGAGGTCTACGTAGATGGCATGATAGCCCGATCACAAACTGAAGAAGACCACCTTGATCACTTGCAAAAGCTGTTTGTCAGGTTGAAGGAGTACAAGCTAAGGTTGAACCCGAACAAGTGCACATTCAGAGTCCGGTCCGGTAAACTCTTGGGTTTCATTGTCAGCAACAAAGGCATCAAAGTTGATCCTGCCAAGGTTAAAGCGATACAAGAAATGCTTGCTCCTCGTACTGAGAAGGAAGTTAGAGGGTTCTTGGGATGCCTGAACTATATTGCCCGATTCATTTCTCACCTAACAGCTACTTGTGAACCAATCTTCAAACCGCTAAAGAAAGATCAGGTGGTTAGATGGAATGATGACTGTCAGATTTCTTTCGACAAAATCAAAGAGTATTTACAAGAGCCTCCTGTCTTGATGCCACCAGTCGAGGGAAGACCGCTAATCATGTATCTGACCGTCTTAGAGAACTCAATGGGGTGCGTATTGGGGCAACATGACAAGTCTGGCCGAAAAGAGCACGCTATTTATTACCTGAGAAAAATTTTTACCGACTGTGAAACCAGATATTCAATGCTCGAGAAAACTTGATGCGCTCTGGTATGGGCTGCTCGCCGGCTAAGACAGTATATGTTGACTCATACCACTTTGCTGATATCTAAGATGGACCCGGTAAAGTACATCTTCGAGAAGCCTGCTTTGTTTGGAATGATAGCTAGATGGCAGATGATCCTAACAGAATATGACATACAGTACACGACCCCAAAAGCTATAAAGGGCAGTGTACTAGCTGATCATCTTGCTCATCAAGCTTTAGAAGATTATCAATCCATGAAGTTTGAATTCCCTGACAAAGACATCATGACAGTAGACAAATGTGAAGGAATCAGACCATATGACGGACCTGAACAAGGATCCCGATGGACCATGTTCTTTGATGGGGCATCCAATGCACTTGGTAATGGTATCAGCGTTGTACTCATATCTTCGAAAGGGTGTCAGACTCCTTTTACTGCCATACTTTGCTTCAACTGTACGAAAAACATGGCGGAATACGAAGCATGCATCTTTGGTCTCAAGGCTGCCATAGACTTGGGAATCAAGTCTTTAGATGTGTTCGGAGATTCAGCTTTGGTCGTCAGTCAGATCAAAGGAGAATGGGACACTAAGCACCCAAACCGTATCCCTTACAAAGAACATGTTTTGACATTGTTACCACATTTCAAGAAGATTACCTTCGAGCATTTCCCGCGAGAAGAAAATCAGCTAGCAGATGCTCTAGCCACAATGTCATCTATGTTTAAACTTAATTGGGATAACGAGGCTCCCCAAATCACCATCGAACGAATGGATGAACCAGCATACTGTCACGAGATTAATACTGAAAAGATAGTGGACCAGCCTTGGTTTCATGGAGTCAAGAGGTATCTTGAGGCTCAAGAATATCCAGAAGGAGCTTCAATCAATGATAAAAAGTTCTTAAGGAGATTCTCTGCTAAGTTCTTCCTGAGTAATGGCATCCTGTACAAACGCAATCACGACTCCATTTTACTTCGGTGTGTGGATAAGATTGAGGCTGAAAAGATCATGGTTGAATTACATGAAGGTACTTTTGGCACTCACTCCAGCGGGAACACGATGGCGAAGAAAATCCTACGGGCAGGCTATTATTGGTCTATTATGGAAGCAGATTGCTATCAACACTCCCAGACCTGTCATAAGTGTCAAATTTATGCTGACAAGGTCCACGTACTTCCAGTTCCTCTAAATGTCTTAATAGCTCCTTAGCCCTTTTCTATGCGGGGAATCGACATGATTGGAGAGATCAAGCCAACAGCCTCTAATGGACACCGCTTCATTCTAGTGGCCATTGACTATTTTACAAAATGGGTCGAAGCAGCTTCCTTCGCATCCGTTACTAAGAATGTTGTTGCCCTCTTCATCAAGCAGAATCTCATTTGCCGGTACGGTATCCTAGAAAGGATCATCACTGACAATGGTACAAAACTTAACAATACTATAATCACCGCCTTGTGCAAGCAGTTCAAGATTCAGCATCACAATTCATCCCCCTATCGGCCAAAGATGAATGGTGTTGTTGAAGCTGCAAATAAAAACATTAAAAAGATCATACAAAAAAAATGATAGTCACCTACAAGGACTGGCATGAGATGCTACCATTTGCTCTCTACGGTTATCGTACCACGGCTCGCACGTCAACTGGGGCAACACCCTATTCTTTGGTTTATGGCATGGAGGTTGTCTTGCCTATTGAGGTTCAGATCCCCTCTTTGAGGATTATGAAGGATGCAAGTTTGAATGAGGACGATTGGATCCAAACTCGACTTGATCAACTAAACTTAATTGATGAAAAGAGACTTACTGCTGTTTGCCATGGTCAGATGTATCAAAAATGGATGATCAAGGCTTTCAACAAGAAAGTCAGACGCCAAGTGTATCAAGTTGGAGATCTAGTGATCAAGCGCATCATCTTGCCACAAAATGATCCCAGGGGCAAATGGATTCCTACCTATGAAGGACCATTTGTAATCAAGAACATATTCTCCGGTGGGGCAATGATCTTAACCACCATGGACGGCGACGACCTGCCACACCCTGCGAACGCAGACAGAGTCAAAAGATACTACGCCTAAGAGACCCTCTAGATTGACACACCTAGGCAAAACAAGGGCATCCCGACGAACCAAAAGGTTCGGGCAAAAATTAGGGATAAAATAAAAAAAATCTGTACACCCGGCAAGTTGAAAACCCAAAAGGGCGACTTGGGAAAAAAAGGGTTTCCCGGTGGACTGAAAACCCGAAAGGGCGGTCCAGGCAAAAGTTAGGGAATTAAAGTGTACGACTATGTCCCGTCAGATCACTTTGAGGACAACCTCTTGACTTCCACTGACAAACTCGAAGTTCCTGATCAATTCAATCATTTTCGGACGAAGCAACCAGTAGACAAGATGCTTAGAAATACGAAGGCAGTAGCAGAATGGGAACCCCATGGGATTATTACACATAGCTATCTTTCTTTGTATAATTTTTCTTGTTTTTTATGGAACCATTCTCTTACTAGAATGTTTGTCTCCCTTGTACAAAATACTTATTCAAGTCAATACAAAGACATCTCTTTGAAAGCACAGAAAACTATTTGTCTTTTTCTTTACACTTGTGTTTTATTTGTAAAAACGTCCAAAGATTCATTAATGAACATATGCATTTGAACATAATTACTGTTTACAAATAAACAAAATGAAAAAAGACAATTACTGACAGGTTGAAAGAATAAGGAAACGTCTTTAGGTTATTCCATGAGCAATCCCCACAGCACGTCATTTAGATCCCCAGCGGAATAAACTTCAAATTATTAATCCCTAGTAGAGATCGGCAAATTTCTCAGGATTCCTCAAAGTAATATGTGCCATTTCCCTCACAGGAGAATTTTTGCCAATACTTCAAACTTCAAGACATGAAGAATCCATATATCCCCAACAACTTTCAAGGATCCATTCTCCTCAATCAAACAGCAATACAGCAAATCAGCTCACATACACATACATTGCATACATATATCATAAGCATTGATAAAGCAAATACATTGCATCACACATTTCATACGACATGACTTGGTATTTTAATTAACATTTTACCCTTTTCAGGATAAGATTAAACAGTTACCATTGACGATATGCAATCATGATACAGTTCAGATACGCTCTAGACACGAAAACCATTATGTTACTCATTCAGATTCATCTTCCAGACACGGTACAAATACACTCCAGATACGGATGCCATCCTGATACTCATTCAGATTTCAATTTCAGACACAGTATGGATACGCTCCAAACACGGAAGCCATTCTGATACTCATTTAGATTTCAAGTTCAAATACAGTACGGATATGCTCCAAACACAAAAGCCATTCTGATACTCATTCAAATTTCAAGTTCAGATATAGTTCAGATACGCTCCAGACACGGAAGCCATTCTGATACTCATTCAGATTTCAAGTTCAGATACAGTTCAGATACGCTCCAAACACGGACGCCATTCTGATACTCATTCAGTTTCAGCTTACAGACACAATTCAACAATAATTCCTGGATGACATCTTTAAGCCCATCTCCTACAACTTTCTATCACCTGTCCAAATGGCATCTTTAAGCCTATTCCATTAACCATCACATCACCAAGTGCAAATTTCTAGGCACTCTAGTGTTCAATCATCTTCCACCTTCGAGTCACGACTGACAAAACATGCCAATCTAACTATTCAGGTTTAAGAAGATTGAACAGGGGCAGCTGTTGTACCCCAAAATTTGCCCTCTCCTGTCCCAAGGATTCTCATAATTACTTCAGCCAAGTTTCAAGCCTCAAACCATATTTTCTAAGAAGAATCACTCAAATTATCTAAAGGGGGCAAAATGAGCAAAATTGGAGTTTCTGCTGGAAAAGTCAATCGGACACTAAAAAAGTCAAACTTTGACTTTTTGATCAAATTTGAGTCCCAAAAATCACATTATGTCAAGACATCCAAAAAATGAAGTTTGATCATTAAAAGTCAAGAGAATCAAAAACCCAACTTTGCAAGACTTTGAGATTTTTCTAAGTATTCTCTATACTTGGTTAATTTCATTTGCTTCATGGCATTTTACTACAACTCCAAATAATTCAAGATGATGCAAGTAATTCAAGTTATTACAAAGTGACATTTTTGCAAAATTACAAATTCTAAAACTATGTCTTGATTAAAAAAAAACCTTGTCACCTTATTTTTGCCTTTGACATAATGTGCACAAGACTAAATTTGTGACATGTTACAAACTATGTTGTCCAAAGTTGAATAAAATGTGATATGCCACAACACCCTAGGCTGCCCAATAAGAAAGCTTGTGCAATGCTGCATCCCAAGTATACATGCTGCCCAATACAGTCCAAAACTGCTCTATGCAGTCTGCCCAAACCATCACCACAACAGACCCAAAATTGCACCAAAATAGCAAAGGAAAATTATGTGCAGAAAGTATCAAAGCAGTAGGCCAAAACAATTCAAAATGACTTATTTGTTTTCCCCCCTAAACCACAGTCAAGGGGTCTACAAAAGAGGACTGTCTCATAAGACAAAGAGGTTAGAAGCTGGATTTTGAGGAGAGGAAAAATTTTCTAGAGAAAAGATAGAGAGTTTTGTTGAGTAGAAAAACAATATTTTGTGCAACTTTGACTCATTTTCAAAACCAAAACTGCTCTTGTTCAAAACAGAAACCCAACTCATTGCTCCACCATACAAACTCTTCCTCAAAGACTGTCCAAACATAACCAAAAAACAGTCCCTGTAGTGTTGTTCATCCCTATCCTCAAAACACCAAAAACATTACAGTACAGTCCAACTTAGTTTCAACAGTCCGGAGTAGCTTTCTGGAGATTCATTGAGATCCTCATCACATTTGGAAAAACATTCAAATTAAAAACAGACAGTGCAGTCCAGAGGTAAGTCTTCTTAATTTGATATCTCATCATACATCAATAATGATTTATTTATTTTGAAGACAAGATGTAGCACTTTAATATCTTTTTGAACTAGCCATCTGCACCTTGTTTAGGCTTATTCAATCATTTGTTTTTCATGCATATTCATTATATGCCATAAACTAACTTGTACAATCAGTAAAACAATGTTTAACGCAGGAAAATGAAGCTTGCATCGACACATACCATCATGTATCGACCCATCCTAGTGAAAAAACAGGGTATGAGTCGACACATAACCCTCATGCGTCGATCCATACTGAGTTCAGGTCACAGAGCATAAGCTAGAAGGGCTTATGAGTCGATACATACGCGTTTCGCATCGACATAAGAAGGGTGCATGAGTCGAAACATCCCATTATGTGTTGACTCATACTGAGTCATTTTTGTTTTACAGGAGTAGGGAAAAGCTATGTGTCGATGCATAGCAGCATGGGTCGACACATAGTGGTTCAAAATACATTTCTTCCTATATTTTGCACTGTTTTTACATTATCTTCGTTATTGTTCGATATGGTTGTAATATTTAGTTTCTACCTCATCCCTATTGTTAAATTGTACCCCCCATCCCTCTAAAATGATGTAATAGCTTAGATTTTATTTTTCTCATTTTTACTTGCTTTTCATATATGGTTAGTAAAATAAGATGTATGACAAGATAAAAAAACTAACAAGTAGCTCACCAAAAATCAAAGACAAATGCATGCAAACTAACACACTCGTACACTAACAGCTCTAGGGTAATATCACTTTGTCCTCTTTTGGAAAATAGTCATGTTCCTCGAACATGGACGTTTTAGCAAAGACCCTTGATAAAAGATCATAGTCCCTCGATGTTGCCTTAGGTAAACGATCTAGTCCCTAAACGACATTGCTAAAACATTCCATGAGTTTCCTTCTATGACTACACAAACGTCCCTACACCTGTCCCTTCACATCCAATGATGGGACTTCTTACCAAAAAATGGTAAGATAGCCACATCTAAAGGAGAAGGAAAAGCACATTTAAGACCTTTTGAGTAGGTAGTTTCGCTCTTAGTTACTCGTTTGCTTGCAACTACAAAAAACACTTTTACACATCAACACTCTTATTTCAAAACATTTCCAAAAGATAAAACATTTTGTATACGTTCTTATAGAGACGAGAACCATTGCAAATATCTTTCCGAAAACCACTTTCCAAATTACAATCCACGAGTACACCTTTGAACTATCTTTCGAAACAAAAATTTGTATACGTTCTCACAGAGATGAGAACCATTACAAGGATATTTTAAAAATACTTTCAAAGCTCACACCACAAAACACGTTCAAATGAAAGCAAGTTGATCTAACGAGTAACTAGGAGCCCATGGAAAACCATGGATGAAAAGGGTGCTAACACCTTCCCTTTTCATAATCTACCCCCCGAACTCAAGAAAACATCTCTAAAGGTCTTTCCTTTGCTTTTTCACCTTTCCTTTTTGGATAAAAGAAAAGTTGGTGGCGACTCTTGCTAAACCACAACATTTGCGACAAAATGCAAAACCTCAAGTCAATTCTCCCACCGTACCACAGATGGTTTCTCCGGCTATAATCAAATTAAGATGGCTCCCGAAGATATTTAGAAGACCATCTTTGTTACGCAATGGGGAACCTTTTGTTACAAGGTCATGCCATTCGAATTGAAGAATGCAGGGGCAACATATCCAAGGGCTATGGTAGCTTTGTTTCATGATATGATCCATCATGAAATAGAGGCATGTGTGGATGATATGATTGCAAGGTCATAAATTGCAGAGGAGCATATCAATCACCTATACAAACTATTAGAGAGGCTGAAAAAGTACAAGCTGAGGTTGAACCCTAATAGGTGCACATTCAGAGTAAGATCTGGAAAACTTCTAGGTTTTCTTGTTAATGGTAAAGGCATCAAAGTTGATCCTGCAAAGGTAAAAGCCATCCAAGAAATGCCAGTTCCCCATTCTGAAAAGGAGGTTAGAGGATTCTTGGCTCGTCCTAACTATATCTTCCGCTTAATATCTCACTTAACTGCTACTTGTGAGCCAATCTTCAAACTCTTGAAGAAAGATCAAGTAGTCAGATGGAATGATGAATGTCAAGCTGCCTTCGACAAAATCAAGGAATATCTTCAAGAACCTCCTAACCTCATGCCTCCAGTCGAAGGAAGACCCTTGATCATGTACTTGACTGTGCTAGAGAATTCTATTGGGTATGTGTTGGGACAACATGAAGAGTCTGGCCGAAAATAGCATGCAATATACTACCTGATCAAAAAGTTTATTGACTGTGAAACCAAATATTCACTGCTCGAGAAAACTTGCTACGCTCTGGTGTGGGATGCTCGCCGACTAAGACAGTATATGTTGACTCATACCACTCTATTGATTTCTAAGATAGACCCTATCAAGTACATCTTCGAGAAACCCGTTCTGCCCGGACAAATAGCTAGATGGCAAATGATTTTGACTGAGTATGATATTTAATATACAACACAAAAGGCCATCAAAGGAAGTGTATTGGTGGATCATTTGGCCCATCAAGTTGTTGATGATTATCAATATATGAACTTTGACTTCCCAGACGAGAATATCATGTTAGTGACCGACTGTGTAAAACCTGGACCGTATGACGGACCTGAACAGGGATCTCGATGGACTATGGCTTTCGATGGGGCTTCCAACGCTTTGGGTAACAGAATTGGTGCTGTGATAGTTTCTCCTGATGGTTTCCACACCCCTTTCACTTCTATATTATGCTTCGATTGTACAAATAACATGGCTGAATATGAGGCGTGCATTTTGGGTCTAAAGGATGCCATTGATTTAAGGATCAAACATTTGAATGTATTCAGATATTCTGCTCTAGTGATTAGCCAAGTAAAGGGATATTGGGACACTAAGCATCCTAATATTATTCCTTACAAGGAGCTTGTGTTACCTCTGATTCCATACTTCAAAGTAATCACTTTTGAACACTTTCCTAGAGAAGAAAATCAGTTAGTCGATGCTTTGGCCATAATGTCTTCTATGTTAAAGGTCAAATGGGACAACAAAGCTCTTATGATTATAATTGAGAGATTTGACGAACCTGTGCACTGCTATAAGCTTGACACTGACACAGAGAAGCCATGGTACCATGAGGTGAAGAGGTACCTTGAAGCACAAGAGTATCCAGAAGGAGCTTCTATCAATGATAAAAAATCTTACAAAGATTTTCAGCCAAGTTCTTCCTAAGCAATGGAACCCTGTACAAACGCAACCATGATTCTATTCTACTCCGATGTATGGACAAGAAGGAGGCAGAGATAATTATGGAATACATGCATGATGGTCTCTTTAGGACTCACTCCAGTGGACATACTATGGCCAAGAAAATTCTGAGAGCTGGTTACTATTGGTCAACAATGGAGACTGATTGCCATCATCACTCAAGGACTTGCCACAAGTGCCAAATCTATGATGACAAGGTCCATGTGCCTCCTAATCATCTAAACGTTATGACTACTCCGTGGCCGTTTGCAATGTGGGGCATTGACATGATTGGAGAGATTAAACCTACTGCTTCCAATAAACATCACTTCATTTTGTCGCTACCGATTATTTTACCAAATGGGTCGAAGTTGCCTCATTTGCCTCAGTCACAAAGAAAGTTGTAGCCAGATTCATCAAACATAACCTCATCTTCCGCTATGGTATCCTCAAAAGGATCATCACTGACAATGGAACCAATCTCAACAATGCTATGATTATAGAACTTTGCACTCAGTTCAAAATCAAGCATCACAATTCTTCTCCTTATAGACCTAAAATGAACGACGCAGTGGAACCAGCCAACAAAAAATTAAGAAGATTGTGCAAAAGATGGTAGTAACCTACAAATTTTGGCATGAGATGTTACCGTTTTCTCTCCATGGCTACCGTACTTCAGCTCGGACATCAACTGGGGCAACTCCCTTTTCTTTGGTCTACGGCATGGAAGTTGTCCTGCTAGTGGAAGTTCAGTTTCCCTCACTAAGGATTATGAATGAAGCAGGCCTAGGCAAAGACGAATGGATTCAGACAAGATTGGATCAGTTGAACTTGATCGATGAAAAGCGACTGGCTGCTGTTTCTCATGGTCAGATGTACCAAAAATGTATGATCAAGGCTTTCAACAAAAAGATTAGGCCTCGGGTATATCAAGCTGGTGACTTGGTAATAAAGCGCATCATTCTTCCACAAGGTGACCCCAGGGGCAAATGGACTCCCACTTACGAAGGGCCATTTGTTGTCAAGAAAATTTTCTCTGGTGGTGCCATGATGCTGACTACTATGGACGGTGAAGATTTCCCACATTTAGTGAATGCGGACATAGTTAAAAAATACTACGCATAAGAGACCTGCTAGGTTGACACACCTAGGCAAGATAAGGGAATCTCGCAAACCAAAGGTTTGGGCAAAAATTAGGAATATATGAAAAAGATTATACACCAGGTAAGTCGAAAACCCGAAAGGGCGACTTGGGAAAAAATGGGTATCCTGATGGGCTGAAAACCCGAAAGGGAGGTCCAGAAAAAATTTAAGGATTGAAAGCGTATGAATATGTCCCGTGGAATCACCACAATCGACTTTATTACCAAGGTCCGGGTTCAAATGGTCCAAGATCAATCCAATTAACTTATGTCAATGGCAAGGGACGTTCAAAGACATTCAGGCAATAGTAGAGTTGTAACACAATGATATCATTTCCACATGGATTTTGTTTTTATTTTCAATTTTGTTATCCTTTCGACGATTTCCTCTTACTAGGATCTCCGTCTCTTTGTACAAAAACTCCTACTCACGGGCAAAACATCAATACAAATATACTTTGAAGTGCAAACTTTTTGTTTTTTGTTTTGAGTGAAAAAACGTCCAATGGCTAAAATTAAATGAACATATGCATATGAACATGATTAAACTATTTAGCAAATATGTGCCGCCAAGCAGTAACGAGAATCTCTTTAATGCAGTTTAGATATCCCCACAGTTATCTCATTAGCATTGTCCCCACAGAGCCTGTTACAACAAACCTTGGCCCTAGCAGAGTTGCCCACAAAGTTGGATCTATGCAAATCTCGGTCAAAGTTTCAATCTCTCGACAACCCTCTCCCTAGCAGAGTTTCCCACAAAGTTGGATCTATGCAAATCTTGGTCAAAGTTTCAATCTCTCGACAACCCTATCCCCAAAAGAGTTTCCCAAAAAGTTAGATCTATGCAAATCTTGGTCAAAGTTTCAATCTTTCGACAACCCTCTCCCCAGCTGAGTTGGTCTTAAAAGAAGAAGTCTTGTGGATTTCTTCTTAAAGAATTAACCTTGCCAACAGGTCATCAAATATTCTCTTCAACAGGGTTTATTCCCCAACAAAACAATACACTCCCCAATAGAATCATTTTTATTCAAACAATTTTCGGTTACTATGAAGCCTGGACCCGACCAGATAAAAGTCTAACCTCTCGAGATATTGTAAAGACTGGACCCAATCGGACAATGGCTTAACTTCTTTCCCCAGTGGAGTTTGCTTATACCCCCAACAAGTTACTGTAAAGCCTAGACCTGACCAGATATCAGTTCAACTTCATCCTTTTAAGCAAGTTACTGTGAAGCCTGGACCCGAGCAAATATCGGTTCAACTTCGTCCTTTTAAGCAAGTTACTGTGAAGCCTGAACCCGACAAGATATCAGTTTAACTTCATCCTTTTAAGCAAGTTACTGTGAAGCCTGGACCAGACCAGATATTAGTTTAACTTCATCCTTTTAAGCAAGTTACTGTGAAGCCTGGACCCGACCAGATATCAGTTCCACTTCATTCTTTTAAGCAAGTGACTGTAAAGTCTGGACCTGACTAGATATCAGTTCAACTTCATCCTTTTAAGCAAGTTACTATGAAGCCTGGACCCGACTAGATATCAATTCAACTTCATTCGTTCAAGCAAGTTACTGTAAAGCCTGAACCCGACCAGATATCAATTCAACTTCATCCGTTCAAGCAAGTTACTGTGAAGCCTGGACCCGACCAGATATCAGTTCAACTTCATCCTTTCAAGTAAGTTATTGTGAAGCCTGGAGCTCGACCAGATAACAATTAACTTCATCCACCTCAAAAATTTACTTTGAAACCTGGAATCTGACCAGATAGCAGTTTAATGTTAGTAAGTTATTGCGAAGCCTGGAATCCAACCGAATAACAACCTAACTTCACTCTTCCAAGTAATTTCCTACGAAGCCTGCAATCCGATCAGATAACAATTAATTTAATCTTTACGAATAAGTCGTTGCATAACATGGAATACGAACAAATAACAGTCAACTTCATTATCCTCAACAATTTGCTGCTAAGCATGGATTTTGACCAGATAACAGCTAACTTTTGATTCCCTCCAGTAAGGAATAACTCCCCAGTAGAGCAACGAGTAGCTAAGACTCCTAAACTCCTTTCCCCAAGAAGAGATCAACACTCTCCACAGAGTCTTCTTAAACAAGCCAATATTCCCCAGTGGAGTTTCTCCTCAAATAACAGAACATGAATTCCCATCAGAAACATTCTAAACAAAGTTGAAGATACATCTATTCTCCAACAACAGTTAGGGATTCAGCCTCCCAAGATTCCCCAGCATGTTATCAAGGATTTATTTTCCTAGACAAAGACACACTGCAATAAACGCATCACATTCATAAACCATTATGCATACATAACAAATGCATACAACATAATCTAATTTATTTTGAGAACATCATTACACCATGCATACATCTGCATACAACTAATCCTTTTCCTTGCAGGAAAAAAAACCAATCATCAAATGAGGACCTCTTCTGGTTAGATTTATCTCTTCTAGTTAAAAATAGGCAGAGACATCTACTATTTCAGTATAAATTACCCAAAATATTTATCCTGATACCTCCCCCCAGTCACTCTAGATGGCATCTTTAAGCCCATCTCTGACAACTCTTTATCATCTCCTCCAAATGGCATTTGTAAGCCCATTCCCTATACCATAAACTATCAGTGTTATTTCATGTGAGTGCAAATTTTTGGGCACTTTAGTGTTCAATCATCTTCTACCTTTAGATCACGAAAGGCAGATAAGCCAATCTAAATCCTCAAATTTTAGAAGATTGAACAGGGGCAGCTGTTGTACCCCAAAATTTTCCCTCTCATGATTTCCAAGATTTTTTTCTTATATGGGTGGTCACAAGCATTTGATTAAAGGAAAAATAAAATTTTTGAACAAGGAGTCTTCGATTGGCATCTTAGATAAAGTCTTTCGATTGGCATGTTAAAAGGCCTTTCGATTTGGTATTTGGACAGGCTTCAATTAAGTGTCTAACCTCCTCCAAGCTTGCCTCAATTTTCCAAGCTTCGACTGAAGCCTTGGACTGTTTCCCACTTGTTGTGCACAAGCTTCTACTGGGCATATTCTCCCTTTAAAATATCCTCCTTCGATCCAAAGGGGAAGGGCTCCTTGTCAGTACTCCTTCGATTGCACCATTGTCTTTGCATATAGATGCAATAACTACTCGCATGCAAGTTGGATCCTTGCTTCGATTGAGCATTTATTTTCCTTGGAGAAAGCTTATTTCCTACTTCTATTAAGCAAACTATCCCTCTGGGCGTGCCTTCAACATACAAAAGCAAGAAATTCTCCAAACTGGCCTTCGATTCACAAAAACTCCCACTGGGCAAAAGACCCGTCAGCGTGTCACCAGCGCACATATCCCTCTTCAGTTTGTCTTTAGCACAAGGCCAAGACTCCTTCAAAGTTTCCTTCGACCACAAGGCACTGGTCACCTTTGTTCCAGCTTCGCCTAGGCAATGGCCTCCTTTATGCCTGCCCTGAATTGTTTCATGCTAGCATCCACAAGGCATAGGTTGCATTTGTGCCAGTTTCGACTGGGCGTAGACTCCCCTTGGAAACATTTGTATACACTTCAGCATGCAGAAGGCCCAGTCGAAGGCCATACAAGAGACTCATCCAAATGAAGTAATACTAGAGCCAGTCGAAGGGTATACAAGAGGTACATTTGAAGAAGCATGCAAAAGGCCAAATCGAAGGCCACACAAGAGAACCATTCGAAGAATACATGTTGGTCCATTCGAAGGACACATAACTGGTGGGAACGAATGTTGTTTTAGTCTGGTCAAAAGTTGTGGAAAGATAGAGGATTCGATTCAAAGGATCAAGTTGAAAATTAGACCCATAGGCTAGGCTACATGTTTCCCCTTTTCAGGCCACAAACATATGACTCACTCTATATTTAATTGTTTGTACAAGTTAAAGTAGGCTTTTACCCATTTATTGTCCAAGACAACTTGCCCTTAATAGTATAATACTACTTTTAGAAAAAAATTTCTTGAGCCTTGCGCCTGTTTTCCTTCTGCAGGAAGCAATCCATCTAAACCATTTATCTTGCTATCTCATCTTGGGATCATGACACAAGTGGACATTTGCTTTCCAGCTGAGCCTTATTTTATTATTTTTACTCCCAAACTTCCCAAAAACTTTCTCTATAAATAGAGAGATCCTTTGCAAAAGAAAAAAAGAGAAGAGAGGAACGTATCTTCAAATTTCTCAAACACCACAAAATTCTCAAACACTTAAAACACTTGTGAAAACACAAATCCAGAATCCAAATACTTGTCTCCTTCAAATCTAAAACGTCCTTACATCTTGATATCCTTCGAATATAGCAAGAAATACATTTCACTTGTTTTTGCTCTTTCAAATCCAGTGTCAAAGGCCTAACCCTTGGTCTCTCCCTTCGAATCCAGAAGCATTCAAGGTAACCACTTCAAGGTCCAACACACGCTCCAGCCTCCAGCAAGGAAAGTCATTCTTAACCTCAGACCCTTCATTTCCAGCATAGCATGTAAATAAGCTTTCTTTCCGTTTCAAACATGTACATACTATTGTTCTTCTTTTCGTTTCCACCCTTTTAATATGTTTCATGGTTAATAACCTTCTTGGTTTTTGCTCTTTGTACATTTTAAACATGCTTTAAAGACTAACCTGACCCTAAGGTAATGTTGGCATGGCCTTAGGACATGTTTCTATTCAAACTCAAACGAAAGAAATAGGAAACAAGAAGTTGAAAACGAAGCCTCTAGCTTCCACACTAACCTCCAGGTCAAACGAAAGAGGCAGCCAGAAGGCATATCACACTGATTCCAGACCCATTCTAAAGGCTCAACATGCTGGCCTCTAGGCCTCAGTCGAAAGGCACTCCCTCACTACTTTCAACCCCCAGTCGAAGGAGGCAGAAAGGAAGATTATGCCTACACTAACTCCAGGCCCATTCGAAAGGCTCAACATGCTGGCCTCCAGGCCCCTAATCAAAAGTCATGCCTTCACTCTTTTCAGGCCAGATCGAAGAGAGCCAGAAAGTGTAGAATCGAAGGGTTTTCTGCCTAAATCGAAAAGACCCTTTTTCTTGATTTTATCTTATTTTTTCCTTTATATTTTCATGCAATTCAATATGGTTGTAATAGTGTAGCATTTTATCTTTCTACATTTTTTTACTTTATACAAAATGCTAGTAATTAGGGTGTATGGCAAGATAAAATCAACAAGTAGACAACCCTGATCAGAAAGACAAAAATGCATGCAATAAAACACACTTTGTACATGTGCACCTCTAGGGTTAACTCCACTTGTTGCCTTATAAAAATGGTCGTTGTGATACGGTGGCAGAACCGACTGTTTAATATTGGTTTTGCATTTTGTGTTTGCAAATGTTGCGGTAAGCAAGAGTCACCACTGACTTTTCTTTTATCCAACAAAGGAAAGGGTGAAAAGAACAGAAAAAGACCTTTTCGAGAGTTTCTGAGTAAGGGGGGAAGATTATGGAAAGGGAAGGTGTTAGCACCCTTTCCATACGTAGTTATCTACGGGCTCTTAGAGGTTTGCTCGTTTTAAAATACCTGTGTGCTTTGTGTGTTTGAAAATGTTTTGAAAATGCCTTAGTGGGGCGATTTGCTTTGTGTTTAACTCTTGTATCAGTCCTCAAGAGTGTTAATAAAGTAAATGTTTTGAAAATTGTTTTTTGAAAAGTAGTATTTGTATGAGTGCAAAAAGTGTTTTTAGCAAACTTCTAACAACTATCTACTTTTATACTCGAAAAGGGCCGTTCTTTTCCTCCTATCCTTTAGACAGTGCTATCCTACTATTAGTGAGTAGGTAGCCCTATTGTTGGATGTATTAAGGATATTCTTAAGGGACGTTACAGTAACGAAGGAAACTTGTGGAGACTCTTTAGCAATTTTGTTTAGGGACTAGATCATTTATCGAGAAGGCAATTGTAGGATCATCGAGGGACAATGATCTTTAAATTTATGGGTCTTTTCTAAAGCGTTCCTGCCTCGTGACTATTTTATTTTTCTGAAGGAAATCAAAGTGGGGTACCCTAGAAGTGTTAAGTTTGCTAACATTTGATTTCAGTCTTTTTATACACGCCTAGTTACTAACACTTAATATATACAAAATTGTAAAGTGCAAAGATAAAACCCTACGCTATTACATGGCTTCAGGGTGGGGGTTTACAATGTACAAAAATTTGGGGAAGAAAAAAAATAAAGAAAGCGGTAAAAACCTTAATTAGTTTATTACATCCAGTATACATGTACAATAATGAATAGAAATTGCAAAAATAAATAATGCACGCGGAAGTTGAAAATACGTCTAACAACCTAGTAAGAAAATCTTTTTGCTTATTTTTTGATTTAAGAAAGTAAATAACCTAAAAATCTATTTACAAAATAAAATTAATCAAGAAAAATAGTCTAAATTCTTTTTTATTTTTTTTTTATTATTTAAAGAAAATAATTAAACATAAGTTAAGTCCTAAGTTCTAATTTATTTTTAATTAAAGAAAAAAAGTTAAAATAGTTATTAATTAATTCACAAAATTAATTTAATTAAAAAACTAAAACTATATTTTTTGTAATTTTATTATTACATTATACTAATTAAATAAATGAAGAAAACAAATTAAAATAAAAAATATATATAAAGCAAAGTGACAAAAATAATGTGAAACAGGCTAGAATAATTAGAAATTGGGGGGGGGGGTGCTGAAATTGAATTTTGCTAGGCCCAAGTGAATGTTAAGCCCAGGCCATGCTGGATCAGGTGAGATGAGGCCTTGAGGGGGCATGGTGGATCTCAAACTAAAGCCTTTAGATCTAGACCCCTTATGATTTGAAGGTTAGATCTGATGGTGTTTGGTACACTTCTGGTTGTGTAATGCATCGAATCTGCATGAAACAAGTTAGGAAATATAAAAATGGAGCTTAATGAGGTGTTTTATGATGTTTCAGGGCTTGGTAATAATTGCAAACGCTTCAGGGAGCCCCCGGGAATGTATTTGGATCTTTTGTTTGGACTGAGGAAGGCTGGAACCTAAAATGCGAATTTTACAACTTTGATATTTTTTTGCAAAATTTGTAGAGATTTTCCAGGATGTATATCATGTGTCTTGAAGCTTACTAATGTGTCCTTTATATAGAGAGGATACACGAGAACAAATGTAATAACAACCATAAAATGTGTTTTTTAAAGCCATGAATGATGTTTTGTAACTTTGCCAAAGACATGGAATCTTGTCCTTTTTGAATTTGAATGAATGTGGACATTTCTTGCACGAAATTTTATGGTCCTAGGATATCCAAAACATCAACCCAAACTCAAAGCCCATTTTCAATTATTTTATACATTTTATTTTATATTTATTTGAAATAAATTAAAATAAATATGAATATTATAGTTAAAAAAGGCAAGGCATGGCAAGAATAATTTTAGAGGTCCTCTATAGGCTTAGTGTGATCGGTGGATCTGGAACTGACTGTTTTTTAAGCTGGTTTCGCGAAATGTCGCGGTAAGCAAGAGTCGCCACCGTCTTTTATGTTCTCCAACATGGAAAGGACAAAAGCACAACAAAATTCCTTATTCGAGAATGTTTCTCGGTTCGGGAGGTAGATTTATAAAAAGGGAAAGTGTTAGCACCCTTTCTATCTGTGGTTATCCACGGGCTCTTAGGTACTTGCTCTTATGTTTTCAAAAGTGTTTGCTTTTCAAGTGTGAGTGGGTTTGAAAAAAGTTTCGTTTAAAGATTTCAGATCGACTCTTGTATTAGTCCTCAAGAGTGTTTGAAAAATTGTTTTGAAAGCTTTTTTGAAAGTGTCGGTGTGAAAAGAAGTTTTGATTTGTTTTTGAATAAAGCAAGTATCTATGAGTCATCTACCTACCCTAAGGAATTAGGCTGTGTAAATGTCCTTAAGGTAGTGCCATCCCACCATTGAGAGGTAGGTAGCACCACCGTTGGAGGTGTTCGGGTCAATTCGTTTTTAGGGACAGTGTGGTCACCAGAGCAACAGTAGGACACCTTAGAAGCTACCCTTATGTCATTGATCCTTTTTAATTCCGAGGCAACCGTTTCGGGGCAACTGGATCATGTCATGGACATAAGGACTTACTAAAACGTCCTATACTCGACGACCACGTTTCGAAGGCAAGGCAACAGTGAGGCGTACCCTAAGAGTGGTGTGTGAATTTGTGTGTTGTTTTCAGTTTAGCATTTATCTTTGATCATGCATTATGGTGAGCTACGCTTGTTTTTAATTTGGCCATTCATTCTTTCATGCAAAGTTTAGCAGTTAAGAGTGCGGAAATTTAAATGCGGAAAGTTAAATCCTACGCTATTACAAGGCGCGGGTCTATACATCGCCAAAAATTACAAAGACCCGTTTTTTAGTAAATAAGTACGGAAAATAAAAAACAGTAAAAGTCCTATTTACTATTACATGTCCGGAGCAATTACATAATAATCGAACAAATTAAATGCGCGCGAATAAATTAATCGGGAATGTCTTGTTGACCCTTTTAAGAAAAGGAAATTAATTTTTTGGTCTTTTTTATAATTAAAATGGAATTAAAAACTAATTAATGACTAATTAATTATTTTAATTAAAAGAAAATATTTTTTTTGTTTTTTTTATGTTTTTATGAAATAAAATAGAAAAAGAGATAAAATTCTAGGTTAACCTAAATCTAAACCTATTTTAATTATTAAAAGGAAGGTTAAAATGGCCTAATTAAAAAAAACTAATTCAATTATGGTTTATTTACAAAATAAAAATAATAATAATAAAAGTGTTAATTATATTTTTTTGGGTTTTTATATGAAAATGTTAGTTAAATTAATTATTAGTAATAAAATAAAAGGGTTAAAAATAATAGGAAATAACAAAAACAAATAAATAATAAAAGAAAAGAAATGAAAACCAAGGGGGTGTGGGCCAAATAGGAGAGTGAAATCTGGAATTCAGGCCCATTGAGGCAAAGGCCACGTTGACTTTTTTGATCATGCGCTTGCTTGCTGACTAGGGTGCATCATGGACTGCATGTTCTGGCCTTCAGATTGGTCTTGAAGCCACTTGTCAAGCCTAAGCGTTGGGATGCATGGTGAGCCCTGGGACGTGCACTGCATGGAAATTATGTTATGGACAAAATTATGAAATATGATAGGGGACCTGGGAATCGAACCCAGGTCCCAGCGTTTACCAAGCCTTGTTCCCACCATCTGAGCCAACGTGCGCGTTTGTATAGGTAATGGCAAGCAAATAATATAAAACAAAACCAACATTAATGATATGAAACAAAAAAAAGGCGCTGAAACTTTGAATGCCCCAATCATCATGAGCCACGTCCACCTTCTTCCTCATTTGTGTACCTGTAATACAATCAAATAGCGGGGGTTTTAAACCCCCACTAAACACAACCTGCAAAAATAGCGAATAGCCCATGCTTGAACATAAATTGGGCGCGAGGTCATGGAATGATTCGTTTGGACGTCACGAATTCAATGGTACCAGTTTGGTAGCCTAATTTTACCATATGTGTAAACGCCTAATTTTGAGCTTCTGAAAACCTAATGTCCATCAATGGCAATTTTTGATATGGGATGCCATTGTTCAATTGAATGATACCAAAAGTTTCAGGATGTCCCTATGAGTACAAATCCATTCAAAAAAATGTCAAAAAACGCATGAAAGATTATATAGAATTTCAAGAAAAAATGCAAACCGTTTGGCATGAGTTCTAAGATTCTGGGCACGTTTGTATTGGTTTTTGATTGTAAAAGCTTCCTTGGGATACCAGGAATGTGTTTGGATGGGAATGGAGGCTTGAGAGGCGCTGCAACTAGGTTTTCAGTTTCTCTTTTTTCTTTGAAATTTTGAAAAGTGTATGGCCGTTTTTGGTGCTTCTTAGGTCGTGTCCTCACTTGTGTTAGCTTGCACATGTATTATGTAATGAGTTTTGATCAGAATTAAAGCCAATAATGCAATGCATTCATGCTTGGGATTTTCCATAAACTCCATTGAAGCACTTTCCATTCTTGAGCCAAAATTTGAATTCTTGCTTCATTTAGGCCTTTGCACGAAATTGGAATGATCATGATGGTGTATCAAAGCATTTCAATACAAAATATTCCCTTTTATTAATTTTCTTGATTTTTATTTGATTTTAAAAGATTTAAAATGAATTAAATCAAATAAAATTAAATAAAAATGGAAAAATTAATTTTAAATCTTGAAATAATTTGTGGGACACGTGGGAAGCATGGCCAAGCTGAATCAAGTGGAAAAAGTGGGCCCCTTTTCTCAAAAATGAAGTTTCAAGGATAATTGATTTTGGCCATTTCACAAAAATTTCCCAACTTCTCCAATGCATATCTTGCTCAATTTTGAAGTTATGAACATGTTCATGGACATTTTGGAAAGTTCTTGAAGTCCTCTAACCAATGTCTTTGGTCCCATGTCATTTTGATTTACCAATCTCAAGTTATGGTCTTTGACTTAAAGTCCCTTTTTGTTGACTTTTGAAAATGACCTATAATGTTGAAATTGATAACTTTTTGTGAGAGCATTTATTGGACTTGGAATGTGAAGATGAGTTGTAGGAAATTTCTTCCCCTTCAAGATGAGCATTGGATGGGATTTTTCTGATGAACCATGAAAAAGTTATGCCTTGGTCAATTTACAGTTGACTTTTCAACTGTCCAAAAATAGAAACTTTTGACACCTTGATGATTTTTGAGCCATTCTTGTGAAATCATGGTCAAGACTTGACCAAATGATGATTGTGGCTTCAAAATGAGATGTTGACCAAAATTTTTGACTTTTGACTGCCAAATAACCATTTTGCCCCTGCAGGTTACTATGGAGCAATTAGGGTTTTTGACTGTGCAACTTGACCTTGTGAGCCTTGAAACTTGACATGTAGGTGCTTGACAATGTGTAGGAGCATATGGGACTTGATTGAGCCCTTGAAAACCTCAACTTCCTTGCAGGAACCAAAACCCTAATTTGGCTGGCTTAGGAGGATGGTTGACTGTGTAGCCCTTGAGTAGACTTTGAACCAATTGAGGTGATGCTTGGAAAAACTTTGAATATTATGGGAGGGAAAATTTTGGGGTACAACAGTTGCCCCTGTTCAATCTTCTTAGACCTGAGGATGTAGATTGGCTTGCGTGCCTTTCGTGAACCGAAGGTGGAAGATGATTGAACACTAGAGTGCCCAGAAATTTGCACTCACATAATAGAGTATCAGCAGTGTGATAGCGGGAATGGGCTTACAGATGCCATTTGGAAAGATGGTGGATAGGAGGATGGGCTTATAGATGCCATCTGGAGATGTGACAGAACCTTGTCGGGAATGGGCTTATAGATGCCATTTGGAACTGTTGGTATGTGGATGGGCTTATAGATGCCATCTGGGTGTCGATCGCGTAAGAGATTCCTTAGCGAGAACTTGCGTACCTGAGAAAGAAAATAATTACCTGGCCTGTTACAGAAGTTGATCTTCAAACTCTTTATGTAGATGTGCCCTGGCTGGATACAGGAATCGAATCTTTAAACTCTTCAGACGTGCCCTGGCAGGATACAGGAATCGAGTCTGGAATCAGTCGTCAACAGATACACCCAGGCAAGATACAGGAATCGGATCTTCGAACTCTTCAGACATGCCCTGGCAGGATACAGGAATCGAGTCTGGTAATGTAGTCGTCAACAGATACACCCTGGCAAGATACAGGAATCGGATCTTCGAACTCTTCAAACGTGCCCTGGCAGGATACAGGAATCGAGTCTGGTAATGTAGTCGTCAACAGATACACCCTGGCAAGATACAGGAATCAGATCTTCGAACTCTTCAGACGTGCCCTGGCAAGATACAGGAATCGAGTCTGGTAATGTAGTCGTCAACAGATACACCCTGGCAAGATACAAGAATCGGATTTTCGAACTCTTCAAACGTGCCCTGGCAGGATACAGGAATCGAGTCTGGTAATGTAGTCGTCAACAGATACACCCTGTAAAGATACAAGAATCGGATCTTCGAACTCTTCAGACGTGCCCTGGCAAGATACAGGAATCGAGTCTGGTAATGTAGTCGTCAACAGATACACCCTGGCAAGATACAGGAATCGGATCTTCGAACTCTTCAGACGTGCCCTGGCAAGATACAGGAATCGAGTCTGGTAATGTAGTCGTCAACAGATACACCCTAGCAAGATACAGGAATCGGATCTTCGAACTCTTCAGACGTGCCCTGGCAAGATACAGGAATCGAGTCTGGTAATGTAGTCATCAACAGATACACCCTGGCAAGATACAAGAATCGGATCTTCGAATTCTTCAGACGTGCCCTGGCAAGATACAGGAATCGAGTCTGGTAATGTAGTCGTCAACAGATACACCCTGGCAAGATACAGGAATCGGATCTTCGAACTCTTCAGACGTGCCCTGGCAAGATACATGAATCGAGTCTGGTAATGTAGTCGTCAACAGATACACCCTGGCAAGATACAGGAATCGGATCTGGAATCATGACTATTGATAGTAATTATCTTTGTATTAACCTTTGTCCTGAAAAGACAAAACGTTAGTTGTATGCGATGTCATGATGTTCAGAGAATAAATGAGATTGTATGTTCATGGTGCGTATGTGCATTCTATAATGTATGAAGATGTGATGTTCATGAATGTATGTTTCTGTCTAGGAACATAAATCCTTGACGGGTGCCGGGAAGTTGAATCCTGGGCTGCTATTGAAGAGTAGAGCTTTGTTGTTTCCGCTGGGGGTGATGGTTGCAAGAATACCGGTAGGAGAAGATGACTCTGTTGGGGAATAAACTTGGCGAATAGAATACTCTGCAGGGAATACTCTATGGGGAAAGAGAGGTACTTTGCTGAGGTTGATGATAACTTCGCTGGGGATGCCGTTGTTATGTTTTGTTGGAAGATTGGGTGAACTCCGCTGGGGATGGGAAGACTTCGCCGGGGACGATCTTTCCGTGGTTTTTAGCTGAGGATAACCCAGTTATATCCTGGTGGGGAAATAACCTTTGAATAAAGCCAGGGGACGCGTTCGTGCTCTGCGGGTGACAAGCTTCCAGAATCTACTGGGGATAAGCTTCAATACCTGCTGGGGAGATGGATTCTACTTTCCTGGGGAAACTATTCAGATTGGACTGGACTCTCCTGGGGAAATTTTTGAGATGTATTGGGGAAGTGGCTCCACTAAATGTCTGGTATACCGCCGGGGAACAATCTTAGATCAAGACTGCCGGGGATGCTTGTTAAGAATCTTTGTATACTCCACTGAGGAAAGCTGAGATCTGCTGGGGATACCCAACTTCCTTAGAGCTGCTAGAAGGTTAGCTCTGCTTGGGGAGAGTATTGTTGACTTGCTGGCTCACTCTCTGGGGAATTAAGATATCTTGGTTACATTCTTTGGTCGAACCTACCTTGGTACCTTAGTGGACAGAGCAATTAGATCGCTTTAGACAACTCATTATTGCCCCTGTTTCTGATGGGAGAAGGTACCTGCGGAGGTCCTGATAACTGCTGATAGACGAATCTTCTTTTGGTAGGCAGGCGACGAGATGACGGGACATAGTCGTACGCTTTTGATCCCTAACTTTTGCCTGGACCGCCCTTTCGGGTTTTCAGTCCACCGGGATACCCATTTTTGCCCAAGCCGCCTTTTCAGGTTTTCGACTTGCCGGGTGTACAGATTTTTCATTTTCATCCCTTATTTTTGCCCGAACCCTTTTGGTTCGCCGGGAAGCCCTTATTTTTGCCTAGGTGTGTCAACCTAGCGGGTCTTTGATTATGCGTAGTATTTTTTGACTATGTCCATGCTCTCAGGATGTAGGGAGTTGCCCCTGTCAGTAATGCTGTGTTGCCCTACTACCAGAAGATCTTCGTTCGATCGTCTAATGCCCCAAGTGACTTAGACGGAGATTTGCCCCAAGCCGATTGGCCTTTTGAGAGATTCTCTGAATCTTGACTGGACTGCCCCAAATGATGGACAATGATCAGGCCATGCCCCTTGATTGGAGGTGCTTTTGCTCATTAGACATTCGTCGTGCGAACTTCTATGTTGTTCAAACAAATAGTCATATGCAAGCAATGTTATATTAAAAATGCAAAGCTTATTCTGTCTTGAAGTTTTTTGAAAATGCATTTTTTCATAAAAACAAGTGAATTTTTTGTAAACTGTGATGTCAACTCGTCATTTTACCGCAAGCCTTAAGGAGTCAGGATACCTTTCGTAACAACATGCTTTCAAACTAACCCATGCTTCAGCTAGGACTTTTAAGGGTTATAACGTGGCCTGGTTCACGGTTTAAGAAACAAAGGATAAGGCTCAAAAGGTATTTGTACCCACCCGCTCTTCGTGATATTCTTCAAACCTAAAATCAGTTGACCGTGCGTTAGACCTTGTTTGAGTCTTTGCTCTGATATTCCAGTGATGGTTCGGATATTGACGATTTATTTTGAATAGGCAGTCATTTCTTTTTGTTGTTGAGGGTTTGTAGGACCTCTTTCCTTTTTATTTTTTATTATCCCTATTTTTTTTTTGCCTGAACTGCTTCTTTTGTGATTACAGTCAGCGGAATGCCCCAGTTTTGTAAGTCTCCTTCATAGGTTTTGACTTAATGGGCTTTTATTTTGAGAAGTAATGACTGCCTGCCTTTAGTTATTCGGAACCATCATTGTCCCTTTTTTGTTTTGTGAGGACCTCTCTGGTGCCATTTGTTATGCACTTGGATCAACTGAGAGAACTACCCTGCCCCAGGTTATGATTAAAGGTTTTTAAAAAAAAGAAAAACTCCGACTTCTTTGGCTCAAAGGGGGTTGACGAGGGATTATCATCCTTATAACTCCAGTGTTTAGGAATTGAAATAATGCCTGTACCTCATCAGCGGGGTCTGTTCAAAAGCATGCTGTAAAGATAGCGGTATCGTTTTCGTCATCCTCCCTCAAGAGGCTTAGAATTATTAATTGAGAGTTGACATCAAAAAATTAAAACAGTTTGAATATAGCGAATGCGAATATATTGATTCAAAACAGACATATGCGATGCATTAATGAAATAACAGCGTTTGACATGAAAATTGTTTGAACAATCAAAAGAAAATTACAACTTGAAAATTCTAATGGACAAAAAGTCTTCTCGTCTCAGGACTTGTTACTTCAAATGGTGCATCCTGTAGGGATGGTAGAAGAACTCAGCTTGACCCACTTGGGTGAAATCCACTACTCCTTCATTAATCAGGTCCTGGACCTTGTTCTTCAGAGCCCAGCAGTCGGCAGTGTCATGTCCAGGACTATCAGAGTGGTATGCACATCTTTTGTTGGGATGATAGTTAGGAGCAGAGGTGTTGGGATTCTGGGGAGGAGCTCTTAGTGTAATCAGATTCAAACTCAACAGGTGTTGTAGAGCTTGAAACAGCGATACGTTGAGCTGGGTGAATTGCCTCCTGGACCTGCTTGGCTTACTCTGATCAACCTGTTGCTCTGGGCGGGGTTGTGGTTGGACCTGTGAAGTGGTAGCAATTTGGAGAGGTCTATTCTTCACCATGCCAGACTCTTGTCCTCTTGGAAGTTGATCAATGACCTGGTCCCTGACTTGGGCCGGTTGCTTCATGTTGGATATGTCTTGGTGGAGTCGACTGATCATGGTCCTCAACTCTTCTTGCTCCCGAGCTAAACCTTGGATGAGAGCCCTTTGCCCCAGCATATGGGTTTTCATTGTATCTACCTCAGCTTGTAGGCGTTTCAGCCATTCGTCCTTGTCATCCTCGAGACTTTTCTTGGCCAGATTCCCCATGAGGAGCGTCCTTAACTCTTCCTGCCCCTTGGATAGGCTTAGAAAGATCTCCCTGAACTGACTCTCTTGAGCATGAAGACCCTGGTTATCTTGTTGGGAAGCCATTGCTGAAATAAACAGCGAAGAAGGTAAATGACCTGTCAAAAAGAGTACCTGTAATGCAACAATATGTATGATATGCGTGCAATGTTTTCAAGGATCTCGCGGGGTAGACAAGAAAAATTGTTAGAATTTGAATCCGGTAGCTTGATTGAAGGAACTTCATGTTGTTGAGAGTCCTTCTTCAAGGGTCAAGGCTCACCATATCGAGTGGGTCATAGCCTCTGACAACCTTGGCTAGAGGAAAATAAATCCCCTTTGCCCCTTGCTGGATAGTTGGTTCATCATGACCTGCATCACAAGCCCTTGAGATCCTTGAAACGGGTTAGTCCTTATGCAGGATGTATGCAATGGTATGATGTTATGCTATGCGTGGGGTAATGTAAGTAACCCTGTTATGAGTCCAGATTAAGGACTGTAAACAAAACCTGCAAGAAACCAGTGTGTCAGATAACAGGCATGCAAGTAGTCAAGTATGAAAGCACACAAGTCACACAAAAGAGCCCTTAGAGTTTAGGCAAGCATGGGGTCTAGGTATTACCCTCTTTCAGTTTGTTGGTTAAGACCTGTCCTATCAAAAGTAACCGGGTTCTTAGAGGATCCCAATATCATCGACTACCCTCAATCGGTCATAACTCTAGCATCACAATCTTTTCTTGTGGCCAGAACCATCGCGAGAGTTTAGCCTCAATGGGTGTAGCATACTGCTACTGTTCTATTGGCCAAGTTGGGTCATTTAAGGTTCTAAGGTCGGTTGGTGCTTAATGACTCCTCAGAAGACCCATATTCTCCTCGTTGCAACACAAGGGATATCGGTACAGACCAAGGTGCCACACCAATGTAGCCACTGCTTCACCCGTGTCGGTCTACGCCGGACAGGTCCCTCACAGCTTATGCAACCTAAAAGGGTATCCCCAGATCCGGGTTAGGATCTATGAAACTCCGATGCAGCCCACAATAATAAAGCAAACAAGCACAACAATTGAAAACACAAGTGATCTTAGTCCTAAGGTACACCCCACTTTTATAAGTGTCCCCAGCAGAGTCGTCAGTTCTGTGATCGGTGGATCTGGAACTGACTATTTTTTAAGCTGGTTTCGTGAAATGTCGCGGTAAGCAAGAGTCGCCACCGTCTTTTATGTTCTCCAACATGGAAAGGACAAAAGCACAGCAAAATTCCTTATTCGAGAATGTTTCTCGGTTCGGGAGGTAGATTTATAGAAAGGGAAGGTGTTAGCACCCTTTCTATCTGTGGTTATCCACGGGCTCTTAGGTACTTGCTCTTATGTTTTCAAAAGTGTTTGCTTTTCAAGTGTGTGTGGTTTTGAAAAAAGTTTCGTTTAAAGATTTCAGATCGACTCTTGTATCAGTCCTCAAGAGTGTTTGAAAAATTGTTTTGAAAGCTTTTTTGAAAGTGTCGGTGTGAAAAGAAGTTTTGATTTGTTTTTGAATAGAGCAAGTATCTATGAGTCATCTACCTACCCTAAGGAATTAGGTTGTGTAAATGTCCTTAAGGTAGTGCCATCCCACCATTGAGAGGTAGGTAGCACCACCGTTGGAGGTGTTCGGGTCAATTCGTTTTTATGGACAGTATGGTCACCAGAGTAACAGTAGGACACCTTAGAAGCTACCCTTATGCCATTGATCCTTTTTAATTCCGAGGCAACCGTTTCGAGGCAACTGGATCATGTCATGGACATAAGGACTTACTAAAACGTCCTATACTCGACGACCACGTTTCGAAGGCAAGGCAACAGTGAGGCGTACCCTAAGAGTGGTGTGTTAATTTGTGTGTTGTTTTCAGTTTAGCATTTATCTTTGATCATGCATTATGGTGAGCTACGCTTGTTTTTAATTTGGCCATTCATTCTTTCATGCAAAGTTTAGTAGTTAAGAGTGCGGAAATTTAAATGCGGAAAGTTAAATCCTACGCTATTACAAGGCGCGGGTCTATACATCGCCAAAAATTACAAAGACCCGTTTTTTAGTAAATAAGTACGGAAAATAAAAAACAGTAAAAGTCCTATTTACTATTACATGTCCGGAGCAATTACATAATAATCGAACAAATTAAATGCGTGCGAATAAATTAATCGGGAATGTCTAAGGGTGTTGACCCTTTTAAGAAAAGGAAATTAATTTTTTGGTCTTTTTTATAATTAAAATGGAATTAAAAACTAATTAATGACTAATTAATTATTTTAATTAAAAGAAAATATTTTTTTGTTTTTTTATGTTTTTATGAAATAAAATAGAAAAAGAGATAAAATTCTAGGTTAACCTAAATCTAAACCTATTTTAATTATTAAAAGGAAGGTTAAAATGGCATAATTAAAAAAAACTAATTCAATTATGGTTTATTTACAAAATAAAAATAATAATAATAAAAGTGTTAATTATATTTTTTTGGGTTTTTATATGAAAATGTTAGTTAAATTAATTATTAGTAATAAAATAAAAGGGTTAAAAATAATAGGAAATAACAAAAACAAATAAATAATAAAAGAAAAGAAATGAAAACCAAGGGGGTGTGGGCCAAATAGGAGAGTGAAATCTGGAATTCAGGCCCATTGAGGCAAAGGCCACGTTGACTTTTTTGATCATGCGCTTGCTTGCTGACTAGGGTGCATCATGGACTGCATGTTCTGGTCTTCAGATTGGTCTTGAAGCCACTTGTCAAGCCTAAGCGTTGGGATGCATGGTGAGCCCTGGGACGTGCACTGCATGGAAACATGTTATGGACAAAATTATGAAATATGATAGGGGACCTGGGAATCAAACCCAGGTCCCAGCGTTTACCAAGCCTTGTTCCCACCATCTGAGCCAACGTGCGCGTTTGTATAGGTAATGGCAAGCAAATAATATAAAACAAAACCAACATTAATGATATGAAACAAAAAAAAGGCGCTGAAACTTTGAATGCCCCAATCATCATGAGCCACGTCCACCTTCTTCCTCATTTGTGTACCTGTAATACAATCAAATAGCGGGGGTTTTAAACCCCCACTAAACACAACCTGCAAAAATAGCGAATAGCCCATGCTTGAACATAAATTGGGCGCGAGGTCATGGAATGATTCGTTTGGACGTCACGAATTCAATGGTACCAGTTTGGTAGCCTAATTTTACCATATGTGTAAACGCCTAATTTTGAGCTTCTGAAAACCTAATGTCCATCAATGGCAATTTTTGATATGGGATGCCATTGTTCAATTGAATGATACCAAAAGTTTCAGGATGTCCCTATGAGTACAAATCCATTCAAAAAAATGTCAAAAAACGCATGAAAGATTATATAGAATTTCAAGAAAAAATGCAAACCGTTTGGCCTGAGTTCTAAGATTCTGGGCACGTTTGGATTGGTTTTTGATTGTAAAAGCTTCCTTGGGATACCAGGAATGTGTTTGGATGGGAATGGAGGCTTGAGAGGCGCTGCAACTAGGTTTTCAGTTTCTCTTTTTTCTTTGAAATTTTGAAAAGTGTATGGCCGTTTTTGGCGCTTCTTAGGTCGTGTCCTCACTTGTGTTAGCTTGCACATGTATTATGTAATGAGTTTTGATCAGAATTAAAGCCAATAATGCAATGCATTCATGCTTGGGATTTTCCATAAACTCCATTGAAGCACTTTCCATTCTTGAGCCAAAATTTGAATTCTTGCTTCATTTAGGCCTTTGCACGAAATTGGAATGATCATGATGGTGTATCAAAGCATTTCAATACAAAATATTCCCTTTTATTAATTTTCTTGATTTTTATTTGATTTTAAAAGATTTAAAATGAATTAAATCAAATAAAATTAAATAAAAATGGAAAAATTAATTTTAAATCTTGAAATAATTTGTGGGACACGTGGGAAGCATGGCCAAGCTGAATCAAGTGGAAAAAGTGGGCCCTTTTTCTCAAAAATGAAGTTTCAAGGATAATTGATTTTGGCCATTTCACAAAAATTTCCAAACTTCTCCAATGCATATCTTGCTCAATTTTGAAGTTATGAACATGTTCATGGACATTTTGGAAAGTTCTTGAAGTCCTCTAACCAATGTCTTTGGTCCCATGTCATTTTGATTTACCAATCTCAAGTTATGGTCTTTGACTTAAAGTCCCTTTTTGTTGACTTTTGAAAATGACCTATAATGTTGAAATTGATAACTTTTTGTGAGAGCATTTATTGGACTTGGAATGTGAAGATGAGTTGTAGGAAATTTCTTCCCCTTCAAGATGAGCATTGGATGGGATTTTTCTGATGAACCATGAAAAAGTTATGCCTTGGTCAAGTTACAGTTGACTTTTCAACTGTCCAAAAATAGAAACTTTTGACACCTTGATGATTTTTGAGCCATTCTTGTGAAATCATGGTCAAGACTTGACCAAATGATGATTGTGGCTTCAAAATGAGATGTTGACCAAAAATTTTGACTTTTGACTGCCAAATAACCATTTTGCCCCTGCAGTTGACTATGGAGCAATTAGGGTTTTTGACTGTGCAACTTGACCTTGTGAGCCTTGAAACTTGACATGTAGGTGCTTGACAATGTGTAGGAGCATATGGGACTTGATTGAGCCCTTGAAAACCTCAACTTCCTTGCAGGAACCAAAACCCTAATTTGGCTGGCTTAGGAGGATGGTTGACTGTGTAGCCCTTGAGTAGACTTTGAACCAATTGAGGTGATGCTTGGAAAAACTTTGAATATTATGGGAGGGCAAATTTTGGGGTACAACACTTAGGAATATGTTTGAAGTCCAAGAAATTAAGACATTGACCTAAAACATCAAGTTTGCTCAATGCATAATTCTTGAAAATTCCCAAATTTTCCCAACTTGGGCAAGCCATAACTTGCTCAATTTTTATATAATGATGATGATCTTGGGCTTTTTTAAAATCCCAAGATGTCTACTTTAATCCCTATTTTGATCAATTTTATATTTGAAGATTTTATCTTGATGTAAATGGTCTTGACAAAAAGTGCATTTTGTTGACTTTCTGAAAATGACATGTAATGTTTAAGCTTATATATTTCAAATGGTTAATTTCTTGGACTTAAGGGATGGAGAGAAGTTATAAATAATTGGATTATCTTCAAAATGAGCGTTGGTTGGGATAAAACGGATGAAGTATGAGAAAGTTATTCCTGGTCAAAGTTTGGTTGACTTTTCCTATAGAAACCCTAATTAGCAATTCTTAACTTTTGATGAATTAGGAGAATTTCTTGAGGGATCATGATCAACACTTGATTAAATGATGTATATCACTTAAAAATGTTGATGTTGACCAAAAATCTTGAATTTTGATTGTATATACACCATAGTTGACTTTTGACCTAATATAATTGATTTTCAAGCATTTGAGCAATTGACTGAGAAAACTTGTAGTGCAAGGTATGAAATTTGTCATGGATAATATTGAAGACATATTAGGACCATGGAAGACATTTTAAACCTTTTTAGCTCACACATCTTGGTGAAAAATGAAACCCTAGTTTGAAGGCCAATGCTTAGGAGAAGAATTTGTTTGATCAATTCTTGGTCAACCTTAAGCCATTGAGGACCTCTAGGAGTATGTCTTGTGTGAAAATGGGAGGAAAAATTTTTGGGTACAACAAATTCCCCTGTTCAATCTTCTTAAACCTGAGGATTTAGATTGACTCGTCTACCTTTCGTGATCTGAAGGTGGAAGATGATTGAACACTAGAGTGCCCAGAAACTTGCACTCGCATGAAGTAATATTGATGGTTAATAACACTGGGAATGGGCTTACAAATTCCATTTGGGGAAGATGACTGAAAGTCATCAGATATGGGCTTAAAGACGCCATCCAGAGAATATGATGGAGAGTCTTCGGATATGGGCTTAAAGATGCCATCCAGAGTAGATGTTGACTTCATAAGAGGTCTCTTTGTGGGGATTCCTGTTCCTGTTGTCTGAGGAGGAGTCCACTGGGGGATGTTGATTTATGTTGTTTTCCTATTTGAGGAAAACTCTGGGGAATAGAGTCTAGGAACTTCAGTTGTCCATGGCTCTACTGAGGGGTTATCTTTGGATTAGAGAGATGAAAGTTTGTTGTTTTCTGGTTGAAATCCAGGCTTCACAATAATTTGCTGGGGAGAATGAAATTAACTGCTATCTGGAAATGTATTAGAAGAAACCTGTGTAGGGTTGTTTCAGGATGAGTCCGAGTAAGACTTCATCTAGAAGTGTATGAGAAGGAACATGGGTAGGGCTGTTTTAGGAGATATATAAGAGAGAGCATGGGTAGGGCAACTTCGGGATGAGTCTGGGCAAAACTGCATCTGGAAATTGTAAGAAGGAACCTGGGTAGGGTTGCCTCAGGATGAGTCAGTGTAAAACTGCATCTAGAAATTGTGAGAAGGAAACTGGGTAGGGTTGCCTCAGGATGAGTCCGTGTAAAACTGCATCTGGAAATTTAAGAGAAGGATCCTGGGTAGGGTTGCCTCAGGATAAGTCCGTGTAAAACTGCATCTGGACATTGTGAGAAGGAACCTGGGTAGGGTTGCTTCAGGATGAGTTCGTGTAAAATCGCATCTGGAAATTCAAGAGAAGGAACCTGGGTGAGGTTGCCTCAAGATGAGTCAGTGTAAAACTGCATCTGGAAATTCAAGAGAAGGAACCTGGGTAGGGTTTCCTCAGGATGAGTCTGTGTAAAACTGCATTTGGAAATTCAAGAGAAGGAACCTAGGTAGGGTTGCCTCAGGATGAGTCCGTGTAAAACTGCATCTGGAGATTGTGAGAAGGAACCTGGGTAGGGTTGCTTCAGGATGAGTCCATGTAAACCTTCAGAAGGAGGGAGAAGGAACCCGTGTAAGATTTCTTCATGAAGAGCTTGTATAAAGCTGTATTTGGAAGTCAAGAGAAACCCGTGTAAGATTACTTCATGAAGAGCCCGTATAAAGCTATATTTGGAAGTCAGAAGAAACCCGTGTAAGATTGCTTCATGATGAGCCCGTGTAAAGCTGTATTTGGAAGTCAGAAGAAACCCGTGTAATATTGCTTCATGATGAGCCCGTGTAAAGCTGTATTTGGAAGTCAGAAGAAACCCGTGTAAGATTGCTTCATGTTGAGCCTATGTAAAGCTGTATTTGGAAGTCAGAAGAAACCTGTGTAAGATTTCTTCATGATGAGCCCGTGTAAAGCTGTATTTGGAAGTCAGAAGAAACTCGTGTAAGATTGCTTCATGATGAGCCAGTGTAAAGCTGTATTTGGAAGTCAGAAGAAACCCGTGTAATATTTCTTCATGACGAGCCCGTGTAAAGTTGTATTTGGTTGCACAACTAATTACTCTATTTTGTTTCAGGAGCTAATCCTGGACCTGTTGAAAATTATTGATGATAAATATTTGTTGATTGATCTTTCCTGAAAAGGTAAAGCGTTAGCTGTATGAAATGTCATGATGTATGAAATGCATTGTGTAATGGTGTTCTCAAAATAAATGAGATTGGGATGTATGCATTTGTACTGCAGATGCTATGAAGTTTGTATAATGATGTATGAATGCTATATGTGAATGTATCAGTTGTTCTATTGCAGCGCTGTTGAATTAGGGAAAATAAATCCCTGATTGCAGTTGGCGATGAAGAATGTAGGTCTTCAGATTTTGTTGAAGCTGAACTACTGGGAGATGATCTTTCATTGTTAGAGAAATAAACTTTGTTGGGGAAGGAAAGATTTGTGCACTGCCTGAGGATTTTGTGAAATCCTATTGGGGAATCCTGAGAAGTTTGACGACTTTACTGGGGAAAACATGATGTCAGAGCAGTAGTTGAAAATTCCTATTCTGTCAGGGATACAAGAACACCTGACATCACTAGGTTGTAAGTTGAGGATATGGCGACGACTTTTTAGTAAGATGTCCCTGCCTCTATACCTGCTGGATAAAGTACATGTGGAGACTTTATGGATGGTTTGAGTGTCATCCCAACTCCTGGGGTTCTTGGTAAATGCTGATCAGGATGATAAGTCTTCTACTGATAAACAAATGACAAGATGACGGGACATATTCGTACATTTTTAATCCCTAACTTTTTCCTGGACCGCCCTTTCGGGTTTTCAGTCAACCGGGATACCCTTTTTTGCTCAAGCCGCCTTTTCAGGTTTTCGACTTGCTGGCTGTATAATTTTTTTGTATATATCCATAATTTTTGCCCGAACTCTTTTGGTTCACCGGGATGCCCTTAATTTTGCCTAGGTCTGTCAACCTAGCGGGTCTTTTTCATGCGTAGTATTTTCTGACTATGTCTGCGCTCATAGGATGTGGAGAGTTGTCACCGTCTATGACAGCAAGTGGTGTAGAAATGCTAGAAAATGTTTATGTGATCGCATGTGCCCTTTCATACGTGGGAGCCTGTGTGGGGCTGCTTCAGGATGAATCTAGTGCACTTGATGTTTGATCAAGTTTATGATATTCTTGAATTTCCTAGGTATCTTTTCTAAGAACTATCATTGAAGGATTCGAAGACATGATACTGACACCATCTGATACTACTGGCACATACAAGCAATTTGGTGGTACCAAAGATTCAAATTTCACAGTGATTTTTTGTTGGAATCCCCGATCAATGTAACAGCCCCCGGGTGATTCAGATGAAGATTTTCCCCTAACTATTCATCATTTTTGGAGAGATTATTTGCATAATGGCTTAACTTCCCCAGATTAATTAGACACCATGTCATGCCCCTTGATTATGAAAGGCTTGTTATTGGGAATGTTTTTTCCATCTGAGGTGATTCTGTCCATTGAGGGGGTCTTCGTTCACTGAATATTTGTTGTGTGAGTTTCTCTGCCATTTGAACAATTAACCATATGCAAACAATGTCATTTAAAGAATGCAAAGCTTGTGTCTGTCTTGAAATTTTTTGAAAATGTGTTTTTTATAGTAAAACAAAATTTGCAAGAATGTTATATCAACTCATGATTTATAGCAAACCTTACAGGAGTCAGGATACCTTTGTAACAGTATGCTCTCGAACTAACCCATGCTTTAGCTAGGACTTTTAAGGATTGTAATGTGGCCTGGTTCACAGTTTAAGAAACAAAGGATAAAGGCTCAAAATTTATTTGTACCCAACCGTTCTTCGTGATGTTCTTCATTCCTATGCTCAGTTAATTGTGCATTTCGAATCCCAGTTGAATCTAGAATGTTGGCCCTGATATTCCGATGATGGTTCAGAAATTGAACGTTTGTTTGAGATGGCAGTCATTTTTGTGACCTTTTCTTTTTGTTGAGGATTTGTAGGACCTCTTTCTTTTTTGATTTTGCTATCCCTGTCTTTTGCCTGAACTGTTTCTTTTGTGATTACAGCCAGCGGGATGCCCCCATTTTTTTCTTAAGTCTCCTTCATAGGTTTTGACTTAATGGGCTTTTATTTTGATAGATAATGTATGCATGTTCTTAATGATTATGTGGAACCATCACCATCTTTTGGAGAGCATCTTCTACACTATTTTTTGTGTATGAATGGAAAGCTTGTGACTGAATGCACATCTGAATTAACTGAGAAAACTACCCTGCCCCAGGTTATGATTAAGGGTTTTAATTTGTGTGAAAAGAAAACTCCTACTTCTTAGGCTCAAAGGGGTTGACTAGGGATTATCTTCCTTATAACTCCACTGTTTAGGATTTGAAACAACGCCTATACATCGTCGATGGGGTCTGTTCAAAATCATACTGTAGAGATTGTGGTATCGTTCTCGTCATCCTCCCTCTAAAGGCTTAGAGCTTTTAATCAAGATTTGAATATCACAAAAAGGAAGTAAGAAATCAGTTTAAGCATAATGAAAACAAATTAATTCAAGACAAACATGTTCAATTCATTAATGAAATAACAATGTTTGACATGACAATAATTGTTTGAACAAACAAAGAAAATACATCTTGAGAATTCAAATGAACAAAAATGCTCTCAATCCTGGACATGATTTGGCATGGGAGCAGTGATCACGTTGGGAGTCTCAGGAGGGTCAAACTCAATCTCCTTGGTGTCAATCATATTTAGAATCTTGTATTTCAGTGCCCAACAATCGTTAGTATTGTGCCCAGGACTGCCAGAATGATAGGCACACCTTACATTAGGATTGTAGTTAGGAGAAAAAGTCTTAGGGTTTGGATGAGGTCCTATCAACGTAATAAAATTCATCCTCAACATATGTTGTAATGCTTGAGACAGTGGCATGTTGATCTTGGTAAATTGTCTCTTAGGCTCATCTTGCCTTCACCGATTACCCCATTGTTATGGTCGTTGCATGCGTACCGAATTAGAGACCAACATTGCCCCTACAGATTGGTGGTAATCTGCCTTATTACGACCCTTCTGGCCATACACAACATTGGCTTCCCTCTTACCATCAAATGGCTTCTTCTCAGTATTAGAAGATGCAGCCATCAGGATCTTCCCTCTCTTGATACCACTTTCGATCCTTTCTCTAGTCAGAACCATCTATGTGAACCCGGATGAGGAACTCCCAATCAGCAGATTAAAGAACGGGCCTGTCAGAGTGCCCATGTACATGTCTACCGTTTCCTGATCATTCAGAGGAGGTTGTACCCTGCCAGCTAGATCCCTCCATTTCTAGGCATATTCCTTGAAGCCTTCGCTAGAACCCATAGACATGCTTTGAAGTTGTGTATGAGTTGGAGCGAGGTCAACATTGTATTGGTACTGCTTGTAGAAAGAAGTAACCAAGTGTTCCCAGGTATGGATGTTGGTTCCTTCCAACTGATAGAACCAATCTAGTTGAGTGTCAGCCAAACTTTCTTGGAATAAATGGACCCATAATTTCCGGTTAGTAGTGTGGGGCTAGATCTTTCTGACATATGATCTCAAGTGGAGTTTAGGACAAGAGACCCCGTCGTATTTGGAAAATTTGGGAACCTTGAATTTTGTTTGGATGACCACTCCAGAAACTAGCCCTAACTCTTCAAAGTCCAAGCAAGGTACCTACTGAATCTCCATAGCATTGAGACGATCCTCCAGCTGTTTGTATTTATTGTCAGCAAGAGGATATTGTTCCTCAGAGTAATCAGCTTCTTCTTCATTAGCCTCGGGGTTGTCATCTTCTTCGTGATCATTCCCCTCATTTGATGGAGTTGTGAGATCTAGATCTGGTTTAACCGGTCCTCTGAGTCTTCTTCCCATATTCAATATTCCATATGGCTTCTTTGGATTATTGGTCTTCTCTTTGACGATTAGAGCTTTTAGATCTTCCTTCCCCTGGGCCAAAGCCATGAACATTTGTTGGAACTGAGCTTTTTGAGCTTGAAGATCCTTTACTGTTTGTTCAAGATTCATTTCTTCTTGCTGAAATAAACAGCGAAGGGATAAGAAACCTATACTAGAAATCTTGTTATGAAATGGCCTGCATGTAATGTTTTCAAGGATCTCACGGGGTATACAAGAAAATGTCAGAAGTTGAAATTTGCAACTTTGATTGAAGAACTTTAATATCGTTGAAGGTCCTTCTACAAGGATCAAGCTCACCATATCAAGTGGGTCATATCTCCTGACTCAAGTTATTGTGTTATGGTCCTTTTGACGACTTTGACTAGAGGAAAATAAATCCCCTTGCCCCTTGCTGGACGTTTGGTTCATCATAGCCTGCATCGCAGACCCTTGAGATCCTTGAAATGGTTAAGGAAATGTTGTGGTATGATGTTATGATGTGTATGCTATGCATCAAGCAAAAGTGTAAGATGATGGAGACAAATGAGTAGTCTAGGTTACTGGATAATGACTGTAAACAAATCTTGCAAGGAGATCATGTTGTTAGATAAAACCCCTGCAAGTAGCTCAAGTTGAAATCAAACAAATCACACAAACAGCCTTAGGTTTAGGCTTGCATGGGGTTTGTAGGTAAGTACCTTCTTGAAATTTAGTTGGCTCAACCTATCCTAGTAATAGTAACCGGGTTCTAAGGAATCTCAATATCACTGATCTTTCCCACAAGTTTCGTTCTGATCGACAACTGACTTGCCACCAAACAAAACTCGGGATTCAAATCTCAATGAGTGTAGTATCGAGTATCAACCAACTTAGGACTACACCAAAGACGACTATCTCACTACTTCCTAATGGCCAAGTTGTTCAAATAAAGGTTCTAAGGTCATTTGATGCTTCATGACACCACGCAGCGGCTCCGTATTCTCCTTAACTACTCATGGGCTACTGGTACCAACCAAAGTGTCACATCAACATAGTTATCGCTTGAACCGTGTCGATATACCCCACACAGTTTCCATGATCCATTGCTACTTACCTAAAAGGTTCCCCAGATCCGGGTGTAGGATCTATAGTAACAACCCAAACATACCCTCCAAAGGTAAAGCAAACAAAGCATACAAAAGCAGTTAAATAATGAACTAACTCTAAGGTAAACCCCACTTTTCAAAAAAATCCCCAGCAGAGTCGCCAGTTATGTGATACGGTGGCAGAACCGACTGTTTAATACTAGTTTTGCATTTTGTGTTCGCAAATGTTGCGATAAGCAAGAGTCACCACCGACTTTTCTTTTATCCAACAAAGGAAAGGGTGAAAAGAACAGAAAAAGACCTTTTCGAGAGTTTCTGAGTAAGGGGGTAGATTATGGAAAGGGAAGGTGTTAGCACCCTTTCCATCCGTATTTATCTACGGGCTCTTATAGGTTTGCTCGTTTTAAAATACCTTTGTGCTTTGTGTGTTTGAAAATGTTTTGAAAATGCCTTAGTGCGAAGATTTTCTTTGTGTTTAACTCTTGTATCAGTCCTCAAGAGTGTTAATAAAGCAAATGTTTTGAAAATTGTTTTTTGAAAAGTAGTATTTGTGTGAGTGCAAAAAGTGTTTTTGAGCGAACTTCTAACAACTATCTACTTTTATACTCGAAAAGGGTCGTTCTTTTTCTCCTATCCTTTAGACAGTGCTATCCTACTATTAGTGAGTAGGTAGCCCTATTATTGGATGTATTAGGGACATTCAAAGGGACGTTACAGCCACGAAGGCAACTTGTGAAGATGCTTTAGAAATTTTGTTTAGGGACTAGATCATTTATCGAGAAGGCAACTGTAGGATCATCGAGGGACTATGATCTTTTGATTTATGGGTCTTTGCTAAAGCGTTCCTGCCTCATGACTATTTTATTTCTGAAGGCAACCAAAGTGGAGTACCCTAGAGTTGTATATGTGCAAGTGTGTTATGTTCAGTTACTTTTGACTTTTTATTAAGTTTTCTAACGTTTAATTTCAGTCTTTTCATACACGCCTAGTTACTAGCACTTAATATATACAAAATAGTAAAGTGCGAAGATAAAACCCTATGCTATTACATGGCTTCAAGGGGGTTTACAATAAACAAAAATTTGGGGAAGAAAATAAATAAAGAAAGAGGTAAAAATCCTAATTAGTTTATTACATCCAGTATACAGGTACAATAATGAGTAGAAATTGCAAAAATAAATAATGCGCACGGAAGTTGAAAATACGTCTAAAATCCCAGTAAGAAAATCTTTTTGCTTATTTTTTTATTTAAGAAAGTAAATAACCTAAAAATCTCTTTAGAAAATAAAATTAATCAAGAAAAATAGTCTAAATTCTTTTTTAGTTTTTTTTATTATTTAAAGAAAAATAATTAAACATAAATTAAGTCCTAAGTTCTAATTTATTTTTAATTAAAGAAAAATAGTTAAAATAGTTATTAATTAATTCACAAAATTAATTTAATAAAAAAACTAAAACTATATTTTTTGTGATTTTATTATCATATTATACTAATTAAATAAATGAAGAAAACAAATTTAAAAAAAAAATATAAAGCAAAGTGACAAAATAATGTGAAACGGGCTAGGATAATTAGAAATTGGGGGGGTGCTGAAATTGAATTTTGCTAGGCCCAAGTGAATGTTAAGCCCAGGCCATGCTGGATTAGGTGAGATGAGGCCTTGAGGACGTATGGTGGATCTCAAACTAAAGCCTTTAGATCTAGACCCCTTATGATTTGAAGGCTAGATCTGATGGTGTTTGGTACACTTCTGGCCGTGTAATGCATCGAATCTGCATGAAACAAGTTAGGAAATATAAAAATGGAACTTACTGAGGCGTTTTGTGATGTTTCAGGGCTTGGTAATGACTGCAAAAGCTTCAGGGAACCTCCGGGAATGTATTTGGATCTTTTGTTTGGACTGAGGAAGGCTGGAACCTAAAATGCAAATTTTAAAACCTTTATATTTTTTGCAAAATTTGTAGAGCTTTCCCATGTTGTATATCATGTGCCTTGAAGCTTACTAATGTGTCCTTTATATAGAGAGGAAGGAGGAGACAAGAGAACAAAGGTAATAACAACCATAAACATGTGTTTTTAAAGCCATGAATGATGTTTTGTAACTTTGCCAAAGACATGGAATCTTTTCCTTTTTGAATTTGAATGAATGTGGACATTTCTTACACGAAATTTTATGGGCCTAGGCTGTCCAAAACATCAACCCAAAGCTCAAAGCCAATTTCCAATTATTTTATACATTTTATTTTATATTTATTTGAAATAAATTAAAATAAATATGAATAAAATAGTTATCAAATGCAAGGCTTGGCAAGAATAATTTTAAAGTTCCTCTATAGTCTTAGGAAGATGTTTGAAGTCCAAGAAATTAAGCCATTGACCTAAAACTTCATGTTTTCTCAATGCATAATTCTTGAAAATTCCCAAATTTTCCCAACTTGGGCAAGCCACAACTTGCTCAATTTTTATAAAATGATGATGATATATGACTTTTTTAAAAGCCCAATATGTATAATTCAATCCCTCTTTTGATCAATTTTTTATTTGAAGATTTTATCTTGATGTAAATGGTCTTGACAAAAAGTGCCTTTTGTTGACTTTCTGAAAATAACTTGTAATGTATAAGCTTGTATCTTTCAAACAGTGCATTTCTTGGACTTTAGGGATGAAGAGAAGTTGTACTAAATTGGATTATATTCAAAATGAGCTTTGGTTTGGAAAAAAATGGATGAAGTATGAGAAAGTTATGCCTGGTCAAAATTTGGTTGGCTTTTTCTATAGAAACCCTAATTAGCAATTCTTGACTTTTGATGAATTAGGAGAATTTCTTGAGGGATCATGATCAAACCTTGATCAAATGATGGATATCACTTCAAAATGTTGATGTTGACCAAAAATATTGAAGTTTGACCGTATATAGACCATAGTTGACTTTTGACCTGGTATAATTGATTTTCAAGCATTTGAGCATTTGACTGAGCAAACTTGTAGTGCAAGGTATGAAATTTGTCATGGATAATCTTGAAAACATATTAGGACAGTGGAAAACATTTTAGACCTTTGGAGCTCACACATCTTGGTGAAAAATGAAACCCTAGTTGGAAGGCCAATGCTTAGGAGGAGAATTTGTCTGATCAATTCTTGGTCAACCTTGAGCAATTGAGGACCTCTAGGAGTATGTCTTGTGTGAAAATGGGAGGGGAAATTTTGGGGTACAACAGCTGCCCATGTTCAATCTTCTTAAACTTTAGGATTTAGATTGGCTTGTCTTTCTTTCGTGATCTGAAGGTGGAAGATTATTGAATACTAGAGTGCCCAGAAATTTGCACTCGCATGAAATAATATTGATGATTGATGACGTCAGGAATGGGCTTACAAATGCCATTTGGAGAAGATTACTGAAAGTCATCGGAGATGGGCTTAAAGACGCCATCCATAGAATATGATGGAGAGTCGTCGAAGATGGTCTTAAAGATGCCATCCAGAGTAGATGCTGACTTCATAAGAGGTCTCTTTATGGGGATTCTTGTTCCTGTTGTTTGAGGAGGAGTCTACTGGGGATGTTGATTTCTGTTGTTTTCCTATTTGAGGAAAACTCTGTCGGGAATAGAGTCTAGGAACTTCAGTTGTCCATGGCTCTACTGAGGGGTTATCTCTGGATTGGAGAGATGAAAGTTTGCTGATTTCTGGTTGAAATTCAGGCTTCGCAGTAATTTTCTGGGGAGAATTAAATTAACTATTATATAGAAATGTATCAGAAGAAACTTGTGTAGAGCTATTTCAGGATGAGTCTGGGTAAGACTTCATCTGGAAGTGTATGAGAAGGAACCTGGGTAGGGCTATTTTAGGAGATATGTGAGAGGGAGCCTGGGTAGGGCAGCTTCAGGATGAGTCAGGGTAAAACTGCAGCTTCAGTAGTTTCTCAATTTTGTTTAGAACGTCTTTGTTGGGGATTCCCGCTTTCTGTTTGAGGACACTCCGCTAGGGACGTTCGACTTTTGCTTGGGGATAGAAGAATTCCAAGAAAACTGGTCATTCATGTTCTTTTGAAGGATTTGATTTTTATGTACCATGACTGGGGGAAAAAGAGATGGATAATCCTCTGATGTGCTGTCTGGCCAAATTTTAGATATGGATGTCGACTCTTCTGGGGAGGACAAAGTTGAATGGCATTTGGCCTGGGAAGAGGATCCTGTTGAGGAATTGCAATATCATAGAAATAAACTCCGTTAGGGAAATAAACCATATATATTGCATTGAGGAAATAATCTCTAATGGGGATCTGGATTTCATTGGTTGCACTGAGGAAGTTTCCACCGTATGTTGGGGAAATTATCAAACTTCCTTATCCTCTAGGGGGAATATTAGGGAAGATGATCATGTCAATCTATCATCAGGGATATAGAGGTGAACCACTGGAAGATGCCCCAATTTTTGTCTGATGGCATATTAGATTTTCTGGGGAATATATCTCTGTTGGGGATGAGCTTGTGAAGATAGCTATGTAGAGATAGTTTCGTGGAGATTGCTCTATGGATATTTATGGATGACTTGAACATTATCCCAACTCCTAGAGTCTTTAGTAAATGCTAATCCTGTTTTTATGCATATATTTTATTAATAATAATCATGTTCAAATGCATATGTTCATTCAATGTAATCATTGGACATTTTTGCAACCAAAATAGAGAAAGTAAAAAAAAATTGAATTTTGAAATCTAATTGCACTGATTCTGAAAGTTTGCCTTTAAGCAGACAATTTTATACAAAGAGAGAAAAATCCTAGTAAGAGGAAATCGTCGTAAGGATGAAGGATACAACAGCTATGTGGAAAAGATCCCATCAAGTTTCAACTTTGCTATTTCCCCTAGGTCTTCAAGAATCTCATCACTTGCTGTTGGAAGAAGATGATTGAATTGTTCTGTACCGTTTGAACTTGACACTAGTAATAAAGTTGGCTGTAAGTAGATGGGTGATCCAACGGGACATATTCGTACGCTTTAATCCCTAACTTTTTCATGGACCGCCCTTTCGGGTTTTCAGTCCATCGGGATATACTTTTTTGCCCAAGTCGCCTTTTCAGGTTTTCGACTTATCGTATGTATAATTTTTTATATATATCCAAAATTTTTGCCCGAACCCTTTTGGTTCGTCGGGATGCCCTTACTTTTACCTAGGCCCGTCAACTTAGGGTCTCTTTTATGTGTAGTATTTTTTTACTATGTCCGCGTTCACAGGGTGTGGAAAATCTTCACTGTCCATGGTAGTAAGTATCATAGCACCACCAGAAAATATCTTTTTGATCATAAATGGCCCTTCGTATGTGGGAGACTATTTTCCCCTGGGATCACCTTGTGGTAGGATAATGCGCTTTATTACCAAATCCCCAGCCTAGTATACCCGATGTTTGACTTTCCTATTAAAGGCTTTGATCATGCATTTCTAATACATCTTACCATGACAGGCAGCCACACGCCTTTTCTCATAAATCAAATTTATCTGGTCAAGTCGAGTCTGAGTCCATTCGTATTAATCTAAATCCGCGTCTTTCATAATCCTTAGGGAAGGAATTTGGACTTCAACAGGTAAGACAACCTTCATACCATAGGCTAGAGAGAACGGGGTTGCTCCAGTTGATGTACGTACTGAAGTGCGATAACCATGAAGAGAAAATGGTAATATCTCATGCCAATATTTGTAAGTCATTGTCATCTTTTGCAAGATCTTCTTGATATTCTTGTTGGCGTCTTCCACTGTGCCATTCATCTTTGGTCGGTACGGAGAAGAATTGTGATGCTTAATCCTGAACTGCATGCAGAGTTCGTGATCATAGTATTATTAAGATTGGTACCATTGTCCATGAAGATCCTTTCAGGGATGCCATCCCGACATAAGGTTGTATTTAATGTCTCATATTAATGGCAACTTTGATACCCATGATACATGCTTCATACTCGGCCATGTTGTTGGTACAATCAAAACACAACCTGGCGATGAAGGGCGTATGGCAACCTCTGGGAGATATAATCACAATACCGATTCTATTACCAAATGCGTTGGAAGATCCATCAAAAACTATAGTCCATCGAGATATCGATTCAGGTCCTTCATATGGTCCATGTTCTTCATAATTAGTAACTAGCATAATATTCTCACCTGGGAACTCAAAATTCATAGACTGATAGCCATCTACAGCTTGATGAGCCAAATGATCTGCCAGTATAATTCCTTTGATTGCATTCTGAGTAGTATACTGAATGTCATATTCTGTCAAGACCATTTTCCATCTTGCTATTTTTTCGGAGAGAGCGGGTTTCTCGAATATATATTTTATTGGATCCATCTTAGAGATCAACAAAGTAGTATGAGTCAACATATACTGTCTTAGTCGGCGAGCAACCCATGCCAAAGCGCAACAAGTTTTCTCGAGCAGTGAGTATATTATTTCATAGTCAGTAAATTTTTTGCTAAGGTAGTATATTGCATTCTCTTTTCGACCAGACTCGTCATGTTGCCCCAATACACACCCCATCGAGTTCTCTAATACTGTCAGATACATGATCAAAGGTTTTCAGATACATGTAAAACTGGGAACATCCTTTGGGGGAGTAACAAAAATAGGAATGATTACGGGTCCAGAAACTACTTTTGGTGGAGCAATTTCTGGAGAGAAAATCCTCCCGCTTCGGGTAATATTGCTAGTCCCTGCAATATTACTGATATCAGATTCAACTTTATCAGAACTTGAATCTTCAGCAATTGGAAAATCTTGCTTGATACCGTGGTAGTAGACATCCCTTTCATAATTCCATGGTACGGTTTTGTCTGACGAATATGGGATTGGTCCAGGCATTGTAATTATCAAAGGAGCTACTTTTGGAACTGATGTAATTCTAACGGGTCTTTTGGTGGAGACCCCGGAAGAATTGGCGGAAATGTTAACGATGGAAACATCATTATAAGGAACAGGTGGAACATAAGTCTTTTCGAACAAAGTTTCCTTATTGTCTACTAGGCACTGAACGCATGTTTTCAACAAAGGACACTTGGCTGGTGAGGACAAACAGAAATGACAGCTTTCATCACAGCCTGGGAAAACACCAGCATTCAATAAGTTCCTTTTGATAGTTAGAAGTGGGTTCATAAGTTCATCAACTGAAGTAACAAACATATCTTCTTCAATGGCGTTGGCATTATGGTCGTGCTTGGGCATAGGGACAGAAATGACATTGGGCTTTTCTGGCGCATCGAATTCAATCTATTTGGCTTCAAGGAGGTCTTGTACTTTGTTCTTCAGAGGCCAACAATTGTTAGTGTCATGGCCAGGACTCTCAGAGTGGTATGCACAACGGGCATTAGGATGATAGTGAGGAGAGGTTGTGTTAAGGTTCTTTGTAGCTTCTTTCAAAGTCACTAGGTTGGATCTTAACAAATGTGGCAATACTTGAGATAGTGTCATATTAATTCTAGTGAATTGTCTGACAGGTCTTTCCATCCTTGGTTGGTTATTTCTTTGCTGATCAGGCGCAGGTTTAGGAATCATAACAGCCCTCACCATTGGACGGCGTTCGGTCCTATCTTGATTTCTATGAGGATATACAACAACAACTTCTTTCTTTCCGATGAATGGCTTCCTTACAGCAGTAGAGGATGCATTCTTTTGAACCTTTCCATTCTTTATCCCGGCTTCTACCCTTTCTCCAGTCAATATCAATTCAGTAAAACCTGCCGGTGAACTCCCAATTAAGTGATTAAAGAAGGGACCAGACAAGGTGCCCAAAAACATGTCTACCAACTCTCTTTCAGATAGAGGAGGCTGGACTCTTCCTACTAAGTCCCTCCATTTTTGTGCATAGTCCTTAAAGCCTTCACTTGAAACCATGGCCATACTCTGGAGTTGAGTACGAGTGGGTGCAAGATCAGCGTTGTATTGGTATTGTTTGTAAAAGGCTGCAACAAGATCTTCCCAGTTATGAACATTGGCTCTTTCTAACTGATAAAACCAATCAAGTCGAGTTCCAGACAAACTGTCTTGGAAGAAGTGTACCCATAAGTCTTTGTTAGCTGTATGGGGCTGGATTTTCCTCACATTGGATCGGAGATGCATTTTGGGACATGAGACTCCGTCATATTTGGCGAACACAGGTGCTTTGAATTTTGGAGGAATGAAAATCCCCGACACTAAGCCCAACTCCTCAAAGTCCAATCCAGGAACTTTTTGGATTTCCATTGCGCTCAACCTCTCTTCTAGATGCTTATATTTGTCGTCGGCCGGAGGATATTGTTCTTCAGAATAGTCTTCTTCTTCCTCTTCCTCTTCTAATTCTGATTGGACAACTATTTCTTTGCCTTTCCCATCTTGATTGTCTTTCTCACTGGATGTCGTTGAAAAGTATAAGGCCTTTCTTGTCTGCCCTTGGAATCTTCTTCCCATGATTAGAACTCCAGTTTGTAAGTACGAAGTGCGCCTAAGAGGGGGGGGGGGGGGGGTGAATTAGGTACTTTAAAAAATTATGGTTTTAGTGAAGATGGATATTATTTTTCTGGATTATGGTGAGTTTATGAAAGAGTAAAGTGCAGAAAAATAAAGAGACACAAGCGATATATCCGGGTTCCCCTCACAGTTCGAGAGTACTCCAGTCCCCTTTCAACATGTAAGAGATTTCCTTATTGTGGCAAACTTAAACAAGAACTACCCAAAACCAAGAACAATCCTCTTGGACCAAGAACAACCCTCTTGGATTTTCACTATGTCAACAATGAGAACAATCCTCTCAAAGTTACTTTCACTTGTATCCAACAATCCTGGAAAAACAAGATTTATAAAACCACTTAAACTTATTTGCAACAATCCTGAAAAATAAGCAAGTATTTATCAATATTTGATTTGAGTGAGTTTGAGTAGTAATAATCACTTTGAGTGATTTAATCAATGAATTGATCTTCTCTTCCAATGATAATAGTATACAATGACTCAAGATATATAATGCTCAAAGTTTTCTGGTTAACAATATGTGAAAATATGCAGAAAACTTGTGTATGAAAATGTATAGCAGCTTGAGTTTGATTTTTGAAAATTCAAAAAAATATAATTGGAAGAGGTGTAGAAATGATTTTGAAAATGAGTATTTATATGTTCATAGCAACTTTTTGAAACAACATAAAGTTCTGTAAATTAATCATGAACAATTGCCAAGATTGAGTGAAAGGTTTCCATGAAATGGTGTTATGAACAGGCATGTGCAAAGCTGTTGTTTTTCAAAATCGTGCAGCATGCAATCGATTGCACCCTTTGTGTAAATCGATTGCACGGGGTTTCAACAGCTAGAATTTCAAAAGTTTTGAGTGTGAAATCGATTGCACAAGAGTGTAAATTGATTGCATGTGAAGTCAGTAGCAAAAATTGATTGAGTGCAATCGATTGCACAAACATGCAAATCAATTGCACTGAGAAATAATAGCAAATGTTTTAAAAGATTGAAGCATGCAATCGATTGCACTAATATGCAAATTGATTGCACTCAAGTGTAAAATGATTTTTAGCTTAGAAAAACTTGAGTAAAGGTTTGGAAATTATAAAATATTTCTTTTTATCATTGAGCATCTATGTCTTAAGTTCAAAGTAAGTATTATCATTATACCTTGAAATTTTTCTAAGTGCTTGAACTGAAGACTTTACTCAGAGATGCTTTTAGCTGAGTCAGAAATCTTTGCCTTCTTTTCCAATCATGGTTTGTCTTCATCAAAACAAAAGTGCATTTGAGAAGGTTGCTTTTACGTTCTCCCCCTTTTTGATGATGACAAACGATCTTGCTTGATGCGTTGTAATTTCCGAAAGAGCTTCTCCCCCTAAGATGCATAACTCCCCCTTTGTATGAGAAGGTTGGAATCCTTTGAATTTGTTCATCTTGGTTGAAGAGTACCTTAAAAAATTAAGACATAGAAATATACAAGCATAAAGTACCACATCCTTCTCCCCCTTTGACATAATCAAAAAGAAGGGAAAGATGCAAAAAAAAAAAGACAGTAATAAAGCAATATTGAAAGGAAAGCTTAATTAATCATGCATCACAAATAGTCTAATGATTACAAAGAAATTTAACAACAAACAAGACACAGAATAACAGAACAAGGACATAACAGAAAATAGTAGACATAATAAAGTTGGACAAAACTTTATGGTTGATTCATGTCCTGGTTGTTATAAAACCAAGATCCTTGATTTGGAAATTGTTGTTGTAGAGGAGGTTCTGTATAATGTTGTGGAGGTGCAGCTGGATTATTTGGGTCATATGGTGGAATGTGAGGATGAGAGTAAAAGTAAGAAAATTGTTGATTCACATCTGTGCGGAAGTCATTAATTCGGGTTGTTGTAGAATCATTGATAGCATTCCATTGATTCTTGATGTTGGTATTCATGGAAGCAAATTGTTGAGACATGAAATCCATAAGATCTTGATTGCTTGGACCAGAGGGAGCAGTAGGTGGAGGAGGTACAACTTCACCACCTTCGACTTCTTGATCGTTCCCTTCATCACCAACCACATCTTCACCAATGTAAGTGATAGTTTTTGTTTCCAGATTATAATGAACACCCATTCTTGAGTCAACATTCTTGATTGAAATCTTATGCAGATTTGGATCCATATTGACTTTCTCAAACCCAGCAAAATCAACTCCAAATTCTTCCATAATTAATGTAACAAAGTAAGCATATGGTAGAAATTTTGATTTTGCATAGACTCTCGGCATATGAACCATTATGAGCCTTGCCCAATTAACACTTATTTCTTTCTTTCTTGCATAAATCAGTTGCATTTCCAAGTCAGTCACAGTGCAGTGGTTCCCAGCCCGTGGAAACATAATATAGACCATAAAGTAATGAAATAGTCGATCGTCTATATAAAAGTTACCTGCACTCCATGAGTCTCTAGATGGAATCACTCCGCCTAGACCACAAATCCTTTTGGCACAGAATTCATCTTCCTTAATCTCCCAATGCTGTAATAAGATTCCTTTTTCCTATAGTCATCCCATGCCTCATTTTCAGGGTCGTACAAAGAGATTCCAATGTAGGGAATATGAAGAATCTCACCAACAATCTCAGGGGTTAGAGAGATTCGAGTACCCAACACATATGTCACCATCTTGCCTTTGTGAGGAGTTAAATTGCTGAAAAATACTCATATTTAGGATTGGACACTATCTTCCTTTGAAAGTCCTTTGTGAATCTTGCTTCTTGTTCTTCGGTGAGAGATGAAAGTAATGGATTCTCAGAGGATGAATCAACCTTTTTCTTCCCTTTCTCTGAAGCTGGCACCTTTCGTTTTTGCCTTCAAGCCATGGGTAAGGTATTTTTTAGGGTTTTGAAGGTTTTAGGTTTTTTGAGAGAAGAATGTTTGATGAGCTGAAGTTTGGATATGATTTGTGAGTAGATAGAAATGAGTGGGTTGTATTATATGTAATGAAGTTTAATTGGCTTGGGAATATGAGAGAGAGAGGAATTCTGACCAACAAATATTTCTGTCATAAAAGCATGTTACAGTGGGTGCAATCGATTTGCACATAAAACAGAAGCCAAATAAAACTGAAACACACAGAGTGCCATCGATTTGCACTTATGGTGCAATCGATTAGCACTGAAATAGAAAGGTCAAAATTAAAAACACTCAGTGAGCAATCGATTTACACTATTATGCAATCGATTTGCATCAACCAAAAATGGCCAAACACACACACACACACACACACACACACACACACACACACACACACACACACACACACACACACACACACACACACACACACACACACACATATATATATATATACATATAGCATGGTTAAAACATATATATATATATATATATATATATATATATATATAGAATCATAACAAGGATAGAAAGCACCTTATATGTCGTGTTTATCAAGAATGCCAAGCTCTCGTCGAATCTTATGAAACGGTTCTCTTGCCAAAGGTTTAGTGAAGATATCGGCAAGTTGATTATGAGTATCTACAAATGTCACCTCGACATCTCCTTGAAGTACATGATCACGAAGGAAGTGATGTCGTATATCTACGTGTTTGGTTCTTGAATGCATGACAGGATTCTTCGTAATGTTTATTGCACTTGTATTGTCGCACCGTAGAGGAATGCATCCTAGATCGAGTCTGTAGTCACGAAGTTGTTGTTTGAGCCACAAAATTTGAGCTTAACTACTACCCGCTGCAATATATTCTTCTTCGGTCGTACTAAGAGAAACGCATGCTTATTTCTTGCAGGCACATGATACTAATGCATTTCCAAGGATGTGACAAGTACCACTTGTGCTTTTTCTATCAGTTTTACAACCTGCATAATCCGCGTCAGAATAAATAACTAAGTTGCAAACACTACCTTTAGGATACCATAATCTGACATTTGTTGTCCCTTTGAGATACTTCATGATCCTTTTCACCGCCGTGAGATGAGATTCCTTTGTATTTGCTTGAAAGCGAGCACATATACAAACACTAAACATTATGTCAGGACGGCTTGCCGTCAAATATAATAAGGAGCCAATCATACCTCAATACTTTGTAATGTCGATGGAAACACCTGATTCATCTTGATCAACATATGTACCGGAACCCATTGGTGTAGACATTGCCTTACAGTTATCCATGTCAAATCTTTTCAAGAGTTCCTTGCAATACTTGGATTGGTTGATGAAGATGCCATCTTTTAATTGTTTGATTTGAAGTCCATGAAAATAATTCATTTTACCCATCATGGACATCTAAAATTCTCCTTGCATCATTGCTGAAAATTCTTCACACATTTCTTGGTTTGAAGATCCAAAAATGATATCGTCAACATAGACTTGAGCTAGCAAAGTGTCATCTTTAATTTTCTTGATAAACAGAGTCTTGTCAACTTTGCCCTTTTCAAAACCTTTTTTCGCATAAGAAGTTGCTTAAACGATCATACCATGCCCTTGGTGCTTATTTCAACCCATAGAGAGATTTTCTCAATTTAAATACATGAGCTGTATTCTTGAAACCTTCGAACCCCGGGGGTTGCTTAACGTAGAATTCTTCAGTGATATATCCATTCAAGAATGCGCTTTTGACATCCATTTGGAAAAGCTAAAAATTTAATGAGCAAGCATAGGCAAGTAAGAGACGAATAGCTTCTAACCTTGCAACCAGAGAAAAAGTTTCTTCAAAATCTATTCCTTCTTCTTGATTGTAGCCTTGTGCTACCAACCTTGCTTTATTCCGAACAATTATTCCATTTTCATCAAGTTTGTTTGTAAACACCCATCTTGTTCCAATAATGTGTTTGTTGCTTGGCCTAGGGACAAGTTCCCAAACTTGATTCCTTTCAAATTGATTTAATTCTTCTTGCATAGCGATAATCCATTGGTCACCGTCTAAGGCTTCATCAACTTTGGAAGGTTCAATTTGAGAGACAAACGCCATGTTTAGGAAAGCATCTTTGAGATTTAGTCTTGTTGTCACACCTTGACTTATATCACCAATTACTTTATCAATAGGATGATCTCTATGAGTTCTCCATTCTTTTGGTAGACCATTGAGATTTGATTCTTGTTGGGATAATTCTTCGTGTTGAATTGGTTGATCTTTGGAAGTATTTTCTTGAGGTCCTTCTAGTATTTCATCATCATCATCACAAATAATATTATCCTCCTTGGAGGGGTTAGTTTCATCAAAATATACATGCATTGATTCTTCAATTTTTAAAGTTCTTTTATTGTAGATTCTATATGCCTTACTAGAAAGAGAGTAGCCAAGAAAAATACCTTCATCGGATTTTTCATCAAACTTACCAAGGTTATCTTTGTCGTTGTTTAAGACAAAGCATTTTCATCCGAAAATGTGAAAGAAAGCAATGTTTGGTTTCCTCCCTTTGAAGAGTTCATATGGAGTTTTCTTCAAGGTCGGTCTTATGTTAACTCTATTGCTAACAAAACATGCCATGCTCACTGCATCCGCCCAAAAATATTTTGGAAGATTTGAGTCTCTAAGCATCATTCTAGCAAGTTCCACAAGAGACATATTCTTTCTTTCTACCACTCCATTTTGTTGTGGATTCCTTGGTGCCGAGAAGTTGTGAGATATTCCATGTTCTCCACAAAATTCTTCAAATAGAGCATTTTGAAATTCTCCGCCATGATCACTTCTTATGGAGGCAATTGTTAGAGACTTCTCATTTTGAATTTTTTTAGCATACTTCTTGAACGCCTTGAATGCATCACTTTTCTGCACTAAAAAGAATGTCCAAGTATATCTAGAGAAATCATTAACAATAACTAAAGCATATACATTACCTCCGAAACTTCTTGTTCTTGATGGACCAAATAAGTCCATATGTAACAATTGTAATGGCCTTGTAGTAGACACCACATTCTTAGATTTGAAATTTGATTTTGTTTGTTTCCCTTTTTGACAAGCATCACAAAGTCTATCTTTGACGAAATTTCTCTTAGGCAACCCAATTACAAGATCATGTTTGATTAGTTTATTCAAGTGTTCCATGTGAATATGAGCAATTCTTTTGTGCCACATCCATGAATCATCGTTGTTCGCCATGAGACATTTTACCTTCAAAGATGGATCATCAAGGGAAATCATGAATATATTATTGATTCTTTTACCTTTAAGTATAACCTTATGTGTGACTTCGTCTTCTATCAAGCATTCATCCTTGGTGAACTTGATCTTGAAGCCTTTGTCACAAAGTTGGATAATACTAAGAAGATTGTGCTTTAGTCCTTCAACATAAAGAACATCTTCAATGGATGTGAAAGGTGGAGCACCAATTTTGCCTTTGCCAAGAATTCTTCCCTTATTATTATCTCCATAAGTGACAAAACCCCTGGCCTTTAGAACTAGATTTGAAAATTGGTTTATATCTCCCGTCATATGCTTTAAACAACCACTATCAAGATACCAAAGATTACATGTGGTCTTCAAGCATACCTGCAAAACAAATTAGGCTTTGTTAGGTACCCAAGTTGCTTTGGGTCCTTCATAATTAGTTCCTTTCTTTACCCACACATAATGCCTACTTGTCACACTAAATTTTCTAACACAGCAAGCATTAGGTGTATGGCCTTTAATACCACAATAAAAACAAGTAGGTTCAAAATTAGTTATATATCTAGAAGGATAAGATTTCTTCTTAGGAAATGTTTTCTTTTTAGGATAGTGATGAACTATTTTAGGTTTTTTCACTTTCTCTTTGGATGATTGATCACTAGCCTTAATAAATATAGTTTTATTAGAACTTGGTTTTGAAAAATTTGAATATCCAAGTCCACTTTTATCATTGGAGTATCTTTGTTGGCTAAGAACGCCTTCCAATCCAATTTTTCCTTTTTCATATCTTTCAATGACTATTTTTAATTGGACAATTTGGAAAGAGAGTGATTCACTATTTTTGCATACAAAATTCTGTTTTAGTTCATCACTTAATTTTTGTTTTTCTTCTTTGAAATCTTTTTCCATAGATTCACATTTTTCTTCTAAGGATGAAATTTGTTTCTTTTGAGATGAAATAGTTTTATACAGAATTTTGCATTCATTTAATAGTTCATCTATAGCACCTTGTGCATCACTATCAAAAAGAGAAAATTCATTACTAACCTCATTGTCTTCATCATCGGAATGGTGTGAGGCCATCAATGCTAGATTTGCACTTTCATAACTATCGGAATCGGATGAGGAACTTATTTCATTATCCTCCCATGCAACATAGGCCTTTTTGTTCTTGAATCCATTTTTGCTTTTGTAGCCACCTTTCTTGGAGAGTTTTGGACAATCTAGATTGATATGACCTTTCTTACCATATTCATAACATGTGACTTCTTGTGTTGATGTGGAAGCTTCCTTTTTCTTAAATTTTTTCTTTCCTTTTGAATGAGAAAAGGATTTGTCATTTCTACCAAAGAACTTACCAAGCCTTTTAACAAGAAGCATGGAATTTTCATCTTCTTCCGGATTGTCTTCCTTTTCAACTTCCTTGGAATCTATCTTTAAAGCAATATTCTTTGATTTCTTCTCTTGATTTTCATGTTTTTCAAGTCTTCCGAGTTCTGTTTCATATTCTTGAAGTTTCCCAAACAATGTTGCGGACGTCATGGAGGAGATACTTTTCTTTCCTGAAATTGCCGTTATCATTGGTTGCCATTCCCTAGTTAAGGACCTAAGTACTTTCGGATTTAGTTCATCATTCGTCAAAGTCTTACCAAGAGCACTTAGATGATTTGTCAAGTGCACAAATCTCTTTTGTGGGTCAAGAATGGTTTCTCCATACTGCATTCGAAATAATTCATATTCTTGACTCAGGGTATTTAGTCTTGACCTTTTAACTTCAACAGTTCCTTCATGAGTTTGTACCAAGGTATCCCATATTTCTTTCATTGTTTTGCATGCCGAGACACAGAAGAATTCATCCATGCTAAGTGCACCTTGAAGAAGGTTTATTTCCTTTTTATCATATAGAACCTTCTTCTTATCATCTTCGTCCCATGAAGTTTTAGGCTTTGATGAGCCAGCACCATTGATTACCGTTATAGGGATAAATGGACCATTCTCGATGACATCCCATATTTCTTCTCCTTGTGCTTCTAGATGTGCCTTCATGCGTATTTTCCAGAAGTCAAATTATTCACCACAAAATAGAGGAGGCTTGTTGTTACTACCACCATCTCTGAAAATAGGATTTTGATTTGCGGAAGCCATTATGGATCTTTTAGGAACAGGTTACCTATAACCTGCTCTAATGCCAATTGTAAGTATGAAGTGCGCCTAAGAGGGGGGTGAATTAGGTACTTTAAAAAATTCAGGTTTTAGTGAAGATGGATATTATTTTTCTAGATTATGGTGAGTTTATGAAAGAGTAAAGTGCAGAAAAATAAAGAGACACAAGCGATATATCCTGGTTCCCCTTACAGTCTGAGAGTACTCCAGTCCCCTTTCAACATGAAAGATATTTCTTTATTGTGGCAAACTTAAACAAGAACTACCTAAAACCAAGAACAATCCTCTTGGACCAAGAAGAATCCTCTTGGATTTTCACCATGTCAACAATGAGAACAATCCTCTCAAAGTGACTTTCACTTGTATCCAACAATCCTGGAAAAAACAAGTTTTATAAAACCACTTAAACTTATTTCCAACAATCCTGAAAAATAAGCAAGTATTTATCAATATTTGATTTGAGTGAGTTTGAAGAGTAATTATCACTTTGAGTGATTTAATCAATGAATTGATCTTCTCTTCCAATGATAATAGTATACAATGACTCAAGATATATAATGCTCAAAGTTTTCTGGTTAACAATATGTGAAAGTATGCAGAAAACTTGTGTATGAAAATGTATAGCAGCTTGAGTTTGATTTTTGAAAATTCAGAAAAATATAATTGGAAGAGGTGTAGAAATGATTTTGAAAATGAGTATTTATATGTTCATAGCACCTTTTTGAAACAACATAAAATTATGTAAATGAATCATGAACAATTGCCAAGATTGAGTGAAAGGTTTCCATGAAATGGTGTTATGAACAGGCATGTGCAAATCTGTTGTTTTTCCAAATCGTGCAGCATGCAATTGATTGCACCCTTTGTGTAAATCAATTGCACGGGGTTTTAACAGCTAGAATTTCAATGTTTTGAGTGTGAAATCGATTGCACAAGAGTGTAAATCGATTGCATGTGAAGTCAGTAGCAAAAATTGATTGAGTTTAATCGATTGCATAAACATGCAAATTGATTGCACTGAGAAATAATAGCAAATGTTTTGAAAGATTGAAGCATGCAATCAATTACACTAATATGCAAATCGATTTCACTTAAGTGAAAAATGATTTTTAGCTTAGAAAAACTTGAGTAAAGGTTTGGACAATATAAAATATTTATTTTTATCATTGAGCATCTATGTCTTAAGTTCAAAGTAAGTTTTATCATTATACCTTGAAAATTTTCTAAGTGCTTGAACAAAAGACTTTATTCAGAGATGCTTTTAGCTGAGTTAGAAATCTTTGTCTTCTTTGCCAATCATGGTTTGTCTTCATCAAAGCAAAAGTGCATTTGAGAAGGTTGCTTTTAAACAGTTATCTTCTTTGTCTTATTTTTCTTCTCCTCGGCCAACAAGGTCTTCAACTCTTCTTGTCCTTTGGCTAGAGTTAAGAACAACTATTAAAACTGTGCATTATGAGCTTAGAGGTCCTTCACCATTTGCTCGAGATCCATCTTACTGAAATAAACAGTAGAGAGATGAGGAGACTTGTTGCAAGAAACCTTCTTATGTTATGATGAATGGTAAATGTATATGCAATGATTTCAAGGATTTTAAGATTCAAATTTGTTTTAGACAAAAAGGAAACACACGTTATATTAATAGATTAAAGCTCGAGTACATCAATGCCTTCTTGGGCAAAATAATACAAAAACTATAAGGTAAAAAGGTAGTACGCATCCTCTTTGGTGCAATATAGGCATTCAGAGTCTGCTCCTCATGAAGTAGTCTAGTGAGTTCCAAAACCTTCTTCTCGCTTGCGTAGAATTGGGCTTCAAAAGTATTTCGCTCCCCCTTGAGTTGTATCTAATCCCTTTGTAGGTCTTCAAGAGAGGTGGACATGTCTGGATGTATGATAGTATATGGAACATCTCCTTCCATGAAAGGCTCAATGATTACCGGGAGAATGAAGGGATAAGGCATCATAAGACTTTGAGCACAAGTTCGTACCCATTTGAGGTAAGGCTCAAGAGGGATGTAATATTTATGCCCCAAAGTCTTTCTATCTACCTTATTCAACATCCTCTAAGCTCGGATAAATCTTTGGCGAAGACCTTGATCGTTGTTGTCGTAGTCAAATACCAAACCTTAAATCAGCATCTCGTGCGGGCCATCCCTTCGAGCGTAACCAAACTGTCTTAAGGCTAAGAAGGGGTTGTAGGTGATACCTCCCCTAATGCCAATTAAAGGGACATTAAGAAATTCTCCACAACGGTCGACAATAGTAACATTCTCTATGGATCGGGAGCACCAATGAATGTCTGAATGTTTGAGCATCATCAACCTTTGCAACCACCTTGAACCTTGCTCATTCTTTAATACATATTGGGGAAGATGTGAAATAAACCATCTTGCCAAGAGAGGAGTGCAACACATAAGGACACCTCTTTTCCTCATTGTGCGAGTGTGAAAAGAGTGTAGGATGTCTCCTAGCAATGTAGGCACCGAGTTACAGGATATGAAGATTTTGACGGCGTTCACATCTATGAGTTGGTCAGGATTTGGAAACAAAACCATCCCATAGATGAGGAGAGCCACAATTTCCTCAAAGGCTTGCAGTTCCAAAGAGTTCTAACAGTTTTGGGCTTTCTCAAACAAGAACTTTGCTAGGAAACCCTTGACACCACTCCTTGTTTCCTAATGAGTTGTGACATTAGATGAGTGCAAGTGTAGATCTTGAGCAATCTCTTCTGGCTTTGGGTTTCTTTCCGTACCGTTGAAAGGTAGTTGATTGAGAATGGGAATCCTCAAGAGTCGGGAGAATTCTTCCAAAGTAGGCACAAGTTGATAGTCGGGAAATGTGAAGCAATGGTGTAAGGGATCAAAGAACTGAAATAGGACCTTCATCATGTCCTCATCTGTGTTGGAGGTGACCAAGTTAAGTAGGCGACCATGTCTCACGGTGAATGGAGAGTTTTCAAGAATCCTTGAAGCTAACTCCTTAAGTTGTGGAGGTATCCTTACAAGATTGACTTGAATAGTTTTCCAGCGAATAGAATCCATATCCTACAAAGCAAGAACAAAGATAATCCCAAGATCCTTGAAATGGTTAGTGAATGTTTATGATGTTATGATGTTCATGATGTTATGTACAAGTATGTATATACAAACAAAGCAAACAAGTCCTTAGGTTTAGGCTTGCATGGATTTTTATAGGTAAGTACCCTCTTGAAGTTTAGTTGGCTCAAACCTGTCCTAGTAATAGTAACCGGGTTCTAAGGAGCTCAATATCACTAGTTTGTTTCCTTGTTCATTGTTTCAGCACAAGCCTCTTTAATGGCGACCGAAATATCCTAAGAAATCAAACCTCAATGAGTGTAGTATCGAGTATCTACCAACTTCGGACTGTACCAAAGTCGGTCATCTCACTACATCCTAAAGGCCAAGTTGGTCAAGTAAAGGTTATAAAAGTTAATTAGTGCTTCATGACATCACTCAGCGCCCCCATATTCTCTTTGATTAACTCAAAGGCTACCTGTACCCATAAATATGTCGCACTAACGTAGCTATTGCTTAGACCATGTCGGTATACCCCGCACAGTTTCCACAACATATTGCTACTTACCTATAATGTATCCCAAATCCAGGTAGAGGATTCAAACCCAAACAAAGAACCATAATATAAAGAAAAATAAGTGAAACAAAGAAAGCAAGTAAATTTGATCTAACCCTAAGGTAACCCCACTTTTAGAATTATCCCCAACATAGTCGCCAGTTCTGTGATACGGTGGGAGGACTGACTTGAAGGTTTTGCGTTTGATTGCAAATGTTGCGGTTAGCAAGAGTCGCCACCGGCATTTCTTTTATTCAAAATGAAAGGTGAAAAAGCACAGGAAAGACCTTTGAGATTGTTTCTTGATTTCAGGGGGTAGATCATGAAAAGGGAAGATATTAGCACCCTTTTCATCCGTGGTTTTCCATGGGATCTTATTTACTTGCTAGATCACTTGCTTTTTGTTTGAAATTATGCTTGGTATGGTTTTTGAAAGTATTTTGTAAAGAGGCCATTGTTTAGGCAATCTTTGTAATGATTCTTGTTTGTAAGAATGTATACAAAGATGTTTATCTTTTGAAAATGTTTTCAAGTTTGTAAGATATTTGAAAGTGTAAGTGATTGTTTTAAAAATAGAAAGGATGTTTGTTTTGAAATTGAGCAAGTAATTAGGAGAATTCTACCTACTCGAAAATCTTTCTTGTTCATTTTCTTTTCCTTTGACATTGTTATCTTGCCATTGATTTGGTAAGTAACCCTATCTTTGGATGTAAACGGGATGGGCGTGGGTCATCGTATAACCATGATTAGAAATGTTGCAAGATATCTTAGCATTATTTTTTAGGGACTAAGATCATTTGAAAGGCAACTTAGATAGCGTCATCGAGGAACTATGATCTTGTATTTGTTTTGTTTTTTCTAAGATACCTTACATGCGTAATATGGCTATTTTGTATAAGGAAACCAAGTGGAATAACCCTAGGGGTGCTTGTGTGTAAATGTGTTGTTTTCATGCTTGTTTTTGTCTTGAATTAGGGTTTTCTAAGTATTGGTTTTAGTCTTTCCATACAAACCCTAATTACTGGCATTTGTATATAAGAGCGATAAACTGCGGAATTTAAAGTTCCTACGCTATTACAACATTTGTGGGAGGGGGATATACAAATTGAATGGGGATTGCAAGAATGTAAACCTAGTTAGTCTATTACAACCATATTGAATTGGTATCAATGTACAAGGATCTAAATGAATACAATGTACAAAATGAATAAATGTACAAAAATGCAAAATGTGAAGTAAATGGATATTTGTTTGGATTTTTTAGAGAAAAGAGATTTTGTCTTAATATAATTAATTAAAAGAAAGATAATTAATGAAAAGTAAACCCTAAATTTGTTAAGAAAAGATTTTTAAACAAAACCCTAAACCTATTAGTTAAAAAATAAAAGAAAATAAGTTTATAAGAAAAGTGTTTTTGTAATTTTTGTCTTGGAAATAAATTATAATATTATAAAATATTTTTAGTCCTTTTTCATATCAAAAATAAAATATTTTAATTGGTGTAGAAAGAAAAAATAAATACTAACATAATTTTAATTAAATTTACAAGATAATTTGTGAAAAATAAATAGAGTATAGTTATATAAAAATAATTTTTATGAGGAAAAATGAATAAATTATGTCAAAATGAAAATATAATATTTTGGTTTTTTTAATATTAGGAAAAATAATTAAGAAAATATAAATGAAATAAATAAAAATAAAAAAGAAAAATAAATAAACTTGGGCCAAGGGACGCAAATAGCCTGCAGGGGGTTAGTTAGCAAAAATAAAAACAAGCCAGACTCAAAGAGGCCAAGCGCCTGCCAAAAAAGACAAATCAGAAAAACAAAAAATATGAAAAAACAAAAAGGGTACCACTGGGGCTCGAACCCAGGTCCCAAAGGTTACAGACGCGCGCTTTTACCACTTGGGTGGCTATACATCCATTAACATAAGCAAAACAATAAATATACAAGGCAAAACGCGCCCTGATGACTTCATCTTCAACCTCCAGCCAGCCCAACTGTAACTTGCTCATTTCTCATCAAAAATGAAAACTGTAAACATGAAACTTGTAGCAAATTTTTTCACGGTTTTAGAAATGTAAAGCATTAAAACTATAGATCAAAGATAAGCATGAATTTTAATGGCCCTAATCTGAACCCTAAAAATCTCTGAAATTTCAGGTTCAAAATTCTCTAAGCTCAAGCAAAATTAATGAAAACTATGGACATGGTTAGCTTTAGGGAAATAATATCTACATGTTTTGTTCATAAATAAACTATTGATGATGCCTGTATGAAGAGTTCAAAGTTTAGAAAACTTACCTCAAAACTGGAAATCGTGTTTTGAGTTTGAGCTTGTTTCAAGTGATGGTAATGATCAGGTTAGCTTCCTTGAGGTCCCAGGAAGCTAATGCAATGATTAGCTTGAACAATGGATGGCTGAAATGGTCTGGAGGAGTCAATGTGCAGAGTTGAGTTTTTGAAAATGGAGAATGATGTTAATGGTGTTATAGTTCTATAACAGGGTGTGGGATTGATTCTATATGATGTTTAGAAACTTTTGAAACCAAAAGGCCAAGTGTGATACAGTGGCGGAACAGACTGTTACACTGGTTTGCGTTTTTCGTTCGCAAATGTCGCGGTAAGCAAGAGTCGTCACCGAATTTTATTTTATCCAATCAGGAAAAGGAAAAAGAACAGAAAAAACCTTTTTCGAGATGTTTCTGAGTACGGGGGGTAGATTATAGAAAGGGAAGGTGTTAGCACCCTTTCTATCCATGGTTTTCCATGGGCTCTTAGGTACTTGCTCATTTTGAAAATTGCTTGTGTGTATTTTGAAAAGTTTTTGTTTAACTTCGTGATTACCCTTGTATTGGTCCTCAAGAGTGTTACGAAGTTGTTTTTGAAAAATTTGTTTGAAAAGTGTTTGTGTGAAAAAAATTTGTTTGTTTGAGCAAGTACCTAGGAACTAATCTACCTACTCGAAAAAAGTCTATTCGTTTTCCTCTTAGACAACGCTATCCCATTATGAAGGAATAAGTAGCACCGTAGTTGGAGTTTTAAGGGACATTCGAAAGAGACGTTATGGTCATTGAAGGCAACAAGTAAGGATACCTTAGCATTTCGAAGGGACAGTCATCATATATTCGTAGGCAACATTGAGGGACCAGATCATTTCTCATAGGCAACTCGAGGGACAGTAAGGGACCGTGATCTTTTATAATGACTTTTATACCGAGTGTCTTTGCTAAGATATCACTACGTTTGAGGGACAAGTACGATCACAAAAACAATGTTAAGAAATGTTAGTAATCATCCTAAAGCCTTAAGGATCTTTTTCCGAGGCAACCAAGTGGGGAGTACCCTTAGGGTGCAAGTGTACAACAATGTGTTTTTTCAGTTATATTTATCTTGCAATTAGGATTTTCTATCGTTCATTTTTATCTTTCCATACAATCCTATTAATCTAAGCATTGTATAAAATATAGTAGCAGGAGATAAAGGCGGAAATATAAACCTAAGCTATTACAAAGCTTTGGGGCAGTTACATAATAAGGAAGAGGACGGAAAATAAATCCTAAAACTATTACATCCCGGAAGCAATTACATAATTTGAAAAAAATGCGAGAAAAGATAAATCTTCGCTATTACATTGATAATGCGACCTATACAATTTTCCTAGAAATTAAAATGTAAAAGAATAAATAAAAAGAAATTAAGGAAAAATTAAAACCTAAAATTCTAAGTTAATGTTTTTGGTGTTTTTTGTAGAAAATAATTTTAAGTTAATTAAAAAACCTAATTCTAACTAATTTTAATAAATAAAAAATTAATTAACTTAATTTATTAATAAATTAAAAAAAAGCCAAAAATTCAGTTACTAACTAAAACAAAAACCTAATCCTAATTTGTTAAAAAAATGGTTAATATAAGGGTTAATTACAAAGAAAACCTAAAACCTAATTATTTTCCTAATTTGCAGAAAAAAAGTTAATTAATTAAATTAAAGAGTTAATAAAAAAAAGAGTCAATAATAATAAAAAAAATTTAAAACCTAAATTAATTAGGGTTTGTAAAAAAAGTTAAGTTTGCCCATTAATAGGGTTTTTGATTTAAATAAAATTAGAGTTTATATGAATTTAGGGTTTTTAAGGAAGATATTAAAGAGAAAGAAGTGAGGCAAAAAGGGTTAAAAAAAGCAAAATTATACATATTGCCAAGGGTGGGTGTTGAACCAAAAATTAATTTAAAACCTAAAATTAGATTAAAAAACCTTAAAATTAATTATTCTAGTTTATTATGAAAAATCAAAGGTTTGTGAAAAATGTCAAGTTTTATGAAAAAGGTTTTAAACAGAAAGAATGAAAATAGGTAAAAGGATAAATAGAAAGGAAGAAAACAAAAACCATTAGTGGTGAGTGTTGAACTCACGCCCTTAGCCTCCTCAGGATGTCTGCATTGCCATGAGTGATGTATTGGTGGTTGTTTTGTTTTAGCCTCAGCACTTTGTGATAAACCTGCATGGGACCATGTCTAAATCTGCAGTATTGAATCTCATGAACACATTAAATAAGTTACTATATCATGAAATACAAAGAAAATAAATATATGAAAATTTTTTAATGTTAAAACCGATATGGCATGTATGAGTGTTTCTACACCCTTTTGATCATGGAGATCAAACCAGCCTAACCCTTACTGGAGAAGTAGTGAGATGTGGGTTTGTAACAAAGATGACTTGTTTGTAGTGAGATGGGGGTTTGTAATAAGGATTTGAAGGTTTTTAGGGTTCTTGAAGGAATTTGATATTTTGACAGGGTTGTGGCAAAGGTTTTTTTCTTCCTTTTTTGTTTGTATGAAAAGAATGAGATTATATAATGAAAATTATAAAAAAAATGGGCTTTGAATGTGCAATTGGGCCTCCAATAACCACAAGCAATAATGCAGATTTTTATTCACTTGAGTCTGTCACGTTCCAGGCTAAATTGCAGGGGCTTAAGTGCAATTTTTAAAGTTGAAATGTGAAAACAAAATGTAGCCGACATCGAGAACTAACTCCTTTCCGAAAATGGGCTCAATCGGATAAATGGTGAATTAGTTATAAATTTTTGAAGTTTTGGCTCAGACAAACTTATTTTGGGCTCCAGTGTCACCTCTGACACGTTCTTCAATAAAAAACTGGTATTGACCGAAGCATAATCCGGTCTCGACTTTGGAAGCAAAGTTATAGATCTTTGAGTCAGTGACTTTGTGTAAAAAGATGGGCCCAATCCGATAAAAATTGACCAAGTTATGAATTTTCGAAGTTTCGACCCAGATGAAATAATATTCAGCATTCAGGATTTTCGGCGCATCACGCACACTCTGAGCAAAAAACGAAGGCCTTTTGGATACCATTCGGTTGTACCCCAAAATTTTCCCTCCCATATTTCTCAACAAATGTCATGTGAGGTCCCCAAATTGCTCAAGGAAGTTCAAGAGTTGACCAGACAAACTCTCTCCTAAGGCAGTTTGCCTCAAATTAGGGTTTCTATCTTCATCAAGATGTGTGGACCACAAAGGACTCAAATACTCACCATTGTCCTAATGTGTTCTCAAGATAATTCATGTCAAGTTTCAAGCCTTGCACAGGAAGTTTGCTCGGTCAATTGCTCAAATGCCTGAAAATCAACTGTGGCCCCTATACAGTCAAACTTCAAGATTTTTGGTCAAAATCCTAATTTTTAAGTATTATCCATCATTTGATCAAGGGTTGATCATGATTCCTCAAGGATTGCTCACAACTCATCAAAATCCAAAAGTTGCTAAATTAGGATTTTGTAGGAAAAGTCAACTCAACTTTGACCAAGCATAACTTTTTCATACTTTATCATAAATGACCTATCCAAAGCTCATTTTGAAGAGGATGCAATTCCCAACAATTCATCTTCATCTCCCAAGTTCAGAATATTCACTCACAAAAAGATATGAAATTTGACATTATAGGTCATTTTGAAAAGTCAACAAAAACACCTCTTGGGTCAAAGCTTCATCCATGAACATGGAAGACTCAATTGAGATGAGACAAAAAGGGTTGCTTAGATGACATCCTAATCTTTCTAAGAAGTCCAAGAACACCTCTCTAGGGTCAAAATTGAGAGAGTTATGTATTGGCCAAGTAGACCATTTTTGCAAAATTGCCAAAAGTCAAATATGCTCAAATTTGCATTTTTTGCTAAATGGGCCCAACTTTTTATGCTTGCATCTCATTTACAATGTGGTCCATGACCCATAAAACCATCCATGAATTGTTGTCTTATTTATTTGATTTATTTTGGTTTCAATCATTAATAAAATCAAATTAAATTAAATAAATAATGTGGATTTCCTTTGATTTGATTTTTGCATTGAATGATGGATAAAATATGCTGAAAATAGACAAGGAAATTGTGCCATGCTATGAAAGGGAAGAAAATATTTGAAAATAAATAGATTTGAAGCAAAATTAAAAACTCCATATCTCTTTGGATTTGCTCAAAAAAAAAAGGTTAACCTATTGGTGGCCTCACACATAAATAAAGGATTGAAACCCTCAAGAGGGAGAACACACGCAGCCAGCCTGAAGGGAGAAAGAAGATTCCAAAAACATTTCAATAAAGTGTGTAATCTTCAAACACCTTAGCTAGCCTCTCTCCCTCGATTCCAATCGCTCCATCATCTTGCTGAGATTTTCAGGAGTGAAACCAGACCATTTGCAAAGCCTGTAGCATCCTCAAATCAGCAGATTCGTGCCTCACCATTGGTAAAACTTCTTTGACTTCAAACTCGTGCAATACTTGATATAAATTCATATTGATCATACATATGTGTTTCTACTGATGTTTATGTGTGTTTGAACGTATCACATGCGAAGCTAATGCCCAGGATCACGTTATGCCATTGTTGACCGTGGTTAGGGTTCCAAGTTCGAATCCAGTGATGCGTAAGGAATTAGTTAATTTAGAGGCCAAAACCGTGATCAGGGGATCTTTTTAAGGCAGTTGGCATCATTTGTTTTTCAATTTTTCTAATATTTTTAGGTGACCCGCCGGAGAAGACGGTTGAAACCACCGGCTCCAGTGGTTGGACTGACCGGTCTTTGGTCAACCAGCTTGCGTGTTTGTTTCTCATGACCCCATTGGCTGGATCGAACGATGGCTTTCTCTCACCCCATCTGATTGGCTCATGCTTGCTAATGCGTGCAATTATTTGCTGATCTCGATCTAGCACCTTATTTTCCTTTATGGTTTATTTATTTCATTATTATTATGACTAACATTCCAGCGCAGTTGGCAAGAGGGAGAATCTATAAGGTACACGTCCTGGGTTCGACCCCAGGCGTGTTACTTTTACATTTTTCTGATATTCTCTATAGGTTCCAGTGCGTCACGCCCTATGAAGTCTATCATGAGACCTCAGATCTGACCTTCAAAGACCTTATCACATCCAATCCAACGTCTCATACGCGTAGGTGTATTATGGACCATCAGAAGAGCAGCACCAGATCAGACGCAGGACTGGGCTTGAGGTATTTGGGCCTGGATTAATTCAACAACATACCCCCAGAATTGCTAATGTTATCAGGCCCACTTCTATCTTTTTCTTTTTATTCTTAATTCTTTTAACATTTATTTTAATCATTTTAATTAACAAATTAATCATTTTTTTTTATAAAATCATAAAATCAAGCAATCATAAAAATTAGAATTAGTTTTCTTTTATTATTTAATTTAGTTTAACTTAGAGAAATTTTAATTTATTTTCACAAATAAAAATCAAATAGAAATTAGGTTTAAACTCTTGATTTAATTCTTTTTATTTTTCTCAAATAAATAAAAACATAAAAATAGGTTTTTTAGAATAAATTAGTTTATCTTTCTTGATTTAAAATTAATTAGAATTAGGATTTTCTTTTTTAAATTAGTTCATTATTTCCTTAAGTAACAAAACATGACAAAAAAACATTTTTTAATCAACCGCAATTAGGTTTAGTCAAGGGTCAAAACCTTAGTCGTTTCGTATTTGATTCATCGCGCACTTATTATTTATTTTTACAATATTTTTGTAATTGTTCACGGTTTGTAATAGTTTAATTTAGGGCTTTTACTTATCGCTTTTTCCCCGGGTTTTTTGGCTATGTAATTAATCCCCCTCCCCGAAGCCTTGTAATAGCGTAGATTTACTTTCTCGCATTTTTAATACCCGCAAATATTTAATTGTCTAGATGTATGCTAATAGGATTGTATGACAAGAATGCATGACAAATTAATACGGTTAGAAAACCCTAATGTGCAAAGATAAATAAATGAAACCAATCACTCGCACATATCACTCTTAGGGTATACTCTCACTTTGGTTGCCTTCGGTAAACGATCATTAAGTATAGGGTGTCTTAGTGGTTGCCCTCCTGTCTAAAATGATCAAATGTCCCGTTCGAATGATGCCTCAGAAATGTTTCCTCGGAAGTGTTGCCTCGAATATGATCTTAAGACTTTAGGGTTATTACTAAGATGTCCTAACATTGCTTTAGTGATCGTACGTCCCTTTCGAATTGACCCTTACAACTCCAACGACGGTGCTACCTATTTCTCAATAGTAGAATAGCGTTGTCTAAAGGAAACAAGAAGAGAAACGATCTTTTCTCGAGTAGGTAGATGCTATTAGGTACTTGCTCAGATAAAATTTTTTCACGCTTACACTTTTCCAACAAATTTTCAAAACAACTTCGTCACACCTTTGAGGACTGATACAAGGGTTATCACAAAGTCAAACTTTTCAAAACAAAGCACGTACACAAGAAATTTTAAAAAGATGAGCAAGTACCTAAGAGCCCATGGAAAACCATGGATAGAAAGGGTGCTAACACCTTCCCTTTCTATAATCTACCCCTCGTACTCAGAAACATCTCGAAAAAGGTTTTTTTATGTTCTTTTTCCTTTTCCTTTGTTGGATGAAATAAGAGTCGGTGGCGACACTTGCTTACCGCGACATTTTGCAAACACAAAACGCAAAACACAAACCAGCGTCAAACAGTCGGTTCTGCCACCGTATCACACGTTCAAACTCGATACCTCCTGTGAAAACGTAGTCAACTCAATTTGTGAAATTTTGGCGCTGGAACCAGCTCGATATGATGAAAATCGAACAAGTTATGATTTTCTGAACATGACGCAAATATACTTCTGTCACAAATTTTCTGTATGAAAATACTTAATAGATCCGCATTTTTGAAGACCTTCTGATCGAAATTGACTTCCAGCCATGAGAGATGAAAATGTAGAACGTCAAGACGAAATTTTAGCCACCGGAACGGGTTCAAAACAAGCCACGATCTTCAAGTTATGAATTTTTTAGTGTGTAAAAACTGCACTTTCAGCACACTTTTCACCATATTTCTTCGAGAAAACTCACACATTCGAAGACCTTCTTTAAAGAATTGACTCTTGAGCCGAGTCTGAATTTGAGAATACGTTATCAGAGATATCTTGGCGAAAGAACACCTGAATATGACACGCCGGGTTGGACTTGTGAATCTTTGAACCCTGAATCATTGTAAAACGACGAACCGATCTTCAACACGGAAAATACTCTGAGAACATCCATTGGCAAAATAAACGTCACTTGTAACCTGAAGAAGCTTGATAAATATACCTTGATTCCATAACCATAAAACCAATGATATGCATGTATGTAATAATGAAATGTAAGTAAAAAAAGTCGAAATAAAGAGGGTAAATTTTGGGGTACAACAACTGCCCCTGTTCAATCTTTTTAAACCTGAAGATTTAGATTGGCTTGTCTATCTTTCGTAATCTGAACGTGGAAGATGATTGAACACTAGAGTGCCCATAAATTTTCACTCGTTTGTAATGATGCTTGACTATGTAGATAATTTCGGGAATGGGCTTATAGATACCATTTGGAGAAGATGACTGAAAGTCGTCGGAGATGGGCTTAAAGATGCCATCTGGAAGATATGACGGAGAATCATCGGAGATGGGCTTAAAGATGCCATCTGGAGGATGTTGATTTCCCGAGACATTCCTTCGATGAGAATTCATGTTCGTGTCATTGAGGAGGAATCTGCTGAGGAATGTTGGTCTTTGTCCTGGGTGAAATAGAATTTTAGGAACTTTAGTTGTCCGTTACTCTACTGTGGAATCATCTCTTAGTCGAGGAGATGAAAATGAACTGTTATCTGGTCGTGCTCCAGGCCTTACAGTGATTTGCTGAGGATAATAAGACTGACTTCTATCAGACCGTGCTCCAGGTTTTATAGTGACTTACTGGGGAGATCAGATTAAACTTAGTATCTGGTCATGCTCCAGGCTTTGCAATCTCAAAAACTATTATCTGGTCGTGCTCCAGGCTTCAGAAGGAATTAAGTGGTTATCCGGTCGCATCCGGGTTTCAACTTGAATTTAAGGCATACTAATATCCAGTCGATTTTCGAGCTTCATAGTAATTGGCCAAGTAAACTACTATTTGGTCGAATTCCAAGCTTCACAGTACCTCATATTGTTATCTGGTCATGCTCCAGGTTTCAGTGTCTCTTGTCGCTATCTGGTCATGCTCCAGTCTTCACAACGTCTTATACCGTTATCTGGTCGTGCTCCATGTTTCACGGTGTCTTATACCACTATCTGGTCGATTCTAGGCTTCGTAGTATTTTGGAGGAATCTAGATATTATCTGGTCGATTTCCGGGCTTCATAGATTTTGAACTTGAATAGAAATCTTAGTATCGATTTGACTGAACCAGGGAAAGGTCTCGAGTTGTCTTCAACTGGGAGAGAAATCTTAGTATCGATTTGACTGAACTCGGGAGAGGTCTCGGATTAACTTTGACTGGCATAGAAATCAGGGGAATCTTAGCGGTGATTCGGATGACCCAGACGAAAGTCTTAGAACATCTTTAACTAGAATAGAAACCTTAGTGTCAGTTTGACTAAACCAGAGAAAATCTTGAAAAGTGTTGGAATATCTTCAACTGGAATAGAAACCTTGGTGTCAATTTGACTGAACCAGAGAGAACTTGTGAGAACTTGATTGCATCTTTCTCTGAAAGGTAAAGAGTTAGTCGTATGTAATGTCATGATGTATGAAATGTATTGAGTAATGTTGTTCTCAAAATAAATGAGATTGTGATGTATAATATGTATGCACATGCCGTGATGTATGGATATGAAATGCTATTGTGATATTCTCTAGCCGGGGAAAATAAATCCTGGACTGCTGCTGGAGAGTATAAGGAGTTGAGTTCTTTGTTTCCGCTGGGGATATTGACCGAAGATGATTAGCTGGAGATTTACATCCATTCTGCTTGAGAACATTCTATCGGAGGAGGCTCTGTCTGAGAACAATCCTGCGGGGGAATGACTCCATGGGGAAGGGAGATACCATGTTGGAAGATCTTCTGATTTGGAGAAATAAACTCAGCTGGGGATGAACTTCCATTCCTGGAGAGAAGAGCTCTGTTGGAGATTGAGCTTCTACTGTCAGAGAAATAAACTTTGCTTGGGAGATGGCTTTATAAATTGCTCATGGTTATAAAACTCGGCTGGGGAATGCAGATATCAGCTTTCTGAAGGAACCTGCTGGGGAAGGAATTCCTGCTTGGGGATACAGAAGTCGGACCTTGGTTGTCTCGGCTCTGTGGGGAATATAGGTATCACTGGCTTGTATGTGATAGTGACTTTGCTTCCAACTATCTCTGCCCCTTGTACCATGCTGGAAAAAGTACATGTGGAGATTTTGTGGATGGATCTATGTCGTGATTATACTTGAACATGTATTTAATGAGTGTCAGGATGACATCCGTCTCTAGATCGTATCTGAACTGTACTTGAAACATGTATTGAATGAGTGTCAGAATGACATCCATATCTGGAGTGTATCTGAACTGTATCTGAAAGCTGAGTTTGAATGAGTATCAGAATGGAATCCGTATCTGGAGCATATCTGAACTGTATATGAAAGCTGGATCTATCAGAATGGCATCCGTATCTGGAGCGTATCTGAACTGTATATGAAAGCTGAATCTGAATGAGTATCAGAATGGCATTCGTATCTGGATCGTATCTGAACTGTATCTGAGCTTTATCTGAAAGCTGAATCTGAATGAGTATTAGAATGGCATCCATATCTAGAGCGTATCTGAACTGTATCTGAAAGCTGAATCTGAATGAGTATCAGAATGGCATCCGTATCTGGAGCGTATTTGAACTATATCTGAAAGCTGAATCTGAATGAGTATCAGAATGGCATCTGTATCTAGAGCGTATCTGAACTGTATCGGAAAGCTGAATCTGAATGAGTATCATAATGGAATTCGTGTCTGGAGCGTATTTAAACTGTATCTGAAAGTTGAATCTGAATGAGTATCAGAATGACATCTGTATCTGGAGCGTATCTGAACTGTATCTGAAAGTTGAATCTGAATGAGTATCAGAATGGCATCCGTATCTGAAGCGTATCTGAACTGTATTGGAAAGCTGAATCTGAATGAGTATCAGAATGGCATCCGTGTATGAAGCGTATCTAAACTGTATCTGAAAGTTGAATCTGAATGAGTATCAAAATGGCATCCGTATCTGGAGCGTATCTGAATTATATCTGAAAGCTGAATCTGAATGAGTATCAGTATGGCATCCGTATCTGGAGCGTATCTGAACTGTATCGGAAAGCTGAATCTGAATGAGTATCATAATGGCATCCGTATTTGGAGCGTATCTGAACTGTATCTAAAAGCTGAATCTGAATGAGTATCAGAATGGCATCCATATCTGGAGCGTATCTGAATTGTATCGGAAAGCTGAATCTGAATGAGTATCAGAATGACATCCGTATCTGGAGTGTATCTGAACTGTTTCTTATTTTTGGTGCTCTTGTTGAATGTTGATCAAGGTATAAGTCTTCCACTGATAGACAGGTGATGGGACATAGTCATATGTTTTAAATCCCTAACTTTTTCCTGGACCACCCTTTCAGGTTTTCAGTCCACCGGGATACCTTTTTGCCCAAGCCGCCTTTTCAGGTTTTCGACTTGTCAGGTGTACAGAGTTTTTTTTATGTATATCCCTAACTTTTTCCCGAACCCTTTTGGTTCGCCGGGATTCCCTTATTTTTTTCTAGTTATGTCAACCTAGCGAGTCTTTTTTTCATGCGTAGTATTTTCCTACTATGTCCACGCTTTCAGGATGTATAGAGTTGTCACTGTCCATAGTTTGTGTTGTAGTACTGTCAAAAATGTTTTCTTGATGGAACATGATTCATTGTTGGAATGCGTGCGTAATGCCCCAAGTGATTCAAATGGAGATCTGCCCCTGGTTATTTGGCACTTTTGGAGAGACTGCCCCAGGTGTGTTTAGACATCATGTTATGCCCCTTGCTTATGGAAGACCTGTTATTGGAAGTTTCTTTCCTGCTGAGGTGATTCTGTCCATTGAGAGGATGTCTGCTCATTGAATATCCATTGTGCGGATTTCTCTACTGTCAAACAATTAGTCATATACAAACAATGTCATTTAAAGAATGCAAAACTCATGTCTATCTTGAAAGTTTTTTGAAAATGTGTTTTGTGTAGTAAAATGGAATTTGCAAGAATGTGATATCAACTCAGGATTCGTAACAAAGCCTACAGGAGTCATGATATCTTTGTAACAATATGCTCTCAAACTAACCCATGCTTCAGCTAGGACTTTTAAGGGTTATAACGTGGCCTGATTCACAATTCAAGAAACAAAGGATAAAGGCTCAAATTTTATTTGTACCCAACCCGCTCTTCGTGATGTTCTTCAGTCTTATGCTCAGTTAATTGCACGTTTAGATCCTGATTGAGTCTAGAATCTTTGCTCTGATACTTGGTGATGATTCAGAAATTGAACATTTGTTTTGAAAAGGCAATCATTTTTGTAATCTTCTTTTTGTCTAGGATTTGTAGTAACCTCTTTTTTTTTCCGTTATCCCTTCTTTTGCCTGAACTGTTTCTTTTGTGATTACAGTCAACGGGATGCCCCAATTTTTCTCTTAAGTCTCCTTCATAGGTTTTAACTTAATGGGCTTTTATTTCGAGAGATAATGATTGCCTGTCTTGACGATTATACGAAACCATCACCATCTTTTGTTTTGGAAGGACGTCTTCGATGCCATTCATTATATACGAAGCGACAGATTGTGACTGAATGCGCCTCTGAATTAACTGAGAAAACTACCCTGCCCCAGGTTATGATTAAGGGTTTTAATTTGTGTGAAACGAAAAACTCCTACTTCTTTGGCTCGAAGGAGTTGACTAGGGATTATCTTCCTTATAACTCCACTGTTTAGGATTTGAAACAACGCATGTACATCATCAGCGGGGTCTGTTCAAAAGCATACTGTAGAGATTGTGGTATAATTTTCTTTATCCTCCCTCTAAGGCTTAGAGCTTTTAATCGAGAGTTGAATATCACAAAAGGAAATAAGAACGCATTTTTGAAATAGTGAATACGAATGAATTGATTCAAGACAAATATGTGCAATGCATTGATGAAATAATGAGGTTTGATATGAATGAATGTTCAAACAAATCAAAATAAAATTACATATTGAAAATTCTAATGAATGAAAAGTCTTCTTGTGAGAACTTGTCACTTCAGATGGTATGCCTTGGAGGGATGGCAGAAGAACTCAACCTGACCGTCTTGTGCGAACTCTAGCGCTCCTTCATCAATCAGGTCTTGAATTTTATTTATCAACGCCCAACAGTTGTTTGTGTCATGTACAGGACTATTGGAGTGGTACACATATCTTGCATTTGGATTGTAGTTAGGGGAAGAAGTATTGGGATTCGGATGAGGTCCTATCAACGTAATCAGATTCATCCTCAACAGGTGTTGCAAAGCTTGAGACAGCGACATGTTGAGTTTGGTAAACTACCTTTTGGGTATATCCGGCTTACTCTGATTAACTCGTTGTTTTTGGCGAGGTTGTTGTTGGACCCGTGATGTGGTAGCAATTTGGAAAAGTCCACTCTTCACAAAACCAACCTCTTGTCTTCTCGAGAGTTGATCAATGACTCGGTCCCCAACCTCAACTATTTGCTTCATACGGCTGCAACTGTCTTGATGAAATTTCTTGACAATGGCTCTCAGCTCTTCTTGTCCCCGGGCTAGGCCTTTGATAAGAGCCATCTTCCCTAGCATCTGAGTTCTCATTGCTTCTACCTCAGCTTGCAGTTGTTCCAACTGTTCGTCCTTATTGTCTTCAGGACTTTTCTTACCCAGGTCTCCAGCGAGGAGTGCTTTCAACTCTTCCTGCCCCTTGAATAGGTTTAGGAACATTTGCATGAATTGATCCTCTTGAGTTTGGAGATCTCTGTTGTCTTGTTGGAGAGCCATTTTCCTTGCTGAAATAAACAGCGAGAAAATGAGAGACCTGTACTGGAAGACCTGTTATGCAAATGACGTGCATGCAATGTTTTCAAGGATCTCGTGGGGTAAACAAGAAAATGTCAAAAGTTGAAATTTGCAGCTTTGATTGAAGAAATTCGTATCGTTGAAAGTCCTTCTACGAGAGTTAAGCTCACCATATAAAGTAGGTCATGGCCCCTGACTTGAGTTCTCGTGTTTTGATCTTTTGACGACATTGGCTAGAGGAAAATAAATCCCCTTGCCCCTTGCTAGACGTCTAATTCATCATAACCTGCATCACATGCCCCCGAGATCCTTGAAATGGTTAGTATGATATGTCATGTTATGATGCTATGATGTGTATGCTATGCATAAAGCAAAAATGCAGGGTAAGGAACCAATTTATTGGATTTATACAAACAAGGTCCTGCAAGGAATACAAACAAAGCCCTGTAATGAGTTCAAATTATTAGGCAAAGAAGGCAAAAAAGTCACACAAGTAGCCTTAGGTTTAGGCTTGCATGGATTCCATAGGTAAGTAACCTCTTGAAGTTTAGTTGGTTTCAAACCTGTCTTAGAAAAGTAACCGGGTTCTAAGGATTCTCAATATCACTGATCATCCTTTATCGGGCATTGTTTCAGCTCAAGCAATCTTTTCTTGCGGCCGAAATATCCCGAAAGTATGATCTCAATGAGTGTAGCATCGAGTATAAACCAATCCTCAGCTTTAAACCGAGGTCGGCTATCTCACTACTTTCTAATGGCCAGGTTTGTTCAAATAAGGTTCTAAGGTCCGTTAGTGCTTCACGACACCACGCGGCGGCCCCGTATTCTCCTTGTTTCCACACGAAGGATATCGGTACCAACCAAAGTGTCACACCAACACAGCCATCGCTTAAACCATATCGGTCTATGCCATACAGTCTCCACGATCTATTGTTGTTTACCTAAAAAGTGCCCCCAGATCCGGGTGTAGGATCCTCAACAATACCCAAGCAAAAACCCTTAAAGATAAAGTAGGCAAAGCAAACAATAAAGTAACTTAAAAATGACCTAGATCCTAAGGTATACCCCACTTTATATTCCCCAGCAGAGTCGCCAGTTCTGTGATATGGTGGCATAACTGACTGTTATACTCGTTTGCATTTTTTGTTCGCAAATGTCGTGGTAAGCAAGAGTCACCATCAACTTTTGTTTTATCCAATCAAGAAAAGGAAAAAGAACAGAAAAAACCTTTTTCGAGATATTTCTGAGTACGGGGGTAGATTATAGAAAGGGAAGGTGTTAGCACCCTTTCTATCCATGGTTTTCCATGGGCTCTTAGGTACTTGCTCATTTTGAAAATTGTTTGTGTGTGTTTTAAAAAGATTTTGTTTAACTTCGTGATAACCCTTGTATCGGTCCTCAAGAGTGTTACGAAGTTGTTTTTGAAAACTTTGTTTGAAAAGTGTTTGTGTGAAAAAAATTTATTTGTTTGAGCAAGTACCTAGGAACTAATCTACCTACTCAAAAAAAGTCTGTTTGTTTTCCTTTTAGACATTGCTATCCCATTATTAAGGAATAGGTAGCACCACCGTTGGAGTTTTAAGGGACATTCGAAAGGGAATTTATGGTCATTGAAGGAAACATGTAAGGACACCTTAGCATTTCGAAGGGACCGTCATCATATATTCGTAGGCAACATCGAGGGACCAGATCATTTCTCGTAGGCAACTCGAGGGACAGTAAGGGACCGTGATCTTTTATGATGACTTTTATGCCGAGGATCTTTGCTAAGATATCTCTACGTTCGAGGGACAAGTACGATCACAAAAGCAATGTTAGGAAATGTTAGTAATCATCCTAAAGCCTTAAGGATCTTTTTCCGAGGCAACCAAGGGGGAGTACCCTAGGGATGCAAGTGTGCAACAGTGTGTTTTTTCAGTTATATTTATCTTACAATTAGGGTTTTCTATTGTTCATTTTTATCTTTCCATACAATCCTATTAATATAAGCATTGCATAAAATATAGTAGCAGGAGATAAAGGCGGAAATGTAAACCTAAGCTATTACAAAGCTTTGGGGCAGTTACATAATAGTGAAGAGGGCGGAAAATAAATCCTAAAACTATTACATCCCGGAAGCAATTACATGATTAGAAAAAAATGCGAGAAAAGATAAATCTACGCTATTACATTGATAATGTGACCTATACAATTTTCCTACAAATTAAAATATAAAAGAATAAATAAAAAGAAATTAAGGAAAAATTAAAACCTAAAATTCTAAGTTAATGTTTTTGGTGTTTTTTGTAGAAAATAATTTTAAGTTAATTAAAAAACCTAATTCTAACTAATTTTAATAAATAAAAAATTAATTAACTTAATTTATTAATAAATTAAAAAAATCCAAAAATTCAGTTACTAACTAAAACAAAAACCTAATCCTAATTTGTTAAAAAAATGGTTAATTAAAGGGTTAATTACAAAGAAAACCTAAAACCTAATTGTTTTCCTAATTTGCAGAAAAAAAGTTAATTAATTAAATTAAAGAGTTAATAAAAAAAGAGTCAATAATAATAAAAAAATTTAAAACCTAAATTAATTAGAGTTTGTAAAAAAAGTTAAGTTTGCCCATTAATAGGGTTTTTGATTTAAATAAAATTAGAGTTTATATGAATTTAGGGTTTTTAAGGAAGATATTAAAGAGAAAGAAATGAGGCAAAAAGGGTTAAAAATAAGCAAAATTATACATATTGCCAGGGGTGGGTGTTGAACCAAAAATTAATTTAAAACCTAAAATTAGATTAAAAAACCTTAAAATTAATTATTCGAGTTTATTATGAAAAATCAAAGGTTTGTGAAAAATGTTAAGTTTTAAGAAAAAAGTTTTAAATAGAAAGAATGAAAATAGGTAAAAGGATAAATAGAAAAGAAGAAAACTAAAACCAATAGGGGTGAGTGTTGAACTCATGCCCTTAGCCTCCTCAGGATGCCTGCCTTGCCATGAGTCATGTATTAGTGGTTGTTCTGTTTTGGCCTCAGCGCTTTGTGATAAACCTGCATGGGACCATGTCTAAATCTGCAGTGTTGAATCTTATGAACATATTAAATAAGTTACTATATCATGAAATACAAAGAAAATAAATATATGAAAATTTTTAATGTTAAAATCGATATGGCACGTATGATTGTTTCTACACCCTTTTGATCATGGAGATCAAACCAGCCTTACCCTTACTGAAGAAGTAGTGAGATGTGGGTTTGTAATAAGGATGACTTGTTTGTAGTGAGATGGAGATTTGTAACAAGGATTTTAAGGTTTTTAGGGTTCTTGAAGGAATTTGATATTTTGACATGGTTGTGGCAAATGTTTTTTTCTTCCTTTTTTGTTTGTGTGAAAAGAATGAGATTATATAATGGAAATTAGAGAAAAAAAATAGGCTTTGAATGTGCAATTGGGCCTCCAACAACCACAAGCAATAGTGCAGATTTTTATTCACTTGAGTCTGTCACGTTCCAGGCTAAATCTCAGGGGCTTAAGTGCAATTTTTCAAGTTGAAATATGAAAACAAAATGTAGCCTACATCGAGAACTAACTCCTGTTCGAAAATAGGCTCAATCGGATAAGCGGTGAATTAGTTATCAACTTTTGAAGTTTTGGCTCAGAAAAACTTATTTTGGGCTCTTGTGTCAACTCTGACATGTTCTTCAATAAAAAACTGCTATTGATCAGAGCATAACCCGATCTCGACTTTGGAAGAAACGGTGTAGATCTCTGAGTCAGTGACCTTGTGTAAAAAGATGGGCCCAATCCGATAAAAATTGACCGAGTTATGAATTTTCGATGTTTCGACCCTGATGAAATAATATTCAGCATTCAAGATTTTCGGTGCGTCAGGCGCAATCTGAGCGAAAAAAGAAGGCCTTTTGGATACTGTTCGAACTCGATACCTCCTGTGAAAACCTATTCAACTCAATTTGTGAAATTTTGGCGCTGGAACCAGCTCGATATGATGAAAATCGACCAAGTTATGATTTTCTGAACATGACGTAAATAAACTTCAGTCACAAATTTTATGTACGAAAATACTTGATAGATCCGCATTTTTTAAGACCTTCTGATCGAATTGGCTTCCATCCGTGAGATATGAAAACATAGATGATGTAAAGACGAAATTTTGGCCACCGGAACAGGTTCAAAACAAGCCACGATCTTCAAGTTATGAATTTTTTAGTCCGTAAAAACTGTATTTTCAGCACACTTTTTCACCACATTTCTTTGAGAAAACTCACACATTCGGAGACCTTCTTTAAAGAATTGACTCTTGAGCCGAACCTGAATTTGAGAATACGTTATCAGAGATATCTTGGCGAAAGAACACCTGAATATGACGCGCCGGGTTGGACTTGTGAATCTTTGAATCCCGAATCATTGCAAAACGGCGAACCGATCTTCAACACGGAAAATACTCTGAGAACATCCATTGGAAAAATAAACGTCACTTGTAACCTGAAGAATCTTGATAAATATACCTTGATTCCATAACCATAAAACCAATGATATGCATGTATGTAATAATGAAATGTAAGTCAAAAAGGTCGAAATAAAGAGGGTAAATTTTGGGGTACAACACCAAGAAACGCACGAGTAGATTATGAGTTTCAAGTTTTTGGTCAGTTTGAGTGAAAATGGAAGTGTGAAGTGTGATTCTGAGTTCTAGGTTCTTTCAAGGCTTGAGAATTTGTATGTTTGTGTCAAATGGTTTATGTATGTATAAACAAAAGTGTTTGAGTGCATTGGAAAGTCAGAAGTACAAGTTCTTAGCTTTTGGCTAGGTTACTTGATTTTGAAGAAAAGAGGAAAACAAGTTTCAAGAAGAGGTACAAGAATGGGATGAGTGATTGTAAGTGTTTGAAACATTTCTCATGAGTTATATGACCTGTTTGATTAGAAAAGAACAAGTGCAAGGCTCAAGAACAATTTTTGTACAAAAAGTCACTTTATCAAAATGGCAATGTAACATTTCTTCCAAAAATGGATATAAAGCATGTCCATCCATTGAATGCTTGAAGTTAGGCCTCTAACATCTGTTTAAACCATTAATTATGGGGTGCCTAACAAGTTTGAGGCCTGAAAAGTAGTGTTTATGCAGCATGGTTTGAATTTGAATTTTGTTCATCACTAAAATGATTTGTAATTAAAGTGATAAAAACCTAACTTCATCTCTTCGATTCTCCCTACTCAAGAATAATCTCAAGGAGTTCTTGGACATTTTGGAAAGCTTGAAATGTTCTCTACAATCCATCTTTGAATTACTTTTTAAGATTCCCCTTGGAACTATATGAAAAAGTTCCATGAAGTTGGACCAAAATCCTGACCAAATTAGGGCAAAATTTCACTAAGTGTTTAGTTTCATGACCACATGTTCATAAAATTATAACTTGAGATCCAAGAACTTTTGGAAGGAGTTATGTAAAGCAAAGTTGTAGATTTCATGGAGATCTACAACTTTCATGTTGGAAGTTTCTCTTGAATAATCTTGCATCATGGTGAAAAATTTGTTCAAAGTTATGAAAAAACATGAAATTTCCAACACTTGCATCAAGATTTCATTTTAAAATGAAATCTTGAATTTTTGATTTCTTGATGAATAATTTTCATATTTTGACATGTTTTTGGCACTTAAATTTGACCAAAAAGTAAAAGTTTGACTTTTCAATATACAGTTAACTTTTGATCAGTTGACTGCAAAATTTATCTGTCAATCTAATGGACTTGCAATGTTTTGAACCATGTAATTAGGTCAAAATGATGTAATTGGACTCTTGAGATCATGCCTTATACCAATTGACCATTTGCTAGGCCAAAAATCAGAAATTTCCCTTTCCCATTCAAAACCCTAATTTTGACCATTTTTCCCTTTTGGAGATTTGATCAAATTTCTTGGGGAATTGTTGTCCAAACTTGATTAAATGATACATATGAGTTTAAAATGTTGATGTGGATCAAAAATTATGAAGTTTGACTATAAATTGGCCATGATTGACTTTTTTCTGTAATACAACTGATTTTTAGGTCAACTGCTCAATTGACTGAGCAAAAGTGTGATTCAAGGCTTGAAACTTGTCATGAGTAATCTTGGAGGTCCATAATGATCCATGAAAGTCATATGGGGCATTGGAAGTCCAAATATCCTTGTGCAATCTCAAACCCTAATTTTGGTCATCAATGCTTAAGGAGGTGTTTTAAGCTAATCAATCCCTAACGCAGTCTTGAGTCAAGGGAGATCTTGTGAGCAAATTCTTGATATGTGAAAGGGAAAATTTTGGGGTACAACATCTGCCCCTGTTCAATCTTCTTAAGCCTGAAGAGTTAGATTGGCAAGTTTTGCCATTCGTGACTCGAAGGTGGAAGATGATTGGACACTAGAGTGCCCAGAAATTTGCACTCGGTAATGTGATGGTTGAGGGAATGGGCTTAAAGATTCCATTTGGAGAGGTGATATAAAGTTTTTGGAGATGGGATTGTAGATGCCATCCATAAATGGTTGTTGAACAGTATATGTAAGTTGAAACTGAATGAGTGTCAGAATGGCGTCCGTGTCTGGAGCGTATCTGAATTGTATTTGAAAGAAACTCTGAATGAGTATCAGAATGGCGTCCGTGTCTGGAGCGTATCTGAACTGTATCTGAAGGAGACTCTGAATTAGTATCATAATAGCATCCGTGTCTGGAGCGTATATGAACTGTATCTGAAAGAGACTCTGAATGAGTATTAGAATGGAATTCGTGACTAGAGCGTATCTGAACTGTATATGAAAGAGACTCGGAATGAGTATCAGAATGACATCCGTGTCTAGAGCGTATCTGAATTGTATCTGAAAGAGACTCTGAATGAGTATCAGAATGACATCCGTGTTTGGAGCGTATCTGAACTGTATCTGAAAACCTTGAACATACTTAATGGTAGTTGTTAACCTTATCCTGAAAAGGGTAAAATGTTAGCTAAAATGCAAAGTCATGTTGTATGAAATGCATGGTATAATGTATTCGTGTTATAAATGTTTATGATATATGGATGCGATGTATGCGTATGTGATCTAATCTGCTGCACTGTTGTTGGATTGGAGAAAATAAATCCCTGAATGCTGCTGAAGATGTGAGGTGTAAGTCTTCTCGTTGTGAAGTTGAAGTGTTGATGAATTTCCGTTTAGAGAAATAAACTCTGTTGTAAGGGAAGTACCGTGTACTGCTTGTAAAATCCTGTTGGGAAATCCTGAGAAATTAAACGACTTCTACTAGGGATTGATAATTGGAAGCTTTGTTCCGCTGGGGATAAAACTGCACACTACGGGGTTTTCTGGAAATAGCTTAGAGAGATTTCCCTACCTTAAAGCCATCAGTGATTGTCTTTCTATTTTGTTTATTCATAAACAGTAATTATATTCACATGCATATGTTCAACGATAAATCATTGGAAGTTTTTGTAAACAAAACACAAGAGTAAAGAAAAAACAGATAATTTTGCACTTTCAAAGGGATATCTTTGTATTGACTTTGAGTAAGTATTTTTGTACAACGAGACAAACATTCTAGTAAGAGAATACCGTCGTAAGAAATGGAAATTTTGATACAAATAAAATATAGCTATGTGAAATAATCCCATGGGGTTCCCATTCTGCTATAGCCTTCATGTTTCTGAGCATCTTGTCTATTTGTTGCCTCGTCCGAAGATGATTGAATTGATCAGAACCTCTGAGTTTGTCAGTGGAAGCCAAAGGTTGTCCGTAAGGTGATCCAACGGGACATAGTCATATGCTTTAATTCCCTAACATTTTCCTGGACCGCTCTTTCGGGTTTTCAGTCCACCGGGATACCCTGTTTTTCCTAAGCCGCCCTTTCGGGTTTTCAGCTTGTCGGGTGTACAGATTTTTTTTGTTTTATCCCTAATTTTTGCCTGAACCTTTTTGGTTTGCCGGGATGCCCTTGTTTTTCCTAGGTGTGTCAAACTAGCGGGTCTCTTATGCGTAGTATGTTTTGACTATGTCTATGTTCACAGGATTAGCAGGTCATTACCATCCATGGTAGTCAAGATCATTGCTCCACCAGAGAATATGTTTTTGATTACAAACGGTCCTTCGTATGTAGGATTCCATTTTCCCCTGGGGTCACCTTGCGGTAGTATGATACATTTGATCACCAAATCCCCGACTTGATACACTTGGTGTCTGACCTTTTTGTTGAAAGCCTTGATCATCCGTTTTTGATACATTTGACCATAACAGACAGCGGTAAGTCTTTTCTCATCAATCAAGTTTAGTTGATCAATTCGAGTCTGGATCCAATCGTCTTCACTCAGCCCTGCATCCTTCATAATTCTAAGAGAGGGGATCTGGATCTCAATAGGCAAGACAACCTCCATGCCGTATAACAGAGAATAGGGTGTTGCCCCGGTTGATGTACGAGCTGTGGTACGATACCCGTGGAGAGCGAATGGTAGCATCTCATGCCAGTCTTTGTATGTGACTGTCATTTTATGTATGATCTTTTTAATGTTCTTATTCGCGGCTTCGACAACACCATTCATCTTCGGCCAGTAAGGGGAAGAATTGTGATGTTGGATCTTCAATTGCTCGCACAGGGCGGTGATCATAGTATTGTTCAGGTTCGTACCATTGTCTGTAATGATCCTCTCTGGGATACCGTATCGGTAAATGAGATTTTACTTAATGAACCGTGCGACAACATTCTTGGTAATGGAAGCGAAAGAAGCTGCCTCCACCCACTTTGTAAAATAGTCAATGGAAACCAAGATGAAGTGGTGTCCATTGGAGGCTGTTGGCTTGATTTCCCCAATAATATCAATCCCCCACATAGCAAAGGGCCCAGGAGCCGTCGAGACATTCAAAGGAACCGGAGTTACGTGCACCTTGTCAGCATAGATCTGACACTTATGGCAGGTTCGAGAGTGTTGATAGCAATCTGCTTCCATGGTAGACTAGTAGTAGCCTGCCTGTAGGATTTTCTTTGCCATCATACGCCCACTGGAATGGGTGCCAAAAGTTCCTTCATGTAATTCAGTCATGATTCTTTCAGCTTCAACCTTGTCTACGCACCGAAGTAACACAGAGTCATGGTTGCGTTTGTAAAGAATGCCATTACCAAGGAAGAATTTAGCAGATAATCTCATTAAGAACTTCTTCTCATTTACTGAAGCTCCTTCTGGATATTCTTGAGTCTCAAAATACCTCTTGACTTCCTGAAACCAAGGTTGGTCCACTACTTCTTCAGTATTAATCTCGTGACAGTGTGTTGGTTCATCCATTCGTTCAATGGTGATCTGGGGAGCCTCTTTATCCCATTTAAGTTTAAACATGGACGACATTATGGCTAGTGCGTCTGCTAGCTGATTTTATTCTTGCGAAAAATGCTCGAAGGTAATCTTCTCAAAATATGGGAGCAATATCAAAACATGTTCTTTATAAGGGATAAGGTTATGGTGTTTGGTGTCTCGTTCCCCTTTGATCTGGCTGATGACCAAAGCTGAATCTCCGAATACATTCAAAGATTTGATCCCCAAGTCTATGGCAACTTTGAGACCAAAGATGCATGCTTTGTATTCTGCCATGTTATTTGTACAATTGAAGAAGAGTCTTGCAGTAAATGGAGTATGACACCCTTCAGAAGATATGAGTACATCACCAATACCATTGCCGAGTGCGTTGGATGCCCCATCAAAAACAAGGGTCCATCTGGATCCTTGTTCAGGTCCGTCATATGGCCTGAATTCTTCACAGTTGTTTACTGTCATGATGTCTTCATCTGGGAATTCGAACTTCATGGACTAGTAGTCTTCTACAGCTTGGTGAGCAAGGTGATCAGCTAGTGCAGTGCCCTTTATTGCTTTCTGGGTAGTGTACTGTATGTCATATTCTGTCAGGATCATCTGCCATCTCGCTATTCTCCCAGAGAGTGCAGGTTTCTCGAAGATGTATTTTATTGGATCCATTTTAGATATCAACAAGGTAGTATGGGCCAACATATACTGTCTTAGCCGGCGAGCAGCCCATGCCAGAGCGCAGCAAGTTTTCTCGAGCAGTGAATATCTTGTTTCACAGTCGGTAAACTTTTTGCTCAGGTAATAAATAGCGTGCTCTTTTCGGCCAGACTCGTCATGTTGCCCCAACATACATCCCATTAAATTTTCCAAAACAGTCAGATACATGATCATTGTTCTTCCCTCGACTGGTGGCATCAACACAAGAGGCTCTTGCAGGTACTCTTTGATCTTGTCGAAAGCAAATTGGCATTCATCATTCCATTTGACTACTTGATCTTTCTTCATTAATTTGAAGATTGGTTCACAAGTAGCTGTTAGGTGAGAAATGAATCTGGAAATGTAGTTCAAACTTCCCAAGAATCCTCTGACTTCTTTTTCAGTACGAGGAGCAGGCATCTCTTGTATCTCTTTCACCTTGGCAGGATCTACTTCAATACCTTTATTGCTGACGACAAAGCCTTGGAGCTTACCAGACCTTACTCCAAACGTGCATTTATTTGGGTTCAACCTCAGCTTGTACTTCTTTAGTCTCTCAAATAGTTTCTGTAAATGATCAAGATTCTCTTCTTCTGTTTAAGACCTAGCTATCATGTCGTCCATATAGACCTTTATTTCATGGTGTGTCGTGTCGTGAAATAGAGCTACCATGGCACGCTGATAGGTTGCCCCAACATTTTTCAGCCCGAATGGCATAGCCTTGTAACAGAATATGCCCCACTGTGTAACAAATGTTGTTCTCTCCATGTCCTCAGGCGCCATTTTGATTTGGCTGTAACCTGAGAAACCGTCAATGAAGGAAAACACTTTGTGTTGTGCCGTATTGTCAACTAGGATGTCAATGTGGGGAAGTGGGAAATCATCCATTGGTCTTGCCCTATTCAAATCTCTATAGTCCACGCACATTCGTACTTTGCCGTCCTTTTTGGGCACGAGAAAAACATTGGCAACCCATTGGGGATAGGAGGTGACAGCCAAGAATCTAGAGTTAAATTGTTTCATGACTTCTACTTTAATCTTCTCTGACATGTCTGGTCGCATTCGACGAACCTTTTGTTTTACTGGGGGACAATCCTCTCTTATAAGTAGACGATGTACCATAATATCTGCATCAAGTCCTAGCATGTCTTCATACGACCATGCAAAGACCTCAACATACTCGTGTAGTAACTGAATCAGACACTCTTTGACACTGGATTCCAGTTTGGCACCCACCTTGACTTCTCTTTTGTCTTCCTCGGTACCTAGGTTGATTGTATCCATTGGTTCCTCATGGGGCTGAATGGTTCTCTATTCTTGTTGTAGTAATCTGGCAAGTTCTCTTGGTACTTCACAATCTTCCTCACCTCTGTCTTCAGCTTGGTAGATTAGATTTTCAGAGTCACAAAAGGCCATAGCAGAACCGTTACCCATGGGATCCCGAATGGATGTAGACCTGCATTGTGAGTGTGACTGTGTGTAAGAGTATAGCTATCTTTGAAAGAAAGGAAAAATGTAAAAAAATAAAAACAATGAGCACAAAGTTTGTATGCAAAAACGTCCATGATTCATTGATGTCATATGGAAATGAGATAATAACCCTTACAAATGTACCATTGTGCCTCGGGTAAAACACACGGTTTTAAGAGTCTAATTTTTTTTTAATATTAAAGATCCAACAAAATGTAAAGACAAATTACTGTGGGATAAAAGTGATTAGGACAAAATCTCTAGCCTCCGAGTTGCTGAGCCCTCCACTGACAGTTGGGAAAATCCAATCCTCCAGGTTGTAGCTGTCTTCATCATCTTCCACCGCATTGACTTCACGATTGCTGATCTTCAAGGGTGGTCCTCCGGCACGAGCGCAACGCATAGCCTTCTGGGCACCTGAAGTCAAACCCAGGCCAAACTTGTCAGATTTGTATGGGATATCTGGGAGTTGTCCCCAAATAGTGCACTCACCTTCTTCTATCACTGCCTTGGCATCCTTCAAAGATGACATCTTGAGCGGAGGCCTTGTGATCTTGGGAACTTGAGACACAACCTTGGTTACTGCCACATCTTGCGGGACTTCTTCAAAGTGCTGGAATGGAGTTTCAATAAATTCACCATCTAATTCCACATATCTGAAGGAATTGAGATGGATGATCATATACTCTTTTTCTCCATGAACGGTGATAATTTTCCCTTGAATTAGATACTTCAGCAGTTGGTGCAACGTAGAAGTAACAGCGCCAACATTGTTAATCCATGGTCGGCCTAATAAGTAAGAATATGAAGGGAGGATATACATTACATAAAAAGTTGAATCAAATGTTTGGGTTCCAACCTTTATGGGGATATCGACTTCCCCATGCACCATCCTTTTGGAGTCGTCAAAGGCTCTCACTACTATGTTGCTCGGTTTCAATGTTAATCCTTCATAGTCAAGCCTATCAAGAGCCTTTTTGGGCAATACATTTATAGACGAGCCAGTGTCCACCAAGACATGAACCAAGGTTGTTCCCCTGCATTCCACTGAGACATGTAATGCCTCATTATGCTTCCTCCCTCTTGGCGTTAAACCAGCATCTGAAAAACCTAAGCCATTATCTGCAGTCAAGCTGGCTACGCAGTCTTGGAACTGATCGACAAATGTTTCTTGGGGGTACATGGGCAGTTTTCAGGAATTTTACCAAGGCATTTGCATGTGCCTCGGAACATAGTAATAAAGCAAGCATGGAAATTTTAGATGGAGTTTGCCCCAGTTGCTCGACTACATTGCAGTCGCTTCTTTTTATGATCTTTAGGATTTCCTCCATCTCTTTCTAGGAGGTCTCAAGGATAGCCAATGATTGTGCCTTCGTCCGGACAGGCTCAATCAAAATACTTTTACCTCGAGTCTCGGTTGACTCGGCAGCAGGAATTTCAGTAGGAGTGATAACAAGAGTCGTAACAGCTTTGTCAGCAGGAGTATTAGCAGAGATGATTGTAGGACTGGGAACATCCTTTGGAGGAGTAACAACAACAGGAATGATTACGGGTCCAGAAACTGCTTTTGGGGGAGAAATTTCTAGAAAGAAAATCCTTCCACTTTGGTAATCTTGTTAGTCCCTGCAATATTACTGATATCGGAGTCAACTTTATCAGAACTTGAATCTTCGGCAACTGGCCAATCTTGCTTGATACCGTGGTAGTAGACATCCCCTCCATAATTCCATGGTACGGTTTTGTCTGACGAATACGGGATTGGTCCAGGCATTGTAATTATCAAAGGAGCTACTTTTAGAACTGATGTAATTCTAACAGGTCTTTTGGTGGAGACCCTAGAAGAATTGGTGGAAATGGTAATGATGGAAACATCATTATAAGGAACAGGTGGAACAGAAGTCTTTTCAAACAAAATTTCCTTGTTGTCTACTAGGCACTGAACGCCTATTTTCAACAAAGGACAGCTGGTTGGTGAGGACAAACAGCAATGAAAGCTTTCATCTCAGCTTGGGAAAACACCGACATTTAATATGTTCCTTTTGATAGTTAGGAGTGGGGTCGTAAGTTCATCAACAGAAGTAACAAACATATCTTCTTCAATGGCGTTGGTATTATGGCCGTGCTTGGGCATAGGGGCAGAAATGACATTGGGCTTTTCTGGCGCATCGAATTCAATCTCTTTGGCTTCAAGGAGGTCTTGTACTTTGTTCTTCAGAGCCCAATACTTGTTAGTGTCATGGCCGGGACTCTTAGAGTGGTATGCACAGCGGGCATTAGGATGATAGTGAGGAGAGGTTGTGTTAGGTTTCTTTGGAGCTTCTTTCAAAGTCACTAGGTTGGATCTTAACAAATGTGGCAATACTTGAGATAGTGTCATATTAATTCTGGTGAATTGTCTGACTGGTCTTTCCATCCTTGGTTGGTTATTTCTTTGCTGATCAGGAACAAGTTTAGGAATCATAACAACCCCCACCATTGGACGGCGTTCGGTCCTATCTTGATTTCTCTGAGGATATACAACAACCACTTCTTTCTTTCCGATGAATGGCTTCCTTACAGCAGTAGAGGATGCATCCTTTTGAATCTTTCCATTATTTATCCCGGCTTCTACCCTTTCTCTAGTCAATATCAATTTAGTAAAACCTGCCGATGAACTCCCAATTAAGTGATTAAAGAAGGGACCAGACAAGGTTCCCAAAAACATGTCTACCAACTCTCTTTCAGATAGAGGAGGCTGGACTCTTCCTGCAAAGTCTCTCCATTTTTTGCGCATAGTCCTTAAAGCCTTCACTTGAAACCATGGCCATACTCTGGAGTTAAGTACGAGTGGGTGCAAGATCAGCGTTGTATTGGTATTGTTTGTAAAAGGCTACAGCAAGATCTTCCCAGTTATGAACATTGGCTATTTCTAACTGATAAAACCAATCAAGTTGAGTTCCAGAAAGACAGTCTTGGAAGAAGTGTACCCATAAGTCTTTGTCAGCGGTATGGGGTTGGATTTTCCTCACATAGGACCAGAGATGCATTTTGGGACATGAGACTCCGTCATATTTGGCGAACACATGTGCTTTGAATTTTGGAGGAATGACAATCCCCCACACTAAGCCCAAATCCTCAAAGTCCAATCCAGGCACTTTTTGGATTTCCATTATGCTCAACCGCTCTTCTAGATGCTTATACTTGTCGTTGATCGGAGGATATTGTTCTTCAGAATAGTCTACTTCTTCCTATTCCTCTTCTGATTCTGACTGGACAACTATTTCTTTGCCTTTCCCATCTTGATTGTATTTCTCACCGGATGTCGTTGCAAAGTCTAAGGCCCTTCTTGTCTGCCCTTGGAATCTTCTTCCCATGATTAGAACTCTGGTTATCTTCTTTGTCTTCTTTTCCTTCTCTTCAGCCAGAAAGGTCTTCAACTCTTCTTCTCCTTTGGCTAGAGTTAAGAACAACTATTGAAACTGTACATTCTGAGCTTGGAGGTCCTTCACCGTTTGCTCGAGATCTATCTTACTGAAGTAAATATTAGAGAGATGAAGAGACTTGTTGCAAGAAACCTGCTTATGTTATGATGAATGGTAAATGCATATGTAATGATTTCAAGGATTTTAAGACTCAAATTTGTTTCATACAAAAAGGAAACACACGTTGTGATTGGTGGGAATGAGAACTGACTGTTTTGGAATGCTGGTTTGCATTTGTTTTCGCAAAATGTCGCGGTAAGCAAGAGTCGCCACTGTCTTTTATTTTATCCAACAAGGAAAGGACAAAAGCACAGAAAAATTCCTTTTTGAGATATTTCTCGGGTTCAGGAGGTAGATTATAGAAAGGGGAGGTGTTAGCACCCTTTCTATCCGTGGTTATCCACGGGCTCTTAGGTACTTTCTCACTATGTTTTCAAAAGTTTGCTTTTCTTTGTGTTTGTGGGTTTGAAAATAATTTTGTTTTTGAAGAGAGTGTAAGTGCGAAAAGTTTGTTTTTGTTTTAAAAGGAGCAAGTACTTAAGAACCATCTACCTACTAAAAAAGGAATTAAACTGTGCTAATGTCCTTTAGACAATGCTATCCCACTATTGAGGAGTAGGTAGCATCGTCGTTGGAGTTTTCGTGTCAATTCGATTAAGGGACGTGTGGTCACTAAAGCAATGTTAGGACGCCTTAGCGGTAACCCTAATGTCTTAGATCATTTTATCCGAGGCAACCGTTTCGAGGAAACTTATGATCTTTGGACAAGAGAGCGACCTCTAAAACTTCCTATACTCAATGACCACGTTCGAGGCAACCAAGTGAGGCGTACCCTAAGAGTGGCATGTGCGAGTGTGTCAATTTTCAATTTATATTATCTTTACATGTCATGGTGAGCTATTGTTGATTTTAAGTTAAGATAGATCTTGTCATGCATAGCCTATTATTCAAACATCTAACAGTTAATGATTGCGAAAATTAAATTGTGAGAAAATAAAGCTAAGCTATTACAAGGCGTCGGGTATTTACATCGCCAAAAACAAATCCTTGAAAATTAAATTGCGATAAATAAATAAGAGCGATAAATAAAAGTCCTAAATTAAAACTATTACATCCTCGGAGCAATTACAATTATATGGATCAAAGATAATTCGCGCGAGAAAAAATTGAATCGGAATGTCCTTTAGGGTTTTGACCCTTTTTATTTAAAGAAAGCATATTTTTTGTTCTTTTTTGAATTAAGGATTAAGTCTAAATTAATAATGGAATTAATTAATTAAAAGAAAATATTTTTGAGTTTTTTATTTTAATTAAGGAAATAAAATTAGAAAGGTAAAAATATATCAAAATCCTAATTCTAAATCAATTTTAATTTATTGCAAAATATATTATCATTAAACCTAATTTAAAACTAAATTAACTGGTTAATTTTTATTTACAAAAATAAATAATGAAATTAATAAATATTATTTTTTGGTGTTTTCTGATTTTATAAAAAAAAATTAGTTTGTTAATTAATTTGTTAGTTTTTAATAATAATAATAAAAAGCAAAAGAAATATGAAAAGAAAATAAAAACATAAGCAAACTTTGGGGGGTGCTGGGCCTGAAGATGGTGTTTGAGTTGCAATTTCCAGGGCCAAACACAAGCAGCCTCGTTTGACTTTCTGAATAGCCCACATGCTTGTTGACTCTGGCCTATGGTAGTCCTTCCATCTAGACCATTGGATCTGTTTTACAAGCCACGTAGCCTTCCAGATCTGCAAGCGCATAGTGGTCCACTCTTTGAACTCTACATGGGAATAACTGAAGAAGAAAAATAAACAAGGTTTTGGGGGACCTGGGATTCGAACCCAGGTCCCAAGGGACTGATTGAAGGTGCCTACGAGACTGCACGTACGGGGCGTTCGATCTGGATATAACATCCTCCGATCTAGAATTCTGCAAGGAAGTTTGTTAGAAACACAAAATATATGACCTGGGAATCGAACCCAGGTCCTTTTCGCTGCAACACCTCTTCCTCACCAACCTAGTTGAAATATATTTATTGGTACAAACGAATCTGCAATGTTACATTAGAAACAAAAACACAGTATTTAATTTAAATATCGAATCTGCATGCTCAGTTTCCCCCTATGGTGTTAACCCATCGAAAATGAGTTATAGTTGTGCAAATCGTAGGTAAGCTCAGATCGTGCCTTCTTACTCACATGTAACACACTCAAACACACATGAATATTAGCAGCAATATGTATATATGTTCAACATGAATTTAAATCATACTTAAAAGTTTGAGATCAAAGGAAAAATTACCCACAGGGGGGTTTTATGAGGGATGCTTCACGATTCAAATGTTAGTATGGACAGAGACTACGCGCAAAACCGTCTTTTAGTGTGACAATCTTTGGCAACTTTACGGAATCTCGTGGGGCAGGCAGCATTTTCTTCTAAGGCAACCTCAGTGCGTTTTTTCGTTTCTGCAGACTTTTTTCTTCTTTGATTTGTCAGGCTTGCTTGTATATAATGGAATGAATTAGGGTTGAAAACCTGGCCTCAATATTCCTCCATCAATGTCTTGATTCTTGATTTGATTCACTTTGAATATCATTCCAAAAATAGCCTAATTCAATCTTTTTTTCAACACCATGCCTTTACACGGATTTGATTTGATTTCTTCATAAAGACTTTCTATTTTTGATTCAATCACGTGCCAGTCTGCTTTCATGCGTTACTGCCAGCCTGTTATGAGCTATTTAGGCCTCCAACATGATAAAAATCGAAAGCTGACCTGCCCCTGCAGGTCCACTTCCCTTCGAATTTGCTTTCTTCGATGGCTTCAAAGTCCAATTCAAACCAACTTTCCCTAGTAGAACCTTGCTCTCCTTACTGGTTCTGAGTCGAATTGTGCCAGCTTCAATACTAGGGCTCCTTCGATTGAACCACCCTTTGCTTCGATCTCCTGTCCTTTTGAAGAAAATTCCCTATTAGGCAACTTCGACCAGCTCTTAGCCTTGTGATGAGTCTAAATTCTGATTCGAAGTATTTAGAACTTCCTTCGTCAGAGCATCTCAGATTAAGGCAAACTCTATACTAAAATGCCACTCGAAGGTCATTTCATTCAGATATTCCGATTGAGGGAAACTCTGAAGTTCTAGTCGAAGGACCTTTATCAAAATGCAAATCGAAGGCCACTATTATAATACCAATCGAAAGATACTTATTAAACTACCAATCGAATGCCACTGCTACAACGTCAATCGAAAGATACTTGTTAAACTACCAATCGAATGACACTGCTACAACGTCAATCGAAAGATACTTGTTAACCTACCTATCGAATGCCACTGCTACAACGTCAATCGAAAGATACTTGTTAACCTGCCAATCGAAGAGCCTTGTTAACAGGCCCATCGAAGGACTTTTGCCCATGCCAATTGAAGGACGCTATGTAGATACCCATTGAAAGGCATTTTGGAGATGTCAATCGAAGGAAACTTAGAAACACCACTCACCAATTTTCCTTTTCTTTAGGAAAAGGTTTGTGACCAACCATGTAGGGGAAAATCATGGGAAACATGAGAGGGCAAATTTTGGGGTACAACAGTTGCCCCTGTTCAATTTTCTTGAACCTGAGGATACAGATTGGCTTTGGAGCCTTTCGTGATCTGAAGGTGGAAGATAATTGAACACTAGAGTGCCTAGAAATTTGCACTCGCACAGTGTAGTGTCAGCATTGTGACACCGGGAATGGGCTTACAGATGCCATTTGGAGATTGCTGATAGGAGGATGGGCTTACAGATGCCATCTGTAGGAGCGTCGATCGCATAAGAGATTCCTTATCGAGAACTTGCATACCTGTTGTTGTGGAATATTCCGCTAGGGAAGTATAACTTTGTTGAGACTTAGGAACCTGCCTATACTTCAACTGAGAGAATGCCTCGGCTGATTCTTAAGAACCTGTCCATAATTCAATTGGGGGGAAACATCTTCATCAAAGTCTAGGAACTGTCTCGTGCTCAATAGAGTATACCGTTGAGGTTATAGAACTCGTCCAAACTATGACGGAGGAGAACATCAAGATCTAGGAACTGACTTATGCTCAATGGAGTATACCGTTGAGGTTATAGTACTCGTCCACACTATGACGTAGGGAAACATCTTCATCAAGATCTAGGAACTGACTCATGCTCAATGGAGTATACCGTTGGGGTTATAGTACTCGTCCACACTATGATGGAGGAAAACATCAAGATCTAGGAACTGACTCATGCTTAATGGAGTATACCGTTGAGGTTATAGTACTCGTCCACACTATGACGTAGGGAAACATCTTCATCAAGATCTAGGAACTGACTCATGCTCAATGGAATATACTGTTGAGGTTATAGTACTTGTCCACACTATGGCAGAGGAAAACATCAAGATCTAGGAACTGACTCATGCTCAATGGAGTATACCGTTGAGGTTATAGTACTCGTCCACACTATGATATAGGGAAACATCTTCATCAAGATCTAGGAACTGACTCATGGTCAATAGAGTATACCGTTGAGGTTATAGTACTCGTCCATACTATGAAGGAGGAAAACATCAAGATCTAGGAACTGGCTCATGCTCAATGGAGTATACCGTTGAGGTTATAGTACTCGTCCACACTATGACGTAGGGAAACATCTTCATCAAGATCTAGGATCTGACTCATGCTCAATGGAGTATACCATTGAGGTTATAGTACTCATCCACACTATGACGGAGGAAAACATCAAGATCTAGGAACTGACTCATGCTCAATGGAGTATACCGTTGAGGTTATAGCACTCGTCCACACTATGACGTAGGGAAACATCTTCATCAAGATCTAGGAACTGACTCATGCTCAATGGAGTATACCGTTGAGGTTATAGTACTCGTCCATACTATGACGGAGGAAAACTGTCGAGATTGAGAACCTTATCTGAAATTCAACCGAGGATAATTCAATTGAGATTTAAAACCTGGTCAGATCTTCGACTAAGTTGAGAACTTAACTGCATTTTTCCTTAAAGGTAAAGGTCAGTCGCATGCAATGCATGAGATGAATCAAGCAACGATGTTCTCAACATAAATGAGATTGTATGGTATGATGCGCACATGCATGTATCATGATGTATGGAAATGATGCTTTAGCTGGGGGAAATAAATCCCGGAGCCGCTGGAGAGTAGAGTTGAGTTCTTCGTTTCTGATGGGGATGATGGACAAAGATGATTTGCGAGAATAAACTTGCAGGAGAAAAGAGCTCCGTTGGGAAATAAGCTTATAAAGAGATTACTCTGTGGGGAATTACTCTGTGGGGAAGAGATGCTTTGCTGAGATTTTAACGATAAACTCCGCTGGGGATTCCGCTGATAAGCTCTGTTGGGGAATAAGCTGATGAAGAGATTACTCTGCGGGGAATATTACCGTTACTGGTGATATTGAACCTGTTGAGGATAGAAGTCCTGCTAGGGAGTAAGAAAGAACTTTGCTGGGGATGATCTTTCAGTTGCAATTTGCTAGGGATAACCCAGTTAGGCTTTTGTGAGGATAACCTTCTGAATTTGGCTGGGGAGACTTATTTGTGCTTCGCAGGGGATAAGCTTCCAGAATCTACTGGGGAAGATGATTCAACTCCATTGGGGAAACTTTTTTAGACTGCGCTGGGGAAATGGCTCCACTGGGGTATCTTGTATTCCACTGGGGAACATTCTTATACTCTGTCGAGGAATATTAAGACTGCCGGGGATGCTCTTACGCTTGCTGTAGAATGTCTTTATACTCCGTTGGGGAATATTAAGACCTTCTTGGGATACCCGACCTTTTTAGGGCTGATGGTAGATTGACTCTGCTTAGGGGAGAGTGTTGCTGATTCATTCATGGTTGCAAGTCTCGGTGGGGAGAGCCACCATTACTATTTTTATTCTGCAGGGAATGATGATATCTTGGTCATATTCTTCAGCTGAACCTCCCTTGGTACCTTGGTGGACAGAGCAACTAGACCGCTCGGACGATTCTTATTGCCCCTACTTCTGATATCACCCGTAATTAGTCCTTTGTTTCGCATGTAAATATTTATGAGCAGCAATTAAGGTCAAATGCATATATCAAAAATGAACATTGGACGTTCTTTGCAAAACAAAACAGATAAAGGGAAAACAGTTTGAAATTTGTCTGAAAATGAATTTGTATTAATTTTGAAGTTTGCCTGTAAATAGGCGCTTTTGTACAAGAGGCTGACGTCCTAGTAAGAGAACACCGCCGAACAAATAGGATTTATACAATTTGTAAAAAGAAAACAAAACAGCTATGTGAATAATTCCACTGGGTTCCAACTCTGTTATCGCCTTTATATCTTCAAGCATCTCATCACTTTGTTGCTTAGTTGAAGATGAAACTGATTGATTATTGCTGTCTGAACTTGATAGTTGATACCGAAGTCTGGATGCAAGGTGATCCAATGAGACATAGTATTACGCTTTGATCCCTAACTTTTGCCTGGACCGCCCTTTCGGGTTTTCAGTCCACCGGGATACCCATTTTTGCTCAAGCCACCTTTTCAGGTTTTCGACTTGCCGGGTGTACAAATCTTTTTTATTTTCATCCCTTATTTTTGCCTGAACCCTTTTGGTTCGCCGGGAAGCCCTTATTTTTTCCTAGGCCAGTCAACCTAGCGGGTCTTTGATTATGCGTAGTATCTTTTTACTATGTCTGCATTGACGGGATGAGGAAGGTCGTCACCATCCATGGTGGTTAGAATCATTGCTCCTCCTGAGAAAATGTTCCTAACTACAAATGGCCCTTCGTAAGTAGGGGTCCATTTGCCCCTGGGATCACCTTGAGGTAAGATAATGCGCTTGATTACCAGGTCCCCAACTTGATACTCTTGTCGTCTGACTTTCTTGTTAAATGCCTTGATCATCCGTTTTTGGTACGTCTGACCATAACAAATAGCCGTAAGTCTCTTTTCATCGATTAGATTCAGTTGATCAAGTTGGGTCTGGATCCAGTCGTCTTCGCTCAAACCTGCATCTTTCATGATCCGAAGAGAGGGTATCTGAACTTTAATAGGAAAAACTGCTTCCATGCCATAAACCAAGGAATAGGGCGTTGCCCCTGTTGACGTCCGTGCTGAGGTACGGTACCCATGAAGAGCAAATGGTAACATCTCGTGCCAGTCTTTGTAGGTTACTGTCATCTTCTGCACAATCTTCTTAATGTTCTTATTAGCCACTTCGACAGCCCCATTCATCTTCGGCCGGTAGGGAGAAGAGTTGTGGTGCTGTATCTTGAATTGCTCGCAGAGCTCAATGATCATTTTGTTATTAAGATTGGTACCATTGTCCGTAATGATCCTCTCTAGTACACCGTATCGACAGATCAGGTTGTGCTGAATGAACCGTGCCACGACGTTCTTGGTTACCGTAGCAAAGGAAGCTGCTTCAACCCACTTCTTAAAGTAATCAATCGCTACCAGGATGAAACGATGCCCGTTGGATGCCGTAGGTCTGATCTCACCGATCATATCAATTCCCCACATTGCAAAAGGCCAAGGTGCTGTCAAGACGTTCAGAGGAACTGAAGGAATATACACCTTATCAGCATAGACTTGGCACTTGTGACATATCCGAGAGTGCTCATAACAGTCATCTTCCATTGTGGACCAGTAATACCCTGCCCGTAGGATTTTCTTTGCCATGGTATGTCCACTGGAATGAGTTCCAAAAGTACCTTCATGCAGCTCTGTCATAATCCTTTCTGCTTCAATCTTATCAACACAATGCAGTAAGGTTGAATCATGGTTTCGCTTGTAAAGAATGCCATTACTGATGAAGAACTTTCCTGCGAACCTTCTCAAAAACTTCTTATCATTAACAGATGCATCCTCGGGGTACTCCTGAGCTTCAAGGTATCTTTTCACCTCATGATACCAGGGCTTTTCTGTTACCTCTTCAATCTCAAGATCACAGCAATGTGCAGGTTCATTAAATTTCCAAATAATGATTCGGGGGGCCTCGTTGTCCCATTTGACTTTGAACATAGAAGACATCGTAGCTAACGCGTCCGCCAACTGATTCTCCTCTCTTGGGAAGTGTTCAAAGGTTATCTCCTCGAAGTGGGGAAGCAACGTCAACACATACTCCTTGTAAGGAATAAGATTTGGGTGTTTCGTATCCCACTCACCTTTGATCTAACTGATCACGAGAGCAAAATCTCCGAAGACACTCAGAAACTTAATCCTTAGGTCAATTATTGCTCGAAGACCCATGATGCATGCTTCATACTCCGCCATATTGTTGGTGCAGTTGAAACATAGTCGGGCGGTAAACGGAGTATGTGAGCCTTTAGGAGATATGATCACAGCGCCAATGTCGTTACCCAAAGCGTTCGAAGCTCCATCAAAATGCATAGACCATCGGGATCCTTTCTCAGGTCCTTCATCCGGTCTAGGTGTTTCACAATAAGTTATCAACATGATATTATCGTCAGGGAATTCAAAGTTCATAGACTGGTAATCATCCACTGCCTGATGTGCCAAATGGTCTGCCAATACACTTCCCTTGATTGCTTTTCAAGTTGTGTACTGGATGTCATACTCAGTCAAGATCATCTGCCATCTTGCTATTCTTCCGGACAAGGCGGGCTTCTCGAAGATATACTTGATTGGGTCCATCTTTGAAATCAATAGAGTAGTGTGAGTCAGCATATACTGTCTCAGCCAGCGAGCAGCCCATGCCAAAGCGCATCAAGTTTTCTCAAGCAGTGAGTATCGGGTCTCACAGTCGATAAACTTTTTGCTAAGGTAATAAATAACATTCTCTTTTCAGCCAGACTCGTCATGCTGCCCCAACACACACCCCATTGAATTGTTAAGTACTGTCAAGTATAAAATCAAAGGTCTCCCTTCAACTGGTGGCATAAGAATAGGTGGCTCCTGTAGGTACTCTTTGATTCTTTCGAAAGCAGCCTGACATTCATCGTTCCAACATATCACTTGATCTTTCTTCAGTAACTTGAAGATTGGCTCACAAGTAGTAGTTAGGTGCGAGATGAATCGGGCAATATAGTTCAGTCGTCCTAGAAAGCCTCTGACCTCCTTATTTGTCTTGGGAGCTGGCATCTCCTGTATAGCTTTCACTTTGGCAGGGTCCACTTGAATACCTTTGTCGCTCACGACGAAACCTAATAGCTTACCAGATCTCACCCCTAAGGTGCACTTGTTCGGGTTCAATCTAAGCTTGTACAACTTTAGCCTGTCAAACAGCTTTTGTAGATGGTCAAGGTGTTCCTCCTCAGTTTGGGACCTTACAATCATATTATGGACGTATACTTCAATCTCATGATGGATCATGTCATGAAACAAAGTAACCATGGCACGCTGATACGTTGCCCCAGCATTTTTCAACCCAAATGGCATGACCTTGTAGCAAAAGGTACCCCACTGAGTAACAAAAGTGGTCTTCTCCATGTCTTCGGGAGCCATCTTTATCTGATTATAACCGGAGAAACTGTCCATAAATGAGAAGACTTTGTGCTGAGCAGTATTGTCAACCAGAACGTCAATATGAGGTAGAGGGAAGTCATCCTTAGGGCTTGCCCTGTTCAAATCCATGTAGTCAACACACATTCGGACCTTACCATCCTTCTTCGGTACCGGAACCACATTGGCAACCCACTGAGGGTAAGAAGTCACTGATAGAAAACCGGCGTCAAACTGTTTCATAACTTCAGCCTTGATTTTCTCGGACATCTCTGGGCGCATACGGCAAACCTTCTGTTTCACCGGAGGGCAGTCTTCCTTGGTAGGCAGGCGATGAACCACAATGTCAGTATCCAACCCAGGCATATCCTCATAAGACCAGGCAAAGATCTCGACATATTCATGCAGCATCTGAATCAACCGCTGCTTCACACTAAGCTCCAGATTTGCACCAATCTTGACTTCCTTCTTATCTGTCTCAGTACCCAGATTTACCGTTTCCACTGGCTCTTCGTGTGGCTGAATGGCCCTTTCTTCTTGAAGTAGCAGTCTTGCAAGTTCACCAGGCACTTCACAATCATCTTCACCTTCGTCTTCGGCTATGTTGATCGGATTTTCGAAGTCATAACTGGCAGTAGCAGATTCGTTACCCGTGAGATCCAGAGTGGATTGAGACCTGTATATGTGAGTGTGTGTAAAATAGCTGTTTTGCAATATATAATAAAGAAAGACAATGAGCGCAAAATTTGAAATGCAAGAACGTCCAATGCTTTTATTAATGATATATGAAAATGACACACAAAAGCCCTCACAAATGAAGCCACGGTGCCCCGGGTAAGACACCGGGCCATGAAGTTTCACAATACTGTCTATTACAAATTCAAAACAAAAAGCTTCATTACTGAGTAACAAAAGTAATAGGGATGAAATCCTTTTCTGTCCAGTTGCTTGGTCCACCGTTGGTCATAAGATAGATCCAGCTGTCGAATTCAGACTCCTCCACGTCATCTTCGATGGCATTTACTCCCGAGTTGCTGATGAACACAGGAGGTCTTCCAATCCTTGCACTTCGAACAGCCCTTTGAGCTTCTACAGTGAAACCCAAACCAAACTTGTTAGTCTTCTGAGTGAAATCAGGAAGTCGGCCCCAGTTTTCATACTCACCCTTCTCAATAACATCCCGGGCATCCTTTAAGGAAGCCATCTTCATAGGAGAATCTTCAATCACAGTCTCAGCTGATGCCAGTGTCTGAGGAACCTCTTCAAAGTGTTGAAATGGGGTCTCAATGAACTCCCCATCCATCTCTACGTACCGGAACGAGTTGAGGTGGCTGACCATGTACTCCTCCTCCCCTTGAACTATCACAATCTTGCCTCTAACCGAGTACTTCAACTTCTGGTGGAGCATTGAGGTTACGGCTCCAGCTTTGTGGATCCATGGACGACCCAACAAACAAGAATAGGATGGCCGAATGTCCATCACGTAGAATGTAGAATTGAAGACCTGAGAACCAACTTTAATTGGAATATCAACCTCACCATGCACCATCCTTTTAGACCCATCAAAGGCCCTGACAATGATGTTACTTGGCTTTAGCTCCAACCCTTTGCAATCCAACCGGTCTAGAGCTTTCTTCGGCAAAACGTTCAAAGAAGAACCAGTATCCACCAATACATGTGCAAGAGTAGTGCCCCTGCATTCAGTGGAGACATGCAGGGCATCGTTGTGGTTCTTCCCTTTAATAGTCAAATCGGCGTCGGAGAAACCCAAACCATTATCAGTAGTTAAATTGGCCATACAATCGATAAATTGATCAGCTAATGTCTCTTGTGGTATGTGGGCAGTCTTCAGGAAGGTAATCAGAGCCTTGGCATGGGCCTCTGAACACAACAACAGTGACAACATAGAAATCTTGGATGGGGTTTTCCCCAGCTGCTCAACTACGTTATAATCACTTTTCTTAATAATCTTCAAAATCTCTTCCATCTCCTGTTTGGAAACTTCAACAGTAATGGTCTTTGGTGCCTCCATCTGGGCAGGCACATCAGTGGCGATCCCTTTTCCCCGAGCGTTAGATGACCCAGCGACAGGGGTAGGAATAGGAACTTGATCAGGAATGGAAGTAGGTACACTTGCAGGTGAAATGACAACAGGTCTTCGGGCAGCTGGTGGAGCAATATCAGGTGAGAAAAGTCTACCGATGCGGGTGACTTTAGCAGGTCCAGTAATGTTGCTGATGCCAGTATCAGCATCAAACTCTTGCTTAACTCCAAGAACATAAACATCTGCCCCATAATGCCAAGGGACAGCTTTGTCAGAGGTGTAGGGGATGGCCCCCGGAACAGTGATGATCACAGGTGCGATCTTTGAAGTAGATGTAATTCTAACAGACTTCCTCGCGGGAGCCTTGGAAGAATTGTTGAAAATGGTAATGATGGCAACTTCTTCAGTAGGAGCGGATGGAACAACAGTCTTCTCAAACAAGATTTCCTTGCTATCTATCAGGTTTTGGATACCTGACTTCAGAGATGGGCAACCAGTAGGTAAAACAGAACACATATGGCAACCTTCGCCACAACCCGGAAATAAACCGGCTAGCAACAGGTTCTTCTTGACAGTCATCAGAGGGGTAACAATATCATCCACGGAAACTACAAACAAGTCTTCCTCTACAGCATTTACTCCATGTTTGGGCATGGGAGCAGTTACAACATTAGGCTTCTCGGGCGCCTCAAACTCAATCTCCTTTGCATCAATCAAGTCTTGGACCTTGTTCTTCAAAGGCCAACAATCATCCGTATTATACCCCGGGCTCTCAGAGTGATAAGCGCAGCGGCCATTAGGGTTATACCTTGGTGACGTTGTATTTGAATTCTTTGGAGCTTCTTTTAGAGTCACCAGATTGGTCTTCAGCAACTGTGGCAGAATCTGAGACAAAGTCATGTTGAGACGGGTGAATTGCCTTCGAGGTTTCTCGTCCCTTTGTTGGTTGTGATGCTGAGGGGCACCAGCAGGTTTTGAAATAACAACCGCATTGACAGCTTGGTGGTGTTCAGGTCTATTCTGTCTTCTTGAACTGTAGACAGCATTGGATTCTTTCTTAAACGGTTTCTTCTCGGTGCTCGATGAGGCACCCTTCTGTATCTTCCCAGCTTTAATACCAGCTTCAATCCTCTCACCAGTCAAGATAAGGTCTGTAAACCCGGCTGAAGAGCTTCCAATCAAATGGTTAAAGAATGGACCAGACAGGGTCCCCAAAAACATATCAACAAGTTCACGATCAGCTAAAGGTGGTTGCACCCTTCCGGCAAGGTCTCTCCATTTTTGAGCATACTCTTTAAATCCTTCACCCGTCTCTATTGACATACCCTAGAGTTGGGTACGCGTAGGAGCGAGGTCGGAGTTATAATGATACTGCCTATAGAACGCAATAGCCAAATCCTCCCAGCTGCGGATACTGGCTCCGTCCAACTGATAGAACCACTCAAGCTGAGTCCCTGAAAGACTGTCTTGAAAGAAATGGATCCACAAGTTCTTATCAGTAGTGTAAGGTTGGATCTTCCTCACATATGACCGGAGGTGCAGCTTTGGACAGGAAGCTCCGTCATACTTGGTAAAGGCAGGTGCCTTGAACTTACGGGGAATCACCACCCCAGATGATAGACCCAGATCTCCGAAGTCCAGACCGGGCACCTTCTGTATCTCCATAGCGCTCAAACGGTCTTCCAGCTGTTTGTACTTATCCTCAGCAGGAGGATACTGTTCTTCATCATAGTCCGTCTCGTTGTCGGAGACCATAGGGCTAGGAGCCCTCCTTTCTTGTGGACTATCTTTCCCCTCAGATGAGGTGGTCAGATCAACTTCATTCTGCAGCCCGTTTCCAAACCTGCGTCCAGTATTGAATAGGATGGTCCTCTTTTTCTTCTTCTTCCTCTCTTTCAGAATCAGGGTCTTCAGGTCCTGCTGACCCTTAGCTAGGCTCATGACCAACTCTTGAAATTGGGCATTCTGGGCCTGGAGGGCCTTGATAGCTTGCTCAGTGGAAGGTTCAGTAGACATGATGATTGCTGAAATAAACAACGAAGAAGATAAGAGACCTGTAAAAGGGTACCTGTTTATAAAGTGCATGAGATGAAATGCGTATGATTTATGATTTCAAAGACAATCGGGATTCAAATTTGTAAACAATAAAGGAAACACACTTTATTAGATTTAACTTCAGAATTTAAATTGTTCAACAAATTTCCCTTAGGCGTTACAAGAATGGAAATACTGAAAAGTAAATAAAAACTGTAAAAGAAATCATCAAAGGTCCATCAATGCTCCCATGGTCTCTTCTTCTCAGTGCAGACATAATCATTCAGGATCCGCTCATTTTCCAGTTGCTTAGTCAGTTTCTGGATCTTCTGTTCTTGTTCATTGAACCTCTCCCGATAAGAATCTCGTTCTTCCTGTAATTGTATCCAAGACCTCTTCAGTGTGCCAATATCAGTGGGCATATGAGGATGGAGAATAGTTGGAAGAACCCCGTCTTTATCAGCAACTTCAAGAGTAGCAGGCCTAATAGCTTCGTATGACATACCTAACTTCTGGGCACGGATGCAGACCCATCTGAGATATGGCTCCATTGGCAGAGTAGTCTTAGGTCCCAACTCATGTGGGTCAGATTTGTGAACTCTGTCCCAAGCCCTTATGACTCTACGACACAGCTCGTCACTATCTCCCTGAAAATCAAAGATGATATGAGGCATCAACATTTCATGAGGCCCCTCTCTTCTGGCCCTTCCAAACTGACGGAGAGCTAAACATGGGTTGTAAGAAATCCCTCAATGGAGTCCGATCAATGGAACATTAGGATACTCTCCACAGCGATCAATCACAGTCACCTCATCCATACCTTTGAGGGTCCAGATAATGTCATCATTATTAAGGGACATCACCCTATAAGCCTAGCCCATTCCTTCTTTGTTCTTCAGTACAGACTTAGGGAGGTGCGAAATAAACCACCTCGACAATAAAGGAACACAGCACATCAAAGTTCCCCTCTTTCGGGCAGTACAAGCATAGAGCTGATGAAGCATATCACCCAAGAGAGTGGGTACCGGATTCTGAGAGATGAAGATCTTGATGGCATTAATATTAACAAAAGTGTCAGGATTCGGAAATAATACCAGACCATAAATCAAGAGAGCCATAATGTCTTCGTACGCCTTAAAGTCTAAGCTATCCCATAAGTAATTAGCTTTGTCAACCAGAAACTTAGCCAAAAAACCCTTAGCTCCACTTCTAGTCTTCCAGTTAGCCATTACCTCTTCTTTGGTCAAGTGAAGGGCTGCAGCAATTTCTTCGGGCTTAAGAGTCTTTTCCCAACCAGTAAATGGAGTCTGCTCCAAAACAGAGATACCGAGCAACTCAGAGAATTCTTCCAGGGTAGGGACCAGCTAGAAGTCTTGAAAGGTGAAGCAATGGTATAACGGATCATAAAACTGGACCAAGACGCTCATCATTTGTTCGTCCAATTTTGAGGTGACTAAACTGAGAAGAGAACCATGCCTCTTGATGAAGGAAGTAGTGTCTGGAATCCTGACAACCAACTCTTTAAGCAAAGTAGGTACTTGAACAAAGTTGATCCGGATAATATTCCTACGCATGGGCATCATGATGTTCTACAAAACAGAGCAAAGATGAAACCCTCTTGTCCTTGAAATAGGTTAGTCCTTATGCAAGATGTATGCAATGTTATGATGTTATGATGTCATGGTAAAGGCACACCACAAGTATTCACAAAAGGCAAACATGGTAAAGGCACACAAGTCACACAAAAGAGCCCTTAGATTTCAGGCTGGCATGAAGCTTAGGTACTACCCTCTTTCAGTTTCAGTTGGTTAAGACCTGTCTTAAAAATAGTAACCGGGTTCTAAGGTCAGTTGGTGCTTAATGACTCCTTAGAAGACCCATATTCTCCTTGTTCCAACACAAGGGATATCGGTACAGACTAAGGTGCCACACCAATGTAGCTAATGCTTCATCCGTGTCGGTCTATGCCGGACAGATCCCTCGCAGTTTATTGCTACTTACCTAAAGGGTATCCCTAGATCCAGGTTAGGATCTATAGAACTCCGATACAAGCCCACAAAATTAAAGCATACAAAGCATACAATTGAAAACATAGTGATCTAATCCTAAGGTACACCTCACTTATAAGAATCCCCAGCAGAGTCGCCAGTTCTGTGATCGGTGGGAATGAGAACTGACTGTTTTGGAATGCTGGTTCGCGTTTGCGTTTGTTTTCGCAAAATTTCGCGGTAAGCAAGAGTCGCCACCGTCTTTTATTTTATCCAACAAGGAAAGGACAAAAGCACAGAAAAATTCCTTTTTGAGATATTTCTCGGGTTCGGGAGGTAGATTATAGAAAGGGAAGGTGTTAGCACCCTTTCTATCCGTGGTTATCCACGGGCTCTTAGATACTTGCTCACTATGTTTTCAAAAGTTTGCTTTTCTTTGTGTTTGTGGGTTTGAAAATAATTTTGTTTTTGAAGAGAGTGTAAGTGCGAAAAGTTTGTTTTTGTTTTAAAAGGAGCAAGTACTTAAGAACCATCTACCTACTCAAAAAGGAATTAAACTGTGCTAATGTCCTTTAGATAATGCTATCCCATTATTGAGGAGTAGGTAGCATCGTCGTTGGAGTTTTCGGGTCAATTCGATTAAGGGACGTATGGTCACTAAAGCAATGTTAGGACGCCTTAGCGGTAACCCTAATGTCTTAGATCATTCTATCTGAGGCAACCGTTTCGAGGCAACTTATGATCTTTGGACAAGAGAGCGACCTTTAAAACTTCCTATACTCAATGACCACGTTCGAGGCAACCAAGTGAGGCGTACCCTAAGAGTGGCATGTGCGAGTGTGTCAATTTTCAGTTTATATTATCTTTACATGTCATGGTGAGCTATTGTTGATTTTAAGTTAATATAGATCTTGTCATGCATAGCCTATTATTCAAACATCTAACAGTTAATGGTTGCGGAAATTAAATTGCGAGAAAATAAAGCTAAGCTATTACAAGGCGTCGGGTATTTACATCGCCAAAAACAAACCCTTGAAAATTAAATTACGATAAATAAATAAGAGCGATAAATAAAAGTCCTAAGTTAAAACTATTACATCCTCGAAGCAATTACAATTATATGGATCAAAGATAATTCACGCGAGAAAAAATTGAATCGAAATGTCCTTTAGGGTTTTGACCCTTTTTATTTAAAGAAAGCATATTTTTTGTTCTTTTTTGAATTAAGGATTAAGTCTAAATTAATAATGGAATTAATTAATTAAAAGAAAATATTTTTGAGTTTTTTATTTTAATTAAGGAAATAAAATTAGAAAGGTAAAAATATATCAAAACCCTAATTCTAAATCAATTTTAATTTATTGCAAAATATATTATCATTAAACCTAATTTAAAACTAAATTAACTGGTTAATTTTTATTTACAAAAATAAATAATGAAATTAATAAATATTATTTTTTGGTGTTTTCTGATTTTATAAAAAAAAAGTTAGTTTGTTAATTAATTTGTTAGTTTTTAATAATAATAATAAAAAGCAAAAGAAATATGAAAAGAAAATAAAAACATAAGCAAACTTTGGGGGGTGCTGGGCCTGAATATGGTGTTTGAGTTGCAATTTCCAGGCCCAAACACAAGCAGCCTCGTTTGACTTTCTGAATAGCCCACATGCTTGTTGACTCTGGCCTATGGTAGTCCTTCCATCTAGACCATTGGATCTGTTTTGCAAGCCACGTAGCCTTCCAGATCTGCAATCGCATAGTGGTCCACTCTTTGAACGCTACATGGGAATACCTGAAGAAGAAAAATAAACAAGGTTTTGGGGGACCTGGGATTCGAACCCAGGTCCCAAGGGACTGATTGAAGGTGCCTACCAGACTGCACGTACGGGGCGTTCGATCTAGATATGACATCCTCCGATCTAGAATTCTGCAAGGAAGTTTGTTAGAAACACAAAATATATGACCTGGGTATCGAACCCAGGTCCTTTTCGCTGCAACACCTCTTCCTCACCAACCTAGTTGAAATATATTTATTGGTACAAACAAATCTGCAATGTTACATTAGAAACAAAAACACAGTATTTAATTTAAATATCGAATCTGCATGTTCAGTTGCCCCCTATGGTGTTAACCCATCGAAAACGAGTTATAGTTGTGCAAATCGTAGGTAAGCTCAGATCGTGCCTTCTTACTCACATGTAACACACTCAAACACACATGAATATTAGCAGCAATATGTATATATGTTCAACATGAATTTAAATCATACTTAAAAGTTTGAGATCAAAGGAAAAATTACCCACAGGGGGGTTATATGAGGGATGCTTCACGATTCAAATGTTAGTCTGGACAGAGACTACACGCAAAACCGGCTTTTAGTGTGACAATCTTTGGCACCTTTATGGAATCTCGTGGGGCAGGCAACATTTTCTTCTAAGGCAACCTCCGTGCGTTTTTTCGTTTCTGCAGACTTTTTTCTTCTTTGATTTGTGAGGCTTGCTTGTATATAATGGAATGAATTAGGGTTGAAAACATGGCCTCAATCTTCCTCCATCAATGTCTTGATTCTTGATTTGATTCACTTTGAATATCATTCCAAAAATAGCCTAATTCAATCTTTTTGTCCACACCATGCCTTTACACGGATTTGATTTGATTTCTTCATAAAGACTTTCTATTTTTGATTCAATCACGTGCCAGTCTGCTTTCATGCGTTACTGCCAGCCTGTTATGAGCTGTTTAGGCCTCTAACATGATAAAAATCGAAAGCTGACCTACCCCTGCAAGTCCACTTCCGTTCGAATTTGCTTTCTTTGATGGCTTCAAAGTCCAATTCAAACCAACTTTCCCTAGTATAATCTTGCTCTCCTTACTGGTTCTGAGTCGAATTGTGCCAGCTTCAATACTAGGGCTCCTTCGATTGAACCACCCTTTGCTTCGATCTCCTGTCCTTTTGAAGAAAATTCCCTATTAGGCAACTTCGACCAACTCTTGGCCTTGTGATGAGTCTAAATTCTGATTCGAAGTATTCAGAACTTCCTTCATCAGAGCATCTTAGATTAAGGCAAACTCTATACTGAAATGCCACTCGAAGGTTATTTCATTCAGATATTCCAATTGAGGGAAACTCTGAAGTTCCAGTCAAAGGACCTTTATCAAAATGCCAATCGAAGGCCACTACTATAATACCAATCGAAAGATACTTGTTAAACTACCAATCGAATGCCACTGCTACAATGTCAATCGAAAGATACTTGTTAAACTACCAATCGAATGCCACTGCTACAACGTTAATCAAAAGATACTTGTTAACCTACCAATCGAATGCCACTGCTACAACGTCAATCGAAAGATACTTGTTAACCTGCCAATTGAAGAGCCTTGTTAACAGGCCCATCGAAGGACTTTTTCCCATGCCAATTGAAGGGCGCTATGTAGATACCCATTGAAAGGCATTTTGGAGATGCCAATCGAAGGAAACTTAGAAACATCACTCACCAATTTTCCTTTTCTTTAGGAAAAGGTTTGTGACCAGCCATGTAGGGGGAAAATCATGGGAAACATGAGAGGGTAAATTTTGGGGTACAACACACGTTATATTAATAGATTAAAGCTCGAGTACATCAATGCCTTCTTGGGCAAAATAATACAAAAACTCTAAGGTAAAAAGGTAGTACGCATCCTCTTTGGTGTAATGTAGGCATTCAGAGTCTGCTCCTCATGAAGTAGTCTAGTGAGTTGCAAAACATTCTTCTCGCTTGCGTAGAATTGGGCTTCGAAAGTATTTCGATCCCCCTTGAGTTGTATCCAATCCCTTTGTAGGTCTTTAAGAGTGGTGGGCATGTCAGGATGTAGGATAGTATATGGAACATCTCCTTCCATGACAGGCTCAATGATTACCGGGAGAATGGAGGGATAAGGCATCATAAGACTTTGAGCACGAGTTCGTACCCATTTGAGGTAAGGCTCAAGAGAGATGGAATTTTCACCCCAAAGTCTTGCTATCTACCTTGTTCAACATCCTCCAAGATCAGATAAATCTTTGGCGAAGACCTTGATCTTCGTTGTCGTAGTCAAATACCAAACCTTAAATCAACATCTCGTGCGGGCCATCCCTTCGAGCATAACCAAAATTTCTTAAGGCTAAGCAGGGGTTGTAGGTGATACATCCCTTAATGCCAAGTAAAGGGACATTAGGAAATTCTCCATAACGGTCGACAATAGTAACATTCTCTATGGATCGGGTGCACCAATGAATGTCCGAATGTTTGAGCGTCATCAAACTTTGTGACCACCTTGAACCTTGCTCATTCTTTAATACAGATTGGGGAAGATGCGAAATAAACCATCTTTCCAAGAGAGGAGTGAAACACATAAGGACACCTTTTTTCCTCATTGTGCGAGTGTGAAAAGAGTGTAGGATGTCTCCTAGCAATGTAGGCATCGGGTTGCGGGATATGAAGATTTTGACGATGTTCACATCTATGAGTTGGTCAGGATTTGGAAACAAAACCATCCCATAGATGAGGAGAGCCACAATTTCCTCAAAGGCTTGCATATCCAAAGAGTTCCAGCAGTTTTGGGCTTTCTCAAACAAGAACGTTTGCTAGGAAACCCTTGACACCACTCCTTGTTTCCCAATGAGTTGTGACATCAGATGAGTGCAAGTGTAGAGCTTGAGCAATCTATTCTGGCTTTGGGGCTCTTTCCATACCGTTGAAAGGTAGTTGATTGAGAATGGGAATCCTCAAGAGTCGCAAGAATTCTTCCGAAGTAGGCACAAGTTGATAGTCGATAAATGTGAAACAATGGTGTAAGGGATCAAAGAGTAGGCGACCATGTCTCTCGGTGAATGGAGAGTTTTCAGGAATCCTTGAAGCTAACTCCTTATGTTGTGGAGGGATCCTTACAAGATTGGCTTCAATAGTTTTCCTGCGAATAGAATCCATATCCTACAAAACAAGAACAAAGATAAATCCCAAGATCCTTGAAATGGTTAGTGAATGTGTATGATGTTATGATGTTCATGATGTTATGTACAAGTATGTATATACAAACAAAGCAAACAAGTCCTTAGGTTTAGGCTTGCATGGAGTTTTATAGGTAAGTACCCTCTTGAAGTTTAGTTGGCTCAAACATGTCCTAGTAATAGTAACCGGGTTCTAAGGAGCTCAATATCACTGGTTTGTTTCCTTGGTCATTGTTTCAGCACAAGCCTCTTTAATGGTGACCGAAATATCCCAAGAAACCAAACCTCAATGAGTGTAGTATCGGGTATCTACCAACTTCAGACTGTACCAAATCTGGTCATCTCACTACATCCTAAAGGCCAAGTTGGTCAAGTAAAGGTTCTAAAAGTTCATTAGTGCTTCATGATATCACTCAACGGCCCCATATTCTCTTTGATTAACTCAAAGGCTACGGGTACCCACAAACATGTCGCACTAACGTAGCTATTGCTTAGACCATGTCGGTATACCCCGCACAGTTTCCACAATGTATTGCTACTTACCTATAATGTATCCCAAATCCGGGTAGAGGATTCAAACCCAAACAAAGAACCATAATGTAAAGTAAAACAAGTCAAACAAAGAAAGCAAGTAAATATGATCTAACCCTAAGGTAACCCCACTTTTAGAATTATCCCCAGCAAAGTCGCCAGTTCTGTGATACGGTGTGAGAACTGACTTGAAGGTTTTGCATTTTATTGCAAATATTGTGGTTAGCAAGAGTCGCCACCGACTTTTCTTTTATCCAAAAGGAAAGTTGAAAAAGCACAAGAAAGACCTTTGAGATTGTTTCTTGAGTTCGGGGGGTAGATTATGAAAAGGGAAGGTATTAGCACCTTTTTCATCCATGGTTTTCTATGGGCTCTTAGTTACTTGCTAGATCACTTGCTTTTTGTTTGAAATTGTGCTTGGTGTGGTTTTTGAAAGTATTTTGTAAAGAGGCCATTGTTTAGGCAATCTTTGTAATGATTTTTGTTTGTAAGAATGTATACAAAGATGTTGATCTTTTGAAAATGTTTTCAAGTTTGTAAGATATTTGAAAGTATAAGTGATTATTTTGAAAATAGCAAGGATGTTTGTTTTGAAATTTAGCAAGTAATTAGGAGCATTCTACCTATTCAAAAGTCTTTCTTGTTCATTTTCTTTTCCTTTGACATTGTTATCTTATCATTGATTTGGTAAGTAACCCTATCTTTGAATATAAACAGGACGGACGTGGGTCATCGTATAACCATGATTAGCAATGTTGCAAGGTATCTTAGCATTCTTTTTTAGGGACTAAGATCATTTGAAAGGCAACTTAGATAGCGTCATCGAGGGACTATGATCTTGTATTTGCTTTGTTTTTGCTAAGATACCTTACATGCGTAATATGACCATTTTGTATAAGGCAACCAAGTGGAATAACCCTACGGGTGCTTGTGTGCAGATGTATTGTTTTCATGCTTGTTTTTGTATTGAATTAGGGTTTTCTAAGTATTGGTTTTAGTCTTTCCATACAAACCCTAATTACTGGCATTTGTATATAAGAGCGATAAATTGCGGAATTTAAAGTTCTTACGCTATTACAACATTTGTGGGAGGGGGATATAAAAATTGAATGGGGATTGCAAGAATGTAAATCTAGTTAGTCTATTACAACCATATTAAATTGATATCAATGTACAAGGAATTAAATGAATACAATGTACAAAATGAATAAATGTACAAAAATGCAAAATATGAAGTAAATGGATATTTGTTTAGATTTTTTAGAGAAAAGAGATTTTGTCTTAATATAATTAATTAAAAGAAAGATAATTAATGAAAAGTAAACCCTAAATTTGTTAAGAAATTTTTTTTAAACAAAACCCTAAACCTATTAGTTAAAAAATAAAAGAAAATAAGTTTATAAGAAAAGTGTTTTTGGTATTTTTGTCTTGGAAATAAATTATAGTATTATAAAATATTTTTAGTCCTTTTTCATATCAAAAATAAAATATTTTAATTGGTGTAGAAAGAAAAATAAATACTAACATAAATTTAATTAAATTTACAAGATAATTTATGAAAAATAAATAAAGTATAGTTAAATAAAAATAATTTTTATGAGGAAAAGTGAATAAATTATGTCAAAATGAAAATATAATATTTTTGTATTTTTTAATATTAGGAAAAATAATTAAGAAAATATAAATGAAATAAATAAAAATAAATAAACTTGGGCCAGGGGGCGTAAACAGCCTGTAAGGGGTTAGTTAGCAAAAATAAAAACAAGCCAGACCTAAAGAGGCCTAGCGCCTGCCAAAAAAGACAAATCAGAAAAACAAAAAAATATAAAAAAACCAAAAGGGTACCACTGAGGCTCGAACCCAGGTCCCAAAGATTACAGGCGCGCGCTTCAACCACTGGGGTGGCTATACATCCATTAACATAAGCAAAACAATAAATATACAAGGCAAAACGTGCCCTGATGACTTCATTTTCAACCTCCAGCCAGACCAACTGTAAATTGCTCATTTCTCATCAAAAATGAAAACTGTAAACAAGAAACTTGTAGAAAATTTTACTCACGATTTCAGAAATGTAAAGCCTTAAAACTATAGATTAAAGATAAGCATGAATTTTAATGGTCCTAATTTGAACCCTAAAAATATCCGAAATTTCAGTTTCAAAATTCTCTAAGCTCAAGCAAAATTAATGGAAACTATGGACATGGTTAGCTTTAGGGCAATGATATCTACATATTTTGTTCACAAATAAACTATTGATGATGCTTGTATGAAGAGTTCAAAGTTGAGAAAACTTACCTCAAAACTGGAAATTGTATTTTGAGTTTGAGCTTGTTTCAAGTGATGGTAATGATCAGGTTAGCATCCTTGAGGTCCCAGGAAGCTAATGCAATGATTAGTTTGAACAATGGATGGCTGAAATGGTCTGGAGGAGTCAATGTACAGAGCTGAGTTTTTGAAAATGGAGGATGGTGTTAATGGTGTTAGAGTTCTATAATAGGGTGTTAGATTTATTCTATGTGATGTTTAGAAACTTTTGAAACCAAAAGGCCAAGAAACACACGAGTAGATGATGAGTTTCAAGTTTTTGGTCAGTTTGTGTGAAAATGGAAGTGTGAAGTGTGATTCTGAGTTATAGATTCTTTCAAGGCTTGAGCATTCGTTTGTTTGTGTCAAATGGTTTGTGTATGTATAAACAAAAGTGTTTGGGTGCATTGGCAGGTCATAAGTACAAGTTCTTAGTTTTTGGCTAGGTTACTTGATTTTGAAGAAAAGAGGAAAACAAGTTTCAAGAAGAGGTACAAGCATGGGATGGGTGATTGTAAGTGATTAAAACATTTATCATGAGTTATAGGACCTGTTTTATCAGAAAAGAACAAGTTCAAGGCTCAAGAACAAGTTTTGTACAAAAAGTCACTTTATCAAAATGGCAATGTAACCTTCCTTCCAAAAATGGATATAAAGCATGTCCATGCATTGAATGCTTGAAGTGAGGCCTCTAACAGTTGTGTAAACCATTAATTATGGAGTGCCTAACAAGTTTGAGGCCTGCAAAGTAGTTTTTATGCAGCATGGTTTGAATTTGAATTTTGTTCATCACTAAAATGACTTGTAATTAAAGTGATAAAACCCTAACTTCATCTCTTCGATTCTCCCTACTCAAGAATAATCTCAAGGATTTCTTGGACATTTTGGAAAGCTTGAAATGTGATATATAACCTATATTTGAATTGATTTTGAATATTACCCTTGGAACTATATGGAAAAGTGCCATGAAGTTGGGTCAAAATCCTGACCAAATTAGGGCAAAATTTCACTAAGTGTTTAGTTTCATGACCACATGTTCATAAAATTATAACTTCAGATCCAAGCACTTTTGGAAGGAGTTGTGTAAAGAAAACTTATAGATTTCATGGATATCTACAACTATCATGTTGGAAGTTTCTCTTGAATCATCTTGCATCATGGTGAAAAATTTGTTCAAAGTTGTGATAAAACATGAAATTTCTAACACTTAGAAAAATTTCTAAGTTTAGAAATTTTGACTTTTCAAAATGAAATCTTGACTTTTTGATTTCTTGATGAATAAGTTTCATATTTTGACATGTTTTGATGAATTATGATCTCTGGCACTTGAATTTGACCAAAAAGTCAAAGTTTGACTTTTCAGTATATAGTTGACTTTTGATCAGTTGCCTACAAAATTCATCTGTCAATCCAATGGACTTGAAATGTTTTGAACGATGTCATTAAGTCAAAATGATGTAATTGGAATCTTGAGATCATGCCTTAAACCAATTGACCATTTGCTAGGCCAAAAATTAGAAATTGCCCTTTCCCAAGCAAAACCCTAATTTTGACCATTTTGCCCTTTTGGAGATTTGATCAAATTTCTTGGGGAATTGTGGTCCAAACTTGATCAAATGATACATATGAGTTTAAAATTTTGATTTGGATAAAAAATTATGAAGTTTGACTGTAAATTGGCCATGGTTGACTTTTTCCCCAATACAGTTGATTTTTAGCTCAACTGCTCAATTGACTGAGCAAAAGTGTGATTCAAGGCTTGAAACTTGTCATGAGTAATCTTGGAGGTCCATAATGATCCATGAAAGTCATATGGGGCATTGGAAGTCCAAATATCCTTGTGCAATCTCAAACCCTAATTTTGGTCATCAGTGCTTAAGGAGGTGTCTTGAGCTAATCAATCCCTAATGTAGTCTTGAGTCAAGGGAGATCTTGTGAGCAAATTCTTGATATGTGAGAGGGAAAATTTTGGGGTACAACAATGGTGAACCACAATGTTATTATCAATCCCTGGAATGTCTTCATACGACTAAGTGAAAATATCAACATAGTCACGCAACATCTGGGTTAATCTCTTTTTGACACTGTCTTCTAGGTTAGCACATATCTTGACTTATTTCTTGTCCTCTTCAGTACCCAAGTTCATAACCTCGGCTGGCTCTTCATGCGGTTGTATGGATTTTTCTTCCTGCATTAACACCCTAGCAAGCTCTCCAGGTACTTCACAATCTTTCTCACTTTCGTCCTCGGCTTGGTAGATCAGATTTTCAAAGTCATAATTGGCAACGGCAGAATTGTTATCAATGGGATCCAGGGTGAATATGGATCTGCAATTTGTTGTGTGGTTATGTGTAAGAACACGTAGATATTTTGAAAGCAATAAAGTAAAATAAAGACAAAGAGCGCAAAATTTGAATGCAAACGTCCAATGATTTATTAAATGAAAATATACGGATGAAAAATGACAACCCTAACAAATGGACCATTGTGCCTCGGGTAAGGCACAAGGTTTAAAGTTATTGTTTAAATTACATAACCAAAAACTTGAAACCAAGAAAACAGAAAATAGAATTTACTCCTGACTAAATGAGATTGGTACAAAGTCTTCAACCGTCCAATTGTTGAGCCCATTGTCGGTAGTAGGGAAAATCCAACTATCTATGTCACAGTTGCTATCAGCGTCTTCCACAATGTTGACTTGATTTTTGTGAACTCCATTATTTTTGATGCAGAATGGTGGTCTCCCAGAATTAGCACGAGCACGACAGAAATCCCTCTGAGACTCTGAGGTGAAACCCAAATCAAATTTATCGGACTTGTAAGGGATGTTAGGAAGCTGACCCCAAACAGTGCCACTACCTTCTTCTACCACAACCTTAGTGTCTTTTAGAGAAGCCATTCTTGGTGGAATCTTGGTAACCTTAGGAATGGTAGGAGTAGCTTTGTCAATAGGGGTTGTCTGAGGAATCACTTCAAAGGTTTGGCAAGGAGTCTCGAAGAATTCACCATCCATCTCAACATACTTGAAGGAATTCAAAAGGCTCACCATGTACTCTTCTTCGCTGCAAACTGTAACAATTTTTCCTTTTAGGGGATACTTCAACTTTTTATGTAAAGTAGAAGTAACAACGCCGGCTCCATGAATCCAAGGGCGTCCAAGCAAACATCAATAGGCTGGATGAATTTACATCGCATAGAAAGTAGAGTCGAAGACCTGGGAACCCACTTTGATTGGAAGATTAACCTCTCCATGCACCATTCTCTTTGAACCATCAAAAGCTCCTACCACAATGTCACCGGGTTTTAGCACAATCCCTCCATAGTCAAGTTCGTCTAAAGCAACTTTTGGTAATACATTTAATGATGAACTTGTGTCCACCAATACATGGGATAAGGTAGTGCTCCAACACTAAATAGAGACATGCAGATCCTTACTATGGTTCCTTCCTGCGGGAGTTAAGTTAGCTTCAGGAAAGCCTAGCCCATTATCGGTTTCCATGCTAGCAACGTAATTTCTGAACTAATCAACATAGATTTCCCGCGTTACATAAGCATATTTCAGGAACTTTACCAGAGCCTGAACATGGCCTTCAGAGCATAACAACAAAGATATCATATATATTTTGGAGGGGGTCTACTCCAACTGTTCAATGATCTTATAGTCACTCTTCTGAATAATTTCTAGTACTTCTTCAATCTCTTGCTTAGAGGTATCTTTAACAGTAACCTCTTTCGGTGCCTCAGTCTGGGCAGGCTCAATCATATGTTCTTTGCCTCGAGTTTCAATAGTTGATTCAGTGGTAGTGATACGAACTTGTGTAGTAACGACTTTTGGAGAGATCTCTGGAGAGAAAACTCTTCCACTTATGGTAACTTTACTAGTCCCACCAATATTTCCAACATTGGGATCAATAATTTCAGTATTTTTATCTTCGACAATCAACGGTTCTTGCTTGACTCCATGGTAGTAGACATCAGCTCCATAATTCCAAGGGATTACCTTAGAAGTAATCCTTACAGGAATACCGGAAATTGCAGACACGTCTTCAAGCTTCAGGTCTTAAAATATACTCTTCACAAAAGGAGTCTTATCAAATAGAATTACACGGTCATCCATCGAATGCTAAACACCTTCTTTCAGCAGTGCACAACCATTTGATTGGGAAGTACAGTAGTAGCAGTTTTCAATGAAACCCAAAAATAAACTGGCTTGCAGCAGCTTCTTTTTAATAATCCTCAGAGGAGTGGTCAAGTCATTCACAGCTGAAACATAAGAAACGTCATTAATAACATTAATGCCCTTGTCGTGATTAGGCATATGTGCAGTGATCATATTAGGAGTCTCGGGAGGGTCAAATTCAATCTCTTTAGCGTCAATCATGTCTTGGATCTTATTCTTCAGAGCCCAATAGTTGTTAGTGTCATGTCTGAGACTCTTGGAGTGATATGCACACCTTGCATTGGGATTATAATTAGGGGAAGTAGTAATGGGATTCTGAGGAGGATCCTTCAATGTAATCAGCGCTTCCTTCAACATGTGTTGCAATGCTTAAGACAACGACATGTTAATTCTTGTGAACTGTCTCCCGTGTGTATCCTGCCTACGTTGATTACTCCGTTGTTATTGTTGTGGTACTGGCACGATATTAGAGATCAAAACTCCCCCCATAGATTGGTTACATCCACTCTTGTTACACCCCTTCTTGTTTTACACGTCATTGGATTCTTTCTTACCACTATAAGACTTCTTCACAGTATTCAAAGAGGTAGCCACCTGAATTTTACCGCTTCTGATTCCATTCTCTACATGTTCTCCTATTAATATCAGTTTAGTGAAACCGGCTGAAGAACTTCTAAGTAGGTGATTATAGAAAGGACCTATTAGCATGCTCATGAACATGTCAACCAATTCCCTATCAGCCAAAGGAGGTTGAACTCTGCTTGCAAGATCTCTCCATTTTTGTGCGTACTCTTTAAAGCCTTCCTCAGAAACCATGAACATACTTTGTAGTTGCATGCGGGTTGGTGCCAAATCAGAATTGTATTGATATTGTTTATAGAAAGCTGCAGCAAAATCTTCCCAGGTATGGATATTGGTACCTTTAAGTTGATAATACCATTCTAGTTGTGTTCCAGACAAACTCTCTTGAAAGAAATGCAACCATGATTTCTTGTCAGCACTGTGTGGTTGAATTTTCCGAACATATGATCTCAAGTGCAGCTTCAGGAAAGAAATGCCATCATACTTGGAAAAGGTATGAGTTTTGAACTTAGGAGGAATGATGACTCCTGAAACTAAACCCAATTCTTCAAAGTTCAAGCCAAGCACCTTCTGGATCTCCATAAATTTCAGACACTCTTCTAACAACTTATACTTCTTGTCAGCAGGGGGATATTGTTCATCCAAATAATCCTCTTCCTCTTTATCAATTATTTTTCCAGAACCTAGGTTGCTTCTTTTCTCAGTTTTAACACTCTTAGCATCTTCATCCTATTCATTATCTTTGTCGAATGGGATATCAAGATCTTGAGCTTGCTTGACTGGACCTCCGAACCTCCTCCCCATGTTAAGAATGCCAACTGGTTTCTTTGTCTTCTTCTTCTTCTCTTTGGCGATGAGCGTCTTCAGTTCTTCTTGTCCCTTGGCTAAGTTTAGGAACATCTGTTGGAACTAGGCATTCTGAGCCTGGAGATCTTTGACTATCTGTTCAAGAGCCATTTTCTGTTTCTAAAATAAATAGTAAGAAGATGAGAAAACCTGTCTTGGAAATCTGTTATGTAATGATATGTATGGTATGTAGATGCATATGCAATATTTTCAAGGATCTCGTGGGATTTAAATTTGTTAATAAAAAGGTAACAACAACAAATATTCTTGTCATTAAGTTCAGACTATAAACACCTTTTAGGCTTACAATGAAAAAAAAAGGGTTACAAAGGAATAAATTATGACTCAAGTATCCCATGGACGCTTCCTCTTTGTGTTGACATATGCATTAAGGCTTTGCTCTTTGTGAAGGCGTTTGGTCAGCTTCAATACTTTCTTCTCACTAGCATAGAACTGAGACTTAAAGGTGTCCTTTTCTTCTTTCAATTGAATCTAAGACTTCTGTAGCTCCTCAAGATCACTAGGCATATCTGGATTAAAAATGGTATGAGGAACATCTCCTTCAACAACAAGCTCCATAATTACTGGTAGGACATCATGATATGGCATTATAAGATTTTGAGCACAAGATCACACCCATCTGAGGTAGGGCTCCTAAGGGATGGAGTTTTTCTGTCCCAAAGTCTTGCTATCAATCTTGTTCACCATGCCCCAAGCATGTATAAATCTTTGACGGTAACCTTGAGGATCATTCTCGTAATCAAATACAATACCCTGGATGAACATATCATGAGGATCGTCTCTTCAAGCATAACCAAATTGACGTAGAGCTAGAGAAGGGTTGTAAATTATACCTCCCCTTATGCCAAGGAGTGTCACATTAGGGAATTCCCCACAGCGGCCAATAATAGTGATATCCTCATGAGATCGGGAACACCAATAGATATCTGAATGAGAGAGTGACTTCATCCTTTGAGACCACTTCAAACCTTGTTCATTCTTTGTTGTACCCAAAAATTTTCCCTCCCATTTCCTCAACATTTTCTCACCACAAGACCCTTGGAGCTCAAGATCCAGTTAGGGTTTCCTCTGCTCAAGACTTCTCCTTGCACTGTTGACTCAAATTAGGGTTTGTGTTTGCACAAAGATGTTTGGACCTAAAATGCCTAAAGTGACTTTCATGCTTCATGTTGGACTCCCAAGTTTATCCATACCAAGTTTCAAGTCTTGATTCCAAACTTTGCACAGTCAATTGGACAATTGACCTAGAAATCAGCTGTATTGGGGAAAAAGTCAACTGTGGTCAATTGACAGTCAAACCTCATGATTTTTGACCCACATCAAAATTATGAACTCATATAAACCATTTGGTCAAGTTGGATCACAATTCTACAAGAAATTTGATCAGATCACCAAAAGGGCAAAATGGTCATTTTTAGGGTTTTGACTGCACAAAGGCAATTTTTGACTGTTCGACCTAGCCAATGGCAAACCAAGCTCACATATGGACTCAAGGACCCCATGGAATTGTCTTGGAATGTTCAACAAGTTCAAAAAATCCCAAATGCACAAGATTCACAGATGAATTTTCCAGTCAACTGAGCCAAATTTGACTGTATACTGAAAAGTCAAACTTTGACTTTTTGGTCAAAATCAAGTGTCAAGATTCATTTTTCATCAAAACATCCCAAATTATGAAACTTGTTCATCAAGAAATCAAAAATTGCAAATTAGGGCTTAAAATGAAGAATTTTCATAACTTAGAATTTTTCTAAGTTATGAAAATCCCTAATTTTTTCCTAACTTTGTCCCACTTTTTAATCAAGATACATTTGGATTCAAGGAAAACTCAAAACATGAAAGTTATAGTCCATTGCAAAATCTACAACTTTTATTCACAAAGTTTCCTCAAAATAAGCTCGTAGCTCAAGTTATGATTTTTGGAACAAGGGTGCAAAACATTCTTAACTTAGAAAATTTTGGACCTATTCTAGGCAGGATTTTTGCCTAACTTCATGGCCACTTTTCACATGCTTCCACTTGGAATTTAAATTTTCATTACAAAGATAGATTGTATTACACATTCCTAGCTTTCCAAAATGTCCAAGAAATCATCAAACAGCCTTGTGGTTAGGGAGAATCGAATTTGGCAATATGGGCAAAACTCACTTTGTTCATGGCCAATTTACATGTCCATAACTTTGGATTTTTGAACTCAGCATGCTCTAAGCTAGATTACAGGCCTTTTATCTCATCCACACTCAATAATTTAATGCAAACCCCTTGTGTTCAAGCCTTATCTTATGTGTTTAAACATTGCATACAAGATTTAGCCATAATTAGAAAAAGCAATATATCCATTTTTAAAAAGTTGAACTTTATGTCAAATTTGCAAATCAAGAAGTACAAGGAAAATCTCTTTGGCACAAGTTCAGAAGCATATCACACTGATCAAGAGGGATGGTTGCAGCATACTTGAGGGGCCTAGAGAAGCTTGTAAACCAACTTGCCATTTCTTGCTTAAGTGTGAAGAAACTTGGCATAACACACAACAACTCTCATTTCTGCCAACACAAGCTAAGACAAACTTGTTGTACACCTTCCAAACATCAAACCTAAGCTAAGGCACGAGAAAAACACCTTCCAAACCTCATAAAACCTCAAAACACCATCCTACTGCAGAAAACAGAGTCACCTCTGCAGTTGAACTTCCACAACTCAATCCACTCGTGCATTCTTGCTAAAACCAATTCATACACACTCCATACCACATATACAAGCTATCCCAAGCATTGGACACGACCTGTAACACCTCTAACCAACTTCACCATTTTTGCTTTTTCTGTTTTGCAGGTTGATTGCCATAGCTTGATTCACTTAGTTTCAAAGCAAGCTAAAGGTTGGAATAGCATCCCTGGACTTCAAGCAAGCTGTACCAATCCTCACCTTGCCTTGAAAGTGCCTCTATTGCCAGACACGATCCAAGATGAACAGGTAAGTTCATGGACTTCTATCTCTCAATATAGGAAGAGTTAGCTTTAAGTTTATGAATGAAAAATGTTCTACTCATGCCCCTGAAGCTATACATATCTTCACTTTCCATTTATATTGCATGTGCTGAGAGAATTTAAGACCTGAACATTGACAAAAATTTAGGTTAAGAATTAGGGATGGAGAAATTCTCTCTCATTTCTGAGAGTTAAGTTAAGTTTTTTATATGTATGGAATCGTGGCTTGATGCTTGACATTTTTGATGTTGTGAGTTTGTGCTAAAAGTCCAAGAATCATGAGATAGCAGAAACGCGTGTTTTGTTGTTCAAGGATGCTGGAGGTTGAAGAAGACAGAGTCTTGGGCTGGGCCTGAGATGTTTTCCTTTTCACACCACTGCATTTCACATGCACCCCCTGGCCCATTTTGAGATATACTTGTCATTTTTCATTTTTTTCCTTTTGATTTTGTTTCCATATTTTTATTTAAGCATGAAAAAATATTAAAATTATTTTTCCAACATTTTTTGCATTTTATTTGATATTTATTTGGCTTTATTTAGTTTTGTATATAAATAAACATAAATATACTATTATTTAAAATAACTAAAAATAATACAAAACACTTTTATTTTCTGATTTTTATCTTATTTTACCTTTGAAAACATTTTATAAAAAATATACTTTTTTTAAATAATATTAAATATTTTATTTTTGTACATATAATATATATTTAATAAATAATGTAAATACTTATATATTTATTAGTATATTTAGGGAAAATACAAAGAATTAATACATTTTATTTTTATTAATATTTTGACCTCAAAAATACCCTTTTTTTACAATATACCTTCTCTTATTTATTTTTGTACATAATTAATAAATATTGCATATATTATATAATAAATACCTTTTATTTAACAAAATTAGGGTTTTGCCCTAAATACCTAAAAAATACCAAAATTAATTCATTTTATTTTTGTTTATTTGACACATAAAAAATAATTTTTTACATACATATGAAAACCATTTTTGCATTTTGCATATTCATTTTATTTTACTTAATTATTGTGCAATTAAATCCCTTGTAGAATTTCAATTTGGATGTAATAGTTAGATTTTAATTTCTTGCTAAAATATCCCCATTTGAACATTTGTACCCCCCATCCCATATATTGTGTTGTAATAACTTAGGACCTTTTATTTTCCGCACTTTAAAAGCTTTCTAATTATGCCATGTTAGAATTAGGGTTTTGTATGCCAAAATCAACCAAAAATAGTTTGACCTAAATTCAAGATAAACAAGCATGAAAATGGACAACACTAATCACACTTGCACCCCTAGGGTACTCCACTTGTTGCCTTCAATAAATGGGCCATATTGCATGTTAGGTATCTTTGGCAAAAACAAAACAATCAAATGATCATGGTCCCTCGATGACGCTTTCAAAAGTTGCCTAAAAATGATCAAGTCCCTTAAAGAAAAATTGCCCAAAGATACTTGGCACCATTGCAATCATGGTCTAAACGATGGCCCACGCCCGTCCCGTTCACATCCTAATACAAGATTGTCCACCAAATACAATGGTGGAACAAAATTGTTAAAAGGTTTAAAACATAACAATGATCTTTGAGAAATTTAGGGTAGATAGCTCTTAATTACTTGCCAACTTGCAAAATAAAAACACTTGCCTATTTTTCTAAACACACTTCACAACACACTTTCAAAACAACTTTCAAAAAACATTGAAAACTTTTCAAAAGACATACACCTTTGTATACATCCCAACATGGATCATTACAAAGGTTGCCACCACATTGGCCTCTTTTCAAAAACATTTTCAAACCCACACACAAAGCACCATTTCAAACAATTGAAAATCAAGGCAAGTTGATCTAAGCAAGTAACTAAGAGCCCATGGATAACCATGGATAGAAAGGGTGCTAATACCTTCCCTTTCTATAATCTACTCCCCGAACCCAAGAAAACATCTCAAAGGTTTTTGTTATGCTTTTTAACCTTTCCTTAGGATAAAATAAAAAGTCGGTGGCGACTCTTGCTCAGCCGAAACATTTGCGAAAACAAACCCAAAACCTCAAGTCAGTTCTCCCACCGTATCACATTCTTCATCACTGATCGGGGAAGGCGCGAAATAAACCACCTAGATAGTAAAGGTATGAAACACATAAGAGTCCCTAACTTCTTCATAGTATGAGTGTGAAGAGAATGCAAAATATCTACAAGCAAAGTAGGCACAGGATTATGAGTAAGAAATATTTTATGGTGTTCACATGTAATAGTTGGTCTGGATTAGGAAATAGTACCAAACCATAGATCAACAGAGCCAAGATATCCTCAAAAGCATGAAAACTCATAGCATCTAGAAACAACTGAGCCTTCTCTATTAGAAATTTAGCAGGAAGGCCCTTGACCCCACTTCTTGTTTCCCAATTAGATACAATTTCAGAATGCTTCAGATGTTAGGTTGCTGCAATATCTTCAGGTTTTGGAACTTTCTCTAAACGTGAAGGGTGTCTGATCAAGAATAGGTACTCTGAGTAGCTTAGAGAACTCTTCCATTGTGGGTACCAATTGATAATCTGGAAAGGTAAAACAGTGATGCTCAGGATCAAAGAACTGGAACAAAACACTCATCACGTCTTCTTCAAAACCCGAGGTAACCAAACTGAGTAGATAACCATGCCTTTTGGTGAATTGAGAGTTTTTGGGAACCTCTGAGACTAACTCCTTAAGCTGGGAAGGCACCCTTATAAAGTTGATCCGGATAGTGTTTCTGCGAGTGAAGGCTATAACCTACAACAAAGAACAAAGATAAATCCCCAGGTCCTTGAAATGGTGAGTGAAAATGTGATGTTATAATGATATGATGTTATGATGTCATGTTTATGTTAAATAAGTAGCAAACATACACAAGTCATACAAGAGCCTTAGGTTTAAAGGCTTGCATGAAGTCCATAGGTAAGTACCCTTCCCCGTTGAAGTTAAGTTGGCTCAACCTGTCATAAAATAGTAACTGGGTTCTAGGAATCTCATATCACCGATCTTTCTCGTAGGCTTTATTTTAGCACGACAACTGGATTACCACCGAAACATCCTAAAAGTCAAATCTTAATGAGCATAGTTTTGAGTATCAACCAACCTTGGACTTCGCTATCTCACTACCTTCTAATGGCCAAGATGGGTCAATTAAGGTTCTAAAAGTCAGTTAATGTTAATGACACCACACAGAAGCCTAATGTTATCATTGACTGACTCAGGGAACATCAGTATAAACCAACGTGTCACACTAACTGTAGCCATCATGTTAACCATATCGGTCTACACCGTACAACCTTTATGATCTATTGCTACTTACCTAAGGCATCCCTAGATCCGGGTGTAGGATCTTACAAGCAATTAAACCCAAAAAAACCCTTAAAGTAAAGCAAGCAGAGCATACAATTAAAAGCAAGTAAAGTGATCTTAAAATCTAAGGAAACCCCTCTTTTTTAAGTAGTAATCCCCAGCAGAGTCACCCGTTCTATAATATGGTGGAAGAACTGACTTTTTGTTTTTAACCAAGTGTGCAGATTTCTAGAGTCGCCACCGACTTTATTTTATCCAATATTTAGGAAAGGTGAAAAGAACAGGAAAAACCTTTGATATATTTTGAGTTCGGGGGGGATAATATATGAAAAGGGAAGGTGTTAACACCTTTTTCATTCGTAGTTGTCTATAATAACTTAATTACTTAGTTCACTTTTGAAAACTTGCTTTGTGTGTGTGATTTATTTGAAAATATCTTGAAATCTCCAATGTAAGGTTGACTTTGTAATGATTCTTGTATCAGTCCTCAAGAATGTATATAAAGTGTTTTTTTTAAATTATTTGTTTGACAGTGTAGAGTGAAAATGTTTTTTGAGAAAAGTTTTGAGCAAGAAATTAAGAGTTTCTTACCCACTAAAGTATTTCTTATCCTTTTCGTTCTCCTTTAAAGATAGTACTATCCATACCATTAGTTGGTAGGTAGCCCTATATATTGGATGTGAAGGGACATGCATAGGATCATCGCAAGGTCATTGAAGGCAACAAGTAAGGATACCTTAGAAATTCGAAGGGACTATCATCATATTATTCATAGGGTCACCGAGGGACTAGATCATCTTTTCGTAGGCAACTTCAGGGACATAGAGGGACCATAATCTTTTGTATCATAGAGACTATGATGATTTGATCGAGGGTCTTTTGCTAAAGTATCCCACTTTCGAGGGACTTGACCAATATTTCATAAGGAAACATGAGAGGATATCCTAGAGGTGCAAGTGTGAAGAGTGTTTGTTTTCAATTTATTTTATCTTGAGAATTAGGGTTTTCTAAGTTCAGTTATTAGTCTTGCCATACAAACCCTGGTTACTGGTATTTAAATATGTATAGAAAAATAAAGTGTGAAATGTAAAGTGCGGAAGATTAAACCTAAGCTATTACATTCTATGAGCAGTTACATAATAGGAAAAAGTACGGAAAATAAATCTACGCTATTACATAGGGAGTGTGTCCTATACATTTGATCTATGAAAATTAAATAAGAAATAAGAAAATAGAAAAATAGAAAAAAAAGAATGTAAAATGTTTTTTATGATTTTTTTATGGAAACTAATTTAAGTGATAATAATTAATAACCTAAGTTCTAATGTATTTTAATATTAAAAAAAGGTTTATTGATTAATATATTAAGAAAATTAAATATTAGTTAAAAAAACCTAATCCTAATTTATTAATATTAAGAAAAAATTAGGTTAGTTTGATGATTGATTAATTAAAAAATTAGGGTTAGAAAAGAATATTAGCTTAAAAGAGGAGATAGGAAAAAAAAGATTGCATGGGATGGGTGTTGAATCCACACCCTCTAGCTTTCACGTTTCATCGCTTGCCACTAGGACAAGCGCTTGTTGGTGCTTGGAAACAAGATATGAATGATAATATATGAAACCTGCATGTCAGTTTAGAAAAATAACAAAAAAATTGCAAAACGCAGGAATCGAACCCACGCCCTTATGTTCACAAACCCAACGCCTTGAACAGCGGTGCTACGGTCTCATCCGATTATACAAAAACAAACAAATAAATATATTATAAACCAGGTGGACCGGAGTGGCGCCGGAGCCCTAGCTCCGGTTGTCTTCTCTAGAGAGCTCTTTTTCCAACCTGCAAAAGTAGAAAATGTTAGAAATCAAGAAGGGCCCTATCCCCCTAAATCGGCCCTTATGAATCCAATGACGGTGTTATTTTCGACTAATTTATCCTGTACAATGAGATATGATGAAAATAATGAAAATCAGTTCAATGATGGTGATGGGTTATTTTGACATGATGGGCTTCATGCAAGGGATCAAACTTGCACTAATTTGTCTCAGGAACACATTGCAAACGTTAGTTCAAGTCAAAGCATCGCAAAAATCAAAATATGAATTTCATGAAATATGCAAAACCGGTTATGCTTGGAATGCTCGTTTTAGGCACTTTTAATCATCAAGAATGATCAAAACATACTCTATGATACCTCAGGGATCAATTTGAATGGATGGTTTGGCTTGAGGATGGATGGATCTTTGTTTTTGATTTCAACCTTTTCTTGGAAACTTCAAACTCCAAACCCTTGTTTCTTGCATAACTTTTATGTTCTTTTTTTGTCTGAATATGGTGAGTATATATAGGAGAAGAGATTAGGTTAAGAGATGGGCTTAGACATCATGAAAAACATATATTTTGATTTTAGTGGAAAATAGATTGAAATCTTGTAAACCATGAAGATTTATTTCTCAAATAGGTCTACACGATTTTTTTGCATGACCTCGGGCCTCCAAAATATTCAGATCTCAAGCCTTTTGTGCCTTATGTATTTATTTAATATTTACTTGATTTAATTTTGAATTTAAATGAATAAAAATTAAAATAAATGAAATAAAAATTAAAATGATGCATGAATGGACCTATAGGTCCATTATGAGGTCAAGAACACATTTGGACTCTGAAAGATAGGCCCATTAGCCCAAAAATTCAAATTTTCTCAAATTGGATTTCATGCCTTTTCTAAAAATTTCCCAACTCACACAAATCATATCTCACTCAATTTTTATTATATGAAGGTGATCTTTGACTTTTTAGAAACCTCAAGATGTCCCCTATAATCTCTATGTTGGTCATGTTTTCATTTGAAGACATTATGTTGATGTAAATTGCTTTAACAAAAAGTCTTTTTGTTGACTTTTAAAATGACATGTAATGTTTTGGCCCATATGTCTCAAATGAAGCATTTTTATCCTTGATCTTAGAGAGACAAAATTGTAGAGAATTGAATTTCCTTTAAAATAAGCTTTGGTTGAGGAATTTTGGATGAAGTATGTGAAATTTATGCTTCGTCAAAGTTCAGTTGACTTTTCCTTAAGAAAACCCTAATTTAGTAACTTTTGACTTTTGATGAATCTTGAGTTTTCTTGATGAATCATGATTAACCCTTGATAAAATGATGAATGTGACTTCAAAATGTTTATGTTGACCAAAAATCTTGAATTTTGACTGTAAATTGGTCAAAGTTGAATTTTTGCCCAATACAGTTGATTTTCAATCATCTGACTAATTGACTGAGCAAACTTGTGTTGCAAGGCTTGGAATTTGGCACGAGGATTATTTGAGACATAAGAGAAACCATGAAATACAATTGAGGAATTAGAAGTAAAAATTTCCTTGAGAGAAGAAAAACCCTAGTTGTAGGTCAACTGCTTAGGAGGAGAATTTGTCTGGTCAACCCTTGAGTTATCTTGAGCAATTGAGAACCCTAGGAGCATGGGGACACCTATTGAAATGATTTGTCTTGAATTATGGGAGGGAAAATTTTGGGTACAGCAGGATGATGATAATAAGCCATGGCAAAAAGAACTGACTCAAAATATTGAAAATTGAGAGAGTTATGCACTTGTGATCACTGAATCAAGCACTTAATTTGGTCAAACTTGTTGAATCAACCTTGAATATTTTGAACTTTCTTTGAAAAATAGAGCATGATGGATCAAATTAGACCTTGAAATGATGTTGTCTTCAAGCACACTTAATGGTGGAGCTTAAGTTTCAATGAAACTTGTTGAAGAAGGCATGAAAATAAACACATGAACCTATGAATCTTCTTGATGAATGCCACCACCAACCTTGAGGAAAAATTGACCTAAATAAGGTAAGAAATCTCTTTGAACCACAAAAACTTGATATCATAGACATAGCCTTGAAGCTTAAGCTCTTGAAATCTATTGGATAACCATTTGACTGAGGACTATCCCTCAAAACCCTAGGTTAGATGGTGAGATGGGCGCAGTTGCATCATCACCTACAATATGAATATCCAAAGAAACATATATACATATTTTCATGTTAGTTAAAAATTAATCCACCTAAAAAACACATGTACAAGATACATAATTCAAGGTGCTTGGTGATCCCTCAAGGGAAAACTTAAAGATAGGATGAAGTAGAAAGGGAGAACCAATCCTAATGTGTGATTTTGATGTATTGATAATATGAGATAATGAGAGATCTTAGGGGCAAACATTTGGGTATTACAACTGCCCTTATTTAAGTGTATTCTATCCGGAGATATGAAGGTTAAAATCTTCGTCTCGACGCGATTGAAGATACTTAAATACAAAACAAACCCTATTTTTGGCCCTAAGATGCCATGTAATGCTTATGATTATGAATGCAAACGGTCAACTCCATAGGTGACACAAAACACCACTGGGGAGGCAAAAATAAAATAGGCAGCGTAATGAAGAGAGTTCAATCAGGCAAATAAGTTACTGGGGAACGACACGATTCTAGGGATGACTATTGTGATACGGTGGCAGAACCGGAACTATTTTGGATGCTGGTTTGCGTTTTGCGTTTGTGTTTGCAAAATGTCGCGGTAAGCAAGAGTCGCCACCGACTTTTATTTTATCCAACAGGAAAGGAAAAAAAGCACATAAAAATTCCTTTTTCGAGATTTTCTGAGTACGGGGGGTAGATTATAGAAAGGGAAGGTATTAGCACCCTTTCTATCTGTAGTTATCTACGGGCTCTTAGGTACTTGTTCATTGTTTTCAAAATTGCTTGTGTGTGTTTGATTTGAAAAGTTTTTGTTTGACTTCGATTTAACTCTTGCTTCTATCTTCAAGAGTGTTATGAAGTGTTTTTGAAACTTTGTTTGAAAAGAGTGTAAGTGTGAAAAAAGTTTGTTTGTATTGAGCAAGTACCTACTAGCATCTACCTACTCGAAAAAAGAATTGTTCTATGTTCGTTTCCTTTAGGCAACTCTATCCCACTATTAGTGAGTAGGTAGCACCGTCGTTGGAGTTTTAAAGGGTCAATTCGAAAGGGATGTACGATCACTAAAGCAATGTTAGGACGTCTTAGTAATAACCCTAATGTCTTAAGATCAATATTCGAGGCAACGATTCCGAGGTAACTTTTCCGAACGGGACTTTGATCTTTTGTTTAGACAAGAGGGCGGCCACTAAAATATCCTATACTCAATAATCGTTTAACGAAGGAAACCGAAGTGGGAGTATACCCTAGGAGTGCGTATGTGCGAGTGATTCAATTTCAAGTTTATTATCTTTGCACATTTAGGGTTTGCTAACCGTTTTAAATTTAATCATACATTCTTGTCATGCAACCCTAATATCATACATCTAACAGTTAATAGTTTGCGGAAATTAAAGTGAGGAAAGTAAAGCTAAGCTATTACAAGGCTCCGGGTATTAATTACATAGCCAAAAACAACCCGTAAAAACAAAACGATAAAATGAAAAGGATAAAAGTCCTAATTAATCTATTACAACTTGTGAGCAATTACATTAATATGGTAAAAATAATAAAGCGCGGTGAATCGAGAACGAGAGAGAAATAGGGTTTTGACCCCGTCTAACCTAATCGAAAGAAACAATCATTTTTGTTGTTTTTAATTATTTAAGAAAAAAGAATAAGGTTTTTAAATTAAATACAAAATTAATTAGTAATTAAATTAATTAAAGAAAATAATTTACATGGCCTATTCTTATATTTTTGGTTATTTTTTTTAGGAAAAAGAAAATATAATCAAATTAAACTAAAACCCTAATTTTCTAATTGCTTTTAATTTATTTACAAAAGAATTTAAGTTACCATAAAATTAAATAAACTAATTTAATTAATTAATTTTTTTTGATAAAAAATAAACCTAAATCTAATTGGATGAAAAAATGTTTTTTGTGATTTTTTAATAAAAAAGGAATTGATTTTATGTTAGTAAAAATAATTAAAACAATTAATAAAGACAAAATATAAAAAAGAAAAAGAAGAATTGGGCCTGAGAAGTCAGCAAAATGGGGTGTGTGAATAGCAAGGCTTGGGCCCAAAAGGAAGTGATCCACGTTGACTCCCATGTTCCCATGCTATGCGTTGACTGTGGTTGTTGGTGGTCTTTCATATGATAGCCATCAGATCTGGCTTCCTGGACATCTGGCTGGTTGGATGATAATGGACCATGGTGGTCATCCCACCTATACACGCGCCTGATTACTGAAAGAAAAACAATATGAAATAATGGGGGGACCTGGGATTCGAACCCAGGTCCTGAAGCCTTTTCCAATCACCTTGCTACCAACTGCGTTAGACACGTTTCTTGTATATAGAATAACAACAATTGATAATATATAATAATGAGAGTTAGTGGGGAAAAATATAAAAAATTGCGCCAGAATTCAAATGAACCAATACAATGGTGCCATGCAAGTCGTCCCTGTCCTCTCTCCGTTGGTAAAAGTCAAAGACTTTTACCTACGGAAAACGTCCGTCACTACAACCCTGGCTTGTTTCAAAACCTCCCATGGGCATGATAAATGGAGTCTAAGGCCATGAATCAAACCGTCTTGACCTGATGAGCACTATGATGCCCTTCTTGTGGGCCAATTTCACCTGTACCAAAAGATCCTAAAACGAAGCATAAAACCCTAATAATGGCAATTCCTGAGATAGTCCACAAAAATGCAATTGAATGTTATAGATAGCTTTAAAATGTTTCAAGGAGTAAGAATATACAAGTATTTCATGCTATAGATGCCAAAATCATGCAATTCGATTTCAAGAAGAAGCCATTGTCGTGGCTAACTTACAGTGAGTTCTAGCGCTGGAAACTCCTTGTTCTTGATTGGTATAGCTTGCTTGTGATCCCAGGAAGTGAATGAGATGGTCATGGAGCCTTGTAATCGCCTGGAAGTGTGAAATCGAGTTTGCACTTTTTTGTGATTTTTCCAAGTTTGTTATGCCTTTTCACGCCTCTCCAGCCTTTTCTTTTAGGTCTGCAAATGTTAACTATATACCAAGGATTGGATTAGGGTTGAAATTATGCTCTCAATCTTTATCCATTATAGCTTTTGATCTTGATTTGATTCACTTGAAAATATTTCAAAAAATAGGTCAAAACCAATATTTTCATGCACACAAAGGCCTTTCACGATATAATTCACTTGCCAACTGGATATAGGACCTGAAATATGCACAAGATCTTGAGGTTTCAATGATTTGGATTTTTTTCATGATTTGTTTTGATTTAAATTGATTTAATTGCAATAAAAATCAAAATAAATAATAAAAATAAGATAAAGACAAGTGGAAAGGTCTAGGGCTCGTGGACCATGCTACCAACTCAAAACAAGTGCAAAAAGTTAGGCCCATTTAGCAAAAATTGCAATTTGAGGCATAGTTGACTTTTGGCAATTTTGCAAAAAAGGTCAACTTCACCAATGCATAACTTCCTCAATTTTGACTATTTTAAGGTTTTCTTGGACTTTTTAGAAAGCTTGATATGTCCTCTACGCAACCCTTTTGGTCTAATCTTAATTGATTCTTCCATGTTCATGTTTGAAGCTTTGACAAAAAAGGTGTTTTTGTTGACTTTTTAAAATGACCTATAATGTCCAAATTCATAACTTCTTGTGAGTGCATATTTTGAACTTGGGAGATGAAGATGAATTGTATGGAATTTCATCCTCTTCAAAATGATCTTTGGATGGGTCATTTCTGATAAAGTATGAGAAAGTTATTCTTGGTCAAAGTTGAGTTGACTTTTCCTATAAAACCCTAATTTAGCAATTTTTGGGTTTTGATGAATTGTGAGAAATCCTTAAGGAATCATGATCAACCCTTGATCAAATGATGTATAATAATTCAAAATGAGGATGTTGACCAAAAATATTGAATTTTGACTGTATGTGGGCCACATTTGACTTTTGACCTAGTACAGTTGATTTTCAGGCATTTGAGTAATTGACTGAGCAAACTTCTTCTACAAGGCTTGAAACTTGACATGGATGATCTTGAGAACATATTAGGGAAATGTTGAGCATTTGGGATCCCTTGGACTCAAATATCTTGATGCAATATGAAACCCTAATTCGAGGTACACTTCCTTAGGAAGGAGCTTGTCTGATCAATCCTTGGACTTCCTTAAGCAACTTGAGGGTCTTTGTTGAAATGTTTTGAGAAATATGGGAGGGAAAATTTTAGGGTACAACAACTATAAATAGGAAAACCAAAATAACGATTAAAGAATCCAAATGCATAGTAAGATTCCAACAACTAAAAATTCTTAACAATGAAAGCAACAAGCTAACAAGGAGGCAACCATTAAAAAGGGTTACCGACTCGACTGGGGAAATAAACTTAACTCTGTTGGAGAAAAAAACAACTCCACTGAGGAAAAGAATACTCAACTCTACTGGGATAAAGCCTAAAGAGAAGACAAAGTATCACTAACTCAATAAATGAGGAAAAAGCAATGGATAACAACGACCGATAGATAATTGTGAAATACCCATTCGCGGAGGAGGTAGCAAAAAAGAGAGTAACACCGACTCACAGGGAATCAGAAACTACTAACCCAAAGGATGTGAGTAAAAACGGTAAGATATACCTCCTCAGAGATGACAGTAAACATCAGTATTGAGGTAGGTAATGAATGATTGGCATCAATACTTATGACTGGAAACAAATGATTGATATCAACGCTTATGTCTGGGAACAAATGGTTGAAACCAACACTTATGACTGGTAACAAGAGTTTGAAATCAGTACTTATAAATGGGAACAAAGGATGACCTTAACACTTATGGCTGGGAACAAAGGTTTGACATCAACACTTATGGTTGGGAACAAAGGATGAAATCAACACTTATGGCTGGGAAAAAAGGTTGAAATCAGTACTTATGACTGGTAACAAGGGTTTGACATCAATACTTATGATTGGTGTTGTACCCCAAAATTTGCCCTCCCATATTCTTCAAGGTTTGCCAAGATCATGCTTCAAAATCTCCCAAGGGTTGCATAGTCCAATTGCCTCCTAATAGTCAAAAATTAGGGTTTTGGTTCTGGCAAAGAATTTGAGGTTTCCAAGGGTCCAATCAAGTCCCACAAGCCTACATACATTGTCAAGCATCCATATGCCAAGTTTCAAGACTCACAGCACCAGATTACACAGTCAAAAACCCTAAATGCTTCACAGTCAACTGCAGGGGCAAAATGGTCATTTGACATTCAAAAGTCAAAAATTTTGGTCAACATCTTATTTTAAAGCCACAAACATCATTTGATCAATTCTTGATCATGATTCTCAAAGTATGGCTCAAAAAGTCTCAAGATGCAAAAGTTTCTGTTTTTGGACAGTTGAAAAAAGTCAATTGCAAATTGACCAAGGCATAACTTCCACATGGTTTATCAAAAAAATTCCATCCAAAGCTCATTTTGAAGAGAATGACATTTCCTACAACTCATATTCACACTTCAAGTCCAAGAAATGCTCTCACAAAAAGTTATCAATCTCAACATTATAGGTCATTTTCAAAAGTCAACAAAAAGGCACTTTAAGTCAAAGACCATAACTTGAGATTGGTAAATCAAAATGGCATGGTACAAAAGCCCTTCTTTAGAGGACTTCAAGAACTTTCTAAAATGTCCAAGAACATGATCAAAGCTTAGAAATTGAGCAAGATATTCCTTGTGGAAGTTGGGAAATTTTTGGGAATTTTGAAAAGTCAACTTTGCTTCAAATGCCTCAAAATTGCTAATGGGCCTCAATTTCTTCCATGAATCATTACCCAAAGGCCATGCACGACCCATTGACCTAAAGGGGAGTTATTTTCTTATTTTTAATTAATTAATTGAATTTTTAATCTTATTAATTCATTTAATTAAAATTAATTATGAAAAAATACTAAATCATGTTTTCCAAATCTTTTTGTGCAGCCAATTCATCCATTATGAGCTCATTATCTCGTGTATCAATCACCAAGGAAAGAATCTTCCATAATTGGCATAATTGGCATGAAAAAAGATTGGAAAAGATTTGACAAAATCAAATATTCAAAGCATTGATTCAAGGACTTTGGGCTTGGTCTTTCTAACCTAATTCATTCACACATATATGCACAATCGAAACCTAATGCCCTGGACACAGAAGTTGCGCCCAAGACCAAGAACAACTTTGCATTTTTTCACAAAAAACCTTGAAACTGTTTTCATAGCTACTGCACGTTTCAAAGCCAAAAAGCCATTCCAATACACTCCAAGACATCCAGGAAGCTTTTGCAATTGAAACCAAGCCTCCACGTGCAGAGAATTGGTAGAACAGAACTGCTTCCTTTTCCAAATTATTGATAATCGTATTTTGAATTCCATGCATGATTCATGACTTTTAATGTTTGATTTATACTAACATGAACATTCTGAAGCTATTGGTGCCATTTGATTGAACTAAGAACGTTGTATCCAAAGTTGCCATTAAAGCATATTAGGGTTTCAGAAACTTTGAAAGAGGGGTTCACACATATGGTAAAATCGGGCCTTAAAACCTATACCATTAGATTCGTGACATCCAAATGAAGCAAAGCCAATACTCGCGCCCTTTTTATATTTGCCCAGGAGCTAATCGCTATTTTTCTTGTTTGAGTTTAGTGGGGGTTTAAAACCCCCGCTATCTGTTTGATAATTGCAGGAAAAATAAGGAAGAAGGAGGACGTGTCTCAGGATGACTGGTGCATTTGAATTATGGCGCGTTGTATATCACTAAGTGTTGTTTTGTATTATATTGTTTGCTTGCCAATTCCTACACAACACGCGCGCATAGCTCAGATGGTTGGACGTGTATTTGGTAAACGCTGGGACCTGGGTTCGATTCCCAGGTCCCCCACTTCTTCCATAATTTTTTTCTTAATATGCTTCTATGCAGTGTGCTCTCAAAGGTTCATCATACGCCCTCGCCTGCTTGCCTGCCAAGTGTCCAGAAAGTCTCATCCAAAGGTCAGAATGTGGAGGTTCATCATGCACGCTAGTCAACCCTTCCACACACAATTCCTGAAAGTCAATAAAGGCCTTATTCTTGGGCCAAAAATGCTTCAAACACACCTCTCAATTGGGTCAGCCACCCCCATGGTTTGCATATTTTTACTTTTTATTTTAATTATCTTTTTTTTCTTTTATTTGTTTTATTGTCTTATTTAATTCAGAAAAAATAATTTTCATAACACAAAAAAAATCAGAAATCATAAAAAATAAAATATGTTTATTTAATATTTAATCCATTAATATTTTTGTAAATAAATTTTTAATAATCAATTTAGCTTAATTTAGGGTTTTAATTTTAATGTTTTTCTTAAATAATTAAAATAGGTAGAAATTAGGTTTAGCATTTTTATCTTTTTTCTTAATAAATAATTTCTTCTTCTCATTATTATTATTAATTATTAATTATTTTGTAAATACTCATGTAATTAAATAATTAGCATAAATTAGGTTAAAACTTTAATCTTTTTTCTTTAATAATTAAAAAATATTTAGAATTAGGGTTTCTTTTAATTAATTCTCTTTATTTCCATTAAATACAAAAAAACATAAAAAATAACTTCTTTTCTTTATTGAATAATTAATTAATTTTTTTAATTTCATTTAATTTCTTTAAAGGGTCCAACACCCTCGCATATTCGATTCTAATTTCTTTCCGCGCGTTTGTTCTTATTTTTCGTTTTAAATATAATGTAATTGCTCAAGCCTTGTAATAGTAATTAGGAAATTTATTTACTTTCCGCATTTTATTAAAAAACGGGTCTTTGTTAATTTGGCGATGTATAGACCCGCGCCTTGTGATAACGTAGGACTTTATTTTCCGTACTTTAATTTCCGCACCCCTTAACTGCTAAACTTTGCATGAAAGAATGAATGACCCAAATAAAATCAAAGCGTAGCTCACCCAATGCATGATCAAGATAAAACATAACTGAAAACAACACACGAATTCACACACCACTCTTAGGGTACGCCTCACTGTTGCCTTGCCCCTCGAAACGTGGTCGTCGAGTATAGGACATTTTAGTAAGTCCTTATGTCCATGAACATGGCATAAGGGTAGCTTCTAAGGTGCCCTATTGTTGCTCTGGTGACCACACTGTCCCTACAAACGAATCGACCCGAACACCTCCAACGGTGGTGCTACCTACCTCTCAATGGTGGGATGGCACTACCTTAAGGACATTTACACAGCCTAATTCCTTAGGGTAGGTGGATGACTCGTAGATACTTGCTCTAATTCAAAACAAATCAAAAACTTCTTTTCACACCGACACTTTTCAAAAAACTTTCAAAAAACAATTTTTCAAACACTCTTGAGGACTGATACAAGAGTCGATCTGAAACTTTAAACGAAACTTTTTCAAACCCACTCACAATTGAAAAGCAAACAAACATTTTTGAAAACATAAATGAGCAAGTATCTAAGAGCCCATGGATAACCTTGGATAGAAAGGGTGCTAACACCTCCCCTTTCTATAAATCTACCTCCCGAACCGAGAGATAATCTCATAAGGAATTTTGCTGTGCTTTTGTCCTGTCCATGTTGGAGAAAATAAAAGACGGTGGCGACTCTTGCTTACCGCGACATTTCGCGAACCAGCGTTAAACAGTCAGTTCCAGATCCACCGATCACAGAACTGGCGACTCTGCTGGGGAAATCCTATAAAGTGAGGTGTACCTTAGGACTAAGATCACTTGTGTTTTCAATTGTTGTACTTGTTTGCTTTATTATTGTGGGCTGCATCGGAGTTACATAGATCCTAACCCGGATCTGGGGATACCCTATTAGGTAGCATAAGCTGTGAGGGACCTGTCCGGCGTAGACCGACATGGGTGAAGCAGTGGCTACGTTGGTGTGGCACCTTGGTCTGTACCGATATCCCTTATGTTGCAACGAGGAGAATATGGGTCTTCTGAGGAGCCATTAAGCACCAACCGACCTTAGAACCTTAAATGACCCAACTTGGCCAATAGAACAGTAGCAGTATGCTACGCCCATTGAGGCTAAACTCTCGTGATGGTTCTGGCTGCAAGAAAAGATTGCGATGCTGGAGTTATGACCGATTGAGGGTAGTCAGTGATATTGGGATCCTCTAGAACCCGATTACTTCTGATAGGACAGGTCTTAACCAACAAACTGAAAGAGGGTAATACCTAGACCCCATGCTGGCCTAAACTCTAAGGACTCTTTATGTGACTTGTGTGCCTTTAAACTTGACTATTTGCATGCTTGTTATCTAACAACACGGGTTCCTTGCATGTTTTGTTTATGGTCCTTAATCTGGACCCATAACAGGGTTACATACATCACCCCATGCATAGCATAACATCATACCATTGCATACATCCCGCATAAGGACTAATCCGTTTCAAGGATCTCAGGGGCTTGTGATGCAGGTCGTGATGAATCAGAATGTTTAGCAAGGGGCAAAGGGGATTTATTTTCCTCTAGCCAGGTTGATGATCTGAGTCAGAGGCTATGACCCACTAGATATGGTGAGCCTTTGACCCTTGAAGAAGGACTCTCAACAACATGAAGTTCCTTCAATCAAGCTACCAGAGTCCAATTCTAACAATCTTCTTGTTTACCCCGCGAGGTCCTTGAAAACATTGCATGCATACATACACATCATTGCATTACAGGTATCCTCGTTACAGGTCACTTACCTTCTTCGCTGTTTATTTCAGCAATGGCTTCCCAACAAGATAACCAGGGTCTTCAGGCTCAAGAGACTCAGTTCAGGGAAATCTTCCTGAGCCTATCCAAGGGGCAAGAAGAGTTGAGAACACTCCTCATGGGGACTTTGGTCAGGAATAGCCCAGAAGACGATAAAGACGAACGGCTAAAATGTCTGCAAGCTGAGGTAGATACAATGAGAACCCAGATGCTGGGGCAGATGACTCTCATTCAAGACTTAGCTCAAAGACAAGAAGAGCTCAGGGTTCTCGTCAACCAACTGCTTCGGGATAACCAACTGGGGAAAACATCTGAGGTTGAAGAGCCAGTCACCATCAAATTCCCTTTGAGACAAGAAGACAAGGGAAAAGCTCCTCAATTTGCTTCAGGGTCACAAATTCAGCATCAACCTCACCAGCTTCAGCAAGACATTATGAAGTAAGTAGTCAGGGTTGGAGACCAAACTGGTAATCAGCCTCCAAGAAGTCAAAGGTTTGGTTCAACGAATAGGCCTCTCCAAGCTGCCACCACTTCACAGGTCCAACAACGACCTCGCCAAGAACAACGGGTCGATCAGAGCGAGCCAGACAAGCCCAGGAGGCAATTCACCCAGCTTAACACGTCGCTGTCCCAAGCTTTGCAACACCTGTTAAAGTTGAATCTGGTGACGTTGATAGGACCTCACCCTAATCCTAAGACTTCTTCACCCAACTATAATCTTGGGGCCAGATGTGCATACCATTCTAACAGCCCGGGGCATGATACTGACAACTGTTGGAAGTTGAGGTACAAAATCCAAAACCTGATCGATGAAGGAGCAGTGGAATTCACCCAAGATGGTCAGGTCGAGTTCTTCTACTATCCCTGCGAGATTCACCATTTGAAGTGACAAGTCCTGAGACTAGAAGACTTTTGTTCATTCGAATGTTCAAGTTGCATTTTTCTTTGATTGTTCAAACAATTATTGTCATAGCAAACTTTGTAATTTCATTAATACATCGCATATGTCTGTTTTGAATCAATATATTCGCATTCGCTATATTCAAACTGATTTCATATTTTTTGATGATCAACTCTTGATTAAGAAATTCTAAGCCTCTTGAGGGAGGATGACGAAAACGATACCAAGATCCTTACAATATGCTTTTGAACAGACCCCACTGATGAGGTACAGGAATTGTTTCAATCCCTAAACACTGGAGTTATAAGGAAGATAATCCCTCATCAACCCCTCTGAGCCAAAGAAGTAGGAGTTTTTCTTTTCGAAAATTAAAACCCTTTATCATAACCTGGGGCAGGGTAGTTCTCTCAGTTGATCCAAGTGCATAACAAATGGCACCAAAGAGGTCCTTACAAAAAAAAAGAAGACAATAATGATTCCGAATAATCATAAGGATAGGCAGTCATTATATCTCAAAAATAAAAACCCAATAAGTCAAAACCTATGAAGGAGACTTACAAAACTGGGGCATCCCGCTGACTGTAATCACAAAAGAAACAGTTCAAGCAAAATTTAGGGATAGCGAAATCAAAAAGAAAGAGGTCATACAAACCCTCAACAAAAACAAAAAATGACTGCCTATTCAGAATAAATCATCAATATCTGAACCATCATTGGAACATCAGGACAAAGACTCAAACAAGGTCTAACACACGATCAATTGAGCTTAGGTTTGAAGAACATCACGAAGAACGGGTGGGTACAAATAATTTGAGCCTTTATCCTTTGTTTCTTAAACCGTGAACCAGGCCACATTATAACCCTTAAAAAGTCCTAGCTGAAGCATGGGTTAGTTCGAAAGCATACTGTTACAAAAGGTATCCTGACTCCTTAAGGCTTGCGGTAAAATAACGAGTTGACATCGCAGTTTACAAAATTCACTTGTTTTTACTAAAAAATGCATTTTCAAAAAACTTCAAGACAGACATAAGCTTTGCATTTCTAATATAACATTGCTTGCATATGACTAGTTGTTTGAACAACAGAGAAATTCGCATGACGAAATTCTAATGAACAAGAGTATCTCCAATCAAGGGGCACGGCATGATCATGGTCTACCATCTGGGGAAGTTAAGTCAAGATCCAGAGAATCTCTCAAATGCCAAGATAACCAGGGGCAAATCTCCGCCTGAGTCACGTGGGGGATGGGACATGAATTCCAGCTATGAATCTTGCCTAATCAAACAAAGACCTTCTGGTAGTACGACAACACTTCTGACAGGGGCAACTCCTTACATTCTGAGAGCGTGGACATAGTCGAAAAAATACTGCGCATAATCAAAGACCCGCTAGGTTGACACACCTAGGCAAAAATAAGGGCTTCTCGGCGAACTAAAAGGGTTCGGGCAAAAATAAGGGATGAAAATGAAAAAATCTGCCCACCCGGCAAGTCGAAAACCTGAAAAGGCGGCTTGGGCAAAAATGGGTATCCCGGTGGGCTGAAAACCCGAAAGGGCGGTCTAGGCAAAAGTTAGGGATCAAAGCGTACGACTATGTCCCAGCATCTCGTCACTTGCCTACCAGAGGAAGATTTGTCAATCGGAAGTCATCAAGCACCTCCACAAGGTATCTTCTGCCCTCACCTCAGAAATAGGGCCAATAATGAGTTGTCTAAGCAATCTAGTTGCTCTGTCCACCAAGATATCTTAATTCCCCAGAGAGTGAGCCAAGATTTAACATTTTCCTCCCAAGCAGTTGGTCTCCCATCAGCCCTAACCAAGGCACAGTATCTCCAGCGAGTCAGTAACCCTCTCCCCAAAGCAGAGTTAGCCTACTCTGTCAGCCTTAAGGAAGTTGGGTATCCCCAGCAAATCCCAACATTCCCCAGCAGCATACAAACATTCTTAACAAGCATCCCCGACAGTCTTAATCTGAGATTGTTCCCCGACGGTATACCAGACATTCAGTGGAGCCACCTCCCCAATATATCTCAAGGATTTCCCCAGGAGAGTCCAGACCAAAGTTTCCCCAGGAAAATGGAATCCAATCTCCCCAACAGTAAGCTTATCCCCAGTAGATTCTGGAAGCTTTCCCCCCTGCAGAGCACGAACGCGTCTCCCGGCTTTATTTAAAGGTTATTCCCCTACCAGGATATAACTGGGTTATCCTCAGCCAAAAGTCACGGAAAGATCATCCTCGGCGAAGTCTTCTTATCCCCAGCGGAGTCTATTAAAACTTCCAAGATAACAACGGTATCCCCAGCAAAGTTATCATCAACATCCCAGCAAAGTACCTCTCTTCACACAGAGTATTGTTCCCCAGCAAGATCTCTAGAATAATTTCTCCCCGCAGAGTAATCCATTCGCCAAGTTTATTCCCCAACGGAGTCATCTTCTCCTACCGGTATTCTTGCAACTATCATCCCCAGCGGAAACAACGAAACTCTTCTCGTCAACATCAGCCCAGGACTTAACTTCCCGGCACCCGTCAAGGATTTATTTTCCTAAGACAAAAACATACATTCATAAACATCGCATCTTCATACATTATAGCATGCATATACGCATCATGAACATACAATCTCACTTATCACATCTCGCATGTCATATATCATGACATCGCATACAACTAACGTTTTGTCTTTTCAGGACAAAGGTTAATACAAAGATAATTATTATCAACGGTCGCAACTAAAGATCCGATTCCTGTATCTTTCCAGGGTGTATCTGTTGACGACTATGCATTACCAGACCCGATTCCTGTATCTTGCCAGGGTTCGTCTGAAGAGTTTGAGGATCCGATTCCTGTATCTTGCCAGGGTGTATCTGTTGACGACTAGCATTACCAGACCCGATTCCTGTATCTTGCCAGGGTGCGTCTGAAGAGTTTGAGGATCCGATTCCTGTATCTTGCCAGGGTGTATCTGTTGACGACTAACGTTACCAGACCCGATTCCTGTATCTTGCCAGGGTGCGTCTGAAGAGTTTGAGGATCCGATTCCTGTATCTTGCCAGGGTGTATCTGTTGACGACTATGCATTACCAGACCCGATTCCTGTATCTTGCCAGGGTGCGTCTGAAGAGTTTGAGGATCCGATTCCTGTATCTTGCCAGGGTGTATCTGTTGACGACTAGCATTACCAGACCCGATTCCTGTATCTTGCCAGGGTGCATATGAAGAGTTTGAGGATCCGATTCCTGTATCTTGCCAGGGTGTATCTGTTGACGACTAGCATTACCAGACCCGATTCCTGTATCTTGCCAGGGTGCGTCTGAAGAGTTTGAGGATCCGATTCCTGTATCTTGCTAGGGTGTATCTGTTGACGACTAGCATTACCAGACCCGATTCCTGTATCTTGCCAGGGTGCGTCTGAAGAGTTTGAGGATCCGATTCCTGTATCTTGCCAGGGTGTATCTGTTGACGACTAGCATTACCAGACCCGATTCCTGTATCTTGCCAGGGTGCGTCTGAAGAGTTTGAGGATCCGATTCCTGTATCTTGCCAGGGTGTATCTGTGGACGACTAACATTACCAGACCCGATTCCTGTATCTTGCCAGGGTGCGTTTGAAGAGTTTGAGGATCCGATTCCTGTATCTTGCCAGGGTGTATCTGTCGACGACTGTATTCTCCGGACTCGATTCCTGTATCTCGCCAGGGCACGTCTGAAGAGTTTAAAGATTCGATTCCTATATCCAGCCATGGCACATCTACACAAAGAGTTTGAAGACCAACTCCTGTAACAGGCCAGGTGATTATCTTTCCTTTTTTCAGGTACGCAAGTTCTCGCTAAGGGAACTCTTACGCGATTGACACCCAGATGGCATCTATAAGCCCATCCACCTATCCATCACCTCTCAATATGGCATCTATAAGCCCATCTTCCTATCCATCAATCTCCAAATGGAATCTGTAAGCCCATTCCCATCATCACACTGCTAACATGTGAGCGCAAATTTCTGGGCACTCTAGTGTTCAATCATCTTCCACCTTCGGATTACGAAAGGCACGACAGCCAATCTACATCCTCAGGTTTAAGAAGATTGAACAGGGGCAACTGTTGTACCCCAAAATTTGCCCTCCCATATTCTTCAAGGTTTGCCAAGATCATGCTTGAAAATCTCCCAAGGGTTGCACAGTCCAATTGCCTCCTAACAGTCAAAAATTAGGGTTTTGGTTCTGGCAAAGAATTTGAGGTTTCCAAGGGTCCAATCAAGTCCCACATGCCTACATACATTGTCAAGCATCCATATGCCATGTTTCAAGACTCACAGCACCAGATTACACAGTCAAAAACCCTAAATGCTTCACAGTCAACTGCAGGGGCAAAATGGTCATTTGACAGTCAAAAGTCAAAATTTTTGGTCAACATCTTATTTTAAAGCCACAAACATCATTTGATCAATTCTTGATCATGATTCTCAAAGCATGGCTCAAAAAGTCTCAAGATGCAAAAGTTTCTATTTTTGGACAGTTGAAAAAAGTCAACTGCAAATTGACCAAGGCATAACTTCCACATGGTTTATCAGAAAAATTCCATCCAAAGCTCATTTTGAAGATAATGACATTTCCTACAACTCATATTCACACTTCAAGTCCAAGAAATGCTCTCACAAAAAGTTATCAATCTCAACATTATAGGTCATTTTCAAAAGTCAACAAAAAGGAACTTTAAGTCAAAGACCATAACTTGAGATTGGTAAATCAAAATGACATGGGACCAAAGGCATTGGTTAGAGGACTTCAAGACCTTTCTAAAATGTCCAAGAACATGATCAAAGCTTAAAAATTGATCAAGATATGCCTTGTGGAAGTTGGGAAATTTTTGGGAATTTTGAAAAGTCAACTTTGCTTCAAATGCCTCAAAATTGCTAATGGGCCTCAATTTCTTCCATGAATCATTAACCAAAGGCCATGCACGACCCATTGACCTAAAGGGGAGTTATTTTCTTATTTTTAATTAATTAATTGAATTTTTAATCTTATTAATTCATTTAATTAAAATTAATTATGAAAAAATACTAAATCATGTTTTCCAAATCTTTTTGTGCAGCCAATTCATCCATTATGAGCTCATTATCTCGTGTATCAATCACCAAGGAAAGAATCTTCCATAATTGGTATAATTGGCATGAAAAAAGATTGGAAAAGATTTGACAAAATCAAATATTCAAAGCATTGATTCAAGGACTTTGGGCTTGGTCTTTCTAACCTAATTCATTCACACATATATGCACAATCGAAACCTAATGCCCTGGACACAGAAGCTGCGCCCAAGACCAAGAACAACTTTGCATTATTTCACAAAAAACCTTGAAACTGTTTTCATAGCTACTGCACGTTTCAAAGCCAAAAAGCCATTCCAATACACTCCCAAGACATCCAGGAAGCTTTTGCAATTGAAACCAAGCCTCCACGTGCAGAGAATTGGTAGAACAGAACTGCTTCCTTTTCCAAATTATTGATAATCGTATTTTGAATTCCATGCATGATTCATGACTTTTAATGTTTGATTTATACTAACATGAACATTGTGAAGCTATTGGTGCCATTTGATTGAACTAAGAACGCCTGTATCCAAAGTTGCCATTAAAGCATATTAGGGTTTCAGAAACTTTGAAAGAGGGGTTCACACATATGGTAAAATCAGGCCTTAAAACCTATACCATTAGATTCGTGACATCCAAACGAAGCAAAGCCAATACTCGCGCCCTTTTTATATTTGCCCAGGAGCTAATCGCTATTTTTCTTGTTTGAGTTTAGTGGGGGTTTAAAACCCCCGCTATCTGTTTGATAATTGCAGGAAAAACAAGGAAGAAGGAGGACGTGTCTCAGGATGACTGGTGCATTTGAATTATGGCGCGCTGTATATCACTAAGTGTTGTTTTGTATTATATTGTTTGCTTTCCAATTCCTACACAACACGCGCGCATAGCTCAGATGGTTGGACGTGTATTTGGTAAACGCTGGGACCTGGGTTCGATTCCCAGGTCCCCCACTTCTTCCATAATTTTTTTCTTAATATGCTTCTATGCAGTGTGCTCTCAAAGGTTCATCATACGCCCTCGCCTGCATGCCTGCCAAGTGTCCAGAAAGTCTCATCCAAAGGTCAGAATGTGGAGGTTCATCATGCACGCTAGTCAACCCTTCCACACACAATTCCTGAAAGTCAATAAAGGCCTTATTCTTGGGCCAAAAATGCTTCAAACACACCTCTCAATTGGGTCAGCCACCCCCATGGTTTGCATATTTTTACTTTTTATTTTAATTATCTTTTTTTTCTTTTATTTGTTTTATTGTCTTATTTAATTCAGAAAAAATAATTTTCATAACACAAAAAAAATCAGAAATCATAAAAAATAAAATATGTTTATTTAATATTTAATCCATTAATATTTTTGTAAATAAATTTTTAATAATCAATTTAGCTTAATTTAGGGTTTTAATTTTAATGTTTTTCTTAAATAATTAAAATAGGTAGAAATTAGGTTTAGCATTTTTATCTTTTTTCTTAATAAATAATTTCTTCTTCTCATTATTATTATTAATTATTAATTATTTTGTAAATACTCATGTAATTAAATAATTAGCATAAATTAGGTTAAAACTTTAATCTTTTTTCTTTAATAATTAAAAAATATTTAGAATTAGGGTTTCTTTTAATTAATTCTCTTTATTTCCATTAAATACAAAAAAACATAAAAAATAACTTCTTTTCTTTATTGAATAATTAATTAATTTTTTTAATTTCATTTAATTTCTTTAAAGGGTCCAACACCCTCGCATATTCGATTCTAATTTCTTTCCGCGCGTTTGTTCTTATTTTTCGTTTTAAATATAATGTAATTGCTCAAGCCTTGTAATAGTAATTAGGAAATTTATTTACTTTCCGCATTTTATTAAAAAACGGGTCTTTGTTAATTTGGCGATGTATAGACCCGCGCCTTGTAATAGCGTAGGACTTTATTTTCCGTACTTTAATTTCCGCACCCCTTAACTGCTAAACTTTGCATGAAAGAATGAATGGCCCAAATAAAATCAAAGCGTAGCTCACTCAATGCATGATCAAGATAAAACATAACTGAAAACAACACACGAATTCACACACCACTCTTAGGGTACGCCTCACTGTTGCCTTGCCCCTCGAAACGTGGTCGTCGAGTATAGGACGTTTTAGTAAGTCCTTATGTCCATGAACATGGCATAAGGGTAGCTTCTAAGGTGCCCTACTGTTGCTCTGGTGACCACACTGTCCCTACAAACGAATCGACCCGAAAACCTCCAACGGTGGTGCTACCTACCTCTCAATGGTGGGATGGCACTACCTTAAGGACATTTACACAGCCTAATTCCTTAGGGTAGGTGGATGACTCGTAGATACTTGCTCTAATTCAAAACAAATCAAAAACTTCTTTTCACACCGACACTTTTTAAAAAGCTTTCAAAAAACAATTTTTCAAACACTCTTGAGGACTGATACAAGAGTCGATCTGAAACATTAAACGAAACTTTTTCAAACCCACTCACAATTGAAAAGCAAACAAACATTTTTGAAAACATAAATGAGCAAGTATCTAAGAGCCCATGGATAACCATGGATAGAAAGGGTGCTAACACCTTCCCTTTCTATAAATCTACCTCCCGAACCGAGAGAGAATCTCATAAGGAATTTTGTTGTGCTTTTGTCCTGTACATGTTGGAGAAAATAAAAGACGGTGGCGACTCTTGCTTACCGCGACATTTCGCGAACCAGCGTTAAACAGTCAGTTCCAGATCCACCGATCACAATTGGTAACAAAGGTTTGCCATAATTCCTTTTGACTGGTAACAAAGGATTGACATCAACACTTATGGTTGGGAACAAATGGTTGACATCAACACTTATGACTGGGAACAACTCAACTCTATTGGGGTAAAGTCCAATGAGGAGAATGAGATAAATGCCGATTAAACAAATGATGGTGAACTACCAACTTAGGGATGAAGGTAGAAAAAACATAGAGCAATAACAAGTTTCCAAAAATTCTGTTATTCCACCTAGAACGGGTCTCAACTTCTTCTTTAACCGAGGAATTCCACCTGGAAAGGGTAACAAACTTTACCAACTTCTAGACTTCGCCAAGAACGATAACAATTTCTTCTTTGATCAAGATATCACTTGAAAAGGTTAATAACTGTTGTAAGGATCTTTCAACAAACTGTCTTTATCATCGAAGTACAACCAATCTCAACAGCAAACTATCTCCTGTAACATATAGACTACCATTCATCGGAGTAAAAACATCTTCTCTGGCAATAACAGACTTACTAGGGGAGTACAAGTTCCTCAAATAAAGACTTTGCCACTTTCTATTACGAAAAGGATTGCGATAACAGTGCTGGGAAATGAATTTTGATTTCATAGGGAAATACCAACACATTCATGCTGAGGGGATAAAGTATTCATGTGCAAAATAAATGTACATTCCTAATCCAGGGCTCACAGCCTATAGGGATCAAAATAATATTGTTGTCGGGACCAAAAATTTAAAACCAGGAATAAACCAAAGTGAAACAGATAACTAAGACGCCATCCAATGAGGAATAAAATCAAATGGGGATCAAATTCCATCCAGATAATAAGCTGGGTAGGAAGGTTAAAGCAAAATTCTTCCACGAGGGATAACTCAGTAGGGAAATTGAAAGGACATACACTTTCTGCTTAAGGTTGACACTCTATTGAAAAGGGGATAACATGACTCTATAAAGAGGATAATATTCCAACAAAAACATCAATGAGTGAAAATGAGCCATGAGTTTTAATTCAGTTATGCATGATGTATGTATGAGTGTATGAATGTATATGCTAACAAAACATACATATTGCACTAGAGATAACTAGACAAAACCAACTTGGGTAAAGACAACACTTGGCTAAATCACAACCAGGATGAAGATTCCATAAGAGAGTAAGAAACAAGTGAGGAAACAAAGTCCTACTTCAAGGCTTAACTTCACTGGGAAGAAACATGGCTTGAAAAATAATCAAAGCAAAATCTGATAGTAATAAACCAATACTATTGCATGGATATAATAAACTCCTCAATGCTTCACTGGGGAAGTCAGAGAAACTTTATGGGGATAATAACTTTAGAGGGAAGCATCATCTTCGGTTCTTCCAGAGAAGTTAAGAAGTTAACATCACAACAAGAAGTCAAAGTTATGGGGATTTTAAATCAAACTCAACACTTGGCGAGAGAAAACCCAAAAAGTTAACAGTTGTCTCAACACTTCTTAGAAAACGAGACTGCTTTTGTCTGGCTACTTGGAGAACACACAACAACAACAATGTCATAACTGGAGAGAGTAATGCTTTACAAGAGATTTTACATCAATTATCAACACAAAGGGAGAAAGAATACAACAAATGAGCAAAGGCTTCAAAATTGTACAATCTCCACTTAATCACGACCTAACTAGGGAAAGGATCATACTCATCTAAAGAAATCCGCATCAAGACCTGACTGGGGAATATGGGATAAAGGTATCAAACCACCCAAACCCAAAACCATATGATAACTTAGAGAAAATCTGAATTAAGACTTAACTGGGGAAAATGAGATCACAAACCCAACACCACACATCAATTAGTATGAAATCCAACAAACACAAGTGGACTATGCACATATCAGCAAGAGTAACCTGAGAATTCTTCCATCCTTGGAACCACTACTTTTGTCCCGCTTGAATCACAGAATCAAAGTAAAAAAGTAATTTGCAAATTCTTTTCAAAAACTTGTTTTTATTATTAAGTCTTTTTGTTTTGAAAATTACTATCAATAATAAATGAAATCTTTGTAAACATAATAAAATAAGAACTGCAAAGAATTGGAAAAAGGATCAAACTTTATTAATAGAATGGTAGTCCACAAATGGAACGACTCCATGGATGATTACAAAGTTTTGAAAAATGGTAAATACATGGAAAAGATACATTGAAATACAATGACCACTATTCTCCCTAACAACTTTGAACTCCTGAGTATAGGCTTTAGTTGAAGTGTGACGAGAATCCGAGAAAATTGTTGCTTCAATGATCAAGTCTTGTATGACGCAATTACTTGCCAGGAAATCCCTAACTTTTTCCTAGGTTGACCTTGCGGGTATTCAACCTACCGGAAAGATTTATTCTATTTATGTCTCTAACTTTTGCCTAGACCATATGTTGTACCCCAAAATTTTCCCTCTAACTTATCAAGAATTTTCTCACAAATCTCCTTGGGCTCAAGACTGCACTAGGGTTTGATCAGCTCAAGACACCTCCTTATGCACTGATGACCCAAAATTAGGGTTTAAGATTGCACAAGGATAATTGAACTTTCAATGCCTCATATGACTTTCATGGATCATTATGGACCCCCAAGATTACTCATGTCAAGTTTCAAGCTTTGAATCACATTTTTGATCAGTCAATTAAGCAGTTGACCTAAAAATCAGTTGTATTGGGGGAAAAGTCAACTATGGCCCATTTACAGTCAAACTTCATAATTGTTTATCCACATAAACATTTTAAACCCATATGTATCATTAGATCAAGTTTAGACCACAATTCCTTAAGAAATTTGATCAAATCTCCAAAAGGGAAAAATTGTCAAAATTAGGGTTTTGACTAAGAAAGGGCAATTTCTGATTTTTGACCTAACAAATGATCAATTGGTTTAAGGCATGATCACAAGAGTCCAATTACATAATTTTGACCTAATTACATGGTTGAAAACATTGCAAGTCCATTGGATTGACAGATGAATTTTGCAGTCAACTAATCAAAAGTCAATTGTATACTGAAAAGTCAAACTTTGACTTCTTGGTTAAATTCAAGTGCCAAAAATAATAATTCATCAAAACATGTCAAAATATGAAACTTATTCATCAAGGAATCAAAATTTCAATATTTCATTTTGAAAAGTCAAAATTTCTAAACTTAGAAATTTTTCTAAGTGTTGGAAATTTCATGTTTTTTCATAACTTTGAGCAAACTTTTCACCATGATGCAAGATGATTCAAGAGAAACTTCCAAAATGAAAGTTGTATATCTCTATGAAATCTAAAACTTTTTTTTACACAACTCCTTCCAAAAGTTTTTGGATATCAAGTTATAATTTTATGAACATGTGGTCATGAAACTAAACACTTAGTGAAATTTTGCCCTAATTTGGTCAGGATTTTGACCCAACTTCATAGAACTTTTTCATATAGTTCCAATGGGAATATTCAAAAGCAATTCAAATATGGGTTGTAGAGCACATTGCAAGATTTCGAAAATGTCCAAGAACTCCTTGAGATCATTCTTGAGTAGGGAGAATCGAATAGATGAAGTTGGGGTTTTATCACTTGAATTACAAGTCATTTTTGATGAACACATGAACCAAATCCATGCTAGGTTGCACAATCTTTGCTTTTCAGGCCTCAAACTTGTTTGTCACTCCATAATTAAATGTTTACACAGCTGTTAGGGCTTTGATTCAAGCAATTGAGCTTTTATCCAAGTTGTATTTCCATTAATGGCACAAAGTTAACATTGCCATTCTTGTTAAGCAAGCTTTTGCATAAAGTTCATTCTTGAGCCTCTAACTTGTTCCCTCTGATCACAATCCATCCACAAAGTCAGAAGCAAGCTTGTTTAAAGCATAACCACTCTATCTTAGCAAGTACACAAGGCTTTGAAACTTGAATTTCTCAAAAATCACATGTTATGCATAAACTTGTGATTTTGAATTCTGATCAAGAAGAGATCTCCAAACTTGTTGCTTATAAATAGAGTCACTATTTATGAGCTAAAGGACGAGCTTAAGCACCCTGAAATACACCAAAACTCTCTCAAATCATAAATTGCCCAAAAATCCATTGTTGCACAGTTTCTGACCTTGAACATCAAACTCACATTTCCCTCGTGCGTTTCTTGGCCTTTTATTTTCTAAAGCTTCCTTACATCAAGTGTAACCTATCCATGTCCCTGTTTCATTACTGTAACATCATTTACCATATCCTCCTTAACCAAAAATATAGCATTGCACATTGACTTCTCCAAGCCATTTCAGCCACTCTCAACTCAAGCAAACCATTGCATTAGCTTCCTAGGACCTCAAGGAAGCTAACCTGATCATCACCATCACTTGAAACAAGCTCAAACTCAAAACACGATTTCCAGTTTTGAGGTAAGTTTTCTCAACTTGGAACTCTTCATACAGGCATCATCAATAGTTTATTTATGAACAAAACATGTAGATATCATTGCCCTGAAGCTAACCATGTCCATATTTTCCATTAATTTTTCTTGAGCTTAGAGAATTTTGAAACTCAAATTTCTGAAATTTTTAGGGTTCAGATTAGGGCCATTAAAATTCATGCTTATCTTTTATCCATAGTTTTAGTACTTTATATTTCTGGAATCGTGAGAAAATTTGCTACAAGTTTCATGTTTACAGTTTTCATTTTTTATGAGAAATGAGCAAGTTACAGTTAGTCTGGCTGGAGGTTGAAGATGAATTCTTCAGGGCACGTTTTGCCTTGTATATTTATTGTTTTGCTTATGTTAATGGATGTATAGCCACCCCAGTGGTATAAGAGCGCGCCTGTAACCTATGGGACATGAGTTCGAGCCCCAGTGGCACCCTTTTGCATTTTTTACATGTTTTACAATTCTGACTTTTTTTGTTTGCAGGGCACTGAGCCTCTTTGGGCCTGGCTTAATTTTTTATTTTTGCTAGCTAACCCCATGTTTCCTTTATACGCTCTGGCCCAATTTATTTGGTTTTGTCTTTTTTATTATTTCATTTATTTTCTTAAATATTTTTCTAAATATTAAAAATCATAAAAATAAAAAAAATGATAGGTTTATATTTTGGCTTATTTTGTTTTTATTTTTCTCACAAAATATTTTTATTTAACTATACATTATTTATTTTTATCAATTAATCTTGTAAATTAAATTAAAGCTATGTTAGTATTTATTTCTCTTTTCACACCTATTAAAATATATTTATTTTGATATATAAAAGACTACAAATATTTTATAATGCTATAAATATTTTTTAAGATAAAAATACCAAAAAATACTTTTCTTAAACTTATTTTCTTTTGATTAATTAATAGAACTAGGGTTTTATTTAAAATCTTTTCTTAATAAAATTCAAATTTAATTAATTATTTTCTTTATTTAACTAAGTTAAGACAAAATCTTTTTTTCATAAAAATCAAACAAAGATACATTTTCTTTACATTTTGCATTTTTTGTACATTTATTCATTTTGTACTTTATATCCATTTAATTCCTTGTACATTAATACCCATTCAATTTGGTTGTAATAGATTAACTAGGTTTACATTCTTGCAATCCCCATTCAATTTGTACACCCCCTCCCACAAAAATTGTAATAGCTTAGTAACTTTAAATTATGCAATTTATCGCTTTATGTACAAATGCTAGTAATTAGGATTTGTATGGAAAGACTAAAATCAACACTTAGAAAACCCTAATTCAAGACAAAAACCAGCATGAAAATGATACACTTGCACACAAGCACCCTTAGGGTTACCCCACTTGGTTGCCTTATACAAAATGACCATGTTACGCATGTAAGGTATCTTAGCAAAAACAAGGAAATACAAGATCATAGTCCCTCGATGACGCTATCTAAGTTACCTTCCAAATGATCTTAGTCCCTCAAAAATAATGAAAATATTCCTTGCAACATTGCTAACCATGGTTATACGATGACCCACGTCCGTCCCGTTTACATCCAAAGATAGGGTTGCTTACCAAATCAATGGTGAGACAACAATGTCAAAGGAAAATAAAAATGAACAAGAAAGACTTTGAGTAGGTAGAATTCTCCTAATTACTTGCTCAATTCCAAAACAAATATCCTTGCTATTTAAAAGAAAACAATCACCTACACTTTCAAAAATCTTACAAACTTGAAAACATTTTCAAAAGATTAACATCTTTGTATACATTCTTACAAACAAGAATCATTACAAAGATTGCCTAAACAATGGTCTCTTTACAAAAATAATTTCAAAAAACACACAAAGCACAATTTCAAACAGAAGCAAGTGATCTAGCAAGTAACTAAGAGCCCATGGAAAACCATGGATGAAAAGGGTGCTAATACCTTCCCTTTTCATAATCTACCCCCCGAACTCAAGAAACAATCTCAAAGGTCTTTCCTGTGATTTTTCACCTTTCCTTTTGGATAAAAGAAAAGTCGGTGGCGACTCTTGCTAACCGCAACATTTGCGATAAAACGCAAAACCTTCAAGTCAGTTCTCCCACCGTATCACAGAACTGGCGACTCTGCTGGGGAATTATCTAAAAGTTGGGTTACCTTAGGGTTATATCACATTTACTTGCTTGCATTGTTTGACTTTTATTCTTTACTTTATGGTTCTATGTTTGGGTTTGAATCCTCTACCCGGATTTGAGATACATTATAGGTAAGTAGCAATACATTGTGGAAACTGTGCGGGGTATACCGACATGGTCTAAGCAATAGCTATGTTAGTGCGACATATTTGTGGGTACCGGTAGCCTTTGAGTTAATCAAAGATAATACGGGGCTGCTGAGTGATGTCATATAGCACTAATGAACTTCTAGAACCTTTACTTGACCAACTTGGCCTTTAGGACGTAGTGAGATGACCGACTTTGGTGCAGTCCGAACTTGGTAGATACTCGATACTACACTCATTAAGGTTTGGTTTCTTCGGATATTTCGGTCGCCATTAAAGAGGCTTGTGCTGAAACAATGATCAAGGAAACAAACCATTGATATTGAGCTCCTTAGAACCCGGTTACTATTACTAAGACAGGTTGAGCCAACTAAAATTCAAGAAGGTACTTACCTATAAGACTCCATGCAAGCCTAAACCTAAGGACTTGTTTGTTTTGTTTGTATATACATACTTGTACATAACATCATGAACATCATAACATCATACACATTCACTAACCATTTCAAGGATTTTGGGATTTATCTTTGTTCTGTTTTATAGGATATCGATTCTATTCGCAGGAAAACTATTCAAGTCAACCTTGTAAGGATCCCTCCACAACTTAAGGAACTAGCTTCAAGGATTCCAGAAAACTCTCCATTCACCGAGAGACATGGTCGCCTACTCAACTTGGTCACCTCCAACATAGATGAGGACATGATGAAGGTGCTCTTTCAGTTCTTTGATCCTTTACACCATTGCTTCACATTTCCCAAATACCAACTTGTGCCTATTTGGAAGAATTCTCTCGACTCTTGAGGATTCCCATTCTCAATCAACTAGCTTTCAACGGTGCGGAAAGAGACCCAAAGCCAGAAGAGATTGCTCAAGCTCTACACTGTTACTCATCTGATGTCACAACTCATTGGGAAACAAGGAGTGGTTTTAAAGGATTCCTAGAAAAGTTCTTGTTCGAGAAAGCCCAAAATTGTTGGAATTCCTTGGATCTGCAAGCTTTTGAGGAAATTGTAGCTCTCCTCATCTATGGGATGGTTTTGTTTCCAAATCCTGACCAATTCATAGACGTGAACACCGTCAAAATCTTCATATCACGCAACCCGGTGCCTACTTTGCTAAGAGACATCTTACACTCTTTTCACACTCGCACAATGAGGAAAAGAGGTGTCCTTATGTGTTGCACTCCTCTCTTGGCAAGATGGTTTATTTCACATCTTCCCCAATCTGTATTGAAGAATGAGAAAAGCTTAAAGTGGTCACAAAGGTTGATGACGCTCAAACATTCAGACATTCATTGGTGCTCCCGATCCATAGAGAATGTTACTATTGTCGACCATTATGGAGAATTTCCTAATGTACCTTTACTTGGCATTAGGGGGGGTATCACCTACAACCCCTGCTTAGCCTTAAGACAGTTTGGTTACGCCCGAAGGGATGGCCCACACGAGATGCTGATTCAAGGTTTGGTATTTGACTATGACAACGACGATCAAGGTCTTCCGCCAGAGATTTATCCGAGCTTGGAGGATGTTGAACAAGGTAGATAGAAAAACTTTGGGGCATAAAAGTTCCATCCCTCTTGAGCCTTACCTCAAATGGGTATAGACTCGTGCTCAGAGTCTTATGATGCCTTACCCTTCCATTCTCCCAGTAATCATTGAGCCTGTCATGGAAGGAGATGTTCCATATACTATCCTACATCCTGACATGCCCATCTCTCTTGAAGACCTACAAAGGGATTGGATACAACTCAAGGGGGAGCGAGATACTTTTGAAGCCCAATTCTATGCAAGCGAGAAGAAGGTTTTGGAACTCACTAGACTACTTCATGAGGAGCAGACTCTGAATACCTACATTGCACCAAAGAGGATGTGTAATACCTTTCTATCTTAGAGTTTTTGTATTATTTTTCCCAAGAAGGCATTGATGTACTCAAGCTTTAATTTATTAATATAACGTGTGTTTCCTTTTTATCTAAAACGAATTTGAATCTTTAAGATCCTTGAAATCATTGCATACGCATTTACCATTCATCATAACATAAGCAGGTTTCTTGCAACAAGTCTCCTCATCTCTCTATTGTTTATTTCAGTAAGATAGATCTCGAGCAAACGGTGAAGGACCTCCAAGGCCAGAATGTGCAGTTTCAACAGTTGTTCTTAACTCTAGCCAAAGGACAAGAAGAGTTGAAGACCTTGCTGGCTGAGGAGAAGAAAAAGAAGACAAAGAAGATAACCGGAGTTCTAAACATGGGAAGAAGATTCCAAGGGCAGACAAGAAGGACCTTAGACTTTGCAACGACATCCAGTGAGAAAGACAATCAAGATGGGAAGGGAAAGGAAACTCTTGTCCAATCAGAGTCAGAGTCAGAAGAGGAAGAAGAAGACTATTCTGAAGAACAATACCCTCCAGCCGACGACAAGTATAAGCATCTAGAAGAGCAGTTGAGTGCAATAGAAATCCAAAAAGTGTCTGGGTTGGACTTTGAGGAGTTGGGACTAGTTTCGGGGATTGTCATCCCTCCAAAATTCAAAGCACCTGTGTTCTCCAAATATGATGGAGTTTCATGCCCTAAAATACATCTCTGGTCCTATGTGAGGAAAATCCAGCCCCATACCACTAACAAGGATCTATGGGTACACTTTTTCCAAGACAGTATGTCTGGAACTCAACTTGATTGGTTTTATCAGTTAGAAAGAGCCAATGTTCATAACTGGGAGGATCTTGCTGCAGCCTTTTACAAATAATACCAATACAATGCTGATCTTGTGCCTACCCGTACTCAACTCCAGAGTATGGCCATGGTTTCGAGTGAAGGCTTCAAGGACTATGCGCAAAAATGGAGAGACTTGGCCGGAAGAGTTCAACCTCCCCTATCTGAAAGAGATTTGGTAGACATGTTCTTGGGCACCTTGTCCGGACCTTTCTTCAATCATTTAATTGGAAGTTCATCGGCAAGTTTTATTGAATTGATATTGACCAGAGAAAGGGTAGAAGCCGGGATAAAAAGTGGAAAGATTCAAAAAGATACATCTTCTGCTGCTGTAAGGAAGCCTTTCATCAGAAAGAAAGAAGCTGTTGTGGTATATCCTCATAGAAATCAAGATAGGGCTGAACGTCGTCCAATGGTGGGGGCTGTTATGATTCCTAAACTTGCGCCTGATCAGCAAAGAAATAACCAACCAAGAATGGAAAGACCAGCCAGACAGTTCACCAAAATTAACATGACATTATCTCAAGTATTGTCGCATCTGTTAAGATCCAACCTAGTGACTTTGAAAGAAGCTCCAAAGAACCCTAACACAACCTCTCCTCATTATCATCCCAATTCCCACTGTGCATACCACTCTTAGAGTCCCGGACATGACACTAACAACTGTTGGGCTCTAAAGAACAAAGTACAAGACCTCCTTGAAGCCAAAGAGATTGAATTCGATGTGCCAAAAAAGCCCGATGTCATTTCTGCCCCTATGCCCAAACACGGCCATAATGCCAACGCCATTGAGGAAGATATGTTTGTTACTTCAATTAATGAACTTATGACCCCACTCATAACTATCAAAAATAATTTATTGAATGTCGGTGTGTTCCCAGGCTGTGATGAAAGCTGTTATTCCTGTTTGTCCTCACCAACCAGCTGTCCTTTGTTGAAAGCAGACATTCAGTGCTTAATAGATAACAAGGAAATTCTGTTTGAAAAGACTTTTGTTCCACCTGTCTCTTATAATGATGTTTCCATCGTGACCATTTCCAACAATCCTTCCAGGGTCTCCACCAAAAGACCTATTAGAATTACATCAGTTCCAAAAGTAGCTCCTTTGATAATTACAATGCCTGGACCAGTCCCGTATTTGTCAGACAAAACCGTACCATGGAATTATGGAGGGGATGTCTACTACCACGGTATCAAGCAAGATTGGCCAGCTACCGAAGATTCAAGTTCTGAGAAGGTTGACTCCAATATCAGTAATATCACTGGAACAAGCAAGATCACTCGAAGCAGAAGGGTTTTCTCTCCAGAGATAGCTCCTCCAAAAGCTATTTCTGGACCCGTAATCATTCATATTATTGTTGCTCCTCCGAAGGATATTCCCAGTCCTACAATCATCTCCTTTAATACTCCAACTGACAAAACTGTTACAATCCCTGCTATCACTCCTTCTGACATTCCTGTTGTCGAGTCAGCTGAAACTCGAGGTAAAAGTATTCTGATTGAGCCTGTCTGGACGAAGGCACAATCATTGGCTATCCCTGAGACCTCCCGGAAAGAGATGGAGGAAATTCTAAAGATCATAAAAAGAAGTGACTACGATGTAGTCGAGCAATTGGGGCAAACTCCATCTAAAATTTCCATGCTGGCTTTATTACTATGTTCTGAGGCGCATGCAAAGGCCTTGGTAAAATTCATGAAAATTGCCCATGTACCCCAAGAAACATATGCCGATCAGTTCCAAGACTGCGTAGCCAACTTGACTGCAGATAATGGTTTAGGTTTCTCGGATACTGATTTAACGCCAAGAGGGAGGAAGCATAATGAGGCATTGCATGTCTCAGTGGAATGTCGGGGCACAACTCTGGCTCATGTCTTGGTTGACATCGGCTCGTCTCTGAATGTATTGCCTAAAAAGGCTCTTGATAGGCTTGAATGTGAGGGATTGACATTGAAACCAAGCAACATAGTAGTGAGAGCCTTTGACGACTAAAAAAGGATGGTGCATGGGAAAGTGGATATCCCCATAAAGGTTGGAACCCAAACATTCGATTCAACTTTTTATGTAATGGATATCCTCCCTTCATATTCCTGCTTGCTAGGCCGACCATGGATTCACAATGTTGGCGTTGTTACTTCTATGCTGCACCAAATGCTGAAATATCTGATTCAAGGGAAGATTATCACCGTTCATGGAGAAGAAGAGTATATGATCAGCCATCTCAATTCCTTCAGATATGTAGAATTAGATGGTGAATTTATTGAAACTCCATTCCAGCACTTTGAAGAAGTCCCGCAAGATGTGGCAGTAACCAAGGTTGTGTCTAAAGTTCCCAAGATCACAAGGCCTCTGCTCAGGATGTCGTCTTTGAAGGATGCCAAGGCAATGATAGAAGAAGGTGGGTGCACTATTTGGGGACAACTCCCAGATATCCCATACAAATCTGACAAGTTTGGCCTGGGTTTCACTTCAGGTGATCAGAAGGTTGTACGCCACGCTCGTGCCGAAGGACCACCCCTGAAGATCAGCAACCGTGAAGTCAACACGGTAGAGGATGATGAAGATGGCTACAACCTGGAGGATTGGATCTTACCAACTGTCAGTGGAGGGATCAGCAATTGGGAGGCTAGAGATTTTGTCCAATCACTTTTATCCCACAGTAATTTGTCTTTACATTTTGTTGGATCTAAACAATTCAGACTCTTAAAAACCTTGTGTCTTACCCGAGGCACAATGGTCCATTTGTAAGGGTTATTATCTCATTTCCATATGACATCAATGAATCATGGACGTTTTTGCATACAAACTTTATGCTCATTGTTTTTCTTTTTACATTTTCATTTCTTTCATAGATAGTTATACCCTTACACACACTCACACTCACAATGCAGGTCTACATCCATTCGGGATCCCATGGATAATGGTTATGCTATGGCCTTTTGTGACTCTAAAAATATAATCTACCAAGCTGAAGAGGAAGGTGAGGAAGATTGTGAAGTACCAGGGGAACTTGCCAAATTACTACAACAAGAAGAGAGAACCATTCAGCCCCACGAGGAACCCGTGGACACAATCAACCTAGGTACCGAGGAAGACAAAAGAGAAGTCAAGGTGGGTGCCAACCTGGAACCCAGCGTCAAGGAGCGTTTGATTTAGTTAGTACACGAATATGTTGAGGTATTTTCCTGGTCATATGAAGACATGCCAGGACTTGATGTAGATATTGTGGTACATCGTCTACCTACAAAAGAGGACTGCCCACCAGTAAAACAAAAAGTATGTCGAATGCGACCAGATATGTTAGAGAAGATTAAAGCAGAAGTCATGAAACAATTCAACGCTGGATTCTTGGCCGTCATCTCTTATCTGCAATGAGTTTCCAATGTTGTTCCCGTGCCCAAAAAGGACGGCAAGGTACGAATGTGCATGGTCTACAGAGATTTAAATATGGAAAGCCCTAAGGATGATTTCCCACTTCCCCACATTGACATCCTAGTTGATAATACAGCACAACACAAAGTGTTTTTCTTCATGGACGATTTCTCAGGTTACAACCAAATAAAAATGGCTCCTGAGGAAATGGAGAAAACAACATTTGTTACACAGTGGGGCACATTCTGCTACAAGGTTATGCCATTCGAACTGAAGAATATTGGGGCAACCTATCAGCGTGCCATGGTCGCTCTATTTAATGACATGATACATCGCAAAATAGAAGTCTATATGGACGACATGATAGCTAGATCTATAATAGAAGAAGAGCACCTTGATCATTTACAGAAACTCTTTGAGAGAGTAAAGAAGTACAAGCTGAGGTTGAACCCAAATAAATGCATGTTTGGAGTAAGGTCTGGTAAGCTCCTAGGCTTTATCGTCAATAATAAGGGTATTGAAGTAGATCCTGCCAAGGTGAAAGCGATACAAGAGATGCCTACTCCTCCTACTGAGAAGGAAGTTAGAGGATTCTTGGGATGTTTGAACTATATTGCCAGATTCATTTCTCACCTGACAGCGACTTGTGAACCAATCTTCAAGTTACTGAAGAAAGATCAAGTAGTCAAATGGAATGACGAATGCCAAACTGCTTTCGACAAGATCAAAGAGTACATGCAAGAGCCTCATGCTTTGATGCCACCAGTCGAGGGAAGACCATTGATCATGTATCTGACCGTTTTGGAAAATTCAATGGGGTGTGTGTTGGGGCAGCATGACGAGTCTGGACAAAAAGAGAACGCTATTTATTACCTGAGCAAAAATTTTACCGACTGTGAAACAAGATATTCACTGCTCGAGAAAACTTATTGTGCTCTGGCATGGGCTGCTCGCCGGCTAAGACAGTATATGCTGACCCATACTACCTTGTTGATATCTAAAATGGATCCAATAAAATACATCTTCGAGAAACCTGCTCTCTCTGGGAGAATAGCGAGATGGCATATGATCCTGACAGAATATGACATACAATATACTACCTAGAAAGCAATAAAGGGCAGCGTACTAGATGATCACCTTGCTCACCAAGCCGTGGAAGACTACCAGTCCATGAAGTTCGAATTCCCAGATGAGGACATCATGCTGGTAAACAACTATGAAGAATTCAGGCCATATGACAGACCTGAACAAGGATCCCGATGGACCCTGGTTTTTGATGGGGCATCTAACACACTCGGAAATGGTATTGGTGTTGTACTCATATCTCCTGAAGGGTGTCATACTCCATTTATGGCAAGACTCTGCTTCAATTGTACAAATAACATGGCGTAATACGAAGCATGCATCTTTGGTCTCAAAGCTACCATAGACTTGGGAATCAAATCCTTGAACGTATTCGGAGATTCAGCTTTGGTCATTATCCAAATCAAAGGGGAATGGGACACCAAACACCCTAACTTTATCCCTTAAAAAGAACATGTTTTGACATTGCACCCACATTATGAGAAGATTACCTTCGAGCACTTCCCACGAGAATAAAATCAGCTAGCAGATGCGCTAGCCACGATGTCATCTATGTTTAAACTTAAATGGGATAATGAGGCTCCCCAGATGACCATTGAACAAAGGGATGAACCAGCACACTGTCACGAGATTAATACTGAAGAAATAGTGGACCAGACTTGGTTTCACGAAGTCAAGAGATATCTCGAAACTCAAGAATATCCGGAAGGAGCTTCAGTCAATGATAAGAAGTTCTTAAGGAGATTATCTGCTAAATTCTTCCTTAGTATTGGCATTCTTTACAAACGCAACCATGAATCTGTGTTACTTCGGTGCGTAGACAAGGTTAAAGCTGAAAGGATCATGGCTGAATTACATGAAGGCACTTTTGGAACCCATTCCAGTGGGCATACGATGGCAAAGAAAATCCTACGGGCAGGCTATTACTGGTCTACCATGGAAGCAGATTGCTATCAACACTCTCGAACTTGCCATAAGTGTCAGATCTATGCTGACAAAGTGCACGTACCTCCGGTTCTTCTAAATGTCTTGATGGCTCCTTGGCCCTTTGCTATGTGGGGGATTGATATGATTGGGGAAATCAAGCCAACATCCTCCAATGGACACCACTTTATCCTAGTTTCCATTGACTACTTTAGAAAGTGGGTGGAGGCAGCTTCTTTCGCTTCCGTTACCAAGAAAGTTGTCGCCCGGTTCATCAAGAAGAATCTCATCTGTCGGTACGATATCCCGGAAAGGATCATTACAAATAATGGTATGAACCTGAACAATACTATGATCACTGCCTTGTGCGAGCAATTCAAGATCCAGCATCACAATTCTTTCCCTTACCGGCCAAAGATGAATGGTGCTGTTGAAGCCGCAAATAAGAACATTAAAAAGATCATATAGAAAATGGAAGTCACATACAAAGACTGGCATGAGATGCTACCATTCTCCCTCCACGGGTATCGTACCACAGCTCTCACATCAACCGGGGCAACACCCTATTCTCTGGTATACGACATGGAGGTTGTATTTCCTATTGAGGTCCAGATCCCCTCTCTGAGAATTATGAAGGATGTAGGGTTGAATGAAGAAGATTGGATCTAGACTCGACTTGATCAACTAAACTTGATTGATGAGAAAAGGCTTATTGTTGTCTTCCATGGTCAAATGTATCAAAAATGAATGCTCAAGGCTTTCAACAAAAAGGTCAGACGCCAAGTGTATCAAGTCGGGGATCTGGTGATCAAGCGCATCATACTACCGCAGGGTGATCCCAGGGGCAAATGGACTCCTACATACGAAGGATCGTTTGTGATCAAAAGCATATTCTCTGGTGGAGCAATGATCTTAACCATTATGGATGGCGACGACTTGCCGCACCATGTGAACACGGATATAGTCAAAAGATACTACACATAAGAGACCCGCTAGGTTGACACACCTAGGCAAAACAAGGGCATCCCGGCGAACCAAAAGGTTCGGGCAAAAATTAGGAATAAAACAAAAAAATCTGTACACCCGACAAGCTGAAAACCCGAAAGGGAAGCTTGGGCAAAAAAGGGTATCCCGGTGGACTGAAAACCCGAAAGGGCGGTCCGGGAAAAAGTTAGGGAATTAAAGAGTATGACTATGTACCGTTGGATCACTTTACGGACAACCTGCAAACTCAGAGGTTCTGATCAATTCAATCAACTTCGGACAAGGCAAAAAATAGACAAGATGCTCAGAGATACGAAGGCTATAGCAGAATGGGAACCCCATGGGATTATTGCACATACCTATCTTTTCTTTGTATAAAAATTTTCATTTTTACCACGGTATTCTCTTACTAGAATGTTTGTCTCATTGTACAAAAATACTTACTCAAAGTCAATACAAAGATATCCCTTTGAAAGTGCAAAAACAATCTGTTTTTTCTTTACGCTTGTGTTTTGTTTACAAAAAACGTCCAATGATTCATTGTTGAACATATGCATTTGAACATAATTACTATTTACAAATAAAAAAAATAAAAGACAATTGCTGATGGCTTTAAGAGATAGGGAAATCTCTCTAAGTTTATCTCCATAAAATTCCCCACAGTGTGAAGTTAAATCCCCAACGAAACAAAGCGTCCAATTATCAATCCCCAGTAGAATTCGTCCAACTTCTCCGGATTCCCCAAGCAGGATTTTCAAGCAATACACAACATTTCCCTTATAATAGAGTTTATTTCTCTAAACAGAAATTCATCAACACTTCAACTTCACAACGTGAAGACTTACACCCCATATCTTTAGCAGCAGTCAAGGATTTATTTTCCCCAATCCAACAACAGTGCAGTAGATTAGCTCACATATGCATACATCACATCCATATATCATAAACATTGATAACACGAATGCATTATACTATGCATTTCATACAACATAACATTGCATATTAGCTAACATTTTACCTTTTTCAGGATAAGATTAATCAACAGTTACCATTAACAATGTTCAAAGTTTTCAGATACAGTTCAAATACGCTCCAGACACGGATGCCATCCTGAAACTCATTCTTTCTCAGATACAATTCAGATATTCTCCAGATAGGGATGCCATTCTGATACTCATTTAGATTCAACTCTCAGATACAGTTCAGATAGGCTCCAGACACGAATTCCATTCTGATACTCATTCAGACTCAACTTTTAGATACAGTTCAGATACGCTCCAGACAGGGATCCATTCTGATACTCATTTAGATTCAACTCTCAGATACAGTTCAGATACGCTACAGACACGGATGCCATCCTGATACTCATTCAAAGTCAACTTTCATATACAGTTCAGATACGCTCCAGACACATATTCCATTCTGATACTCATTCAGACGCAATTCTCAAGATACAGTTCAAATACGCTCCAGACACGGACGCCATTCTGTTACTCATTCTTTCAGCTTACAAATTACAATTCATCAATCACTTCGGATGGCATCTACAATCCCATCTCCAACAACTTTCCATCATCTCTCCAAATGGCATCTTTAAGCCCATTCCCTCTACCATCACATTGCCGAGTGCAAATTTCTAGGCACTCTAGTGTCCAATCATCTTCCACCTTCGAGTCACGAAAGGCAAAAATTACCAATCTAACTCTTCAGGCTTAAGAAGATTGAACATGGGCAGTTGTTGTACCCCAAAATTTTCCCTCTCACTTATCTAGAATTTTCTCACAAGATCTCCTTGGGCTCAAGACTGCATTAGGGTTTGATAAGCTCAAGACACCTCCTTATGCACTGATGACCCAAAAGTAGGGTTTGAGATTGCACAAGGATAATTGAACTTTCAATGTCTCATATGACTTTCATGTATCATTATGGACCCCCAAGATTATTCATGTCAAGTTTCAAGCTTTGAATCACATTTTTGATCAATCAATTGAGTAGTTGACCTAAAAATCAGTTGTATTGTGGAAAAAGTCAATTATGGCTAATTTACAGTCAAACTTCATAATTTTTTATCCACATCAACATTTTAAACCCATATTTATCATTTGATCAAGTTTAGACCATAATTCCTCAAGAAATTTGATCAAATCTCCAAAAGGGCAAAATGGTCAAAATTAGGGTTTTTATTGGGAAAGGGCAATTTCTGATTTTTGACCTAACAAATGATCAATTGATTTAAGGAATGATCTCAAGAGTCCAATTACATTATTTTGACCTAATGACATGGTTCAAAACATCGCAAGTCCATTGGATTGACAGATGAATTTTTCAATAAACTAATCAAAAGTCAATTGTATACTAAAAAGTCAAACTTTGACTTTTTGGTCAAATTCAAGTGCCAAAAATCATAATTCATCAAAAAATGTCAAAATATGAAACTTATTCATCAAGGAATCAAAAAGCCAAGATTTTATTTTGAAAAGTCAAAATTTCTAAACTTAGAAATTTTTCTAAGTGTTGGAAATTTCATGTTTTTCCATAACTTTGAGCAAAAATTTCACCATGATGCAAGATGATTCAAGAGAAACTTCCAACATGAAAGTTGTAGATCTCCATGAAATCTACAACTTTTCTTTTCACAAATACTTCCAAGAGTTCTTGGATCTCAAGTTATCATTTTATGAACATGTGGTCATGAAACTAAACACTTAGTGAAATTTTGCCCTAATTTGATCAGGATTTTGACCCAACTTCATGGTACTTTTTCATATAGTTCCAATGGGAATCTTCAAAACCAATTCAAATATGGGTTTTATAGCACATTGAAATCTTTCCAAAATGTCCCAGAACTCCTTGATATCATTCTTGAGTAGGGAGAATCGAAGAGATGAAGTTAGGGTTTTATCACTTGAATTACAAGTCATTTTTTACGAACACATGAACCAAATCCATGCTAGGTTGCATAATCTTTGATTTGCAGGCCTCAAACTTGTTTTTCACTCCATAATTAAATATTTACACAGCTGTTAGGGCTTTGATCCAAGCAATTGAGTTATTATCCAAGTTGCATTTCCATTAATGGCACAAAGTTAACATTGACATTCTTGTAAAGTAAGCTTTTGCATAAAGTTTATTCTTGAGCCTCTAACTTATTCCCTCTAATCACACTCCATCCACAAAGTCAGAAGAAAGCTTGTTTAAAGCATAACCACTCTATCTTAGCAAGTACACAAGGCTTTGAAACTTGAATTTCTCAAAAATCACATGTTATGCATAAACTTGTGATTTTGAATTCTGATCAAGAAGAGGTCTCCAAACTTGTTGCTTATAAATAGAGTCACTATTTTTGAGCTAAAGGACGATCTTAAGCACCCTGAAATACACCAAAATTCTCTCAAATCAGAAATTGCCCAAAAACTCCATTGTTGTACAATTTCTGACCTTGAACATCAAACTCTCATTTCCCTCGTGCGTTTCTTGGCCTTTTAGTTTATAAAGCTTCCTTAAATCAAGTGTAACATATCACTGTCCCTGTTTCATTACTCTAACATCTTTTACCATATCCTCCATAACCAAAAACAGAGCATTGCAATTGACTTCTCCAAGACATTTCAGCCACTCTCAACTCAAGCAAACCATTGCATTAGCTTCCTAGGACCTTAAGGAAGCTAACCTGATCATCACCATCACTTGAAACAAGCTCAAACTCAAAACACGATCTCCAATTTTGAGGTAAGTTTTCTCAACTTGGAACTCTTCATACAGGCATCATCAATAGTTTATTCGTGAGAAAATTTGCTATACGTTTCATGTTTACACTTTTCATTTTTGATGAGAAATGAGCAAGTTATAGTTGGTCTGGCTGGAGGTTGAAGATGAAGTCTTCAGGGCGCGTTTTTCCTTGTATATTTATTGTTTTACTTATGTTAACGGATGTATATCCACCCCAGTGGTAGAAGCGCGCGCCTGTAACCTATGGGACCTGAGTTCGAGCCCCAGTGGTACCCTTTTACATTTTTACATGTTTTACAATTCTGACTTTTTTTGTTTGCAGGGCGCTGGGCCTCTTTGAGCCTGGCTTAATTTTTTATTTTTGCTAGCTAACCCCATGTTTCCTTTATACGCCCTGGCCCAATTTATTTGATTTTTTCTTTTTTATTATTTCATTTATTTTCTTAAATATTTTTCTAAATATTAAAAATCATAAAAATACAAAAAATGATAGGTTTATATTTTGGCTTATTTTGTTTTTATTTTTCTCACAAAATATTTTTATTTAACTATACATTATTTATTTTTATCAATTAATCTTGTAAATTAAATTAAAACTATGTTAGTATTTATTTCTCTTTTCACACCTATTAAAATATATTTATTTTGATATATAAAAGACTACAAATATTTTATAATGCTATAAATATTTTTTAAGATAAAAATACCAAAAAATACTTTTCTTAAACTTATTTTCTTTTGATTAATTAATAGAACTAGGATTTTATTTAAAATCTTTTCTTAATAAAATTCAAATTTAATTAATTATTTTCTTTATTTAATTAAGTTAAGACAAAATCCTTTTTTCATAAAAATCAAACAAAGATACATTTTCTTTATATTTTGCATTTTTTGTACATTTATTCATTTGGTACTTTATATCCATTTAATTCCTTGTACATTAATACCAATTCAATTTGGTTGTAATAGATTAACTAGATTTACATTCTTGCAATCCCTATTCAATTTGTGCACCCCCTCCCATAAAAATTGTAATAGCTTAGTAACTTTAAATTCTGCAATTTATCGCTTTATGTACAAATGCTAGTAATTAGGGTTTGTATGGAAAGACTAAAATCAACACTTAGAAAACCCTAATTTAAGACAAAAACCAGCATGAAAATGATACACTTGCACACAAGCACCCCTAGGGTTATCCAACTTGGTTGCCTTATACAAAATGATCATGTTACGCATGTAAGGTATCTTAGCAAAAACAAGCAAATACAAGATCATAGTCCCTCGATAACGCTATCTAAGTTGCCTTACAAATGATCTTAGTTCCTAAAAAATAATGCTAAGATACCTTGCAACATTGCTAACCATGGTTATACGATGACCCACACCCGTCCCGTTTACATCCAAAGATAGGGTTGCTTACCAAATCAATGGTGAGAAAACAATGTCAAAGGAAAATAAAAATGAACAAGAAAGACTTTTGAGTAGGTAGAATGCTCCTAATTACTTGTTCAATTCCAAAACAAACATCCTTGCTATTGTAAAAAAAAAACAATCACCTACACTATCAAACATCTTACAAACTTGAAAACATTTTCAAAAGATCAACATCTTTGTATACATTCTTACAAATAAGAATCATTACAAAGATTGCCTAAACAATGGCCTCTTTGCAAAAATACTTTCAAAAAACACACAAAGCACAATTTCAAACAAAAGCAAGTGATCTAGGAAGTAACAAAGATCCCATGGAAAACCATGGATGAAAAGGGTGCTAATACCTTCCTTTTTCATAATCTACCCCCCGAACTCAAAAAAACAATCTCAAAGGTCTTTCCTGTGCTTTTTCACCTTTCCTTTTTGTTAGAAGAAAAGTCTGTGGCAACTCTTGCTAACCGCAACATTTGCGATAAAACGCAAAACCTTCAAGTCAGTTCTCCCACCATATCACACCACCCTTTCATGTTTTCATCCTACCGAGACACTCACTTTTGCTTAAGCCTCCCTTTCAGGTTTTCAACTTAGTGAGTTGTTCTTTTATTTCTTTAGGCAAAGTATTTATTGACTGCATCAGCATTCATGGGACGTGGGAACTCCTCACCATCCATATTTTCAAGAATCAATGCACCTCCATAGAAAGCTTTCTTGACAACATACGGGCCTTCATAATTGGGAGTCCACTTTCCCCTAGAATTAGCGTTAAAAGACATGATCTTTCTGAGCACGAGGTCGCCTTCTCTGAATTCACGAGGCTTGACCTTCTTATCAAAAGCTTTCTTCATTCTCTTCTGATATAACTTACCATGACATAAAGCCGTCATTCTCCTTTCTTCAATTAAATTCAACTGGTCAAACCTATTCTGGACCCATTCAGCCTCTGACAACTTAGTTTCCATTATTACACGCAAAGATGGAATCTCAATCTCAACGGGGAGCACTGCTTTCATACCTTACACAAGAGTAAACATGGTTCCCCAGTTGTAGTGCGGATGGATGTACGATACCCATGCAAAGAAAAAGGGAGAATATCATGCCAATCCTTATAGGTAACAACCATCTTCTGGATAATCTTCTTAATATTTTTATTAGCAGCTTCAACAGTCCCATTCATCTTAGGCCTGTAAGGAGACGAGTTATGATGGACAACCTTGAATTTTTCACAAAGTTCATTCATCATCTTATTATTCAAATTTGAGCCGTTATCAGTGATAATCCTACTTGGCACACCATACCGACATATAAGATCGTTGTTGATAAAGCGTACTACCACCTGCTTGGTGATATTAGCATAAGAAGCTGCTCCCACCCACTTAGTGAAGTAGTCAATTGCCACTAAGATGAAACAATGTCCATTTGATGCCTTGGGTTCAATTATTCCAATCATATCAATACCCCACATAGAAAAAGGCCATGGGGGAAGAAATAACATTGAGAAGTGTTGGAGGCACATGAATCTTGTCAGCATAAATCTGACACTTTTGGTACTTCTTCACAAATTTGTAATAGCCAGGTTCCATTATCAGCCAATAGTAATCTGCCATAAGCATCTTCTTTGCCATCGAATGTCCATTGGTATGGTTACCAAAGGAACCTTCATGAATCTCATGTGTTAACATGTCCGCTTCGTGTATATCCACACATCTGAGCAAGACCATGTCATAATTTCTCTTGTATAACACATCTTCATTAAGGAAAAAGCTATATGCCAACCTTCTCAATGCCTTCCTATCTTTATTGGACGCACCAAGTAGGTATTCTTGAGTCTGAAGGAAGTGATTGATATCATAATACCAAGGTCCTTCATCTGATACCGCCTCTGTGGAAAACACATGAGCTTGTCTATCAAGACGTCAAACTGTAATCTGAGGTACATCGTTTCAAGCATTCACTTGGTACATGGAAGCCAAAATGACTAAAGCATCTGCCATCTGATTCTCATCTATGAGAATATGATGAAATTCAACTTTATTGAAAAAAAGGTAATAATATTTGTAGGGAATCAAGCTAATGTGACGAGTCTCCCATTCTCCTTTGATCTGATTTATTACCAAATCTAAATCACCATATACATCAAGAATTTTGATTCTGAGATCTATAGCCTCTTCAAGACTCATGATACAAGCCTCATACTCCTTCGTGTTATTGGTACAATCAAATGTTAACCTTTTAGTAAAATGGATATGTGACCCATGGGGAATGATAATCACGACACCAATTCCTTTTCCATAAGCATTTACAGCTCCATCAAACACCATACCCCATCAGGATTCGAGATCAGGACCTTCCTCAAGAAAAGGTTCACCAAAATCTTTAACCTTCAAATACATAACATCCTCATCCAATAAATCATACTTACCAGACTGCTAATCGTCAATTGGTTGGTGAGCGAGGTACTCCGCCAACACACTTCCTTTAATATCCTTTCGAGTACGGTATTCAATATCATATTCAGACGACAACATCTGCCCATGGGTAATCCTTCCAGTAAGAGCATGCTTTTCAAAAATATACTTAATTGGATCCATTTTGGAAATCAACCAAGTAGTTTGATTCAACATATATTGCCATAATCGCTTCGCCGCCCAAGTCAAAGCACACCATGTTTTTTCTAGCGTAGAATATTGTGACTCACATTCAGTGGACTTCTTGTTGAGATGATAAATGACATATTCTTGTCTTCCTGTTTCATCTTGTTGTCTCAAAATATAACCCATGGGGTTATCCAACATAGACAAAAATACATAATCAATGGTCTTCTTTCAACATGAGGGATCAAGATAGGAGGCTCAAGAAAATACTCTTTAATGCTTTCAAATGCCCTTTGGCAATCATCCATCCACACACAACCTTGATCTTTCTTTAATAGCTTGAAGATTGGTTCACATATTGCATTCATATGGGAAATAAATTTGGAAATGTAATTTAGATGCCCAAGGAAGCCTCCAACTTTATTTTCAGTTCTTGGTGCAGACATTTCTTGAATCACCTTAACTTTATCAGGATCAACTTCAATTCCTTTTTGGCTGACAATGAACTCTAGCAAATTTCGTGAATGAACACCAAAAATACACTTATTTGGATTCAAGCAGAGACGATACTTCCTCAAACACTGAAACAATTTTAATAAGTCTTCCATATCCCCTTCCTCAGTCTGAGATTTGACGATCATATCATCAACATATACTTCAATTTCCTTATGCATCACATGGAATATGGTTTTCGTAGCCCTCTGGTATGTTGCACTAGCGTTTTTCAACCCTAAAGGCATCACTCTATAATAGAATGTTCCCCAGGGTGTGATAAATGTTGTTTTTTACATATCCTCAGGATCCAACTGTTGCAACTGGTTTTTAAAATCAGAGTTGCCACCCTTAATTTTTATCCTAAGGAAGGGAGTATAAAGGAATAACCCTAAAAAGTTCAGAGATTCTAGGTTTGACTCGGTTCTAGACGAAGGGAAGGTGTTAGGCACCCCTCATCTAGCTTGTTCATAAGGATACTAGGTTTAGAAGCGTAGTATTTAGGAAATAGGGTTTTAATTATTTATTAGGGGGAAAAGGGTTTTAATTTTATATAGGGGAACTCACCACGATTTTAATCGTATGCCTACGTATCCTCTTAGGGGGAACCAGAGTCCCATTTCTTAATTTGCGGTTTGGTTGGTGTTTTTTATAGGATCGCGTAGAATTAATTTCGAATTTATCCTTGAACCTTGTCTGGGTTTTGAAAAGTGAGTGATTGTAGATGTATTTCGCGGTTAATTTTGAAAGTAATTCGCCTTAATCCTTTTTCAAAAAAATCTTGATTTTGATTATGTTAGTTGAAAAATGTTTTGATGTTGGTTAGCTATTTTGAGACGTAGAGAGGGGGAGTCTGATATAGTCTCCTTATCACGTGGCCAGATATTGGCCACGTGTCGCCCGTAGATGTAGTAATTTGTGAGTTGTATGGATTTTAATTGTTTGATTTTGTGGATTGAAAATAGAAGTAGAAGTGAATAATTGAATAAATATGTAAGTGAAAAAATAGCATTAGAGTTAATAAACATATTTTAAAGTTAATAAAAAAAAGAGTTTTATCCCAATTTGTTAAGTAATTAGTAAAAGGACAAATTTTAAATTTAGAGTTTTTAAAATAAATGTTGATTATAGAAAAATAAATATTGGTTAAATAAAAAGGATTTTTGTTGCTACAATTTATAAGGAAAGATTAGGTTCTATAATTCAACAATAATAATAAAATATTTGTAATAAATAAAATTAGATCCACATTATAATTTAGAAAATAAAATTTGCAATAGATTTAAAAATAATAATTTGATTAATAATAAAAATTATTTAGTTATTTTTAATAAAGGAAAAATTAAGTTTGTTATTTTTATAAAATATTTATAACATTATTATATTTATAAAATACTCAGTAATACGTCTGATAAAAAACATATTGTACAAATAATCAAAAATAAATCATAAAACAATTTAGAATAAAATAATAAAAATAATAAACACTACAAAAATTAAAATAAACACAAAGGGATTATTAATGTTTCCATTTTTCATTGTAAAAGACTTGTCTCTTCCTAATTTTGTATTGTTCTTATTTAGTATTTTTATCCGCCCTAATTTAGTCATAGTAAAGATAGTAAAGCTAATTTATCATATAAAAGTTTTAGTTTCCTAGTGATTATAGTAACAATTAAATATTGAGAAAAATCAATTCATATAAATTACAATACTACTCACTAGATTAACCATGAGAAATAAAAATTACTGACAACAAAATATTCAAACCATACATGGAAACACTATTAATCACATAAAAGCATTATGGACGAAATTTCAAAAGCAGATGAATAAAACTCGAATATTCAAATGAATTAAAAATTGAAATTACATCAAAGAAGACAAAGTTACCAACCTGAAATATCGTGACAGATTTAAGTTACTTCCTTTCCTTCTTTTCGGTGAATCCTTCCTCTTTTTTTGGTACAAGAGTTTCTTGGATTGATGGAGGGCTTTTAGAAGATACTTCGTTGTTGTTCTTCGATGTGAAGAACATCAATTTTAGGAGAACTCTAGTGAGTTGTTGATTTGCTAATTATTGATGAAATTGTTGATCACCAAAATTTTATTGATGGAGACTTCAAGGTTTCTTTGTTGTTGTTCTTCGATATAAAGAACAACAACTTTTAGGAGAACTCTAGTAGGTTGTTAATCTGCAAAAGATTATTGATTCTCCAAATGATTACTGATGAAAAATTTAGGATGAAGAGAGCCCTATTCATATATTTGAAATTAGATTAAAGTCACCCAAAAAGGAAATAGTACACACCAAGAAAATCCCAAAATTTATGATTTTATCTTGGCCAGCAAGCTGACCAATCAGAAGTGAGTTATGACACAAATTGACACACTTTGACCAATAAAAAACAATTAATAATATTTTTGGTAATTATTATAATTTTTGCACTCAATTTTGATGAAAAGTGCATCAAAAATAAAATAAATAATTATTTTTTTAAAAACGCATTAATTAAAAATAGGAAAATAATATTTAAATAATAAAAAACATGATTTTTGTGATTTTGAAAATAATTAGAATTATAGTTAGTAAAAAATATCCAAAGTGCACCAATTGAGATTGATCTATTTTTGGTATAATTTTGAAGATTGGAAATTGATTGAATATTTGGTCCATAATTTGGTGGTCAAGATTATGAATCTAGCCTTGTTTATGATTATTCCAAATATTGAGATTGATTTGAAAAGATTAATTTATAAGGTATTTTGACTATTTTTTAAATAAAATAATAACTTTAATAAAAAATAATATTTTTAAAAATAATAAAAAATAAATACAAAAAAAAGTAATTTAATAATAAAAAATATGATTTTTGTGGTTAGAAATAATTGAAAATGAAAATAAAGTTAGTAATAATAAACAACAAAAATATTCAAAATGCACCAAGTGAGATTCAAGCCAGTGACCTTTTGCTTACAAGTCTTTCTCCCTTACCAATTGTGCTATGATACTTATTTGAAGTGAAAAGCCAATTGAAAGTATATGAAGACGAACAATTATTTGCTAATTTTAAAATACAAATAATTATTATATTTTTAAACAGACTTGAAAGCGAATATTTATAAACATAAAATAATATTATAAAAACTGTTTAAATTTTTTTTTACTGTAGAAATAAAGGGCGAGCAAATTTGGGGTATGACAGATACTCTTATTTAATCACTCTTCGATTGAATGATGCGAGAATGCGCATGTCTCGTTCATTCGAATCATAGATTTATTAAATAATGGAATACCCCAAAATTTGACCAAAGGTTTGCTAGATAAGGATACGCTGATATAGCACACCCCTAACAGTTTTGAAAAAAATAGGCAAAGATGATGATGTATTACCTTACCAGGGTTTGAACCAAAGTTTCGTTGACTTCGATACGATGACGCGGATAACTCGTCAGTATCTAAGAGAGATTGCAGAATTTCACATATTTACCATGACCTAGGAGGTAAATGATACAAGTTTTAAAAAAGCTGACTTACTAATGCTTGGAGATTAATATAGTAAGTTTTGATTTGATTTGATTTTGTCTATTCATCATAACCTAGGGTATGAATAAAACAAAGTCTGATAACACATTGCTTCCTGGAGACTGATGCAATGGATTGTTCATATTTATTTTGCATACTATCACAACATGGGGGATAGATAATTGAAAAAGCTCGACAACTACATCACTGCATGGAGAGTGAGGCGATGAGTTATATTGCAAAGAGGGAAACACATTGCTACATGAAGCCTGACACAATGAGTTAAATTGTGGATTTCACACATTGTTGCATGAAGCCTAACACAATGAGCTAGATTGCAGAGGAGAAACACATTGCTGAATGAAGCCTGACGCAATGAGTTAAGTTGTAGATTTCACACATTGCTGCATGGAGCCTTAGGAAATGAACTATATCATAATAAAGAAAACACATTGGTGCATGGAGCCTTAGGCAACAAGTTAAATTGTGGATTTCGCAAATTGATGCATGGAGCCTTAGGTAATGAGCTATATCGCAAAGAAGGAAACACATTGTTGCATGGAGCCTTAGGCAACGAGTTAAATTATGGATTTCACACATTACTGCATGAAGCTATAGGAAATGAACTATATTGAAAATAAGAAAACATATTGTTGCATGGAGCCTTAGGCAATGATTAAATTGCGGATTTCACACATTGCTACATGGAGCCTTAGGCAATAAACTATATCGCAAAGAAGAAAACACATTGTTGTATGGAGCCTTAGGCGATGAATTAAATTGCGTATTTCGCACATTGCTGCATGGAGCCTTAGCCAATGAGCTATATCGTAAAGAATGAAACACATTGTTGCATGGAGCCTTAGGCAATGCGTTAAATTGCAGAGAAGAAAGCACACTGATGCATGGAGCCTTAGGCAATCAGCTATATCGCAAAGAAGGAAACACATTTCTGCATGGAGTCTTAGTCAATGAATTAAATTTATAGAGGAAGTTGTTTTGATGATTAAATCTTAGACAACTAAATCAAGGATAAGATCGGATATTTGTCGGTTGTCTGTTTTCATCCAAGGTAATAGTCTGATGGAAAGCCCAAAGATATTGGCTTCGCCCAGAGTATGTTTTGAAAAATGCCTTGTGTTATGTATGTGTATGATGTCTTAGATTAGCATGGAATCCAAAGAGTATATGCACTGAGTGTGTATGCCCCAAATGTTTGTGTATACTCTAAGTATTTTTGCAAACGTTTTTGATAACTCTCTCTTGTAAAACCATTGGTTTTGAGTTATCAATTATCCAACATGATGAATTAGCGTGGACATGATGAAGAGTATCTTGATATTTATATTATAGGCGCAAGAGTAGCTGTGGATGTAGTCATAGGTGTAGACTTGGAAATAGGCGTGGATATGAATCATAGGTAAGCTTCCTAGTGAGATTTTGATAGCGGTACCTTTGATGATTGTGTCCGTTCTCAACCGAGGTAGCCATAGCAAGATGAATGGATAATGTTGAGCTTGAATTTAAATTTGATTTCATCTTAGCTGGTAGTCATGCCTTGAGATTTTATGTAGTTTTTATGGGCATGTATGATTGAATGTAATGCATGTATGCATGTTTGATATGATTATGCTTGATGTATGAATGATGTATGGTATGCATGCTTGATATGATGATGTTATGAATTGAAATGATGCAATGATTGATAAATGCAATGCCCCTGTTATTTGAACTGCGAAACCAATGCTTAAAGCAGACTATCAGCCAAGACTAATTTTTTATGAGAAGCCATGCCAATTAGGGACTGGGCTTTTGAAAAGATGTGCCAGACAGGAACTGGGTTTTGCACCAACGTTAGTAGAACTAATGGAATAATATCAGCCTGGTGGTTTGGAAAGGTAAAACGGATAGCAATGTCGCTAATATTGGTAAGGTTACCTACAAACGTTAATCTGGTGATTTGGAAAGTGTGAGGTTGCTCATGACTTTTACGTAAGGCTGCTTACGTATGGGAAAAGAAACGAGGTTTTGTGAAGCTAGTCACGCCTTAGTTTGACGAAGAATGCTTGTATCATAGACTCATAGAGAGGGATAGTCAGAGAAATGTTTGAGATTGTAATAATGACTCCTTTAGAAATTTACTCTAGATTCTTACGGGGTCCTAAGTCTCGGTCTATGACATGTCATGGATGCATGCAGATGTAGGCGTTAATGCGTAGAATGACTAACCAATGCATGTAATAGGTGACTTGGATATGCATCAATGGATGTTGAAATTTTGATGTGCCAATGAGAATTAGGATATTTGATAGATCCATGTTGTCGGAAGTCATCAGCCGGATAAAATGATAAGCATAGCTTGCTTTCGGATTGCAGTATCCTTATGAATGCATGCTAATGACTTATGCAAACTAATATGTTTTTTTTTCTGGTTGGTGAAAATGGTTAAGATATAGAGAGGTTGCTTACGCGACAAGGTTGCTTGTCACATGATGGTTAGATGTTATTCTAACATGATTTGTTGATACTTGATTTGAACATCGAAGATTGCTGCCGTAGGAGGAGGATCCATTGGTGATTGTGAAAGTACGCATAGAGCTTGCCCCTTATATGGAATATGTTGGGTCTTGGAGGAAATTCTCATTGATATAAGCTTGAAAATATTTTGATCATAATATGAATGACCCTACTATTTTTCACTTTGAAACATTATGCCCTCAATCCCCACAATTTGGAAGAGGTACTCTTGGATGGTTTGAACTGTTTTGAACCAACTCCTTTTGATTGAGTCTCGCAGTGGTTTTCCCCACCATTCAAATTTGACAGATATGCCCCTCAATCTCTAGGATTTGGAGGAAGCTCCTTCCGAAAGAACTTTGACCTCACCATGAACTTGACATAGATTGCCTCAAGTGTTCGAAGCTTGAAAAGTTTGTACTTGAAGTTGCTTGAAGACTTTGGATCCTACATAGGGTAGGATGAACTTGGTATGTACTTCCCTAACATTTGGATCTTGGAAGGTTGCCCCTGAATCCAGGCCTCGAGAGGTTTCCTAAAATGAGGGAACCGAGTCATACCCTGTTGTGATATGACTTGATTAAGGAATGCTCCTTCGAAAGGTATGCCCCTGATTGAACCGTGCTTTGAAATTTGATCCATGTTGATTGAATCTCGGAATGATCACCCCTTATTGATAGTATCTTCATGTGACATACCCCTAATAGTATTTTTCCAAATCCCTATTCACTCTGATGATCAAGAGAAGACTACATTTACGTGTCCCTATGGAACATTTGCTTATAGACGAAGGCCCTTCGGATTGTGCAATGCCCCAACAACCTTTCAACGATGTATGATGTCAATCTTTGCAGATTTCATCGATAACATCATGGAAGTGTTCATGGACGACTTCTTTGTGTGCGGGCAAAGTTTTGAAGGATGCCTATAAAACCTAGAAAAGATTTTAGAAAGATGTGTGAAAGTAAACCTCGTGCTTAACTGGGAAAAATGTCATTTCATGGTCAGAGAAGGAATCATACTAGGACATGTTATATCTAACAAAGGAATTGAAGTTGATAAAGCCAAGATAGAAGTCATAAAATAACTTCAACCACCTAAGACCATTCGAGAAATACGAATCTTTTTAGGACACGCCGGTTTCTACTGACGATTTATCAAGGATTTCTCGAAGATCACTAAACCACTTACCGGTCTGTTAATGAAAGACGTTGAGTTCATATTCGACGAAGATTGTCTAAAAGTGTTTGAAACTCTAAAATAAGCCCTCATCATCGCACCAATCATGCAACCACCCGATTGGAGATTACCTTTTGAAATCATGTGCGATGAGAGCGACTACGTCATAGGCGCAGTTCTTGGACAAAGGAAGGACAAGAAACTTAACGCAATCTACTACGCTAGTAGAACGCTAGACTCAGCTCAAATGAACTACGCAACAACTGAGAAAGAGCTGTTACCAGTTGTCTTTGCGCTTGATAAATTCCATTCTTACCTAGTAGGAGCAAAGATAATCATCTACACGGACCACACTGCTATCAGATATCTACAAACTAAGAAGGATGCAAAACCAAGACTCCTCAGATGGATCCTACTTTTGCAAGAATTTGATCTAGAAATTAAGGATAAGAAAGGAACGGAAAACATCGTAGCAGACCACTTGTCAAGATTAGAAGGTATAAAACCTGAACAAGTACCGACTAACGACGATTTTCCGTATGAACAACTGATAGCACAAATAAGAAGCGATCTAGCTCAATTGGACCAAAACAAACCAAAAGCCAAAGAAGTCGTAGAAGCGATCCATACAACCATGGGACTGCCATGGTATGCCGACATAGTCAACTACTTAGCTGCAGGCGCGCTCCCACAAGACTTAACCTACCAACAGAAAAAGAAATTCTTCCATGATCTCAAGTATTATTATTGGGATGAACCTTTATTATTTAAAAGAGGACCAGACGGAATTTTCCGCCGATGCATACCTGAAGAAGAAATGAAAGATGTTATCTCTCACTATCATTCATCTCCCTATGGCGGATATGCCAACACTTATAGAACTTGTGCAAAGATCCTACAAGCCCGCCTATTTTGGCCTAATCTAAGGAAGGATGTCCACATCGCTGTTAAAAACTGCGATCGGTGTCAATGCACCGGTAATATTTCAAGACGCGATGAAATGCCTCAAAGAGGAATACTAGAAGTAGAAATCTTTGATGTCTGGGGAATCAATTTCATGGGACCTTTCCCATCTTCTTTCGGAAACAAGTATATACTTGTAGTCGTCGATTATGTTTCAAAATAGATTGAGGCTATGGCCTCTCCTACAAATGACACACGAGTAGTAATTAAGCTCTTTAAAAATACAATCTTTCCAAGATTTGGTGTGCCTAGACTTGTCATTAGTGACGGTGGCTCCCATTTCATTTCGAAAATATTCGACAAATTGCTATCTAAGTATGGAGTCAAACACCGAGTAGCAACACCGTATCATCCACAAACAAGTAGACAGGTCGAAGTCTCGAACAGAGAAGTTAAACAAATCCTAGAGAAAATTGTCGCCATATCTAGGAAAGATTGGTCATCTAAGCTTAATGAGGCTTTATGGGCTTATAGGACAGCCTACAAGACCCCTATAGGAACTACACCCTTCAAACTTGTGTACGGAAAGTCCTGTCATCTCCCGGTAGAATTAGAACACAAAGCATATTGGGCAATCAAAACGCTCAACATAAACTACACAGCTGCTAGAGAAAAACAAATCCTCTACTTGAATGAATTAGAACAATTAAGATTAGACGCTTATGAGAACGCTAAAATATATAAAGAAAGAACCAAAAGACGGCACGATAAGCGTTTATCCCAGAAGGAATTCATTGTAGGAGACGTCGTGCTATTATTTAACTCTAGACTTAGGCTTTTTCCTGGAAAATTGAAATCCAGATGGTCCGGTCCTTTTGAAGTAACAAAAATATTCCCTAGCGGAGCAATAGAAATTAAGGGTAGAAATAGTGACCCGTTCACAATGAACGGGAAGCGATTAAAACAATATCATCATATTGAGAATAGAAATTATGCGAACAGCCTAAAACTCTTAGAATTACCCACTATTTCCCCTGAATGATCTACTGTTAGGCACTACGTCAGGCTTATGACGTTAAAAACAGCACTTAGTGGGAGGCAACCCACATTTTTGTTTTTGTTATTATTTCCGTTTGTTTTTATTTTTCATTTTTTGATTTTATTTTCCGTTTCTACATTTATTTCTTTTAAAGCCTTATTTTCATTATTTTCTTTTTCATTTTTCCTAAAAATCTTTATACAACTGTTGCTGATTTTCAAACAACTTTACAGGTTTTCTGAAAAAGTCTTTTTCTATCCTACCTTCTCCCCTGATTTGCTTCCCCCATTTACTATTTACTATGGAAACCACTTTTAGAGGAAGGAACCAAATGAGGAGGTTTGAGGAATTATCACACAGGAATATTGGTATGACCTTATATTATGATGAACCAACAATGCACACTTTAAGCATTAAGGATAATATCCTTTATCTGTTTAGCCAACTGGGATGGGAAAAAGCCCACATTAAATCTAGGTTTGTTACATACCGCAAGCTCACCCTTGAATTCTTAAGCTCCTTAGTTCATATACCTGAGCGCGGTTTTGGAACTAGAAAGGGATTTATAGCTTTCAGGTTATTTGGTATTGAATTTTCTTATAACCATAAAGAATTAGTCGACCTTCTAGGATTCCCTAGCGGACCTTTTGCTTTTTCTACCACCCAAGCAGAATTAATGGATTTTGAGCTAGACTACTTTTGGGGGACTTTAACCGGAAACTACCACCCTGAGCCGGATAGCATGGACAATAACGAAATACACAACCCCGCTATCCGCTATTTCCATAAGATTCTAGCCCATACCATTTTCGGAAAAGAACAGAATCGTACTACAGTATCTAAAGATGATATGTTTTTACTGCAGTGTATGACCAAAGGCCGGCCTGATAATGCAGTGCCATTCTTGATGTAAACCTTTTCCCGCATTGCTCAGAACCCTAATGAACCAATCATCATAGGAGACCTAGTCACCATGATTGCCAATTCCCTCAGACATAGATACCAGTTGCATAGGTGTACACAATTTGGTTCAATCCGCCCTATGAATATTGATTTTTGTTTCCACCTACGAATAATAGGTAATCTAGGCCCTGCACCCTTCGAATACCTGATAAGGGATGAAGTAGTCACGGTATTTACACTTACTAACCATGCCAAAACAATCATGCACCAGGAGTAGAGGACGTGGCCATCAGTAGTTTTTTTCTAAATAATTTACTTTTACTGTTTCTTTTTCTTTCTGTTTGTTTTTGTACTTGTATTTCCCCGCCTTTATACCGCAACATTGAGGACAATGTCGTATTTAGTATGGGAGAGGTACCTTTCCATCTACCATAAACAAGTAATTTTTTACGATATTTCTCAGTTTAAATTCTTCCCCGCTTTATTTAGCCATACTGAAAATTTTTGCTTTATCTTCGCATTAGCTCGACATACCTATCTTAACGAAATCCTAGTTAAGGAAGACAAGAACGATTCAACAAGATCGATACGATTATGACACCTTAGACTTCCTACTTACGCAATCCGTTTCAATAACCGTTATACCCATATCTTGAGTTTTAGTTCTAAAGTAACCCCTAGTAGTTTATACTAGCAGTCGGCACCGTCTTAACATAAATCACGTGGGGAGCTAATGAATATAAGTGTTTGATGCCTGATCAATGAAATATCCTTCTTATCTCGCTGCTAAAAAGGAAAAAGTTGCACCGAAATACAAGGTCGCATATAAGAGATGAGCAAATAATGAAGGAGTCCACTGTTGGTTGGTTCAGAGGTATCTGGTTCTGAGCTTGGTAGGGCGTGCTACGGCTCGATCCCCCACAACCTCCAATTTGGATAATATATGTAGGGTTGCCACATTCGTGTACCAGACCCCGTGCAAAAAGGATCAAAGTCACTAACCGGTTACTCCACTACGTGCGTGCTAAGACAAAGGGCTTAATGTGATTGCGCTAGAACAAAACCGGGTGAAATAGATAAAAGAAACTCTGGGCAGAATTATAACAGAACTATTGGACAGTTTGTTTAAAATGGAAGTCCACGACTTAACTTATTGCTTGTGTCATTAGCCTATCGATAGTGTTTTACTTAAGTATCGGTCGAACTGACGAGGATTTACCGTAATTGCTTTAAAAATCAAAGGTATGTCATGTGTGTGCGCCTGATAAAACTTGTCCGATCTTTCTAAATGATCATTTGCTTGAGGACAAGCGAAGGTTTAAGTATGGGGGGATTTGATAACGAGAAATCGTATCATATAATTGCTACCTTTTTAATCGATTTTCATACTGCATTAACCCATTTAACTCCCGATTGTTCCAAGTTTTTATGTCTTTTCACAGGTACAACATGTTTCAAATCAAATTAGTGAAAAAAAGATTACATGAAGAAAGCTAACATAAAAGTCAGAAGAAAAAGAGCTAATCTGCAAAATTCTGCAAAGTTTGATGTTGTGACGCTCGTCACACCTCCATTACGAGCGTAACGCGCTTACAACCTAAAGGACGCTCGTCACACATCATTGACGAACGTAACGCGCTATTTAAGCGCATTACGACCGTCACCTCCTCATTACGAGCGTCACACGCGTAATTCAACGTCATGTAGAACAGGAGACGTGGACAACGTAATGGAGGGATCTTTTCAAACTCCTACAAATTCTCAACTTCAGCAACCACCAGTCCGGGTCTTCCTCCACTCAAGCAGTGCAAGTCCACGTTCCTAAATTTTCTTAACTGTAAAAAAAATTCTCTTCTATAAATAGGAGACATTTTAATGGAACGAGAGAGAGTTTTTTGCTACATAATTTTCTTGCGGAAGCCCTGCCAAATTTTATAACTGCAATTTTTTTGTTCTTGCTTTATTTTCCCTTTTACCAATTAATAGCTATTTCTAACATTAGGAAATTGCTATTGTAGTCAGAATTTATTTTTAGTCTCAGAATTTGTTTCAAGTTCCGATTTAGAAGTTCCAATCTTGCCGACTTGGGAAGAGGGAGCTTGAGGAATAATATTGTTATTCAGGTTTTTTTAATCGCATTTAATTTAATTTTAATACGTTTTGTTTACGTTTATTTATTTATTATTTTATCATGAATGCGTTATTCCTTCCCGGTTATAATTTTTGTATGTCTATTTCGAGTACTATGACTAGCTAATTTTATAGAGTCGGGATGTGATAATAGTAACCAAATGGATTAAATTGTGCCTAAGCTAAAATCTAAATTAACTTAATTTCTGGCTGTGACTTTTTATAATTAAAATCAATCTTTTTGTTACGAGAGTAAGAAAAGTGGAATAGGTTAGAATCGAGACCACGAGAGTGTGAGGTTTTAACCGGATAGCTAAAGTTAGGCATTTGATTTAAATACAGTGAGAGCGCTTTAAAACGAATTAGATTTTATTAAGTTTTCAAAGAGTATTTTCTAAACACATGTGGGCTAACGAGAGCATGCATAGGGCTTTAGGGGTATAATCCGAGATAAGACCACGAGAGTGTGAGTTGAGGGTTTTTAAACTGATAATTTCTACAGAACCATCTAAGTTAAACATATTTATATGCTTAGGTTCGATTAGATCCACTTAGGTTCACTATATTACATACCGACCGTTTTATTACTATTATTCCCTTAATTCGATTTACTTTTCCCTTACCTTAACCTCTAAAAAACCAAACGTGACAACATTCTCCTTAACTAAACTAGCAAATCTTTGTAGCACTAGAGTGATTACAAAGTCCCTGTGGGTTTGACATCTTTTTATTACTACCGCGATAGGCTGTGCACTTGGAGTTAAGATACCGTTAGACACATTAGGTTGATCACAACACCAAGTTTTTGGCGCCATTGCCGGGGACTTTGATTTAGTCACTAGTGCACTCGTAAAGTAGTACTGTATAGACTAAGGCAACTATTTATTTTTCCCTCTGTTGTATGCCAAATACTCGCTCCCGAAGCGAGCCTTTGCATCTATAAATCAACGATATCGAGCACTATCTCAGAGTAAGACGCCGAGTTCAAGAATACCGTGTTCTCAACAATCTTCCTCCGACTAAGCTTCCTGATATCTCAATCCCTGAATTAATTGAAGAATCTAAAATGGCTGACATACCAAATCCACCTCGTGCTCTTAAGGATTACGCAGTTCCTTCTCAAGCGGAGCCCCACAACAGCATTGCCGCTCCTGCTATCGCTCGAAACGATTTCGAGATGAAACCTTCGCTTCTATTCGCTGTTCATCAGAACCAATTTTATGGATCTCCTACTGACGACCCAAACCTACATCTGTAAGTGTTTGTGCAGTACGTAGACACTGTAAAAGCAAATGGTGTAAACCCCGAGGCGATACGATTGCGCCTATTTCCCTTTTATTTAAGAGACAGAGCTCGAGCATGGCTCCAATATCTTCCTTCAAACTCAATCACCACATGGGATGAGTTGAAAAAAGTCTTTTAGCTAGATATTTCCCACCAAGCAAAACTGCTATGCTCAGAGCCAACATCAATGGTTTCAGACAAAAAGACAACGGATCACTTTTCGAAGCATGGGAATGCTATAAGGACATGATCAGACTCTGTCCTCATCATAGTTTAGAAGAATGGCTGATCATTCATAAGTTCTATAACGGTCTCTTTTACAACACAAGAATGACTATAGACGCTGATGTTGGTGGCGCATTGATGGATAAGCCGTATACCGAAGCAAATCAACTTATCGAAAGCATGGCTCAAAACCATTATCAATGGGGAAGAGAAAGAGCTAATATGGAAAAAACTCAAACAAAAGGTGGCATGATTGAAGTGAATAGTCTAGATCAAGTCAACGCTAAAGTAGAAGCCCTTACCCAAAAGCTAGAAAACCTTACTACCGCTCCCGCAGCTACCGTAGCTGCAGTAGCTCAAGCTTGCGATCTATGTGGTCTTTAATCACATCCTGCTCTAGAATGCCCACTTCTAACATGAGTTCCAGCTGAACAAGCGAATTACGTGCAGGGAAACCCTTATAGCAATACCTATAACCCTGGTTGGAAGAATCATCCGAACTTTTCATATAAAAGCAACAATGCATTGTACGCACCTGGACAAGCTCCTGCCACACCACCTGGCTATCCAAAAGCTGTCCCAAATCACCCCAATAACGGACCTAATACATCCAATTCCCCTAGGAAGTCTAATTTAGAAATCATGATAGAACATTTCATTGCTTCCCAATATCAAACTAATAAAGATGTTCTAAACCAAAATTTACATACTAATGCGCATATTAAACAATTATCTAGTAAAGTTGACACTTTGGCTACCCATAATAAGATGCTTGAAACTCAAATTTCACAAGTGGCTCAACAACAAGCATCTACTGCTGCCCCAGCTGGATTTTTCCCTGGTCAACCACAACCTAACCCGAAAGGACAAGCTAACACTGTAATCCTGAGAAGTGGAAAAGAACTTAACGGACCTGTTGATCCAAGACTCGAAAATCCAGCCATGTACCAAAAGCAGAACAAGCCAATTGAAATTGAGAATGAACCAAAGGAAAAGGAAAACCAGAACCAAGAGGTAGTAGAGAAAGAAAAGCCTTATGTGCCTCCACCACCCTATAAACCGCCAATTCCGTACCCTCAGAGACTTACCAATTCCAAAACGATGGGCCAATTTAAGAAATTCGTTGAACTTCTGAAATAACTGAATATCACAATACCGTTTACAGAAGCTATCACTCAGATGCCCTCGTATGCTAAATTTCTCAAGGAAATCATATCTAACAAGAAAAAGATAGAAGACAACGGAACAGTTACACTCACTGCTAAGTGTAGCGCTATTATTCAAAATGATATGCCCCCTAAGTTAAAAGACCCAGGTAGTTTCTCTATACCTTGTAACATTGGAAAGTTTGTCATAGACAAAGCTCTATGCAACTTGGGAGCAAGTATCAGTGTCATTCCCCTATCCATTTGCAAAAATCTAGAAATGGGAGAACTTAGACCCACAAAAATGTTCGTTCAATTAGCTGACCAATCAGTAAAATACCCTGTAGGTATATTGGAAAACGTCCCAGTTAGAATAAGTCAATTCTATATCCCGACCGATTTCATAATCATGGACATTATTGAGGACTAAGTTACTCCTATCATATTAGGAAGACCCTTCCTAGCCATAACTGGAGCTATAATTGATGTAAAGAAGGGAAGACTGACATTCGAAGTTGGAGAGGAAAAAGTGGAATTCATCCTCACTCAATTCTTACAAGCACCAGCCATGAATGACACATGTTATCTAATCGATGTTATAGACGAGTGCGTAAGAGAGATGGAAGCAGAACAGACCACATACTCTGAAATAATGAAAATCCAAACCCCTCTGATATTCGAAGATGACAATTGGCGTGAACCATACCAAGATGATAGCCTAAGCGAAAGTCTAGCACTTACACCTGATCATATGCCATGTCCGAAGAAACCAGGTTTAGAGTTAAAAACCTTACCCAGGAACCTAAGATACAAATTCCTAGATACCAAATGTACGCGACCAGTAATAATCAATTCCAGTTTAGGAATGCTCGAAACTGAGAAACTTTTAGATGTCCTAAGAAAGTACCCAACTGCATTAGGTTATAACATATCTGACTTGAAAGGAATATGTCCTTCAATTTGTATGCATCATATTATGCTAGAAGAAGATTGAAAAACCTCTAGAGAACCCCAAAGAAGGATTAACCCAATCCTTAGCACTGTAGTCAGAGATGAAATTAAGAAGCTATTGGAAGCAGGAATCATATATCCGATCTTCGACAGTAAATGGGTTAGCCGAGTACATGTCGTACCAAAGAAAGGAGGTATCACTGTTGTGAAAAACGCAAAAGGTGAACCGATAACGCAAAGAGTAGTAAATGGGCATAGAGTGTGCATTGATTATAGGAAACTAAACAAAGCTACTCGAAAAGACCATATTCCTCTACCCTTCATAGATCAAATGTTAGAACGACTAGCCAAACATTCCTACTTCTGCTATCTAGATGGTTATTCCGGATTTTTCCAAGTCCCTATTCACCCTGATGATCAAGAGAAGACTACATTTACGTGTCCCTATGGAACATTCGCTTATAGACGAATGCCCTTCGGATTGTGCAATGCCCCAACAACCTTTCAACGATGTATGATGTTAATCTTTGCGGATTTCATCGATAACATCATGGAAGTGTTCATGGACGACTTCTCTGTATGCGGGAAAAGTTTTGAAGGATGCCTATCAAACCTAGAAAAGATTTTAGAAAGATGTGTGAAAGTACACCTCGTGCTTAACTGGGAAAAATGTCATTTCATGGTCAGAGAAGGAATCGTACTAGGACATGTTATATCTAACAAAGGAATTGAAGTTGATAAAGCCAAGATAGAAGTCATAAAAGAACTTCAACCACCTAAGACCATTCGAGAAATACGAAGCTTTTTAGGACACGCCGACTTCTACCGACGATTTATCAAGGATTTCTCGAAGATCACTAAACCACTTACCAGTCTGTTAATGAAAGACGTTGAGTTCATATTTGATGAAGATTGTCTAAAAGCGTTTGAAACTCTAAAATCAGCCCTCATCACCGCACCAATCATGCAACCACTCGATTGGAGATTACCTTTTAAAATCATGTGTGATGCGAGCGACTACGCCATTGGCACAGTTCTTGGACAAAGGAAGGACAAGAAACTTCACACAATCTACTATGCTAGTAGAATGCTAGACTCAGCTCAAATGAACTACGCCACAACTGAGAAAGAGCTGTTAGCAGTTGTCTTTGCACTTGACAAATTCCGTTCTTACCTAGTAGGAGCGAAGATAATCATCTACACAGACCACGCTGCTATCAGATATCTACTAACTAAGAAGGATGCAAAACCAAGAATCCTCAGATGGATCCTACTTTTGCAAGAATTTGACCTAGAAATTAAGGATAAGAAAGGAACGGAAAACGTCGTAGCAGATCACTTGTCAAGATTAGAAGGTATAAAACCCGAACAAGTACCGATTAACGATGATTTTCCGTATGAACAGCTGATAGCACAAATAAGAATCGATCTAGCTCAATTGGACCAAAACAAACCAAAAGCCAAAGAAGTCGTGGAAGCGATCCATACAACCATGGGACTGCCATGGTATGCCGACATAGTCAACTACTTAGCTGCAGGCGTGCTCCCACCAGACTTAACCTACCAACAGAAAAAGAAATTCTTCCATGGTCTCAAGTATTATTATTGGGATGAACCTTTATTATTCAAAAGAGGATCGGACGGAATTTTCCGCTGATGCGTACCTGAAGAAGAAATGAAAGATGTTATCTCTCGCTGTCATTCATCTCCCTATGGCGGACATGCCAGCACTTCTAAAACTTGTGCAAAGATCCTACAAGTCGGCCTATTTTGGCCTAATCTATGGAAGGATGTCCACATCGCTGTTAAAAACTGCGATCGGTGTCAATGCACCGGTAATATTTCAAGATGCAATGAAATGCCTCAAAGAGGAATACTAGAAGTAGAAGTCTTTGATGTTTGGGGAATCGATTTCATGGGACCTTTCCCGTCTTCTTTCGAAAACAAGTATATACTCGTATCCGTCGATTATGTTTCAAAATGAATTGAGGCTATGGCCTCTCCTACAAATGACACACAAGTAATAATTAAGCTCTTTAGAAATACAATCTTTCCAAGATTTGGTGTGCCTAGACTTTTCATTAGTGACGGTGGCTCCCATTTCATTTTGAAAATATTCGACAAATTTCTATCTAAGTATGGAGTCAAACACCGAGTAGCAACACCGTATCATCCACAAACAAGTGGACAGGTCGAAGTCTCGAATAGAGAAATTAAACAAATCTTGGAGAAAATGGTCGCCATATCTAGGAAAGATTGGTCATCTAAGCTTAACGAGGCTTTATGGGCTTATAGGACAGCCTACAAGACCCCTATAGGAACTACACCCTTCAAACTTGTGTACGGAAAGTCCTGTCATCTCCCGGTAGAATTAGAACACAAAGCATATTGGGCAATCAAAACGCTCAACATAAACTACACAACTGCTGGAGAAAAACGAATCCTCGACTTGAATGAATTAGAAGAAGTAAAATTATACGCTTATGAGAATGCTAAAATATATAAAGAAAGAACCAAAATACGACACGATAAGCGTTTATCCCGGAAGGAATTCAGTGTAGGAGACATCGTGCTATTATTTAACTCTAGACTTAGGCTTTTTCCTGGAAAATTGAAATCTAGATGGTTCGGTCCTTTTGAAGTAACAAAAATATTCCCTAGCGGAGCAATAGAAATTAACGGTAGAAATAGTGACCCGTTCACAGTGAACGGGCAGCGATTAAAACAATATCATCATATTGAGAATAGAAATTATGCGAACAGCCTAAAACTCTTAGAATTACCCACTATTTCCCCTGAATGATCTACTACTAGGCACTACGTCAGGCTTATGACGTTAAAAACAGCGCTTAGTGGGAGGCAACCCACCTATTTGTTTTTGTTATTATTTCCGTTTGTTTTTATTTTTCATTTTTTGATTTTCTTTTCCGTTTCTACATTTATTTCTTTTAAAGCCTTATTTTCATTATTTTATTTTTTATTTTTCCTAAAAATCTTTATATAACTGCTGCTGATTTTCAAACAACTTTACAGGTTTTCTGAAAAAGTATTTTTCTATCCTACATTCTCCCCTGATTTGCTTCCCCCATTTACTATTTACTATGTATGATCGGTGGATTTAGAACTGACTGTTTAACGCTGGTTCGCGAAATGTCGCGGAAGCAAGAGTCGCCATCGTCTTTTATTTTTTCCAACATGGACAGGACAAAAGCACAGCAAAATTCCTTATGAGAACATTTCTCGGTTTGGGAGGTAGATTTATAGAAAGGGAAGGTGTTAGCACCCTTTCTATCCATGGTTATCCATGGGCTCTTAAATACTTGCTCTTTATGTTTTCAAAATGTTTGCTTTTCAAGATGTGAGTGGGTTTGAAAAAGTTTCATTGAAAGATTTCTGAATAACTCTTGTATATGTCCTCAAGAGTGTTTGAAAAATTGTTTTGAAAGCTTTTTGAAAGTGTCGGTGTGAAAAGAGTTTTGATTTGTTTTTGAATAGAGCAAGTATCCATGAGTCATCTACCTACCCTAAGGAATTAAGCTGTGTAGAAGTCCTTAAGGTAGTGTCATCCCACCATTGAGAGGTAGGTAGCACCACCGTTGGAGGTGTTTGGGTCAATTCGATTGTTAGGGACGTTGTGGTCACCGAAGTAACAGTAGGACACCTTAGAAGCTACCCTTATGTCCTTGATCCTTTTTTTAATCCGAGGCAACCGTTTCGAGGCAACTATTCCGAGGCAACTGTTTCGAGGCAACTGTTTCGAGGCAACTGGATCATGGACATAAGGACTTACTAAAACGTCCTTTACTTGACGACCACGTTTCGAAGGCAACAAGTGAGGCGTACCCTAGAAGTGGTGTGTGTATTTGTGTGTTGTTTTCAGTTTAACAATTATCTTTGATCATGGCATGGTGAGCTACGTTTGTTCTTAATTAGCATACATTCTTTCATACAAAGTTAGAATTTAAGAGTGCGAAAAATTAAAAGACGGAAATATAAAGCTACGCTATTACAAGGCGCAAGTCTATACATCGCCAAAATACAAAGACCCGTTTGATAAAAGATGCGGAAAGTAAATAAATACCTAATTACTATTACATCCAGAAAGCAGTTACATAATATTCAAAAGAAAATAATGCGCGAAATAGAAATTGGACGTCCGAGGGTATTGACCCTTTGCTTGAAATTAAATGAAATTAAAGTCTATTTAATTATTTAATTAAAGAAAAGTGTTTTTTATGTGTTTTTTTTAAATAAAGAAAAGAATTTACAAGGAAACCTTAATTCTAGATTATTTTTAGTTATTAAAGAAAATATTAAAGTTAACCTACTTTACGCTAATTAATTAATATCCATATTTATTTACAAAAATAATAATTAATAATAATAATAAATAATGAGGAAAAATTAATTAAGAAAAGATGAAAATGTAAAAAAAAAACCTAATTCTATGCATTTTTATTTATTAAGGAAAGCGTCAAAACTAAAACCTAATTTAACTAAGTTAGTTATTGAAATTTATTTACAAAAATATTTTAATGATGAAATTAATAAGAATTAAATATAAAACATTTTTTTGGTTTCTGATTTTTTATTATGAAAATTATTTTATGGTGAAAAAACAATTAAAACAATTAAAAAGAATTAGAAAAGAAAATCAAATAAAATAAAAAAAGTTGCAAACCAAAGGGGGTATCAGGCCCAGAATGGAGGTGTTTGGAAGTAATTCAGGCCCATTAAGACAAAGGCCTCGTTGACTCTCTGATTGTATGCATGGTGGTTGACTGGAGTGTATCATGGAATCCAGCCTCTGACCATTGGATTGCTCATCAGGGCCACTTGGCAAGCATAGGCGTGGGACTCATGATAGGCCATGGAATGAGTGCTGCATTAGAATACATTGAAACGAAAATTAAGAATTATGTGGGGGGACCTGGGAATCAAACCCAGGTCCCTATACCTGCAAGACACGTCCTCCAACCAACTGAGCTAACAAGCGCATTTGTAAACAATATACTAAGGAATTATAATATATGAAAAGTTTTCTTCAATTACAGCCCCCATTTAGCACATTCACCTTTCTCAATTACAGCCCGGGCGTCCTTCAAGGAAGCCATCTTCAAAGGGAAGTTTTCTTCAATTACTGTCTCTACTAACGCCAATGTTGGAGGTACCTCTTCAAAATGTTGAAAGGGGGTTTCAATGAACTCCCCGTCCATCTCTATATACCGGAACGAGTTCAGATGACTAACCATGTATTCTTCCTCCCCCTGCACTGTAACAATCTTCCCTCTGATAGGGTATTTGGGCTTCTGGTGTAGAGTGGAGGTCACATCCCCAGCCTTGTGGATCCAAGGACGACCCAGCAAACAAGAATAGGATGGACGAATGTCCATCACATAGAACGTTGAATCGAAGACTTTGGAACCAACCCGGATCGGAATATCTACTTCACCATGTACCATCTTCTTCGACCCGTCAAAGGCTCGGATAACGATGTTACTAGGCTTCAACTCCAAACCCTCACAATCCAACCGGTCTAAGGCCTTCTTGGGCAATACATTCAGCGAAGAACCAGTGTCCACCAACACGTGTGCGAGAGTAGTGCCCCTGCATTCTATGGAGACATGCAGGGCATCATTGTGGTTCTTTCCCTTAGCGGTCAGATCAGCATCCGAGAAACCCAAACCATTGTCAGTGGTCAAATTGGCCACACAGTCAGTAAATTGGTCCGCAGATGTCTCTTGTGGCACATGAGCCGTCTTCAGAAATGAAATCAGGGCCTTGGCATGGGCCTCTGAACACAACAACAATGATAGCATGGAGATCTTGGAGGGGGTATGCCCCAGCTTCTCAACGACGTTGAAATAGCTCTTCTTGATGATCTTAAGGATTTCCTCCATCTCTTGCTGGGAGGCTTCAACATTGACAGTCTTCGGTGCCTCCATCCAGACAGGTACGTCAGCAATTCCTTTACCCCGAGTGTTAGATGACTCGGCAGCAGGGGTAGAAACTTGATCAGTAGGGCAAACAGGCGCACTTGTAGGCGTGATGATAAGAGGTCTTCGGATAGCTGGTGGTGCAATGTCAGGCGAGAAGAGCCTGCCACTGCAGGTAACTTTAGAGGGACCGGTGATGTTACTGATACCGGTACTGGTGTTGAACTCCTGCTTTACTCCAAGTACATACACATCTGCCCCATAGTGCCATGGGACAGCCTTGTCAGATTTATAGGGGAGGGGCCCCGGAATAGTAATGATAATAGGTGCAACGGACATGATTTTGACTGGCTTCCTCGGGGGAGCATTGGTAGGATTGTTGCAGATGGTAACAACGGATACTTCTGCAGTAGGAACAAAAGGAACAGCGGTCTTCTTGAACAAGATTTCTTTGCTATCCACCAGGCTTTGGATGCCTGACTTCAGCAACGGACAACCAGTAGGGGAAACAGCACACAGAAGGCAACCTTTTCTATAACCCGGAAATAAACCGGCCAGCAACAGGTTCTTTTTGAAAGTCAATAAAGGGGTAGCCACATTATCCACAGAAACTGCATACAGGTCTTCCTCAATAGCATTTACTCCATGCTGGGGCATAGGAGCAGTCACAACGTTGGGCCTTTCGGGCGCCTCAAATTGTATCTCCTTGGCGTCGATAAGGTCCTGAATCTTATTTCTTAGGGCCCAACAATCATCAGTAGAGTGCCCCAGGCTATCAGAGTGATAAGCACAACGGGCATTGGGATTATACTTCAGAGAGGTTGTATTTACCACCTTCGGAGCTTCTCTGACGGTCACCAAGTTGGTCGATAGCAGTTGCGGCAAGATCTGCGACAAGGTCATACTAAGCCGAGTATATTCTCTTCTGGGTCTCTCACCCCTTGGTTGGTTAGGTTGCCGAGGAGCGGCAGCAGGCTTTGCAATTACCATCACGTTGACAGTTTGGCGGTGTTCCGGTTTGTTTTGCCTCCTAGGCCCATACACAGCACTGGCTTCCTTCTTGAAAGACTTTTTCTCAGAACTTGAGGACGCACCTTTCTGTATCTTCCCTGATTTCAAACCAGCCTTTATCCTTTCCCCAGTCAGAATGAGATCTGTAAACCCTGCAGACGAATTGCCAATGAGATGATTGAAGAATGGCCCGGATAGGGTCCCTAAGAACATGTCCACTAGTTCACGGTCGGTTAATGGTGGCTGCACCCTACCAGCCAGGTCCCTCCACTTTTGCGCGTACTCTTTAAAACCTTCTCCCGATCCTAGCGACATACCCTGGAGTTGGGTACGTGTAGGAGCGAGGTCGACATTATACTGATACTGCTTATAAAAAGCAGTAGCCAATTCCTCCCAGTTAAGAACCTTGGTTCCATCCAGCTGATAGAACCATTCGAGATGAGTCCCTGAAAGACTCTCCTAGAAGAAATGGATCCGTAAGTTCTTGTCCACAGTATACGGCTGGATCTTCCGCACATAAGATCTGAGATGTAGCTTAGGGCAGGACGCCCCGTCATAATTTGCGAAAGATGGTGCTTTGAACTTGTGTGGGATCACCACACCAGAAGATAGACCCAAGTCTCCAAAATCCAACCCAGGCACTTGTTGAATTTCCATGGCATTCAGGCGATCCTCTAACTGCTTGTACTTGTCTTCATCTAGAGGATACTGCTCCTCATTGAAATCAGTCTCGTTGTCAGAGACCACCGGACTAGGAACCCTTCCCCCTTGGGGACTGCCTTTCCCTACAGAAGAACCAGCTTGATCAACCTCATTCTGCAGTGTGTTACCAAACCTCCGGCCCGTGTTGAATAGTACAGTTCTCTTCTTCTTCTTCTTGACCAGCAAAGCCTTCAATTCCTCTTGACCTTGGGCCAAACTCATGATCAGCTCTTGGAATTGGGCGTTCTGAGCCTGGAGGGCCTTGATGGATTGCTCAGTAGATGATTCAGGATTCATGATGGTGAGCTGAAATAAACAGCGAAGAAGATTAAACCACCTGTAAAAAAGAGTACCTGTTATGCACATGATGCATGATATGTTGTTTATGCAATGCATTCAAGGGTTCGAAAGTTCAAATTTGTTGTAGACAAAAAGGAACACACGTTATCATTAGGAAATAATTGTTCAGTACATCAAGGCCTCATGGGCAAAATATTACAAAGTAAATCAATCCCAGAAGACACTACGCATCCTTTTTGGAGCAATGTAAGTGTTGAGAGTCTTTTCCTTGTGCAATAGGCGGGTGAGCTCCAAGACCTTCTTCTCACTAGCATGTAGACTGGACTCAAGAGAATTCCATTCTTCCTTAAGCTGGATCCAGCTCTTCTGCATTTCTTCCCAGGATGTGGGCATGTCAGGATGTTGAATGGTGTAGGACACCTCTCCTTCCAAAACTGGCTCTTTGATCACAGGGAGAACATGAGGATATGGCATCACTAATTTCTGGGAGCGGGCCCGTACCCACTTGAGATAAGGCTCCAACGGGATGGAGTTCCTGTGCCCCAGTGTCTTGTTGTCTACCCTGTTGGGCATCCTCCAAGCTCTGATAAATCTCTGGCGAAGTCCTTGTGCATCGTTGTCGAAGTCAAAAACTATGTCAGGAATTAACATGTCATGAGGGCCATCCCTCCGAGAATATCCGAACTGTCTCAAGGCCATACATGGGTCGTAAGTAATACCTCCTCTGATTCCAAGTAAAGGAACATTAGGAAACTCCCCGCAACGATCAATGATAGTGACGTCTTCTATGGACCGAGAACACCAATGTATATCTGCATGTGTAAGAGTCATCAATCGTTGTGACCATCTCAAACCCCGCTCGTTCTTTAAAACTGATTGTGGAAGGTGCGAAATAAACCACCTTCCCAAGAGAGGAGTGCAACACATAAGAACACCTCTTTTTCTCATGGTTCGAGTGTAACATGAGTGAAGGATGTCCCCAAGCAACGTAGGTATAGGATTCCTGGACATGAAGATCTTGACAACATTGATATCTATAAGCTGATCGGGATTCGGGAACAACATCAACCCATAGACAAGGAGGGCCACAACTTCTTCAAAAGCTTGTAGGTCTAGGGAATTCCAACATTCTTGGGACTTCTCAAACAGAAACCTGGCCAAGAACCCTTTGATACCACTTCTAACTTCCCAATTTCCCTTGATGTCATATGGTTGTAGGCGTAATGCTTTAGCAATCTCTTCAAGTTTGGGTTCCTTTTCCGTACCGTTGTAGGGTAGTTGACTAAGGATAGAGATCTTCAGAAGCCGGGAGAACTCTTCCAAGGTAGGCACCAGTTGATAATCCAGGAAAGTAAAACAGTGGTGCAGAGGGTCAAAGAACTGGAAGAGGACCTTTATCATATCTTCTTCAATGTTGGTGTTGACCAAGCTTATGAGTCTTCCATGCCTCTCACTGAAAGAAGAGCTCTCGAGAATCCTGGCTATAAGTTCCTTAAGCTGATGAGGGATCCTTACAAGGCTGATCTGAATTGTCTTTCTGCGGATAGTTTCCATGTCCTACAAAACAAGAACAAAGATGAAGATTCGAACCCCTGAAATGGTTAGTGGATGCATATGATGTTGTATGATGTCATGATGCTATGATAAGGACACACCACAAATATTCACAAAAAGCAAACATGATAAGGCACACAAGTCACACCACAGCTCTTAGAGTTTAGGCCAGCATGGGGTCTAGGTATTACCCTCTTGAGGGTGGTGGGCTCAAAACCTGTCCTATCAGAAGTAACTGGGTTCTAAGGATCTCAATATCATTGGATTGTTTTCTGTGTTCATCGTTTCGATTTAGCCACCGAACTAGCAATCGAAATATTCCAAGAAAACAACCCTCAACTGAGTGTAGTATCGAGTATCAACCAACCTCGGACTGCACCAAAGTCAGTTATCTCACTACCCTAAAGAGGCCAGGATGGTCAAGTAAGGTTCCTAAGGTCAGTTGATGCTTCACGACACCACGCGGCGGCCCCGTACTCTCCATGACTTGACTCAAGGGTTACCGGTACTCACCAAAGTGCCACATCAACGTAGCAGACTGCTTCAACCGTGTCGGTATACCCCGCACAGTTCCCTCACAGTCTTGTTGCTAATTTCTAAGATGGTATCCCCTAGATCCGGGTTAGGATCTATAGAACTCCCAAGACAGTGCCCACAATAATAAAGCAAACAAAACACAGCAATTGAAAACACAAGTATGAGCTATCCTAAGGTACACCTCACTTTAAGTATCCCCAACAGAGTCGCCAGTTCTGTGATCGGTGGATTTAGAACTAATTGTTTAACGCTGGTTCGCGAAATGTCGCGGAAGCAAGAGTCGCCACCGTCTTTTATTTTCTCCAACATGGACAGGACAAAAGCACAGCAAAATTCCTTATGAGAACATTTCTCGGTTCGGGAGGTAGATTTATAGAAAGGGAAGGTGTTAGCACCCTTTCTATCCATGGTTATCCATGGTCTCTTAGATACTTGCTCTTTATGTTTTCAAAATGTTTGCTTTTCAAGATGTGAGTGGGTTTGAAAAAGTTTCATTGAAAGATTTCTGAATAACTCTTGTATCTGTCCTCAAGAGTGTTTGAAAAATTGTTTTGAAAGCTTTTTGAAAGTGTCGGTGTGAAAAGAGTTTTGATTTGTTTTTGAATAGAGCAAGTATCCATGAGTCATCTACCTACCCTAAGGAATTAAGCTGTGTAGAAGTCCTTAAGGTAGTGCCATCCCACCATTGAGAGGTAGGTAGCACCACCGTTGGAGGTGTTCGGGTCAATTCGATTGTTAGGGACGTTGTGGTCACCGAAGCAACAGTAGGACACCTTAGAAGCTACCCTTATGTCCTTGATCCTTTTTTTAATCCGAGGGAACCATTTCGAGGCAACTATTTCGAGGCAACTGTTTCGAGGCAACTGTTTCGAGGCAACTGGATCATGGACATAAGGACTTACTAAAACGTCCTATACTTGACGACCACGTTTCGAAGGCAACAAGTGAGGCGTACCCTAGAAGTGGTGTGTGTATTTGTGTGTTGTTTTCAGTTTAACAATTATCTTTGATCATGGCATGGTGAGCTACGTTTGTTTTTAATTAGCATACATTCTTTCATACAAAGTTAGAATTTAAGAGTGCGAAAAATTAAAAGACGGAAATATAAAGCTACGCTATTACAAGGCGCGGGTCTATACATCGCCAAAATACAAAGACCCGTTTGATAAAAGATGCGGAAAGTAAATAAATACCTAATTAATATTACATCCAGAAAGCAGTTACATAATATTCAAAAGAAAATAATGCGCGAAATTGAAATTGGACGTCCGAGGGTTTTGACCCTTTGCTTGAAATTAAATGAAATTAAAGTCTATTTAATTATTTAATTAAAGAAATGTGTTTTTTATGTGTTTTTTTTTTTGAAATAAAGAAAAGAATTTACAAGGAAACCCTAATTCTAGATTATTTTTAGTTATTAAATAAAATATTAAAGTTAACCTACTTTACGCTAATTAATTAATTTACATATTTATTTACAAAAATAATAATTAATAATAATAATAAATAATGAGGAAAAATTAATTAAGAAAAGATGAAAATGTCAAAAAAAAAACCTAATTCTATGCATTTTTATTTATTAAGGAAAGCGTCAAAACTAAAACCTAATTTAACTAAGTTAGTTATTGAAATTTATTTACAAAAATATTTTAATGATGAAATTAATAAGAATTAAATATAAAACATTTTTTTGGTTTCTGATTTTTTATTATGAAAATTATTTTATGGTGAAAAAACAATTAAAACAATTAAAAAGAATTAGAAAAGAAAATCAAATAAAATAAAAAAAGTTGCAAACCAAAGGGGGTATCAGGCCCTGAATGGAGGTGTTTGGAAGTAATTCAGGCCCATTAAGACAAAGGCCTCGTTGACTCTCTGATTGTATGCATGATGGTTGACTGGAGTGTATCATGGAATCCACCTTCTGACCATTGGATTGCTCATCAGGGCCACTTGGCAAGCATAGGCGTGGGACTCATGATAGGCCATGGAATGAGTGCTGCACTAGAATACATTGAAACGAAAATTAAGAATTATGTGGGGGGACCTGGGAATCGAACCCAGGTCCCTATACCTGCAAGACACGTCCTCCAACCAACTGAGCTAACAAGCGCATTTGTAAACAATATACTAAGGAATTATAATATATGAAAAAAAAGCCATTATGCTGGAAACGTTAAAAAACGCGCTAAAGTTTGAATCTCCCAATCACGCTTGGCCACGCATGCTTCTTCTTCATCTTTTTCCTGTAAATATAAAACAAGTAGCGGGGGTTTTAAACCCCCACTAAACTGAAACTGTGAAAATAGCGATTAGAAGAGGAGGAAATATAAAAAGGGCGCGAGGGTATCATTTGCTTCGTCTTGAGCTTCTGAATTCAGCTGTGTAGGTCTAAAGGTCTATTTTTTTCTCTACAAGAAAGCCCTATTTTGAAGCTTCTGAAACCCTAGGTTTCATCCATGGTGAATTTCGTTTCAAGCAGTTTTAGCACAATTAAACTATGTCAAAAGTTTCAGGGAGATGTTAGTAGCATAAATCAATAATCAAAACACATGAATGATGCGTGGAAATTAAAATTCGATTATGGACATATTTGTGAAAAACGTGATTCTGTTCTACCGTTTCTTTGAGTATGGAAGCTTGTTCTTGATTGCAATAGACTCCTGGAAGGTCCAGCAACGTGTTAGAAGCAATTTCAGGCCTTGAATTATACTGCAACTATGAAATCAGTTTCAAACTTTTTTTGGAATTTTTGCAAATTGGTTGTGGCTTCTTAGCAGCTTTTTTCGTGTCTGTATGAGTAGGGTTTCACTCAGCCTTTGTATGTGAAGCAAATTAGGTCAAAAACAAGCCCATGGATCCATGAATTTATGATTTGAATATTTGATTTTCAATCATGAAATTTCAATCTTTTTTTCAATGAAACTTTGCCAATTATGGAAGATCTTGTCATGTTGATTGATGCACGAAATCTTTAGCATATTTGGAGTATATTTGCTGCATAAAAAGATTTGAAAACCATTATTTGATATTTTTCTACAATTAAAACTAATTAAATGAATTAATAAGAATAAAAATTCAATTAATTAATTAAAAATAAGAAAATAAATCATCTTGAGCTCAATGGGTCGTGCATAGGCTTTGGGTAATGATTCAAGGAAGAATTTGAGGCCCATTAGCAATTTTGAAGTTTTTTAGGCAAAGTTGACTTTTGAAAATTCCCAAAAATTTCCCAACTTCTCCAATGCATATCTTGCTCAATTTTGCAGCTATGAACATGTTCTTGGACATTTTCGAAAGGTCTTGAAGTCCTCTAACCAATGCCTTTTGTCCCATGTCATTTTGATTTACCAATCTCAAGTTATGGTCTTTGACTTAAAGTGCCTTTTTGTTGACTTTTGAAAATGACCTATAATGTTGAAATTGATAACTTTTTGTGAGAGCATTTCTTGGACTTGAAGTGTGAAGATGAGTTGTAGGAAATGTCATCCCCTTCAAAATGAGCATTGGATGGAATTTTTTTGATAAACCATGAGGAAGTTATGCCTTGGTCAATTTGCAGTTGACTTTTCAACTGTCCAAAAATAGAAACTTTTGCATCTTGAGACTTTTTGAGCCATGCTTGTGGAATCATGATCAAGAATTGATAAAATTATGTTTGTGGCTTCAAAATAAGATGTTTGACCAAAATGTTTGACTTTTGACTGTCAAATGACCATTTTACCCCTGTAGTTGACTGTGGAGCAATTAGGGTTTTTTGACTGTGCAATTTGATGCTGTGAGTCTTGAAACTTGACATATGGATGCTTGACAATGTATATAGGCACATGGGACTTGATTGGACCCCTGAGAATCTCAATTTCTTTGCAAGAACCAAAACCCTAATTTTGACTGTGTTAGGAGGCAATTGGACTGTGCAATCCTTGAGAGATTTTGAACCATCTGGAGATTGATCTTGGCAAATCTTGAAGAATATGGGAGGGCAAATTTTGGAATACAACAGTTGCCCCTGTTCAATCTTCTTAGACCTGAGGATGTAGATTGGCTGGCGTGCCTTTCGTGATCCGAAGGTGGAAGAAGATTGAACACTAGAGAGCCCAGAAATTTGTACTCACATAGTAGAATGTCAGCAGTGTGATGGCGGGAATGGGCTTACAGATGCCATTTGGAGAGATGATGGACAGGAGGATGGGATTATAGATTCCATCTAGGTGTCGATCGCGTAAGAGATTCCTTAGCGAGAGCTTGCGTACCTGAGAAAGAAAGATAATTACCTGGCCTGTTACAGGGGTTGATCTTCAAACTCTTTATGTAGATGTGATCTGGCTGGATACAGGAATCGAATCTTTAAACTCTTCGGACGTGCCCTGGCAAGATACAGGAATCGAGTCCGGAGAATAGTCGTCAACAGATACACCCTGGCAAGATACATGAATCGGATCTTCAAACTCTTCAGACGTGCCCTGGCAGGATACAGGAATCGAGTCTGGAATTAGTCGTCAACAGATACACCCTGGCAAGATACAAGAATCGGATCTTCAAACTCTTAAGACGTGCCCTGGCAGGATACAGGAATCGAGTCTGGAATTAGTCGTCAACAGATACACCCTGGCAAGATACAGGAATCGGATCTTCAAACTCTTCAGACGTGCCCTGGCAGGATACAGGAATCGAGTCTAGAATTAGTCGTCAACAGATACACCCTGGAAAGATACAGGAATCGGATCTTCAAACTCTTCAGACGTGCCCTGGCAGGATACAGGAATCGAGTCTGGAATTAGTCGTCAACAGATACACCCTGGCAAGATACAGGAATCGGATCTTCAAACTCTTCAGACGTGCCCTGGCAGGATACAGGAATCGAGTCTGGAGTTAGTCGTCAACAGATACACCCTGGCGAGATACAGGAATCGGATCTGGAATCACGACAGTTGATAGTAATTATCTTTGTATTGACCTTGGTCCTGAAAAGACAAAACGTTAGTTGTATGCAATGTCATGATGTATGACATGCGTGATGGGATTGTATGTCCATGATGCGTATGCGTGCTATAATGTATGAAGATGTGATGTTCATGAATGTATTTTTGTCTAGGAAAGTAAATCCTTGGCGGGTGCCGGGAAGTTAACTCCTGGGCTGATCTTTGAAGAGTAGAGCTTCTTCGTTTCCGCTGGGGGTGATGGTTGCAAGAATACCGGTAGGAGAAGATGACTCCGTTGGGGAATAAACTTGGCAAATAGATTACTCTGCGGGGAGTGAACTCTGTGGGGAAATAGAGGTACTTTGCTGAGGTTGATGATGACTCCGCTGGGGATACCATTGATAAGCTTTGTTGAGGGAATTGATGAACTCCGCTGGGGGTAGGAAGAACTTTGCCGAGGACGATCTTTCCGTGGCAATTGGCTGAGGATAACCCAATTATATCCTGGTGGGGGAATAACCTTTGAATAAAAAGTCCGGGAGACGCGTTCGTGCTATGCGGGTGACAAGCTTCCAGAATCTACTGGGGATAAGCTTCAAGACCTGCTGGGGATATGGATTCCACTTTCCTGGGGAAACTTTTCAGATTGGATTGGGGAAATGGCTCCACTGGATGTCCGGTATTCCGCCGAGGAACAATCTGAGATCAAGATTGCCGGGGATGCTTGTTATGGAATATTTGTATCTCCGTTGGGGAATGTTGAGATCTTCGGGAGATAATCCAACTTCCTTAAGGATGACAGTAGGCTAACTCTGCTTGGGGAGAGTGTTGTTGACTTGCTGGAGATACGGTGCCTTTTCATGGCGGATGGGAGGCGAACTGCTTGGGAGAGAATTTTTGAATCTTGACTTACTCGGCGGGGAGTGAAGGTATCTGGGTTACATTCTTCAGCCGAACTTACCTTGGTACCTTGGTGGACAGAGCAATTAGATCGCTTAGACAACTCATTATTGCCCCTGTTTCTGATGTTACTTGTAATTAATCCTTTGTTTCGCATGCAAATATTTATGAGTTAGCAATTAATGTCAAATGCATATATCACAATTGAACATTGGACGTTCTTCGCAACACAAAACAGAAAAAGGAAAAGCAATTGGCAATTGGTCTGAAAAGTGAATTTGTATTGATTTTTTTGAATTTGCCTGTAAATAGGTGTTTATGTACAAGAGACTGACGTCCTAGTAAGAGAACGCCGCCGAACAACAGAGTTTATACAATTTTATGAAAAGGGAAAACAAAACAGCTATGTGAAAAGAATAATCCCACTGGGTTCCCACTATGCTATCGCCTTTATATCTTCGAGCGTCTCATCACTGGGCTGCTCAGTTGAAGATGAAGCTGATTGATCGATGCCGTTTGAACCTGATGTTGATACCGGATTCTGGATGCAAGGTGATCCAATGAGACATAGTATTACGCTTTATCCCTAACTTTTGCCTGGACCTCCCTTTCGGGTTTTCAGTCCACCGGGATACCCATTTTTTGACCAAGCCGCCTTTTCAGGTTTTCGACTTGCCGGGTGTACAGATTTTTTTTCATTTCATCCCTTATTTTTGCCCGAACCCTTTTGGTTCGCCGGGAAGCCCTAATTTTTGCCTAGGTATGTCAACCTAGCGGGTCTTTTATCATGCGTAGTATCTTTTTACTATGTCTGCATTGGCGGGGTGAGGAAGGTCGTCACCATCCATGGTGGTTAGAATCATGGCTCCTCTTGAGAACACATGTTTAACCACAAATGGCCCTTCGTATGTGGGGGTCCATTTTCCCCTAGGATCACTTTGAGGAAGAATGATGCGCTTGATTACCAGGTCCCCAACTTGATACTCTTGTGGTCTGACTTTCTTGTTAAATGCCCTGATCATTCGTTTTTGATACGTTTGACCATGACAAATAGCAGTGAGTCTCTTTTCGTCAATTAGGTTTAATTGATCAAGTCGTGTTTGGATCCAGTCATCTTCGCTCAAGCCTGCATCCTTCATTATCCGGAGAGAGGGTATATGGACTTCAATCGGTAAGACTGCCTCCATGCCGTAGACCAAGGAAAAGGGATTTGCCCCGGTTGACGTCCTTGCTGAGGTATGGTACCCATGGAGAGCAAACGGTAACATCTCGTGCCAATCTTTATAAGTCACTATCATCTTCTGCACAATCTTTTTGATATTCTTATTAGCTGCTTCTACAGCCCCATTCATCTTCGGCCGGTAAGGAGAAGAGTTATGGTGCTGTATCTTGAATTGCTCGCAGAGCTCAGTGATCATCTTGTTGTTAAGATTGGTACCATTGTCCGTAATGATCCTCTCTGGTACACCGTATCGACAGATCAGGTTATGCCGAATGAACTGTGCCACGACATTCTTGGTTACAGTGGCGTAGGAAGCTGCTTCAACCCACTTTGTAAAATAATCGATCGCCACTAGGATGAAGCGGTGCCCGTTGGATGTCGTAGGTTGAATCTCGCCGATCATATCAATGCCCCACATTGCAAAAGGCCAAGGTGCTGTCAAGACGTTCAGAGGAACTGGAGGAACGTGCACCTTATCTGCATAAATCTGGCACTTATGACATGTCCGAGAATGTTGGTAACAGTCGGCTTCCATTGTGGACCAGAAATATCCTGCTCGAAGGATTTTCTTTGCCATGGTGTGTCCACTGGAATGTGTTCCGAAGGTACCTTCATGCAGTTATGCCATGATCCTTTCTGCTTCAGTCTTATCCACACAACGCAGCAAGGTTGAATCATGGTTTCGCTTGTACATAATGTCGTTGCTAAGGAAGAACTTCGCTGCGAACCTTCTCAGAAACTTTTTGTCATTGATGGATGCACCTTCAGGGTATTCCTGAGCTTCCAAGTACCTCTTCACGTCATGATACCAGGGTTTTTCAGTTACCACCTCAGCCTCAAGATCATAGCAATATGCGGGTTCATCCAGTTTCCAGATAATGATCCGGGGAGCCTCGTTATCCCATTTGACTTTGAACATAGAATACATCGTAGCCAGCGCGTCCGCCAACTGATTCTCCTCTCTTGGGAAGTGTTCAAAAGTTATCTCTGTGAAATGGGGAATCAATGTCAACACACACTCTTTGTAAGGAATAAGGTTTGGGTGTTTCGTATCCCACTCGCCTTTGATCTGATTGATCACGAGAGCGGAATCTCCGAAGACACTCAGAAACTTGATCCTTAAGTCAATCGCAGCTTGAAGACCCATGATGCATGCCTCATACTCCGCCATGTTGTTGGTGCAGTTGAAACATAGCCGGGCAGTGAGTGGAGTATGAGTGCCTTGAGGGGATATGATCACAACGCCGATGCCGTTACCCAAAGCGTTGGAGGCTCCGTCAAAGTGCATAGACCATCGGGATCCTTCCTCAGGTCCTTCATCCGGTCCAGGTACTTCACAATCAGTCACTACCATGATGCTCTCGTCAGGAAACTCAAAGTTCATTGATTGGTAGTCGTCTACTGCCTGGTGTGCCAAATGGTCTGCCAATACACTTCCTTTGATAGCTTTCTGAGTCGTGTACTGGATGTCGTATTCTATCAAGATCATTTGCCATCTTGCTATTCTTCCAAACAGAGCAGGCTTTTCGAATATGTATTTTATCGGATCCATTTTTGAAATCAACAGAGTAGTGTGAGTCAGCATATACTGTCTCAGCCGGCGAGCAGCCCATACCAAAGCGCAGCAAGTTTTCTCGAGCAGTGAGTATCGGGTCTCACAGTCGGTAAACTTTTTGCTAAGGTAAGAAATGGCGTGCTCTTTTCGGCCAGACTCGTCATGCTGCCCCAGCACACACCCCATTGAGTTGTCAAGTACTGTTAAGTATAATATTAGAGGTCTCCCTTCAACTGGTGCATAAGAATGGGTGGTTCTTGGAGATACTCTTTGATTCTGTCGAAAGCGGCCTAACATTCATCGTTCCAACGTACTACTTGATCTTTCTTCAGCAGCTTGAAGATTGGCTCACATGTAGCAGTTAGGTGCGAGATGAATCGGGCAATGTAATTCAGACGTCCTAGAAAGCCTCTGACTTCTTTCTCTGTCTTGGGAACTGGCATCTCTTGTATGGCTTTAACCTTGGCAGGGTCCACTTGAATACCTTTGTCGCTCACGATGAAGCCTAGCAGTTTTCCCGATCTTACCCCAAAGGTGCACTTGTTTGGGTTCAACCTTAGCTTGTATAACTTCAGACGGTCAAACAGCTTCTGTAAATGGTCGAGGTGTTCCTCCTCAGTTTGGGACCTTGCAATCATATCGTCGACATACACTTCAATCTCATGGTGGATCATGTCATGAAATAAAGCAACCATGGCACGTTGGTAGGTTGCCCCAGCATTTTTCAACCCGAATGGCATGACCTTGTAGCAGAAGGTGCCCCACTGAGTAACAAAGGTAGTCTTTTCCATATCTTCAGGAGCCATCTTGATTTGATTATAACATGAGAAACCATCCATGAAGGAGAACACCTTATGTTGAGCAGTATTGTCAACCAGAACGTCGATGTGAGGTAGAGGGAAGTCATCCTTGGGGCTTGCCCTGTTCAGATCCCTGTAATCGACACACGTTCTGACCTTACCATCTTTCTTTGGCACCGGAACCACGCTGGCAACCCACTGAGGGTAAGAAGTCACTGCTAGAAACCCGGCGTCAAATTGTTTCATAACCTCAGCTTTGATCTTCTCGGACATTTATGGGTGCATACGGCGGACCTTTTGCTTTACCGGAGGGCAGTTTTCTTTGGTAGGCAAGTGATGGACCACAATGTCAGTATCCAACCCAGGCATGTCTTCGTAGGACCAGGAAAATATTTCCACATAATCATGCAACATCTGAATCAACCGTTGTTTTACACTGAGCTCTAGATTAGCACCAATCTTAACTTCCTTTTTATCTGTCTCAGTACCCAGATTTACCGTTTCCACTGGCTCTTCATGTGACTGAATGACCCTCTCTTCCTGGAGTAACAGTCTTGCAAGCTCACCAGGCACTTCGCAATCATCTTCACCTTCGTCTTCGGCTAAGTTGATCGGATTTTCGAAGTCATAACTGGCAGTAGCAGAGTCGTTACCAGTGAGATCCAGAGTGGATTGAAACCTGTATGGGTGAGTGTGTGTAAATATAGCTGTTTTGCAATATATAAAGAAAGAAATAAAGAAAGGGAGCACAAGATTTGAAATGCGAAAAACGTCCAATGTCTTTATTCATGATATATGGAAATGACAAGTAATAAACCCTCACAAATGAAGCCAACGGTGCCCCGGGTAGGACACCGGGCCATAAAGTTTCAATTTATTGTTCATTACAAATAAGAAACAAAGGAATTCATTACTGCGTAACAAAAGTAACAGGTATGTAGTCTTTTGCAGTCCAATTGTTCAGTCCACCGCCGGTTGTCGGGTAGATCCAGCTATCAAACTCTGATTCCTCCGCATCGCCTTCAATAGCATTCACTCCCGGGTTGGTGATGAACACGGGAGGTCTTCCGATCCTTGCTTTGCGTACAACCCTCTGAGCCTCTGCAGTAAAACCCTGTCCAAACTTGTCAGTCTTAGGAGTAAAATCAGGGAGCCTGCCCCAGTTAGCACATTCACCTTTCTCAATTACAGCTTGGGCGTCCTTCAAGGAAGCCATCTTCAAAGGAAAGTTTTCTTCAATTACTGTCTCTACTGACGCCAATGTTGGAGGTACCTCTTCAAAATGTTGAAAGGGGGTTTCAATGAACTCCTCGTCCATCTCTATATACCGGAATGAGTTCAGATGACTAACCATGTATTCTTCCTCCCCCTGCACTGTAACAATCTTCCCTCTGACAAGGTATTTGAGCTTCTGGTGTAGAGTGGAGGTCACAGCCCCAGCCTTGTGGATCCAAGGACGACCCAGCAAACAAGAATAGGATGGACGAATGTCCATCACATAGAACGTTGAATCAAAGACTTGGGAACCAACCCGGATCGGAATATCTACTTCACCATGTACCATCCTCTTCGACCCGTCAAAGGATCGGACAACGATGTTACTAGGCTTCAACTCCAAACCCTCACAATCCAACCGGTCTAAGGCCTTCTTGGGCAATACATTCAGCGAAGAACCGGTGTCCACCAACACGTGTGCGAGAGTAGTGCCCCTGCATTCTATGGAGACATGCAGGGCATCATTGTGGTTCTTTCCCTTAGCGGTCAGATCAGCATCCGAGAAACCCAAACCATTGTCAGCGGTCAAATTGGCCACACAGTCAGTAAATTGGTCCGCAGATGTCTCTTGTGGCACATGAGCCGTCTTCAGAAATGAAATCAGGGCCTTGGCATGGGCCTCTGAGCACAACAACAATGATAGCATGGAGATCTTGGAGGGGGTATGCCCCAGCTGCTCAACGACGTTGAAATCGCTCTTCTTGATGATCTTAAGGATTTCCTCCATCTCTTGCTGGGAGGCTTCAACATTGTCAGTCTTCGGTGCCTCCATCGGGGCAGGCACGTCAGCAATTCCTTTACCCCGAGTGTCAGATGACTCGGTAGCAGGGGTAGAAACTTGATCAGTAGGGCAAACAGGCGCACTTGTAGGCGTGATGATAAGAGGTCTTCGGATAGCTGGTGGTGCAATGTCAGGCGAGAAGAGCCTGCCACTGCGGGTAACTTTAGAGGGACCGGTGATGTTACTGATACCGGTACTGGTGTTGAACTCCTGCTTTACTCCAAGTACATACACATCTGCCCCATAGTGCCATGGGACAGCCTTGTCAGATTTATAGGGGAGGGGCCCCAGAACAGTAATGATAATAGGTGCAACGGACATGATTTTGACTGGCTTCCTCGGGGGAGCATTGGTAGGATTGTTACAGATGGTAACAACGGATACTTCTGCAGTAGGAACAAAAGGAACAGCGGTCTTCTTGAACAAGATTTCTTTGCTATCCATCAGGCTTTGGATGCCTGACTTCAGCAACGGACAACCAGTAGGGGAAACAGCACACAGAAGGCAACCTTTTCTACAACCCGGAAATAAACCGGTCAGCAACAGGTTCCTTTTGACAGTCAATAAAGGGGTAGCCACATTATCCACAGAAACTGCATACAGGTCTTCCTCAATAGCATTTACTCCATGCTGGGGCATAGGAGCAGTCACAACGTTGGGCCTTTCGGGCGCCTCAAATTGTATCTCCTTGGCGTCGATAAGGTCCTGAATCTTATTTCTTAGGGCCCAACAATCATCAGTAGAGTGCCCCAGGCTATCAGAGTGATAAGCACAGCGGGCATTGGGATTATACTTCAGAGAGGTTGTATTTACCACCTTCGGAGCTTCTCTGACGGTCACCAAGTTGGTCGATAGCAGTTGCGGCAAGATCTGCGACAAGGTCATACTAAGCCGAGTATATTCTCTTCTGGGTCTCTCACCCCTTGGTTGGTTAGGTTGCCGAGGAGCGGCAGCAGGCTTTGCAATTACCACCACGTTGACAGTTTGGCGGTGTTCCGGTTTGTTTTGCCTCCTAGGCCCATACACAGCACTGGCTTCCTTCTTGAAAGACTTTTTCTCAGAACTTGAGGACGCACCTTTCTGTATCTTCCCTGATTTCAAACCAGCCTCTATCCTTTCCCCAGTCAGAATGAGATCTGTAAACCCTGCAGACGAATTGCCAATGAGATGATTGAAGAATGGCCCGGATAGGGTCCCTAAGAACATGTCCACTAGTTCACGTCGGTTAATGGTGGCTGCACCCTGCCAGCCAGGTCCCACCACTTTTGCGCGTACTCTTTAAAACCTTCTCCCGATCCTAGCGACATACCCTGGGGTTGGATACGTGTAGGAGCGAGGTCGACATTATACTGATACTGCTTATAAAAAGCAGTAGCCAATTCCTCCCAGTTACGAACCTTGGTTCCATCCAGCTGATAGAACCATTCGAGATGAGTCCCTGAAAGACTCTCCTGGAAGAAATGGATCCATAAGTTCTTGTCCACAGTATACGGCTGGATCTTCCGCACATAAGATCTGAGATGTAGCTTAGGGCAGGACGCCCCATCATACTTTGCGAAAGATGGTGCTTTGAACTTGTGTGGGATCACCACACCAGAAGATAGACCCAAGTCTCCAAAATCCAACCCAGGCACTTGTTGAATTTCCATGGCATTCAGGCGATCCTCTAACTGCTTGTACTTGTCTTCAGCTAGAAGATACTGCTCCTCATTGAAATCAGTCTCGTTGTCAGAGACCACCGGACTAGGAACCCTTCCCCCTTGGGGACTGCCTTTCCCTACAGAAGAACCAGCTTGATCAACCTCATTCTGCAGTGTGTTACCAAACCTCCGGCCCGTGTTGAATAGTACAGTTCTATTCTTCTTCTTCTTGACCAGTAAAGCCTTCAATTCCTCTTGACCTTGGGCCAAACTCATGATCAGCTCTTGGAATTGGGCGTTCTGAGCCTGGAGGGCCTTGATGGATTGCTCAGTAGATGATTCAGGATTCATGATGGCGAGCTGAAATAAACAGCGAAGAAGATTAAACCACCTGTAAAAAAGAGTACCTGCTATGCACATGATGCATGATATGCTGTTTATGCAATGCATTCAAGGGTTCGAAAGTTCAAATTTGTTGTAGACAAAAAGGAACACACGTTATCATTAGGAAATAATTGTTCAGTACATCAAGGCCTAATGGGAAAAATATTACAAAGTAAATCAATCCCAGAAGACACTACGCATCCTTTTTGGAGCAATGTAAGTGTTGAGAGTCTTTTCCTTGTGCAATAGGCGGTGAGCTCCAAGACCTTCTTCTCACTAGCATGTAGACTGGACTCAAGAGAATTCCATTCTTCCTTAAGATGGATCCAGCTCTTCTGCATTTCTTCCCAGGATGTGGGCATGTCAGGATGTTGAATGGTGTAGGACACCTCTCCTTCCAAAATTGGCTCTTTGATCACAGGGAGAACATGAGGATATGGCATCACTAATTTCTGGGAGCGGGCCCGTACCCACTTGAGATAAGGCTCCAACGGGATGGAGTTCCTGTGCCCCAGTGTCTTGCTGTCTACCCTGTTGGGCATCCTCCAAGCTCTGATAAATCTCTGGCGAAGTCCTTGTGCATCGTTGTCAAAGTCAAAAACTATGTCAAGAATTAACATGTCATAAGGGACATCCCTCCGAGCATATCCGAACTGTCTCAAGGCCATACATGGGTCGTAAGTAATACCTCCTCTGATTCCAAGTAAAGGAACATTAGGAAACTCCCCGAAACGATCAATGATAGTGACGTCTTCTCTGGACCGAGAACACCAATGTATATCTGCATGTGTAAGAGTCATCAATCGTTGTGACCATCTCATACCCCGCTCGTTCTTCAAAACTGATTGTGGAAGGTGCGAAATAAACCACCTTCCCAGGAGAGGAGTGCAACACATAAGAACACCTCTTTTTCTCATGGTTCGAGTGTAACATGAGTGAAGGATGTCCCCAAGCAACGTAGGTATAGGATTCCTGGACATGAAGATCTTGACAACATTGATATCTATAAGCTGATCGGGATTCGGGAACAACATCAACCCATAGACAAGGAGGGCCACAACTTCTTCAAAAGCTTGTAGGTCAAGGGAATTCCAACATTCTTGGGCCTTCTCAAACAGAAACCTGGCCAAGAACCCTTTGATACCACTTCTAACTTCCCAATTTCCCTTGATGTCATATGGTTGTAGGCGTAATGCTTTAGCAATCTCTTCAAGTTTGGGTTCCTTTTCCGTACCGTTGTAGGGTAGTTGACTAAGTATAGGGATCTTCAGAAGCCGGGAGAACTCTTCCAAGGTAGGCACCAGTTGATAATCCAGGAAAGTAAAACAGTGCTGCAGAGGGTCAAAGAACTGGAAGAGGACCTTTATCATATCTTCTTCAATGTTGGTGTTGACCAAGTTGATGAGTCTTCCATGCCTCTCACTGAAAGAAGAGCTCTCAGGAATCCTGGATATAAGTTCCTTAAGCTGAGGAGGGATCCTTACAAGGCTGATCTGAATTGTCTTTCTGCGGATAGTTTCCATGTCCTACAAAACAAGAACAAAGATGAAGATTCGAACCCCTGAAATGGTTAGTGGATGCATATGATGTTGTATGATGTCATGATGCTATGATAAGGACACACCACAAATATTCACAAAAAGCAAACATGATAAGGCACACAAGTCACACCACAACTCTTAGAGTTTAGGCCAGCATGGGGTCTAGGTATTACCCTCTTGAGGTTGGTGGGCTCAAAACCTGTCCTATCAGAAGTAACCGGGTTCTAAGGATCTCAATATCATTGGATTGTTTTTTGTGTTCATCGTTTCGATTTAGCCACTGAACTAGCGATCGAAATATTCCAAGAAAACAACCCTCAACTGAGTGTAGTATCGAGTATCAACCAACCTCGGACTGCACCAAAGTCAGTTATCTCACTACCCTAAAGAGGCCAGGATGGTCAAGTAAGGTTCCTAAGGTCAGTTGATGCTTCACGACACCACGCGGCGACCCCGTACTCTCCTTGACTTGACTCAAGGGTTACCGGTACTCACCAAAGTGCCACATCAATGTAGAAGACTGCTTCAACTGTGTCGGTATACCCCGCACAGTTCCCTCACAGTCTTGTTGCTACTTTCTAAGAAGGTATCCCCCAGATCCGGGTTAGGATCTATAGAACTCCCAAGACAGTGCCCACAATAATAAAGCAAACAAAACACAGCAATTGAAAACACAAGTATGAGCTATCCTAAGGTACACCTCACTTTAAGTATCCCCAGCAGAGTCGCCAGTTCTGTGATCGGTGGATTTAGAACTGACTGTTTAACGCTGGTTCGCGAAATGTCGCGGAAGCAAGAGTCGCCACCGTCTTTTATTTTCTCTAACATGGACAGGACAAAAGCACAGCAAAATTCCTTATGAGAACATTTCTCGGTTCGGGAGGTAGATTTATAGAAAGGGAAGGTGTTAGCACCCTTTCTATCCATGGTTATCCATTGGCTCTTAGATACTTGCTCTTTATGTTTTCAAAATGTTTGCTTTTCAAGATGTGAGTGGGTTTGAAAAAGTTTCATTGAAAGATTTCTGAATAACTCTTGTATCTGTCCTCAAGAGTGTTTGAAAAATTATTTTGAAAGCTTTTTGAAAGTGTCGGTGTGAAAAGAGTTTTAATTTGTTTTTGAATAGAGCAAGTATCCATGAGTCATCTACCTACCCTAAGGAATTAAGCTGTGTAGAAGTCCTTAAGGTAGTGCCATCCCACCATTGAGAGGTAGGTAGCACCACCGTTAGAGGTGTTCGGGTCAATTCGATTGTTAGGGACGTTGTGGTCACCGAAGCAACAGTAGGACACCTTAGAAGCTACCCTTATGTCCTTAATCCTTTTTTTAATCTGAGGCAACCGTTTCGAGGCAACTATTCCGAGGCAACTGTTTCGAGGCAACTGTTTCGAGGCAACTGGATCATGGACATAAGGACTTACTAAAACGTCCTATACTTGACGACCACGTTTCGAAGGCAACAAGTGAGGCGTACCCTAGAAGTGGTGTGTGTATTTGTGTGTTGTTTTCAGTTTAACAATTATCTTTGATCATGGCATGGTGAGCTACGTTTGTTTTTAATTAGCATACATTCTTTCATACAAAGTTAGAATTTAAGAGTGCGAAAAATTAAAAGACGGAAATATAAAGCTACGCTATTACAAGGCACGGGTCTATACATCGCCAAAATACAAAGACCCGTTTGATAAAAGATGCGGAAAGTAAATAAATACCTAATTACTATTACATCCAGAAAGCAGTTACATAATATTCAAAAGAAAATAATGCGCGAAATAGAAATTGGACGTCCGAGGGTTTTGACCCTTTGCTTGAAATTAAATGAAATTAAAGTCTATTTAATTATTTAATTAAAGAAAAGTGTTTTTTATGTGTTTTTTTTGAAATAAAGAAAAGAATTTACAAGGAAACCCTAATTCTAGATTATTTTTAGTTATTAAAGAAAATATTAAAGTTAACCTACTTTACGCTAATTAATTAATTTACATATTTATTTACAAAAATAATAATTAATAATAATAATAAATAATGAGGAAAAATTAATTAAGAAAAGATGAAAATGTCAACAAAAAAAACCTAATTCTATGCATTTTTATTTATTAAGGAAAGCGTCAAAACTAAAACCTAATTTAACTAAGTTAGTTATTGAAATTTATTTACAAAAATATTTTAATGATGAAATTAATAAGAATTAAATATAAAACATTTTTTTGGTTTCTGATTTTTTATTATGAAAATTATTTTATGGTGAAAAAACAATTAAAACAATTAAAAAGAATTAGAAAAGAAAATCAAATAAAATAAAAAAAAGTTGCAAACCAAAGGGGGTATCAGGCCCAGAATGGAGGTGTTTGGAAGTAATTCAGGCCCATTAAGACAAAGGCCTCGTTGACTCTCTGATTGCATGCATGATGGTTGACTGGAGTGTATCATGGAATCCACCTTCTGACCATTGGATTGCTCATCAGGGCCACTTGGCAAGCATAGGCGTGGGACTCATGATAGGCCATGGAATGAGTGCTGCACTAGAATACATTGAAACGAAAATTAAGAATTATGTGGGGGGACCTGGGAATCGAACCCAGGTCCCTATACCTGCAAGACACGTCCTCCAACCAACTGAGCTAACAAGCGCATTTGTAAACAATATACTAAGGAATTATAATATATGAAAAAAAAGCCATTATGCTGGAAACGTTAAAAAACGCGCTAAAGTTTGAATCTCCCAATCACGCTTGGCCACGCATGCTTCTTCTTCATCTTTTTCCTGTAAATATAAAACAAGTAGCGGGGGTTTTAAACCCCCACTAAACTGAAACTGTGAAAATAGCGATTAGAAGAGGAGGAAATATAAAAAGGGCGCGAGGGTATCATTTGCTTCGTCTTGAGCTTCTGAATTCAGCTGTGTAGGTCTAAAGGTCTAATTTTTTCTCTACAAGAAAGCCCTATTTTGAAGCTTCTGAAACCCTAGGTTTCATCCATGGTGAATTTCGTTTCAAGCAATTTTAGCACAACTAAACTATGTCAAAAGTTTCAGAGAGATGTTAGTAGCATAAATCAATAATCAAAACACATGAATGATGTGTGGAAATTAAAATTCAATTATGGACATATTTGTGAAAAACGTGATTCTGTTCTACCGTTTCTTTGAGTATGGAAGCTTGTTCTTGATTGCAATAGACTCCTGGAAGGTCCAGCAACGTGTTAGAAGCAATTTCAGGCCTTGAATTGTACTGCAACTATGAAATCAGTTTCAAACTTTTTTTGGAATTTTTGCAAATTGGTTGTGGCTTCTTAGCAGCTTTTTTCGTGTCTGTATGAGTAGGGTTTCACTCAGCCTTTGTATGTGAAGCAAATTAGGTCAAAAACAAGCCCATGGATCCATGAATTTATGATTTGAATATTTGATTTTCAATCATGAAATTTCAATCTTTTTTTCAATGAAACTTTGCCAATTATGGAAGATCTTGTCTTGTTGATTGATGCACGAAATCTTTAGCATATTTGGAGTATATTTGCTGCATAAAAAGATTTGAAAACCATTATTTGATATTTTTCTACAATTAAAACTAATTAAATGAATTAATAAGAATAAAAATTCAATTAATTAATTAAAAATAAGAAAATAAATCATCTTGAGCTCAATGGGTCGTGCATAGGCTTTGGGTAATGATTCAAGGAAGAATTTGAGGCCCATTAGCAATTTTGAAGTTTTTTAGGCAAAGTTGACTTTTGAAAATTCCCAAAAATTTCCCAACTTCTCCAATGCATATCTTGCTCAATTTTGCAGCTATGAACATGTTCTTGGACATTTTCGAAAGGTCTTGAAGTCCTCTAACCAATGCCTTTTGTCCCATGTCATTTTGATTTACCAATCTCAAGTTATGGTCTTTGACTTAAAGTGCCTTTTTGTTGACTTTTGAAAATGACCTATAATGTTGAAATTGATAACTTTTTGTGAGAGCATTTCTTGGACTTGAAGTGTGAAGATGAGTTGTAGGAAATGTCATCCCCTTCAAAATGAGCATTGGATGGAATTTTTTTGATAAACCATGAGGAAGTTATGCCTTGGTCAATTTGCAGTTGACTTTTCAGCTGTCCAAAAATAGAAACTTTTGCATCTTGAGACTTTTTGAGCCATGCTTGTGGAATCATGATCAAGAATTGATCAAATGATGTTTGTGGCTTCAAAATAAGATGTTTGACCAAAAATTTTGACTTTTGACTGTCAAATGACCATTTTACCCCTGCAGTTGACTGTGGAGCAATTAGGGTTTTTTGACTGTGCAATTTGATGCTGTGAGTCTTGAAACTTGACATATGGATGCTTGACAATGTATATAGGCACATGGGACTTGATTGGACCCCTGAGAATCTCAATTTCTTTGCAAGAACCAAAACCCTAATTTTGACTGTGTTAGGAGGCAATTGGACTGTGCAATCCTTGAGAGATTTTGAACCATCTGGAGATTGATCTTGGCAAATCTTGAAGAATATGGGAGGGAAAATTTTGGGGTACAACACTATGGAAACCACTTTTAGAGGAAGGAACCAAATGAGGAGGTTTGAGGAATTATCACACAGGAATATTGGTATGACCTTATATTATGATGAACCAACAATGGACACTTTAGGCATTAAGGATAGTGTCCTTTATCTGTTTAGCCAACTGGGATGGGAAAAAGCCCACATTAAATCTAGGTTTGTTACATACCGCGAGCTCACCCTTGAATTCTTGAGCTCCTTAGTTCATATACCTGAGCGCGGTTTCGGAACTAGAAAGGGATTTATAGCTTTCAGGTTATTTGGTATTGAATTTTCTTATAACCATAAAGAATTAGTCGACCTTCTAGGATTCCCTAGTGGACCATTTGCTTTTTCTACCACCCAAGCAGAATTAATGGATTTTGAGCTAGACTAATTTTGGGGGACTTTAACCGGAAACTACCACCCTGAGCCGGATAGCATGGACAATAACGAAATACACAACCCCAATATCCGCTATTTCCATAAGATTCTAGCCCATACCATTTTCGGAAAAGAACAGAATCGTACTGCAGTATCTAAAGATGAGATGTTTTTACTGCAGTGTATGACCCAAGGCCGACCTGTTAATGCAGTGCCATTCTTGATGCAAACATTTTCCTGCATTGCTCAGAACCCTAATGAACCAATCATCATAGGAGGCCTAGTCACCATGATTGCCAACGCCCTCAGACTTAGATACCAGCTGCATAGGTATACACAATTTGGTTCAATCCGCCCTATGAATATTGATTTTTGTTTCCACCTACGAATAATAGGTAATCTAGGTCCTGCACCCTTCGAATACCTGATAAGGGATGAAGTAGTCACGGTATTTACACTTCCTAACCATGCCAAAATAGTCACGCACCAGGAGTAGAGGACGTGGCCATCAATAGTTTTTTTCTAAATAGTTTACTTTTACTGTTTCTCTTTCTTTCTGTTTGTTTTTGTACTTGTATTTCCCCGCCTTTATACCGCAACATTGAGGACAATGTCGGATTTAGTGTGGGAGAGGTACCTTTCCATATACCATAAACAAGTAATTTTTTACGATATTTCTCAGTTTAAATTCTTCCCCGCTTTATTTAGCCATACTGAAAATTTTTGCTTTATCTTCTCATTAACCTGACATATCTATCTTAACAAAATCCTAGTTAAGGAAGCCGAGAACGATTCAATAAGATCGATACGGTTATGACACCTTAGACTTCCTACTTACGCGATCTGTGTCAATAACCGTTATAGCCATATCTTGAGTTTTAGTTCTAAAGTAACCCCTAGTAGTTTATACTAGCAGTCAGCATCGTCTTGACACAAACCACGTGGGGAGCCGATGAATATAAGTGTTTGATGCCTGATCAATGAAATATCCTTCTTATCTCGCTGCTAAAAAGGAAAAAGTTGCACTGAAATACAAGGTCGCATATAAGAGATGAGCAAATAATGAAGGAGTCCACTGTTGGTTGGTTCAGAGGTATCTGGTTCTGAACTTGGTAGGGCGTGCTACAACTCGATCCCCCACAACCTCCAATTTGGATAATATACGTAGGGTTGCCACATCCGTGTACCAGACCCCGTGCAAAAAGGATCAAAGTCACTAACCGGTTACTCCACTACGTGCGTGCTAAGACAAAGGGCTTAATGTGATTGCGCTAGAACAAAACCAGGTGAAATAGATACAACAAACTCTGGGCAGAATTATAATGGAACTATTGGACAGTTTGTTTAAAATGGAAGTCCACGACTTAGCTTATTACTTGTGTCATTAGCGTATCGATAGTGTTTTACTTAAGTATCGGTCGAACTGACAAGGATTTCCCGTAATTGCTTTAAAAAATCAAAGGTATGTCATGTGTGTGCGCCTGATAAAACTTGTCCGATCTTTCTAAATGATTATTTGCTTGAGGACAAGCAAAGGTTTAAGTATGGGGGAATTTGATAACGAGAAATCGTATCATATAATTGCTACCTTTTTAATCTATTTTCATACTGCATTAACCCATTTAACTTCCGATTGTTCCGAGTTTTTATGTCTTTTCACAGGTACAACATGTTTCAAATCAAATTAGTGAAAAAAAGATCACATGAAGAAAGCTAACATAAAAGTCAGAAGAAAAAGAGCTAATCTGCAAAATTCTGCAAAGTTTGATGTTGTGACGCTCATCACACCTCCATTACGAGCGTAACGCGCTTACAACCTAAAGGACGCTCGTCACACATCATTGACGAATGTAACGCGCTATTTAAGCGCATTATGACCGTCACCTCCTCATTACGACCGTCACACGCGTAATTCAACGTCATGCAGAACAGGAGACGTGGGAAACGTAATGGACGGATCTTTTCAAACTCCTACAAATTCTCAACTTCAGCAACCACCAGTCCGGGTCTTCCTCCACTCAAGCAGTGCAAGTCCACGTTCCTAAATTTTCTTAACTGCAAAAAAAATTCTCTTCTATAAATAGGAGACATTTTAATGGAACGAGAGAGAGTTTTTTGCTACATAATTTTCTTGCGGAAGCCCTGCCAAATTTAATAACTGCAATTTTTTTGTTCTTGCTTTGTTTTCCCTTTTACCAATTAATAACTATTTCCAACATTAGGAAATTTCTATTGTAGTCAGAATTTATTTTTAGCCTCAGAATTTGTTTCAAGTTCCGATTTCGAAGTTCCAATCTTGCCGACTTGTGGAAGAGGGAGCTTGAGGAATAATATTGTTATTCAGGTTTTTAATCGCATTTAATTTAATTTTAATACGATTTGTTTACGTTTATTTACTTATTATTTTATCATGAATGCGTTATTTCTTCCCGATTATATTTTATGTATGTCTATTTCGAGTACTATGACTAGCTAATTTCTAGAGTCGGGATGTGATAATAGTAACCAAATGGATTAAATTGTGCCTAAGCTAAATTCTAAATTAACTTAATTTCTGGCTGTGACTTTTTATAATTAAAATCAATCTTTTTGTTACGAGAGTAAGAAAAGTAGAATAGGTTAGAATCGAGACCACGAGAGTGTGAGGTTTTAACTGGATAGCTAAAGTTAGGCATTTGATTTAAATACAGTGAGAGCGCTTTAAAATGAATTAGATTTTATTAAGTTTTCAAAGAGTATTTTCTAAACACCTATGGGCTAACGAGAGTAGGCATAGGGCTTTAGGGGTATAATCCGAGATAAGACCACGAGAGTGAGTTGAGGGTTTTTAAACTGATAATTTCTACAGAACCATCTAAGTTAAACATCTTTATATGCTTAGGTTCGATTAGATCCACTTAGGTTTACTATATTACATACCGACCGTTTTATTACTATTATTCCCTTAATTCAATTTACTTTTCCCTTACCTTAACCTCTAAAAAACCAAACGTGACAACATCCGCCTTAGCTAAACTAGCAAATCTTTATAGCACTAGAGTGATTACAAAGTCCCTGTGGGTTCGACATCTTTTTATTACTACCACGATAGGCTGTGCACTTGCAGTTAAGATACCGTTAGACACATTAGGTCAATCGCAACACCATATAGTCGCGCAGATGATGAGAAGAATAGATAAAGATCCAACCGTCTATGAAAAGCATTGATAAGATCTAAGCATTGATAAGATCCAAGAATTAATGAGAAGCCTTTGAGGTGGCAGTCACAAGATTGTTCTCCAATTTTGTTTTCAATCCCTTATTTTGCATGGACCAATTCTTTTGAATTTTCTAGTCCATCGGGATGCCCTAACTTTTGCCTAAGTCAAGTTTTATTTTCCTTCGACTTAGTGGGATTTCTCTTTTTTTTTTAATTTCTTTTTTTTTACTTTTGATTTTGAAAATTTGTGACTGCCACGCTGATTGTTGTAAGCTTTGTCTTTATCGTTTCCTCGTTCTTGATTGATGTATTGAGGAAGAAGACATCGTGGACTTTGTCTTTGTTGATTCCTCAAACTTGGATGATGAACGTGGGGAAGATGATATGCTCGAATATTTGCTTGGATCGTTCTCTAAATGATGTATCGAGGAAAGATATATGCTTGAACCTTTGCTTAGATCATTTCGATTCTCCTGGGATTTGAATACATCGTCGAATTAATTGAAGTCTACCCTGCCCCTAGTTAAGATTAAGGTTTTTTTTAGAAAATAGAAAGAACTCCAACTTCTGTCTCGAGGGGGTTAACTATGGATTAACTCCTTATATCTCCACTCTTTAGGGATTGAAACAATGCCTTACATCGTCAACTAAGCCTTACTATTAAAAAGCACACATCACCAAAATTCAATTATTTTTTATTTTCATCATTCTCCTCGAAGTTTGTTAAAGTTAATTTGAAAATGGGAAAGAATAGTGAAAAATGGAAAGTCATTGATTATTGATGGAAAATTATGAAAGATGAAGAGTGAGATGAATGAATTGATTTCAAAAACGTGCATGATTATTTATTTCAATTACTTAATCAAAAGATACAAATTTACACCAAATGATACTTAGCAACTTGGAATTTACAAATCAAATTTGATAAAGTCTAATGATTCTTGAGGTGAGATTTTTTTTTGTTGATCCATTGTCTTTAGAGGATGCTTCGTAGCTCTTGGACTTGTCAGAGCATGGGGGTGACCCTTGACTTTTCTTGGACAAACCTATTTCATTGATAGGGCAATTGCTCTTGATGTAAAGGAATCACCAATGGTAGTCGCATTTGAGGCGTTGGGTAGGCCTGTAGTTGTCATGGTGAAGGGATGCTTTCTTTCCCAATAAGACTTGTAGGACCAAGCTCCATTGAGCCTTCAATAGATAATCTTTTTTTTGAGTTGTTTGCGAGTACCAAGAAATCAACTAGCATATGGATGATGATTGGATAAGGGCAAAGGTGGAAATGCATGAGATGCAAATGTGTGGATGTATTTAAATGCATGGGTATGCAAAAATATTTTTTTTGGCTTTTGGGTATGCAAAAAAGTTTCATGGATATGCAATGCGATGCAGACATAGTATGAGGGTAGACGCAGGGGTACCCTATACAGGTTTAATGGTAGATATGGAAATGATGATGTCCTACACTGACTAAGAGATTGAGACAGGCAGAAACTCCTTAAGGATGAATATTTTTATAGACATGGAAATGAGGATACCCCACTATTGCACCCCAAAATTTTCTCTCTCATTTCTCAAAACATTTCTCACCAAAAGTCTCAAATGCTCAAAGGTTCTTAAGAGTTTTATCGGACAAGCTCACCTCCTAAGCATTGGCTCCAAATTATGGTTTTGGTTTTCTCAAGGAAAATTGGACTTTTTATGCCTCAAATGACTTTCATGGTTCATTATAGGTCTCCAAGATTGATCATACCAAGTTTCAAGGCTTGCATCACACAATTGCTCAGTCAATAGCTCAGATGATTGAAAATCAATTGTATTAGGTAAAAGGTCAACTGTGGTCAATCTACAATTACAATTTATGATTTCTAGTCCCCATCAACATTTTGAGGTCATATTTATCAATTAATCAAGAGTTGATCACAATTCCTCAAGAAAAGCATTCAAATCATCAAAGGAGCAAAATGGTCAAAATTAGGGTTTTGACTGAGAAAGAATGATCAGTGACTTTTGATCAAGTAGATGACCTAATGGTTTGAAGCATGATCTAAAGGATTGAAACAGAACATATTGACCTAACTTCATAGCTCAAATCATTTCTCAAGATCAATGGATTGATAGTTGAATTTTGGACCAACTATTACACAAAAAATCAAACTTTAACTTTTTGGTCAACATTACATTTCAAATATCAAAATTCATCAAGACATTCAAAAATATCAAACTTGATCATCAAGAATCAAGAAAACCAAGAAAGTCCATAAAAAGTCAAAGTTTTTAATACTTAGAAATTTTCTAAGTGTTTTTATACTTATTTCATGACATTTTTTCACCAAGATGCAAGATGATTCAAGAAAAACTTTCAACATGAAAGTTGTAGATCTTGATGAACTATACAACCTTATATTAGAGGGTTAATGTCTAAAAAAAATTTACATTTGAAGATATCGGCTCATGAAGTCATGACACTTTTGCATAAACACTTAGAGAAATTTTCAACAAGTTTGGTCAGATTTTTGTCCCAACTTCTTGACCAATTTTCATCAATTTCCAACTTAATTTAGCCAAAGTGCTTAACATGGAAGTTGTAGACAATGTTTCAAGATTTCCAAAACATCCAAGAGCATGAATTTATCATACTTGAGCTAGGATATTCAAAGGCATGAAGTTAGGCATCCATTCTTGAATTACAAGTCATTTTGGTGAAGAACACATAATCCAATATGCATGCTATGCTGCATAATCTTACTTTGCAGGCCTTCTAACTTGCAAATATCACCGTAATTTAATGTTTACACAAACTTTTAAGCTATGGTCCATTTTATTTAAGCATTGTCCAAAGCATAATTCCATTAATGGCACAAAGTTAACACTTCCATTTTTGAAAAGCATGCTTTTGAAAAATGTTAATGCATTGAGCTTTGTAATTGTTATATTTGATTAAAAGAAAGCTCAAAAGAATGGAGAAAACCCTCTGCATCTAACAACTTCAAAACATGCTTGTACTTGAAACATTGAAACCATGAAAATTCATCCAACTTGGTTTTTCACTTTCAACCAAACCATATAGGCTATCTTGCAAATCTGATTACTTCAACCTCCCAAATCTCTTGCCTATAAATAGAGATATCAATTGCAAGATAAAAGGAGATGAACAAACCCTCAAAACACCTTTACTCTCAAAAAACCAGAATTGTCCATAAAACCTCCATTTTTCAGCTTTTAAGTCCAAATCTTTGAATCCCTCAAACCTTGTAAGTTTCCCCAAACAAATCATCCAAATACTTCACATGTCTCATAAAAGTGATTCAAACACAAGAACAACTTCTCCAAAATAATTATCACCATCTTCTAAATTCAAAAACTGTGCCTTGCAAGTTGACTTGGTTGGAGAGATTCAAACACTTTCAGCATAAAGAAAGGATATGAGCAACTTCAGGGAGGTCCAAGGAAGCTTAATAAATCATCACATTGCACTTGGAAGCATCCATACGTGTTCCAAGTTTCCACTTCAAGAGGTAAGTTTTCTCAAACTGTGATATCCTTATCCATACATGATTTGCTTTCGTTTTCAAAAGAATAAGACAGGACGAATCGGGGCATAAGAGTGCAAACTTCAGAAATTTCAAAAGAATGCTTCAGGAGCCCTGACACGGGCGACCGTGTCACCGGAAACAGGCCGTGTCAGAGAGGAAACTTAGCAAAAAGGTAGGATAGGGGCTGACAAGGGTGCCCGTGTCACACGACACGGGCCGTGTCAATTCACCTGGGACAAGGAAAATGCGCAAGGTGGTAGGGAAGATATTGAAACGGGTGCCCATGTCCGGTGACACGGCCCGTGTCAGCCTAGGCATTAGAAATCCTTATATTGGAGTTTTTTGTTATAATTTTGGATCATTAAGGGTACATTGGATATTTTACATTGTTGGGAGATGACCTAACACCATAAAACTTTTTCTAAACAAAACACCAAAAATATTTTCTAAATACTTAGAATTCTTTAGATTTTTTTAATTTAATTTTCATAAAATTGATTAACTCAATCACACCTTATTTCATTTTTTAAACTGTGAATTTAACTAGAGTTAGGTCTAACATTTTATTTCACATTTCAAATTTTCTCTTCTAAAAAAAGAAACAACAAAACATTTATTTTTAACAGTTTGAAATATTTTAGGGTTTCTCAAAACATTTTCCCCCTTTCCACCAACTTCGCGCGTTTATTTTTCGCATTAATTATATAATTGCTTATGGATTATAATAGTTTAATTAGGGTTTGTCGCTTTCCTCCCCATTCACAAGTTTGTACCCCCATTCCCAAAGAGTTGTAATAGAGGATATTTAAATTCCATAATTTATCGCTTTCCTTATTATTGTTAGTAATTAGGGTTTGTATGGAAAGATTTAAAAACAACATTAGACAACCCTAATTCAAGATAAAAATATTTGAATCAAACACACTTTTCACACATGCACCTCTAGGGTAACCACACTTTTTTCCTCGGATAAAAACAGTTATGTCCCTCGAACGTGGGATGTTTTAGAAAAGACCCTCGATTATAAAATCATAGTCCCTCAATAACCCTTCCATGTTTCCTTCGATAAATGATCTTAGTCCCTTACGACAATTGCTAAAATATCTCATAAGTTGCCTTATATGACTATACGACGACCCACGTACGTCCCTCACATCCAATAATATGGCTTTCTACCATCTAATGGTAGGCAAGCACTATCAATAGGAGGAGAAAAAGAACAAAGACTTTTTGAGTAGGTAGGTTTCTCATAATTGTTTGCTCACAATCAAAACCTTTCACACTTCACACTTTTCAAAAAACTTTTCAAGCAAACATTTTGTATACATCCTCAATGATACAAGAATCATTACAAAATTTCCTTACCTTGGCATTTTCAAACATGTTTCCAAACATTCCCTTTCAACAAATATTTTCAAAACCAACACTTTGTAAACATTTTCAATGATACGAGAATCATTGCAAAGTTTTCCAAACTTAGGCATTTTCAAAATATTTTCAAACTTACACAAACACAAATCATTTCAAAGTGATCAAGAAATTAAGATCCAGTATATAACTATGGATGAAAAGGGTGCTAACACCTTCCCTTTTCATAACCTACCCCCCAAACTCAAGAAAATTCTCAAAAGGTCTTTTTTGTTCTTTTCACCCTTTCCTTTATTGGATAAAAGAAAAGCCGGTGGCGACTCTTGCTATCTGAAACATTTGTGATCAAATGCAAAACACCCAAGTCAGTTCTCCCATCGTATCACAGAACTGGCGACTCTGCTGGGGAGATATTGAAAAACTAAAAGTAGGGTTACCTTAAGAGTTAGATCACCTTTATTTGCTTTATTTTGTTTGCCTTGTTTGCTTTACATTTATGGGTAATGCTTGGGTTTATTACTTGTAAAGATCCTATACTGTGATCTGGGGCATATTAGGTAAGTTGCAATAGATTGTGGAAACTGTACGGCATAGACCGATATGGTTGAAGTGATGGCTAAGTTAGTGTGACACATTTGTTGCTACCAGTGTCCCTTGTGTTGAATCAAGGAGAATACGGGGCCGCTGTGTGGTGTCATGAAGCATTAATTGACCGTAGAAACTTAGTTGAACAACTTGGCCATTAGAAAATAGTGAGATAGCCGGCTTTGGTGCAAAACTGAAGATTGGTTGATAATCGATAGTACACTCATTAAGATCAGACTTTTGGGATATTTTGGCCGCAAGAAAAGATTGATTATTCTGAAACAATGCCCGATGAAGAAAGATTAATGATATTGAGATTCCTTAGAACTTGATTACTTCTTTTAGGATAGGTTGAACCAACTAAACTTCAAGAGGTTACTTACCTGTAAACCCCATGCAAGCCTAATCCTAATTCCTTGTGTGCTTTATTGGTGTGCGATTATTTGTTCATAAACATCATGACATCATGCCATAGCATTTTCACTAACCATTTCAAGGACCTAGGGATTTATCTTTGTTCTATTTTGTAGGATATGGATTCCACTCGCAGAAATACCATCTGAATCAGCTTTTTAAAGGTGCCTCCTCAACTCAAAGAGTTAGCATCAAGAGTTCCTAAAGATTCTCCCTTCACCAAAAGATATTGACAACTTATCAATCTGGCTACCTCAAGCTTTCAGGAAGAAATGATGCATGTGATCTTTCCATTCTTTGACCTTATACATCATTGTTTCACTTTTCCTGATTATCAATCGGTGCCTACATTGGAAGTGTTCTCTCAACTATTAGGAGTGCATGTGCTTGATCAAATGACATTCACTGGTTTAAACGAAACTCTAAAACCTGAGGTTATCGCCAAGGCCTTGCATTTGAAGAGGTCTGATATTATAGATAATTGGGAAACAAGGAGTGGAGTCAAGGGTGTTCTATCTAAGTTTCTGTTGGAGAAGGCTCGACTATTTTGGGAGGCTATGGATTTGCATGATTTTAAATAAGTCTTGGCTCTTCTAATCTATGGGTCAATATTATTCCCTAATCCAGACCAAATCATAGATGTGAATGTTGTCAAGGTTTTTATTTCTCGTAACCTAATGCCTACTTTGCTTGGAGATATTCTACATTGTCTTCACACTCATACCATGAGGAAGATAGGGTCTCTTATGGGTTGCATACCGTTTCTATCTAGGTGGTTTATTTCGCACCTTCCCCGATCGGTATTGAAGAATGAACAAGGCTTGATTTAGTCTCAAAGGTTAATGTCTCTCTCTCAATCTGATATCCATTGGTGCTCTTGATCTCAAGATGACATTACTATCATTGACCATTGTGGGGAGTTCCCTAATGTTCCACTCTTGGGCATTAGGGGAGGTATTACGTATAACCCTTCACTAGCTCTACAACAATTTGGATATGCTCGAAGAGATGGTCCTCATGATGCAATTATCCATGGTATTATATTCGACCATGAGAACGATGTCCAAGGTTATTGTCAAAGGTTTGTACGAGCTTGGGGCATGGTGAACAAGGTTGATAACAATACTTTGGGACATAATAACTCCATACCTTTGGAGCCTTATCTCAAATGTATGCGAGCTCGCGCTTAAAAACTCATGATGCCATATCCTGCCATCCTACCAATAGTTATGGAGTTTGTTGCTGAGGGAGATATTCCTTATACTATTCTCCATCCCGACATGCCTACCAACCTCAAAGAATTGCAAATATCGTGTGTTGTACCCCAAAATTTGCCCTCCCATATTCTTCAAAATTTGCAAAGAGCATGCTTCAAAATCTCCTCAAGAGTTGCACAGTTCAAGGGCCTCCTGACAGTCAAGAACTAGGGTTTTGGTTTTGACAAAGTAATTGAAGTTTCCAAGGGTCCAATCAAGTCCCAAATGCCTATAAACATGGTCAAGCATCCTCATACCAAGTTTCAAGACTTACAGCACAAAATTGCACAGTCAAAAACCCTAATTGCACTACAGTCAACTGTAGGGGCAAAATGGTCATTTGACAGTCAAAAGTTCAAATTTTTGGTCAACATCTCATTTTGAAGCCACAAACATCATTTGATCAATGCTTGATCATGATTCTCAAAGCTTGGCTCAAAAAGTCTCAAGATGCAAAAGTTTCCATATTTGGACAGTTGAAAAAGTCAACTGTAACTTGACCAAGGCATAACTTCCACATGGATTATCAGAAAAATTCCATCCAAAGCTCATTTTGAAGAGAAATACATTTCCTACAACTCCTCTTCACACTTCAAGTCCAAGAAATGCTCTCACAAAAAGTTATCAATTTCAACATTATAGGTCATTTTCAAAAGTCAACAAAAAGGGACTTTAAGTCAAAGGCCATAACTTGAGATTGGTATATCAAAATGACATGGGACCAAATAAATTGGTTAGAGGACTCAAAGACCTTTCCAAAATGTCCAAGAACATGAGCAAAGCTTAAAAATTGAGCAAGTTATGCCTTGTGGAAGTTGGGAAATTTTTGGATATTTTGAAAAGTCAACATTGCTCCAAATATCCTAAAATTGCTAATGGGCCTCTTTTTCTTCCACAATTCATCATCCAAGGCATGTGCACGACCATTTGGCCCAAAGGGGAGTTTTTTTATCATTTTTATTTATTTATTTGGATTTTTAATTATTAATAATTCATTTAATTAAAATAAATATGTGGAAAATACTAAGCCTAGCTTTTTAAATCTTTTTGTGCATGAAATAGTCTCAAGATTTTGTGTATAATCAGATTTGGAAAGAATCTTGATAATTGAACATGATTTGAACCAAGTTTGCATGAAAAAGATTTGAAAACTTATGCCATAAAAATCAAATATCTCTTCATCAATTCATGGATTTTTTGATCAATTTTCTCAACCCTAATCATTCACATGTATATATTGATGCTAACCCTAATGCATAGAACCACAAAGCTGCGCCAGAAATCCATTATCAAGTTTGAGTTTTTTGACAAATTTTCCAAAACTGAAAACTAGGTTACAGGGCGATTCAAGGCCAAATACCTGTTCCATTGTCTTGCTGGGACTTCAAGGAAGGAGACTGAATCAATATCATAGCCTGAAACCTTGAGAATTGGTAGTTACAAGTCAAACTTTTTCACATTTTTTTCATAATCGTGTTTTAATATTCAAGCATATTCATTGCATTTTTTTTACGGATTCACACTAATTGGATGATTCTGAAACTAACCATATGCTTTGATTGAGTTTTCACGCGTTATATGAAGATTCACCATTGATACAGGCTAGGGTTCTTCAACTTTCAAATTAGGGGTTTTTGAATACGGTAAAATTAGAACATCACAATACCATGGTTGAAACCAGCATGCTTGGACGATTCTAAAGCATCCTTCGCGCTTAATTTATATAATCACATGGCCTAATCGCTATTTTGAAATATGGTGTATTTTGGGGGGGTTCAAAACCCCCGTTAACCTCTTTTATATTTCAGGGAAAAATGTAAAACGGAGAAGATGATGAAGTGGCAAGCTGTGGTTGGTCTATTTGAAATTTCGCGCTAATTTGTCCACTAAGTCTTGTTCTATTTCATACTATTTGTTTATTACTATATAATCAAAACGCGCGTGTGGAGCAGTTGGCAAAGTGTATCACTGGTAATCCCTGGGACCTGGGTTCGAACCCCAGGTCCCCCCATATTTCCTTATATTTTTCTTTGAAACGTGATCAGGTACTTTGGCCCCCTCAATGATCTACCACGCTCCTTACGCTCAAGCAAGCCACATGGCCACTGAAGGCGATCCAAGGGTCCTGATTTGGAGAGTCCCATGGGCTGCAGTCAACGCACCTCCACGCCAGCATAGAAGTCAAACGAGGCCATAGACAAGTGGGCCTGAATTACTGAATATACCTCCCAATTTGGGGACAGACCCCCCATGGTTTGAATTTTCATTCTTTTCTTTATTTTATTTATTTCAATTATTGTTTTTTTTAATTAATTCCTTTAATTTAATATTTTCATAAAAAACATAAAAAAGCAATATAAAATCAGAAAAAAGACAAAAATAAGTATTTTTATTTAATGTTATTTTTTGTAAATAAATATCATTAATTGATTTTAGTTTTTTAATTTAGGTTTAAATCTTAATATTTTTCTAATAAATTTAAAATTTGCAGAATTAGGTTTTTTATAATCAATTTTTATCCTTTTTCTTTTCTTTTCACTATTAAATATTATTTATTTTTATAAATCAAATTCCATGTAAATAATTAGATTAATCTTAGGTTTAATTTTAACATGTTTTCTTAATAAACTAAAAAACAACTAGAATTAGGGTTAATATTTTAATTCCATTTAATCTTTCTCATAAAAATTCATAAATCCAAAAAATACCAAAAAAATAATTTCCTTTCATTTTAATTTTAATTAATTTAATAATTTAATTTAATTTCATTAAAAAAGGGTCCAACGCCCTCGCTCTCAATTTAAATTCGATTCGCGCATTTATTTTCTTGTCGTATAATTTTTATGTACTTCTCCCAAAGCCTTGTAAATTCGAACATTTAATTCCTAGCACTTTACTTTATTTCTTTAATTTCTGTCAAATCGGGTCCTGGACTAAATTTGGCGATGTGGACCCGCGCCTTTGTAATAGTTTAGGAACTTTTATTTTTCGCAATTTTTTAACTGTTAATAAATGCATGCAAGAATGAATGAAAAAAATAAAAACAAACGCGTAGATCACATATTACATGACAAGATAAATGCAAATGAACATGACACACAAATCACACACCACCCCTAGGGTACGCCTCACTGTTGCCTTGCCTCGAAAGGTGATCGTCGAGTAGAAGATGTCTTAGTAAGTCCTCATGATCCGGGAACCTGGCATGAGGGTAGCTTCTAAGGTATCTTCCTATTGCTCTGGTGATCATCATGTCCCGAACATCGAATTGACCCGAACACCTCCAACGGTGATGCTACCTACCTCTCAATGGTGGGATGGCACTACTTTAAAGGACATTTACACAGACGAATTCCTTAGGGTAGGTAGGTTCTCGTAGATACTTGCTCTAATTTCAAAACAAATCAAAAAAATACTTTTCACACCGACACCTTTTCAAAAAGCTTTCGAAAGCAACTTTTCAAACACTCTTGAGGACCGATACAAGAGTCGAACTGGAATTTTCAAAGAAACTTTTTTAAACCCACAGTTGAAAAGCAAACAAACCTTTTGAAAACACAATGAGCAAGTATCTAAGAGCCCATGGATAACCATGGATAGAAAGGGTGCTAACACCTTCCCTTTCTATAACCTACCTCCCGAACCGAGAGCAATCTCTTTAAGGAATTTTTCTGTGCTTTTGTCCTTTCCATTTGGAGAAAATAAAAGACGGCGGCGACTCTTGCTTCCGTGACATTTCGCGAACCAGCGTTAAACAGTCAGTTCCAGATCCACCGATCACATCGTGGATTCAACTCAAGGAGGAACGAGACACCTTTGAAGCTTAATTCTATGCAAGTGAGAAGAAAGTGTTGGAGCTCACAAGGCAACTCCTTGAGACCTTGTTGCTTTTTTATTGTAAGCCCAAGAGGCAGTTGTAATATTTGAACTTATTAATACAATTGTTGCATTTGTTTCCTTTTTGGCTAGAAAATTTAAATCTCTTAAGGTCCTTGAAAAAATTGCTTCCACATAGCATACATCATATCATAAGCAGGTTTTCCGATACAAGTTTCCTCATCTTTTTACTGTTTATTTCAGTATAAGATGGCTCTAGAGAAAACCATCAAAGATCTGCAAACTCAACATGCACAGTCCAAGAAACTCTCCTTAAGCTAGCTAAAGGTCGGCAGGAGATGATGGCACTCCTTGCCACCAAGAAGAAGACCAAGAAGAGGGTTGTTATTCTCAACATGGGAAGAAGGTTCAAGGGGTCTTCCCGACTGGCTCAAATAGAAGAGGCTTCTTATGAGGAAGAAGACAAATAAGAAGAGGAAGTTAGATGAACTAGATCTGGGGGTGTAAATAACCAAGCTACTAAGGACAAAGACTATTGTGAGGAGTAATACCCACTGGCAGATGATAAGTAAAAAACAACTCAAAGACTGACTTAAGGCTGTAGAGATCTAAACAGTTCCTGGTTTGGACTTTGGAGACTTAGGTTTGGTCCCTGGGGTGGTCATTCCCCACAAATTCAAGTTCTCTATCTTCGCCAAATACGATGGGGTCTCCTGTCCAAAGATGCATCTGAGGTCTTATGTTCGCAAGATCCAACCGCACACCGTTGATAGAAAGTTATCGGTGCACTTCTTCTAAGGAATCTTATCGGGAACACAGTCAGAATGGTTCTATCAACTTGAGGGGATTAATATCCACACTTGGTAGGATCTAGCTGTTGCCTTCTACAGACAATACCAATACAATGTTGAACTTGCACCAACCCGCGTGCAATTACAAAATATGACTATGGGCTCAAATGAAGGCTTTAAGGAGTATGCTCAAAAGTGGAGGGACCTGGCTGGAAGGGTGCAACCCCCATTGACTGCCAGAGTATTAGTGGACATGTTTATGGGCACCTTGACTGGTCCATTCTTCAATTTGATGATTGGGAGTTCATCATCTGGGTTCACTGAATTGCTTTTGATTGGCGAGCGAGTGGAAAGCGGAATCAAAAGTGGAAAGATCCCAATGGCCTCAACCTCTAATGCTGTAAAGAAACCATTTGTTGGTAAGAAGGAAACTAATGTTGTTTATGGACAAAGGAGTCGTGTCAAGAATGATCTTCATCGGTCAGTAGGAGATGTATTAGTTTTGAACCCAACCCCAGTTCAACGACCATAACAATCAAATAATCAACAAAGACCAGATGCCCCGAGGAAGCAATTCACTAGAATCAACATGCCACTTTCTCAAGCTTTACAACATCTATTGAAGACGGATTTGGTAACACTGTGAGATCCTCCTCCAAACCCCAATACTGCCTCTCCCAAATATAACCCGAATATGAAATGCGCCTATCATTAAAATAGTCCCGGCTATGATACAAACAACTGTTGGGCATTGAAAAACAAGATCCAAGATTTGATTGATAACAAAGTAATTGAGTTTGACCCCCCACAAACCCCTAATGTGATTACCGCACCCATGCTAAGTCATGGTAAAGGTGTTAATGTTGTTGACGATGTCTCCTTTGTCTCCACCATCAATGATTTGACTACTCCATTATTGATCATTAAGAAGAATCTGTTGAGAGCCGGTTTATTTCCTGGCTGCCCTGAAAGTTGTTACCATTGTGCTTCCCAAACCAATGGTTGTATGTGGCTGAAGAAAGGTATCTAACGCCTGATTGATAGCCATGAAATTATGTTTGAGAAAACTCCGTCCATGAAGATTTTACCTGAAAGCATACCTCAAGATGTTTGATTAATCACAATCTCCAACACTCTTATTAGGATCACCTCTAAAGGCCCTATAAGGATTCCTGCTGAGCCAAGAGTGGATCCCTTAACTATTACTACACTGGGTCCAGTCCCCTACTCCTCTGACAAAGTTGTACCCTGGAACTATGAGGCAGAAGTTTATTATCATGGTGTCAAGCAAGAGCCATGGATTGCTGAAAATGAAGATGCCGGAATTACAAACATTACCGAAACTAGTAAGGTAACTAGGACATGAAGGGTCTTCTCTCTAGAGATCTCTCCTCCAACAATTATTATAACACCTATTCTCATTCCTGCTGCTAGACCAATTGTTGACAATCAAGGTAAAGAGAAATTAACTGAGCCTGCCCTGACAGAGGCACCACCAAAAGAAGTGACAATTGAAGACCCATCTAGATAAGAGATGGAAGAAATTCTAAAGATCATCCGAAAAAGTGACTGCAAAATAGTGGAACAACTGGGGCATACACCCTCAAAGATATCCATGTTTTCCTTGTTGTTATGCTCTGATGCACATACCCAAGCTCCGCTGAAATTCTTGAAGAATGTCCATGTACCTCAAGAGACCATTGTTGATCAATTTGAGAATTGTGTTGCAAGCCTTGCTATTGATAATGGCTTGGGATTTTCTGATGCAGATTTAACTCCGACGGGGAAGAATCACAACAAGGCTCTCCACATCTCTATTGAATGCAAGGGCACCACTCTGGTGCATGTGTTGGTATATACTGGGTCCTCACTCATTGTTTTACCTAAAGGTGCTTTGGTAGACTGGATTATGATGGGTTGGTGCTAGAACCTAGTGATATTGTGGTAAGTGCCTTCGATGGGTCAAAGAGGATGGTCCATGGAGAGGTTGATCTCCCGATCAAGGTAGGATCTCAAGTCTTCAACTTAACTTTCTATGTAATGGATATTTGCTCATCCTATTTATGTTTTCTTTGAAGCTCATGGATTCATGGGGTACGTGCAGTTACCTCTACATTACATCAAATTCTGAAATACCCAGTAAAAGGGAAGGTTGTCACAGTCTGTGGATAGGAAGAATATATGGCCAGTCATTTGAATTCCTTCAAACACGTTGAAATGGATGGAGAGCTCATTGAAACCTATTGTACCCTAAAACTTTCCCTCTCATTTTACTCAAAGCATACTCCTAAAGGTCCTCAATTGCTCAAGGATGCCCAAGAATTAGCCAGACAAATTCTCTCCTAAGGCAATGAACCTTCAACTAAGGTTTCCACTTTCATCAAGATATGTGAACTCCAAAGGTCTCAAATATTTTCCATGGTCCTAATATTTTCTCAAGGACATCCATGTCAAGTTTCATGCCTTGTACAAGAAGTTTGCTCAGTCAACTGCTCAAATGCCTAAAAATCAACTATACTAGTTCAAAAGTCAACTGTGACCCTCATGCAGTCAAACTTCAAGATTTTTGGTCAATATCGACATTTTGGAGTAACATCCATCATTTGATCAAGGGTTGATCATGATTCCTCAAGGAATTCCCAAATTCATCAAAACTCAAAAGTTGCTAAATTAGGGTGTCTATAGAAAAAGTCAACCAAACTTTGACCAGGCATAACTTTCTCATGATTTATCACAAATTTCCCATCCAAGGCTCATTTTGAAGAAGATTCAATTCCCTACAACTCATCTTCAGCCCTCAAGTTCAAGAAATGCACTCATGAAAAGATATAAATTCAGACATTATAGGTCCTTTTCAAAAGTCAATAAAAACACCTTTTGGGTCAAAGCTTCTTACATGAACATGGAAGATCCAATTGAGATGAAACCAAAAGGGTTGTTTAGGGGACATCCTAAGATTTCCAGAAAATCCAAGAACACCCTCTTAGGGTCAAAATTGAAGGGGATATGCATTGTCAAAGTTGGACATTTTTGGAAATTTACACAAAGCCAACAATGCCCAAAATTGCATTTTTTTCCAAATGGACCCAACTTTTTAAGATTGAATATCATTCCTAACATGGTCCACGACCCATAAACCATTCCATGCCTTACTTATTTATTTATTTAATTTATTTTGATTTTATTTATTTAAAATTTCAATAAAATCAAATAAAATCAAAATAAATCAAAATAAATCAAAATAAATAAAATTAATGGGATGAGATTTGTTTGCATTGAATTAGAAGATCATGTTTGCTGTCACAAAGCCAAACAAAATCGTGCAAAATCAAAAACAAGAGGAAATCTCCTAGTTTGGAAAGTTTGGAAGCAATTTTCAAAGGTTATCAAATCTTGGATTTTTTCTAAACTAAGCACCCTAATTTGATTCACATACTTATACACAAGTATTCTCAACCCTAAGGACAAGAATTCAGACTCGCAGCCTGCTTCAAGGAGTCAAACAAAGTTCCAAATTTTCAAAGAAAAGTGCAGATCAGATCTTTCTCTATAGACCAATTCAAGCAATTTCAAAGCCATCAATCCGTTCCTGGACGTGTTTTGAAGCTATTCCAATCATTCCCAAGTCATAAAACATCCAAAATCGTAAGATACAAGATTCGGTTCTCTAACTATTTTTTATTCTCGATTACGCGCATACATGTACTTTTAATGAAAATTAACCATGTATTTTTGTTTATCATAAGGTTGTGATGCTCTCTATGTTATTTGATTGAGTTTTAGGTACAGGAATCGTAATTTGCCATTCTTAGGGTTTCCAAACTCGTTTTAGGGCTTCCTGATACAGGAAAAATTAGGGTTAGACATGGGTACCATGATGTTCAGGTTATATTGCTTGTATTTAATTTTTGAATGACACATGGTTATAGCTACAGACATCGTTCGTAGGTAAAAGTTCATGCCTAAAACGACAGTTCTGAGGAGGAAGATGATCACGTGGCAGCCACACACTGGCCGGTTTGAATGTTGGCGTGTTTTTCTGGGCATGCCACCTTGTTTACGTTATGTTATTATTTGTTTATTATGTTTACAGATGAGTCATGTAGCACAGATGGTAAAAGGCAGCACTGGTGAGAGAAGGGACCTGGTTTCGATCCCAGGTCCAAGCATCTTGTTATTTTATTTTCTTAATGTGCTTTCTCAGATCCATACCACGAGATCTCATCATATCCAGATCTAACGTCTATCAAAGGAAGTGCGTGATGAACCTCCTGAAGGTCAGCTACACCGAATCCATACATAGGCAGATGGGCCTATTATTATGGGCTTTGCAAATTCAGCCATGCACCCCAGTTTGCTTCTCATAATAGGCCCATATTCATAATTTTTTTTATTGTTTTATTATTTCATTTTAGTTATTTATTTTATTTGTTTCAAAAAATCATTTTTTTATTAAATCATAAAATCAAGAAAACCACAAAATATTAGAATTAGGTTTTTTCCATTAAATTTAATTTTGTTAATTAAGTAGATTAATTTAATTTAGGGTAAGTTGGTTTATTTTTCAAAATTAAAATTAATTATACAAATCAGGTTTAATGCATATATACTTTATTTTCTTAAATAAAAGTACAAAAATATTTGCTTTAATTAATTAGATTCATTAGGATATTTAATTCCCGTGTTCTTCCTCGCGCGCGTTATATATGTTTATTTTTCCAATTATTGTAACTGCCAAGGGTTGTAATAGTTTTTTTTAATTAGGTTTTATTACTGTTTTTACTTATTATTTTCCCCATTTTTGGTTATGTATCCCCTCCCCGAAGCCTTGTAATAGCTAGGTTTTTATTCTCGTGATTTACTTTCCGCTATTATTAACTGCTTAGACTAATAGGCTTGTATGGAAAGAATAACGATTAAAACAGTAGAACGCCCTAAATGCGCAAGATAAATGAAACTGAAAACAAACACTTGCACACGTTCACTCCTAGGGTTTTCCCCACTTCGGTTGCCTTCGTTAAACGGTCATGACGTATAGGGAATTTTAGTGGTCGTCTCTAGTCCCAAAAGATAAAAAATGACCCATTCGAATGTTGCCTCAGAAAGATCTTTAAGACTTTAGGGTAACTACTAAGGTTTCCTAACCATTGCTTTTGTGACCGTAATTGTCCCTTCGAATGTCTCTTAAACTCCAACGATGGAGCTACCTACTCCTTCATAGTAGGATAGCGCTGTCTAAAGGAATAAGAAAATGAACATACTTTTTTGAGTAGGTAGAAACTCTTAAGTGCTTGCTCAAAACAACAAAAATTCTTTCACACAAACACTTTCAAAACAGTTTTAGAAAACAACTTCATCACACTCTTGAGGACAAATACAAGGGTTACCACGAAGTTAAACAAAAACTTTTCAAAACACGCACAAGCAATTTCAAAATGAGCAAGTACCTAAGAGCCCATGGAAAGCCATGGATAGAAAGGGTGATAACACCTTCCCTTTCTATAATCTACCCCCCGTAGTCAGAAATATCTAGAAAAAGGTTTTTTATGTTCTTTTCCCTTTTCCTTTGTTAGATAAAATAAAAGGCGATGTCGACTCTTGCTTACCGCACATTTGCAAACAAAAAATGCAAAAACTAGTAGTAACTAAACAGTCGGTTCTGCCACCGTATTACATAATTGGCGACTCTGTTGGGGATTGAAAAATGTGTGGTTTTCCTTAGGATCTAGGTCATTCTTAATTGCTTCTTTGGCTTATCTTGCTTGATTTATTTTTAAGGGTATCTATTTGGGTTTGTTTGGATCCTAAACACAGATCGGGGAATTCCTTTAAGGTAAGTAGCAATAAACTGTGAGGGAGTTGTGCAGGGTATACCAACACCGTTGAAACAGTAGCTACATTGATGCGATACTTTGGTGTGTATTGGTAGCCCTTGAGTAATCAAGGAGAATACAGGGCCACTGCATGGTATCATAAAGCATCAACTGACCTTAGCACCTTAATTGACCAAATTGGCTTTTAGGATGTAGTGAGATAGTCGTCTTTGGTGTAAACCCAAAGTCGGTTGATACTCGATGCTACACGCATTGAGGTTTGACCCTTGAGTTTTGTTTGGTGGCAAGTCAATTGTCTATCGGAACTAAATTTAGGGGAAAGATCGGTGATATTGAGATTCCTTAAAACCCGGTTACTATATTTAGGACAGGTTGAACTAATCTAACTTCAAGAGGGTATACCTTAAAACACATGCAAGCCTTAAACCTAATGTCTTTGTGATTTATTCGTGTTTTCTATATCTGCTATATATGAGAATAATCATGACATCATAACATAGCATCTCATACTAACTATTTCAAGGATTCTTAAGGTTTACTTTTGTCTTGTTTTGTAGGACATGGCCCTCGCCCGCAAATTCACTATCCAAGTCAGTCTGGTAAAGGTACCTCATCGGCTTAAGGATTTGGTATCAAGGGTTCCTGAAAGCTCTCCCTTCACTAAAAGACATGGTCTGCTTCTCAGCTTGGTCACCTCAAACCCTGATGAAGATATGCTAAAGGTTCTCTTCTAGTTCTTTGATCCTCTACATCACTGCTTCACTTTACCGGATTACCAGTTAGTGCCTACTATGGAAGAGTTTTCTCTGTTACTGGGGTGCATATCCTTAATAAGGTACCTTTCAATGGCATGGAAAGAGACCCTAAACCCGAAGATTTGGCTAAATCCCCGTCCTTACAACGGTCTGACATAGTAGCAAATTGGGAAATCAAGAGAGGTGTCAAGGGTTTTTTTGGCTAAGTTCTTGTTTGAGAAAGCTCATCATTTTTGGGATACCCTGGACTTACAAGCTTTTGAAGAGGTATTAGCCCTTCTCATCTATGGGTTGGTACTGTTCCCTAATCTGGACCAGCTCATAGATGTATGTTGTACCCCAAAATTTTCCCTCTCATTTATCAAATATTTTCTCACCAAATATCTCTGTTGGTTCAAGACTGCACTAGGGTTGATCAACTCAAGACACCTTCTTAAGCACTGATGGCCAAAATTAGGGTTTGAGATTGCACAAGGATAATTGAACTTTCAATGCCTCATATGAATTTCATGTATAATTATGGACCCCCAATATTACTCATGTCAAGTTTCAAGTCTTGGATCACATTTTTGCTCAGTCAATTGAGCAGTTGACCTAAAAATCAACTGTATTGGGGAAAAAGTCAATTGTGGCCAATTTACAGTCAAACTTCATAATTTTTTATTCATATCAACATTATAAACTCATATGTATCATTTTATCAAGTTTTGACCATAATTCGTCAAGAATTTTTGATCAAATCATCAAAAGGGCAAAATGGTCAAAATTAGGGTTTTGACTGAGGAAAGACAATTTCTGATTTTTGATCTAGCAAATGGTCAATTGGTTTGAAGCATGATCTCAAGAGTTAAATTCCATCATTTTGACCTAATGGCATAACCCAAAACATGGCTCAAGATCAATTGGATTGATAGTGAATTTTCAGTCAACTGATCAAAAGTCAACTGTACACTGAGAAGTCAAACTTTGACTTTTTGGTCAAAATCCAATGTCAAAGATCACAATTCATCAAAACATGTCAAAATATGAAATTTATTCATCAAGAAATCAAAAAGTCAAAATTTCATTTTGAAAAGTCAAAGTTTTCTAACTTAGAAATTTTTGTAAGTGTTTAAAACTTCATGCTTTTTCACAACTTTGAGCCAATTTTTCACCATGATGCAAGATGATTAAAAAGAAACTTTCAACATGAAATTTGTAGATCTCCATGATATCTACAACATTTCTTTACACAAATTCTTCTAAAAATGCTTGTATCTCAAGTTATTAATTCATAAATTCATGGTTTTGAAATTAAACACAGTGAAATTCTGCCCTAGTTTTGGTCAGGATTTTGACCTAACTTCATGGCACTTTTTCATATAGTTCCAAGGGTAACTTTAAAAATTGATTTAAAGAGGGGTTGTAGAACACATTACAAGATTTCCAAAATGTCCAAGAACTCCTTGAGATCATTTGTGAGCAAGGAGAATCGAAGAGATGAAGTTAGGGTTTTCAAACTTAAATTACAAGTCATTTCATGATGAATAAAAATTCAAATCCAAGACTAGGCTGCATAATCTTTGCTTTGTAGGCCTCAAACTTGTTTTTCACTCCATAATTAAATGTTTACATATCTGTTAGAGCTTTAATCCAAGCACTTGAGCCTTTATCCAAATTACATTTCCATTTATGGCACAAATTTGCCATTTCCATTTTGATAAAGCATCACTTTTGCAATTGTCAACTTCTCGAGCTTTGCACTTGTTCTTTCTGCACACACAACCCTTATAAACCAAAAGAAATGTGTCTAAAGCATCTTAGAACTCAGAACATGCTTGTACAACACTTTGAGATTTGTCTTCTCACTTTTCTTCAAAAGCAAGATATAGAGCCAAAAGGCTAGAACTCAGAAACCTTGAGTGCATTTGATCTCTAACCTTTTCCATACATATACACAAGTCTATTGCAACATAAGAAATGAATGCTAAGACCCCAAAACACTTCCAAGCACTCTGCAACTCAAAATCTACCATAACTTGACAGTTTTGAACCTCACATAGCCATCTCCAAATCCATTCGCGCGTATTGAGTTTTAACCATCCAAACACTTAATATACATCACATAAAAGTGATCCAGGCCCCTGTTTCCTGAATGTAACTCCTCCATCACTATCCATCATTTTCAAAACTAAAGCTTGCAACTTGACTTGAGTTGGGAGTTTCAGCCATCCTCAAAGAAAAGTAGGAGTTGGAACTCACTTAAGGAGGTCCAGGTAAGCTACAGAAATCATCAGGCCATCACAAAGGTTGCTCAAACTCCATACACGACTCCAGCTGTAAGAGGTAAGTTTTCAAACTTTTATCTCTTCATATAAGCATCATTTGATTCTGATTTGTGAAGATAAAATGTAGATACCATTTCCACGAAGCTGTACATATCCATAGTTTGCATTTATATGGCCTGAGCTTAGAGAATTTTAGAGTTGAAGTTTCTGAAATTTTTAGGTTTTAAATTAGGGCCAGAAAATTATCACTCATCTTCGACTGATAGTTTAAGTTATTTACATGGTTGGATTCGTGATGAAATTTCCAGCAACTTTCATGTTTGTACTTTTTATGGTTTTGTATTAATAAACGGATGTATAGCCACCCCAGTGATAGAAGTGCACGCCTGTGACTATAGGGACATGGGTTCGAGCCCCAGTGGTAACCTTTTATTTTTTCTTGTTTTATTTTCACAGATTCAATGCAAGCAACCCCCTAGCGCGCATGATGCATCTTTCACCCTCCAACATCAGATCTCAATAAATCCTAGATCTAATACATCCAGCGCCTCTCCATGATGCTCCCTCACTAGCCTCCCCCATTGGATTACAATACAGGCGTTGGGCTCCCTGTTGTTGGACCTGGCATTTTGCTTGTTTCATAATCCCTTTTTCATTTTCATACACCCTGGCCCATTATTTTCTTTATTATTTCATTTTTTTATTTTCATTTCATATTTTCTTTTATTATTTTCACTATTATCACTATTATTATCATTATTATTATTATTATTATTATTATTATTATTATTATTATTATTATTATTATTATTATTATTATTATTATTATTATTATTATTATTATTATTATTATTATTATTATTATTATTATTATTATTATTTTTATTTTTATTAATAAAAATCCAAAAAATATTTTTTATTTATTTATTGTTTACACTTATATATTTTATTTTCTCTATAAAACAAAAAAAAGACTAAAAATATTTTCTTAATAAATTTAATTTCTTTTTTTAATAATTAATATTTAGACTTAGGTTTATTTATTATATTATTTTCTTTTAAATTAATTCATGTAGAACTTAGGGTTATTTTAATTTATTAATCTTCATTTTATTTTTAATAATTTAAATACCCTTTCACAAAAAAAACCTAAAACACATTTTTTAAAATTAATTTCCTTCTTAATTAATTTAGGTTTAAATATTGTTTATTTTTTCATTAATCATCTCTCTTAATTAGGTTAAAACCCCTTTCATAAAAACAACAAAAATCATTTCTTTTTCCATTTATATTCTTGCATTTTATTTTCAATTTTGTACAATATTCAATATGGTTGTAATAGATAATTAGGTTTAATTTTCTTGCAATCCCCATTTGTAAATTTGTACACCCTCTCCCCTAATGATATAATAGCATAGTAATTTTACTCTTCCCAATTTATCGCTTTATATAAATGCTAGTAATTAGGGTTTGTATGGAAAGACTAAAACCAATCAATTAGCAAACCCTAATCAAAGACAAATCAAGCATGAAAGTCAATACACTTGCACACAAGCACCCCTAGGGTAAATCCACTTGGTTGCCTTACAAAATGGCCATATTACCCATGTGAGGTATTTAGCAAGAAGAAGGTTTAGGAACTCACCAAGCAGCTTCATGAGAAGCGAAGTCTGAACGCCTATATCGCACCAAAGAGGATGCTTACAACTTTTTTATCTTAGAGTTTTTTGTATTTCTTTGTAAGCCCAAAGAGGCATGATGTACTCAAACTTTGATTTATTAATATAACGTGTGTTCCTTTTAGTCTAAAGCAAATTTAAATCTCTAATTTCCTTGAAATCATTTGCATATGCATCTCCATTCATCATAACATAAGCAGGTTTCTTAAAACAAGTATCCTCATCTCTCTACTGTTTATTTCAGTAAGATGGATCTCGAGCAGACAGTAAAAGACCTCAAGGCGCAGAATGCTCAGTTTCAACAGATGTTCTTGACTCAAGCCAAAGGACAAGAGGATTTGAAAACTTTGTTGATTGAAGAAAAGAAGAAGAAAGCAAATAAAATGATTGGAGTTCTGAATATGGGAAGAAGGTTCCAAGGACAAGCCAGACGGACCCTAGACTTCATAACATCATCTGGTGAAAAGGATAATCAAGAAGGGAAAGGCAAGGAAGCGGCTTCCCAGCCAGAATCTGAAGAGGATAAAGAAGAAGATTACTCTGAAGAGCATTATCCCCCAGCCGACGACAAATACAAACATCTGGAAGAATGTCTAAGTGCAATGGAGATTTAGAAAGTGCTCGGGATGGACTTTGAAGAGTTGGGTTTGGTGTCTGGGATTGTTAATCCACCAAAATTCAAGGCACCAGTGTTCGCTAAGTACGATGGGGTTTCGTGTCTCAAGATGCATCTTCGATCCTATGTGAGGAAGATACAGCCTCACACCGCTGACAGAGATTTATGGGTCCACTTCTTTTAAGACATTTTTGATACGGTGGGAGAACTGACTTGAAGGTTTTGCATTTTATCGCAAATGTTGCGGTTAGCAAGATTTGCCACCGACTTTTATTTTATCCAAAAGGAAAGGTGAAAAAGCACAGGAAAGACCTTTGTGATTTATTTCTTGAGTTCGGGGGGTAGATTATGAAAAGGGAAGGTATTAGTACCCTTTCCATCCATGGTTTTTCCATGGGCTCTTAGTTACTTGCTAGATCACTTGCTTTTGTTTGAAATTGTGCTTTGTATGGTTTTTGAAAGTATTTTTTAAAAGAGGCCATTGTTTAGGCAATCTTTGTAATGATTCTCGTTCGTAAGAATGTATACAAAGATGTTGATCTTTTGAAAAATGTTTTCAAGTTTGTAAGATGTTTTGAAAGTGTAGGTGTTTGTTTTGAAAATAGCAAGGATGTTTTGTTTTAAAATTGAGCAAGTAACTAGGAACATTCTACCTACTCAAATATCTTTCTTGTTCATTTTTCTCTTCCTTTGACATTGTTGTTTTACCATTGATTTGGTAAGCAACCCTATCTTTGGATGTAAACGGGACGGGCGTAGGTCATTGTATAGCCATGATTAGCATTGTTGCAAGGTATCTTAGCATTCTTTTTTAGGGACTAAGATCATTTGAAAAGGCAACATAGAATAGCGTCATCGAGGGACTATGATCTTATATTTGTTTGTTTTTGCTAAGATACCTTACATGCGTAATATGACCATTTTGCATAAGGAAACCAAGTGGAGTAACCCTAGGGGTGTTTGTGTGCAAGTGTATTGGTTTACATGCTTGACTTGTCTTGATTAGGTTTTACTATTTGTTGATTTTAATCTTTCCATACAAACCCTAATTACTAGTAATAATATTGAAAGTCGTAAATTGTGGAATTTAAATGTCCTACGCTATTACGAAGCTTTATGGGATGGGGGTACAAATTTATGAATGGGGATTGCAATAAATTAAAGTCCTAATTATCTACTACAACCATATTGAAATAATGTACAAGAATTAAAATGGACTTGTCTTGTTTTTGTTAAGAAATAAGTTTACTTAAGAAAATATTTTGATCTTTTTGTTCTCAAAGAAATAAAATAAAACATGTGAATATGAAATATTTTTGGTGTTTTTGGTTATTTTTTTAAAAAAATGGCCAAAATAAAATAAATGAGAGAAAAGGGAGTCAGAATCAGCACGTTGTTGAAACGAGAAGGAACAAAAGTTCTGACTCTGATATGCTGCAAAAGAGAAAGTGTTAGTGATAAAGTAGAGGGTCAAAAGTTTTGGGCCTGCTGGAAACAAAGAAGATTTCAGAAGTTCTGATGCCGCTGGAAAAACTTCGTCTCCCTCCCCATGCTAGTCAGAGCATCTGCAACTTAGTCATTTCTCAACAAAACAGAAGATGCGCATATAGCAGTTATGGAAAGTTTCGTAATGTTTCAGAAACAAGAGATATCAGAACTATAAATCAGAAGCAAGCATGAATTTTCTAATCCTAATTGAGTCCTAATTTCTTCAAGAAGTTCTAAACCGAATTTCTCTCTACTTAGGCAGGCAAATACATGAAACCTCAGAATATGTACAGCACCAGAATCAGGATGTCTACATTGTATTTTGAACATGAAAGTCTAACAATGCCTAAGTAATATGATGAGAGTCAGCAGAATCTTACCTTGCAGCTGGAAAATGTTCTGTGAGCTGGAGTATGGCTCTGACCGCTTGTGATGATCTGACCAGCTTCCTCACATTCCCAACATGCTAGAAACCTTTGACTTGAACTATGAATGGCTGGAAAATTCTGGAATATCCAAAGAGCAAATTTCTGACTTCTTTGAAGTGGATATTGATGGAGGGTATGTCACAGTCTGAACACGGAAGTTAGGATGGTTTCTAAATGTATATCAGAAACTGTATGGTTTTGGTCAAGAAACACTTGAGGTAAAATGGAGTTTGAATGCAAGAATCAAAAGCTAACAAGTTTTGTATTTTTTTTGCAATTTTGGACTCTTGGAATTTTAGCAGGGGTTCAAGGCTTTTTCTTTCTCAAACTTTCAACCTCTTTACATTTTCCAATAAAGTCTAATTTATAGGCGAAGATTTAATAGCTTGAGGAGGTCACGTGGCACAACCATCATAAGCTAGGCGCTGACTTGCTCTTGAAGTAAGTTCAAATAGGTATGGAGGTTAGCAGTTTTAGCAGCGCCTAGGCTGGATTTGTAAGCAGGAATTAAGGAAAGGTAACCTCAAAAGCAAGAGCAACGATGGGCCTAACACACTTTAGTACAAAAGTTTGCTTTTCCAAGACAGTAAAGGTACTTCAATGCCACACGTGGGGAAATATTTTGGATAAAGACTCAAAAGTGGTTGTGAGCATTAAATGATGATGAGATATATCAAACCAGAAATCCTGCATCGTGAGATTCTACATCATTGCTTAATTCTAGATCATAGGTTCAGCTTCAGTGTAATTTAGAATAAACATCCTGTTAGAACAATGTTTGAATCTAGTACCCTATATTTGAGTTTTGATGATAACAAAGTGAAAAGATATAGTAGTTAAATATTTCATGATTGAATTATATGCTGCCTAAAATTACTATGCTCTGATTTGCAGATATGCTGATTAAAATAAGCAAGATCACGTTCTCAGCATCAGAATATGTTTTCATACACCAGCATCAGAAGTTGCTGAATCAGAACGACAAGATCAGATGATCAACGCTTGCACATGCTGAAGCTTGATGAACAGAACTGCGCGTAAAACACTCTGATACAGAATCAAATAGTTCATCAGCAGCGAAGCAGAATCAGAATGAGCCAAGCCAGATCGTGCATTGAAGAAGCAACGGTACTGTGCATTGAACGCTAATCAATTCCAACGGCCTCATTCCAGACAAGATCTGCTCAAAAAGGAAAGCTTGTTATTAGCATTGAATCAAGAATATTTGCTTCAACGTTCATCTTCTCAAGTGCTATATAAACCAAGCTTCGAAGATTATCACGGCTAATGCTTCCAAACTCTCTACACGCACAAAGCTGAACAATAATCTTCATCTACCAGTTTTGCTAAACCAACAAACTCTGATACTCCATTAGTGTTTAGCATTCTAAGTTTCTAAGCTTCATTTGTGTAAACATCACAGTTGTGATATAGTTTTGTAGAAAACCTTCACACACATTACTTTATACCTTTGTAAGAAAGTGTTGCCTTGATAAACCGGATTGTGGTTTGAATCAAGAAGGCTTTAGCAGTTGTTAAAGCAGATTTGTATTCAGTTGAATATAGTGAATTAAGACCTCGTTGGAGAGAGGCGAAATCACCTTGACGGGTGGACTGGAGTAGTTTGAGATCAAACGAACCAGGATAAAAATATCTTGTCATTTGTTTTAAGATTCCAGTTTTACAATTCAACCCCCCCTTCTTGTGTTTTTCACCCCTTCAATTGGCATCAGAGCGCCTGGTTCTGAGCTAAAACACTTAACCGTGTCAGTACAAGATCCAGCGTCAGAAAAACACAATGGCAGGAAACAACTCTCATTTCAGCAATGACAACAATGAGGATAGAGACAGATTCAGCGGCAAACCTCCAGTCTTTGATGGAGAAAACTTTGACTACTGGAAAGACAGAATTGAAAGCTTCTTTCTAGCACATGATGCTGATCTGTGGGATATGGTGACAGATGGATACACGCACCCTGTGAATGCAACTGGTCAGAAGATTGAAAGAAAATCAATGACTGATCAACAAAAGCGTGATTTCAAGAATCACCATAAGGCCAGAACCATCCTCCTCAGTGCTATCTCCTATACTGAGTATGAGAAGATCTCCAACAGAGACACAGCTAAGAACATCTTTGATTCTCTCAGAATGACGCACGAGGGCAACGTTCAAGTCAAAGAAACAAAAGCTCTGGCGCTCATTCAGAAGTATGAGGCGTTTAAAATGGAAGAATCTGAATCCATTGAAACTATGTTCTCTAGATTCCAGATTCTGGTAGCCGGTCTCAAAGTTCTGGACAAGGGATACTCTACTGCTGACCATGTCAAGAAGATAATCAGAAGTTTACCCAAGCAGTGGAGGCCTATGGTTACTGCTCTGAAGCTGGCGAAAGATCTCAACAAAATCACTCTGGAGGAACTTATAAGCTCCCTCAGAAGTCATGAGATAGAGCTGGAAGCTGACGAGCCTCAGAAGCAAGGTAAGCCTATAGCTTTAAAATCTAACAGAAAATCTGAATCTAAAGTTTTGCAGGCAGTTGAAGAAACATCTGATGGATCCTCATCAGAAGAAGACGAGCTTTCCCTTCTCTCCAGAAGAGTAAATCAACTGTGGAAGCAAAGACAAAGGAAGTTCAGGAATCCCAGAAGATCTGATCAGAACGAGTCTTCTTCCAGATACAGAAGGACAGATTCTTCCTCTGGATACAGAAGATCTGAAGGCTCCTCCGGTAGCAAGAAGCCAAATACAAAAGACATCATCTGCTACGAGTGCAATGAGCAAGGACACTACAAGAGTGACTGTCCAAAGTTTCAGAGGGAAAAGCCCAAAAAGAAGTTTGGAAGAGAGAAGAAGAAAAGTCTCATGGCCACATGGGATGACTCTGACTCGTCTGAAGCTGACTCAGAATCAGATGATGAAAGGGCGAACATAGCGCTCATGGCTAACATTCCAGATGACAGTGAAGCTTCTGACTCAGACTCAGAATCAGACACAGAAGAGGTATTCCCTAACTTCGCTGTTAATTTTACAAAGGCTGAACTTGCTGAAAGCCTCAATGAAATTCTGGAACGTTATCAGCAGATTAGAGCTAAATTCAGAGACCTGAAAAGGACTCTTGAATCTGACTCTAATAAGTCTGAGAGTCTCAAATTGGAAAACTCTGAGCTGAGAGATAAAATTTTAAAATTAGAAAACTCTTTACAAAACTCTCAGAATGAACCAATTTCTGAAACTCCCAGCAACGCTGATGAGATCATCAAGGAGTATGATCATAGTTTCCAGAAGTTCCTTGCTAAAAGCATAGATAGAAGCATAATGGCTTCAATGATCTATGGAGTTAGCAGAAACGGCAGGAAAGGAATAGGATACCTAGGTAAGGTTCCCACACCTAAAAATGTCATGGATTTAATTATTAAACCCACTCCTCTAAATTCACACTTTGTGTATGGTCACACACATGACATCAAATATACTAGTAGTAATCACTTTGTGAAACCAAAATTCAACCAGAGTTTTGGTAAAACTAACAAATCAGGACCCAAGAAGATCTGGGTACCTAAGGATAAAATAATACATGTTGCAGATATCTTTAGCAGCAAGTCAGAAACACCAGTCATGGTACCTGGACTCTGGCTGCTCACGACACATGACGGGAAGAAGGCATATGTTCCAAAGCCTGGAACTTAAGCCTGGAGGCCACGTTGGCTTTGGAGGCAATCAGAGGGGAAAGATAATTGGCTCTGGAACTGTAGGTAACGGAAATCTTCCCTCTATTAATAATGTTCTGCTTGTAGATGGATTGATGCATAACCTGTTATCCATAAGTCAATTAAGTGATAACGGTTATGATATAATCTTTAATCAAAAATCATGTAAAGCTGTTAGTCAGAAAGATGGGACTATCCTATTTAATGGTAAGAGGAAAAACAACATTTACAAAATCAAACTTTCTGAACTAAAGAGTCAGAACGTAAAATGTCTTCTGTCTGTTAACAACGAGCAGTGGATCTGGCACAGAAGATTGGGGCATGTTAGTATGAGAAGAATATCTCAGATTAACAAACTCAATCTGGTCAGAGGACTTCCAAATTTGAAGTTCAATTCAAATGCTCTGTGTGAAGCATGTCAGAAAGGCAAATTTGCAAAACCATCTTTTAAATCCAAAAATGTTGTTTCTACCTCTAAGCCATTAGAACTTCTGCACATTGACTTATTTGGACCAGTTAAGACTGCTTCTGTCAATGGCAAGAAGTATGGGTTAGTAATCGTAGATGACTATAGCAGATGGACATGGGTAAAGTTCTTAAGACACAAGGACGAGTCACACTCTGTGTTTGTTACCTTCTGTAACCAAGTTCAGAATGAAAAAGATCTTAGAATCGTTAAAGTCAGAAGTGATCATGGTGGAGAATTTGAAAATAAAGATTTTGAGTCATTCTTTAATGACAAAGGCATTCTGCATGATTTCTCTTGTCCTAGAACTCCCCAACAAAATGGAGTTGTAGAACGAAAGAACAGAACATTGCAAGAAATGGCCAGAACCATGATCAACGAGACAAACGTTGCTAAGACTTTCTGGGCAGAGGCAATAAACACAGCGTGCTACATTCAGAATAGAATCTCAATAAGACCTATTCTGGAAAAGACTCCATATGAATTGTGGAAGAACAGAAAGCCCAACATTTCGTATTTTCATCCATTTGGATGTACTTGCTATATGTTAAACACTAAGAATTATTTGAACAAGTTTGATTCTAAGGCACAGAAGTGTATTATGTTAGGATACTCTGAACGCTCAAGAGGGTACAGAGTATACAATACAGAAACACAGATTGTGGAAGAATCAATCAGTGTTCGTTTTGATGACAAGCTTGACTCTGAAAAGTCAAAGCAGAATGAAAATCTTGCAGGTATAGAAATTGAATTTGCAGGTTCTGAAGACAAGTCATCAGAAGCTCTCAACACAGACATTCCTTCAACGTCTGAAAGAAGCAATGCTAGAAATCCTACAACTGCTGCTGATCAACCTCAGAAGAGATTACCCAGAAGCAGTTTGGATCACCCAGAAGAGACTATCCTAGGAAGAAAGGAAGATCCAATCAGAACAAGAGCAAGCTTCAGAAACTCTGAAGAAACTCTGATGGGACTTGTGTCTCTGATTGAACCTTCTTCTATTGATGAAGCACTTCTGGACAATGACTGGATTCTGGCAATGCAAGAAGAGCTGAATCAATTCACCAGAAACGACGTATGGGATCTCGTTCCAAGACCAAAAGGATTCAACGTCATTGGAACAAGATGGGTGTTCAGAAACAAGCTCAATGAACAAGGTGAAGTCGTCAGAAACAAGGCACGACTGGTTGCACAAGGTTATAGTCAGCAAGAGGGGATAGACTATACAGAAACCTTTGCCCCAGTCGCCAGGTTAGAATCTATCAGACTTTTAATTTCATTTGCTGTTAATAGAGGCATCACTCTGTATCAGATGGATGTCAAAAGTGCATTCTTAAATGGTTATATAGAAGAAGAAGTTTATGTTCACCAACCCCCAGGTTTTGAAAATACAAAACATCCAGAACATGTTTTCAAACTGAAAAAGTCACTGTATGGTCTGAAACAAGCTCCCAGAGCTTGGTATGAAAGGCTAAGTAACTTTCTGCTTGAAAATGAATTCACCAGAGGGAAAGTGGACACTACTCTATTCTGTAAAACAGTTAAGAGTGACATTTTAGTCTGTCAAATTTATGTTGATGATATAATCTTTGGTTCTACTAATCCTTCTCTTGGAAGAAAATTTGCTAAGTGTATGCAGGCAGAATTTGAGATGAGCCTCATGGGGGAACTGAAATTCTTTCTAGGAATTCAGATTAATCAAACTCCAGAGGGAACTTACATTCATCAGAGCAAATACATCAGAGATCTTCTGAAGAAATTTGACCTCTCAGAATGTAAGCCATCAAAGATTCCAATGCATCCCACGTGCATTCTGGAAAGAGAAGAGGTAAGCAAAAGCGTAGAACAGAAAGTCTACAGAGGTATGATTGGTTCTCTCCTTTATCTGACTGCTTCAAGACCTGATATTTTATTCAGCGTATGTATTTGTGCTAGATTCCAATCAGATCCTAGAGAATCTCACTTAACAGCTGTTAAGCGAATTTTCAAGTATCTGAAAGGTACTACTAATCTGGGTTTGTTTTATAGAAAATCTAGTGATTACAGCTTAGTAGGCTACTGTGATGCTGATTTTGCTGGAGACAGAGTGGAACGCAAAAGTACTTCTGGAAGCTGCCAGTTTCTGGGAGAAAATCTGATCTCGTGGTCCAGCAAAAGGCAATCAACAATTGCTCTGTCAACAGCAGAAGCTGAGTACATAGCGGCAGCTGGATGTAGCACACAGATGCTCTGGATGAAAAGTCAGCTTGAAGACTTCCAGATTTTTGAGAGTAACATTCCTATTCTTTGTGATAATACTTCTGCTATTTGCTTAAGTAAGAATCCTATTTTACATTCTAGAGCTAAGCATATAGAGATAAAACATCATTTCATTAGGGACTATATTCAGAAAGGAATTTTAAACTTGAAATTTATAGATACAGACCATCAATGGGCTGATATCTTTACTAAACCCCTTTCAGAAGATAGGTTTAATTTCATTCTGAAACATCTCAGCATGAAAGTATGCCCAGAATGAAAATGTTTTAATTCCATGTATTTATCTTCAGAATGTAATTATATTACTGTGAACTTCTGATCAATCTTCTTTCAGAAAGTTAGAACATGCAGATTGTATCAGAGGCAAGTCTAAAGATCTGAGAGTCTAATCTCAAAGACAGACGTGCTGATCACTACATCAAACAAGTGTCATCCAATCATCAGCAAATCCCTGAAGCAGAACGCGTGCACGCTTCTGAGAAAGGAAAGCGCTGATTGGGTGCATTGAGACACATGTCTGGTAACCGTTTTTAAGTATCTTTCTCAAATCCCCCAAAATCAGCAAGCATTTAATGCAAAAGTAATCACGCTTGTTAATGGCAATCATTATTTTTCTTTCTCTCTTAAAAACGTTTAATTTTTCAAAATAATTTTTTGAAAACCTTATTTAGGAACATTATTCTTCATTCTTATTCTTTACGCTTTCTCATAATCTCTGAAACTTTTTCTGCATATTTCTGAGTTTATCTCCTTCAAACCTTTTTCTCAAAATCATTCTCAAAGCTTTGTTGTGTGAGAACAATGGCATCCTCCAGCATTTCTGCAGGAAATCAGAAGAAAGAAACCTCTGAGCAGTATCAGGTGCCTACCAGAACTCTTCTCACACCGGTAAAGAATCTTGAGGTTCTCTCTGAGTTAATCGTCGATTTCGAAAGTTTGAAGGATAATGGATTTGACCTAACTGATGAAATCAAGGCTCAAAAGTGGGAGAGGTATTTCGACAGGCTGGTTGGACCAACCTTCCCAGAGCTTGTCAAGGAATTTTGGATTCACGCCAAGATTCATAAACATCTAGTCATCTCTTCTGTCATGGGAAAGAAGATAATAATTTCTGAAGACCTCATTGCTAGGTTAATTGGTCAAAGTGGTGGTGGAGTTCGTTGTGTGGACATGGCTGACAGATGCCCTGATATAGGTGTGGTAGCCAACTGCATTTTCACTCTTGGATTTCCCAGCAGCAAAATCAAGGATCTGAAGGATCACTGCAGAGTATGGGCCAAGATTGTTCTGGGCTGTTTCAATCACAGGAAGCCAACAAGCTCTCCTGATTATATAAACGTGGATCAGCAATTTCTGATCTACTTTATTGATCAGAGGGTGAAGATCAATCTGGCACACTTCCTGTTCAACCATCTGAAGACTAGTGTGAAAGAGACTAGAGAAGAAGAAAGGACCAAAAGGGACTGGATACCGTTTGGGAGGCTCATATCAGATATTCTGACAGAGAATAAGCTGATAGATTATCTGAGCGAAGCTAAAGTGCTGGGCAATTTTGAACCAACTGTTGGAAAACCGCTGAACGCTAAGAACCTGAAAAAGATAAAGCTGATAGAAAATATCAGGAAGGAACCCAGAGCTTCTTCAACTGCTGACATCTCCAGAAGAAGAGTGCCTCTGAGTAATTTCCCAAGATTTTCTGAAATGGAATCCCAACCTGATATGTTTCTCAAGTATCCAGATTCATACAAGGAAGAAGATGCAGGTTCAAAGCTGAAGATCAAAGATCTGAGTCAAGTCCAACCTGAAGTGACTCAGAAGAAGACAAAGAAGAGGAAAGCAGAAGGATCATCTCATCAGACTCCAAAGAAACGAGGTAATTCATCTGCTGCTCCTATTTCAATTTCATCTACTATTCCAACATCTGCTGCCCCTCCTCAAACATCTCACAGAATATCCATCCCAATCCCTACTATTGATGAAACCATACCAGAAGACCCTTCTGAGGCCTTACAACTCAGAAGAACCAGAATTAAAATTCCCATTAAAATTACCAAACAACCAACTGTTTCAACAACACCAGCACTTGATAGAGTGCTAGCTGATATTGAGCGTGAACATGCTTCTGTTCAACCTCACTCTGAACCACCAAATATTCCTCCTCCACAACCTGAACCAGAAATTCAACCTGAACCAGAAATACAACCAGAACATCAACCAGAACCAGAACCACAATCTCAACAACCAATCACAGAAGAACCTCTGATCCCTGAGCAATCAGAGATTCCACCTCCTCAACCAGAAAATAATCCACCCTCACCACAAACAGAGTTTCACCGCTATGAAACCCCATCTCCTCATCATTCTGATCCCCACTCACCTCAACCTTCACCGCTGGCAATACAGTTGCCATGTGGAACCACCATTGTCAGACCCCAGTTACCATCATCAGAGGAATCAACCCCTCCAAAAACTCCAACCACTCCAATAGAAATATCCTCTGACTCTGATAACCATCCTCCAAAACAAACAGCACCTCAGCACACCTCTGAAAACCAATCCTCTGAAAACCCCAGCAAAACCTTCATTGACTTAACAAGTCTTGAACGTCTTGCTGATTTAAGACACAAATTGGCCATTCCCAAACCAAAGCAACTAGATGTTGGCTCTGGTATTTTGGACTTTGAAACAGGTATGCTGCAATGGATTGCTTCGTTGAAGCAAGTCTGTCTGGGGATGATCGACCCAGCTGCTTCTGATCAGCTCTGGTCACAGTTCAGAGTATGGGTACGTACTGAAGCACTTAAGCTGCAGGACGTCAACTATGAGCAGGCTCAACAGAACTTTAGCAAGCTGCTGAAGGAAGTTGAGAGTCAGCTGCCTCAAGAAGTTGTGCTCCCTCTGGACAGTGAATCCTAGTCTGAGAAAGAGCAAGCTGCACAGGTGCAACCATCAGAAGAAGACAAGACTCTTCAGGAAGAAAATCCAGCAGAAGATGTAGCAGAAGATGTAGCTGAAAGATCCAGCAGAAGAAGCAATGCTGGAAAGCCTGTTCTCACGCATGCCCCCACAACCTTGAAATTTTTTTCATGCATGACATTCTCTATATTTTCTTCATTTTCTGATGTACTTTTGACTATGTTTTGACTATGTTTGTGTAATGTTCTTTTGCTCTGAACTATTTTAATATAACTTGTTTTTCTGATCTAAATTGTTTTAGCACATCACTAACACTTTTTGATTGCTGACAAAAAGGGGGAGAACAAGAATGATATTTAAAATCAATAACGGCTAACTAGACAGAAATTCTCAAACATTCTAACTCTATTACTTGAAATGTTTTTCTGTTTTGTTGTTAAGTCTACAGGCACAAGGAAGCTCCGAACACTATGAAGACTAAGGACTAGAAGCTCTGATCAAAATGTAAAAGCTCATGTTGCTCTGATCAAATATGAAGTTCTGATATATGAAGCTCTGATCGTCCTAACACTCTGATCCGAAGCAAAGCTCTGACAGGAAAAGCTCTGAAGCTCTGCTTTCTGATAAGTCAAAGACCTATAATCTGATGCTCAAAGATAGAAAAAGATCTGACTCTGAAGAACACGCATATCAAAGGGAAGTAACAAACTCAGGGGGAGTATCTCTTAAACTCTGACTTCTCCGTACTTCTTATTCTGATACATAGCTCTGATAACTTTTCACGTTATTTTTCATTTAAAATATCTAGTTTTTGTCATCATCAAAAAGGGGGAGATTGTTAGAACAATGTTTGAATCTAGTACCCTATATTTGAGTTTTGATGATAAAAAGTGAAAAGATATAGTAGTTAAATATTTCATGATTGAATTATATGCTGCCTAAAATTACTATGCTCTGATTTGCAGATATGCTGATTAAAATAAGCAAGATCACGTTCTCAGCATCAGAATATGTTTTCATACACCAGCATCAGAAGTTGCTGAATCAGAACGACAAGATCAGATGATCAACGCTTGCACATGCTGAAGCTTGATGAACAGAACTGCGCGTAAAACACTCTGATACAGAATCAAATAGTTCATCAGCAGCGAAGCAGAATCAGAATGAGCCAAGCCAGATCGTGCATTGAAGAAGCAACGGTACTGTGCATTGAACGCTAATCAATTCCAACGGCCTCATTCCAGACAAGATCTGCTCAAAAAGGAAAGCTTGTTATTAGCATTGAATCAAGAATATTTGCTTCAACGTTCATCTTCTCAAGTGCTATATAAACCAAGCTTCGAAGATTATCACGGCTAATGCTTCCAAACTCTCTACACGCACAAAGCTGAACAATAATCTTCATCTACCAGTTTTGCTAAACCAACAAACTCTGATACTCCATTAGTGTTTAGCATTCTAAGTTTCTAAGCTTCATTTGTGTAAACATCACAGTTGTGATATAGTTTTGTAGAAAACCTTCACACACATTACTTTATACCTTTGTAAGAAAGTGTTGCCTTGATAAACCGGATTGTGGTTTGAATCAAGAAGGCTTTAGCAGTTGTTAAAGCAGATTTGTATTCAGTTGAATATAGTGAATTAAGACCTCGTTGGAGAGAGGCGAAATCACCTTGACGGGTGGACTGGAGTAGTTTGAGATCAAACGAACCAGGATAAAAATATCTTGTCATTTGTTTTAAGATTCCAGTTTTACAATTCAACCCCCCCTTCTTGTGTTTTTCACCCCTTCACATCCAACTTCTGATCTTTGTATCTCCTTGCTCCAGCATGTTATGAAGGAGCTCTTAGACTTTCCAGGAAGCTTACAACACGCTTTGTAAACCTTCTTTGAATTTCTCTTGCAAAATCTGACTGAATCTTTGAAAACTGGCCCAGAAGTTGTAACCAAACTCTGTCTTGGAATTGTCCAGAATTTGCTGAGTGCTTCAGTTTCATGGACGTGTCTTTGATGAGTCATAACTTGAAATCACATCATTTCTAGGAGAAGTTTTGTTCTGCAATGTTTTAGGTCTTATTGAGATCTAAAACTCTTGTGTTAGAAGTTCTTCCAGAATTAACTTGCATCATGGTGATAATCTGATCAGAAGTTCTGAGTTCATCATATTTCCTGAACACTTAGAGAAATTTCTAAGTATTTGGAATTTTGACCTTTCCAAGGTAAATTTGACTTTTGATTTTCTTAATGAAACAAACTTCATATTTTAACATGTCTTGATGAAATATGATTCTTGAAACTTGATTTTGATCTAAAAGTCAAAGTTTGATTTTTCAGTGTGCAAATGACCATTTTGCCCTTGTGGACGACTTTCTTGGAAAATTTGTAATTCAAGGCTTGAAATTGCATGGGAACAAACCTGAGGGATCAGGGTGATCATTTGAGAAATGTGAGGGCAAATTTTGGGGTACAACAGTTGCGCCTGTTCAATCTTCTTAAACCTGAAGAGTTAGATTGGCGGATTTGCCATTCGTGACTCGAAGGTGGAAGATGATTGGACATTAGAGTGCCCAGAAATTTGCACCTGGTGATGCGATGGTTGATGGCATAGGGAATGGGCTTAAAGATGCCATTTGGAGAGATAATGGAAATTTTTTGGAGATGGGCTTGTAGATGGCATCCAAGAGTGATTGTTGAATTGTAATTTGTAAACTGAAAGTGAATGAGTTATCAGAATGGCATCCGTGTTTGGAGCGTATCTGAACTGTATCTGAAAACTAAATCTGAGTGAGTATCAGAATGGCATCCATGTCAGGAGCGTATTTGAACTGTATCAAAAGTTGAATCTGAATGAATATCAGAATGGAATTCGTGTCTGGAGCGTATATAAACTGTATTTGAAAGTTGGATTTGAATGAGTATTAGAATGGCATCCGTGTCTGGAGCGTATCTGAACTGTATCAAAAGTTGAAATATGAATGAGTATCAAAATTGCATCCGTGTCTGGAGCGTATCTGAACTGTATCTGAAAGTTGAATCTGAATGAGTATCAGAATGGTGTCCGTATCTGGAGTGTATTTGAACTCTATCTGAAAGTTGAATCTGAATGAGTATCAGAATAGCGTCCGTGTTTGGACCGTATCTGTATTGTATATGAAAGTTGAATCTGAATGAGTATCAGAATGGCGTCCGTGTCTAGAACGTATCTGTACTGTATCTGAAAGTTTAATCTGAATGAGTATCAGAGTGGCGTCCGTGTTTGGAGCGTATCTGAATTGTATATGAAAGCTTTGAACATTTTTAATGGTAACTGTTAATCTTATCCTGAAAAGGGTAAAATGTTAGATAAAATGCAATGTCATGTTGTATGAAATGTATGATATGATGCATTCATTTTATCAATGTTCATGATACATGGATGCAATGTATGCATATGTGAGCTGAATTGATGCACTGCTGTTGGATTTAGGGAAAATAAATCCCTGACTACTACTAAGGATATATAAGTCTTCATATCTTGAATTTCCATTTTAGATAAATAAACTTTGTTGTAAGGGAAATTCCATGCATTGCTTAAAAAATATGTTTGGAGAAATTGGACGATTTCTACTGGGGATTGATAATTGGAAGTTGTGTTCCGCTGAGGATTAAATGACATACTGCGGGGGATTTCTTATGGGATATCCTAGAGGTATTTCCCTATTCTTTCCATCTATCAATAATTGCCTTTTTTTTTCATTTTGTTTATTTTGTAAACAGTAATTATGTTCAAATGCATATGTTCAACAATGAATCATTGGACGTTTTTATAAACAAAACACAAGAGTAAAGAAAAACAGATAGTTTTTGCACTTTCAAAGAGATATCTTTGTATTGACTTTGAGTAAGTATTTTTGTACAAGGAGACAAACATTCTAGTAAGAAAATTTCTTCGTAAAAAAATGAAAATTTTGATACAAAGAAAAGATAGCTATGTGTAATAATCCCATGGGGTTTCCATTCTGCTATAGCCTTTGTATCTCTGAGCATCTTGTCTATTTGTTGCCTTGTCCGAGGATGATTGAATAGATCAGAACCTCTGAGTTTGTCAGTGGAAATCAAAGGTTGTCTAAAAAGTGATCCAACGGGACATAGTCATACGCTTTAATTCCCTAACTTTTGCCTAGACCGCCCTTTCGGGTTTTCAGTCCACCGGGAAATCCTTTTTTACCCAAGTCGCCCTTTTGGGTTTTCAACTTGCCGGGTGCATAATTTTTGTTTTATCCCTAATTTTTTCCCGAACCTTTTTGGTTCGGCGGGATGCCCTTGTTTTGCCTAGGTATGTCAACCTAGCGGGTCTTTTATGTGTAGTATCTTTTGACTATGTCCGTGTTCGCACGATGCGGTAGGTCGTCGCCATCCATGGTGGTCAAGATCATTGCCCCACCAGAGGAAATGTTTTTGATTACAAATGGTCCTTCATAAGTAGGAGTCCATTTGCCCCAGGGGTTACCTTGTGGCAAGATGATGCGTTTGATCACTAGATCCCCAACTTGGTACACTTGGTTCCTGACTTTCTTGTTGAAAGCCTTGATCATCCGTTTTTGATACATTTGACCATGGCAAACGGCAGCAAGTCTCTTTTCATCAATCAAGTTCAGTTGATCAAGTCGAGTCTGGATCCAATCGTCCTCGTTCAACCCTGCATCCTTCATAATCCTCAGAGAGGGGATCTGAACCTCAATAGGCAAGACAACCTCCATGCCGTAAACCAGAGAATAGGGTGTTGCCCTGGTTGATGTGTGAGTTGTGGTATGATACCCATGGAGAGCGAATGGTAGCATCTCATGCCAGTCTTTGTATGTGACTGTCATTTTCTGTATGATCTTTTTAATGTTTTTATTTGCAGCTTCGATAGCACCATTCATCTTTGGCTGATAGGGAGAAGAATTGTGATGCTGAATCTTGAATTTCTCGCACAAGGCGGTGATCATAGTGTTGTTGAGATTTGTACCATTGTCAGTGATGATCCTTTCAGGGATACCGTACCAGCAAATGAGATTTTGCTTGATGAAACGGGCAACAACATTCTTGGTAACAGAAGAGAAGGAAGCTGCCTCTACCCATTTTGTAAAATAGTCAATGGCCACTAGGATGAAGCGGTGTCCATTGGAGGCTCTCGGCTTGATTTCCCCAATCATATCAATCACCCACATAGCGAAGGGCCAAGGAGCCGTCAAGACATTCAGAGGAACCAGAGGTACATGCACCTTGTCAGCATAAATCTGACACTTATGGCAGGTTTGGGAGTGTTGATAGAAATCTGCTTCCATGGTAGACCAGTAATAGCCTGCCTGTAGGATTTTCTTTACCATCGTATGCCCACTGGAATGGGTGCCAAAGGTACCTTCATGCAATTTAGCCATGATCCTTTCAGCTTCAACCTTATCTACACACCGAAGTAACACAGAGTCATGACTGCATTTGTACAGGATGCCATTACTAAGAAAGAATTTAGCAGAGAATCTTCTTAAGAACTTCTTATCGTTGATTGAAGCTCCTTCTGGATATTCTTGAGCCTCAAGATACTTCTTGACTTCGTAAAACCAAGGCTGATCCACTACTTCTTCAATATTAATCTCGTGACAGTGTGCTGGTTCCTCCATTCGTTCAATGGTAATTTGGGGAGCCTCGTTATCCCAATTAAGTTTAAACATAGATGACATTGTGGCTAGAGCGTCTTCTAGCTGATTTTCTTCTCGCGGGAAATGCTCGAAGGTAATCTTCTCAAAATGTGGTAGCAACGTCAAAACATGTTCTTTGTAAGGGATAAGGTTTGGGTGTTTGGTGTCCCATTCCCCTTTGATCTGGCTAATAACCAAATATGAGTCTCCAAATACATCCAAGGATTTGATCCCTAAGGCTATGGCAGCTTTGAGACCGAAGATGCACGCTTCGTATTCCGCCATGTTGTGTGTACAATTGAAGCAAAGTCTAGAAGTAAATGGAGTATGACACCCTTCTGGAGATATGAGTACAACACCAATACCATTGTCGAGTGCATTGGAGGCTCCATCAAAGAACAGGGTCCATCGGGATCCCTGTTCAGGTCCATCATATGGTCTGAGTTCTTCACAGTTGTCTAATGTCATGATGTCTTCATCCGGGAATTCGAACTTCATGGACTGGTAGTCTTCCACAGCTTGGTGAGCGAGGTGATCAGCTAGTACACTGCCCTTTATAGATTTCTGGGTAGTATACTGTATGTCGTACTCTGTTAGGATCATCTTCCATCTCACTATTCTCCCAGAAAGAGCAGGCTTCTTGAAGAAGTATTTTATCATATCCATTTTAGATATCAACAAGGTAGTATAAGTCAACATATACTGTCTAGCCGGCGAGCAGCCCATGCTAAAGCACAACAAGTTTTCTCAAGCAGTGAATATCTGGTTTCACAGTCGGTAAACTTTTTGCTCAGGTAGTAAATAGCATGCTCTTTTCGGACAAACTCGTCATGCTGCCCCAATACACACCCCATTGAGTTTTCTAAAATAGTCAGATACATGATCAATGGTCTTCCCTCGACTGGTGGCATCAACACAGGAGGCTCTTGTAAGTATTCTTTGATTTTGTCAAAAGCAACTTGGCATTCATCGTTCCATTTGACTACTTGATCTTTCTTCAATAGTTTGAATATTGGTTCATAAGTAGCTGTCAGGTGAGAAATGAATCTGGCAATATAGTTCAAACGTCCCAAGAATCCTCTGACTTCCTTTTCAGTGCGAGGAGCAGGCATCTCTTGTATTGCTTTAACTTTGGCAGGATCGACCTCGATACCTTTGTTTCTGACGACAAAGCCTAGGAGTTTACCAGACCGTACCCCAAATGTGCATTTGTTTGGATTCAACCTCAGCTTATACTTCTTTAGTCTCTCGAACAGTTTTTGTAAGTGATCAAGATGCTCTTCCTCTATCTGAGATCTGGCTATCATATTGTCCATGTAGACCTCTATTTCGTGATGTATCATGTCATGAAATAAAGCTACCATGGCACGCTGATAGGTTTCCCCTGTGTTCTTCAGTCTGAATGGCATTACCTTATAGCAGAATGTGCCCCATTATGTGACAAATGTTATTTTCTCCATGTCCCCAGTCACCATTTTGATTTGGTTATAACCTGAGAATTCGTCCATGAAGGAAAACACTTTGTGTTGTGCCGTATTGTCAACTAGGATACCAATGTGTGGGAGTGGAAAATCATCCTTAGGGCTCGCCCTATTCAAATCTCTGTAGTCCTCACGCATTCGCACTTTTCCATATTTTTTGGATACGGGAACAATGTTGGCAACCCATTGAGGGTAAGAGGTGACAACCAAGAGTCCAGCATTGAATTGCTTCATGACCTCTGCTTTAATCTTTTCTGACATATCAGGTCTCATGCGGCAAACCTTTTGCTTTACTGGAGGACAATCCTCTCTTGTAGGCAGACGATGTACCACAATGTCTGCATCGAGTCCCGACATGTCTTTATATGACCAGGCAAAGACTTCAACATAGTCGTGTAATAACTGAATCAGACGCTCCTTGACACTGGGTTCCAGATTGGCACCCACCTTGACCTATTTTTTGTCTTCTTCGGTACCTAGGTTGATTGTATCCACGGGTTTCTCGTAAGGTTGAATGGTTCTCTCTTCTTGTTGCAACAATCTGGAAAGTTCCCCTGGTACTTCACAATCTTCCTCACCTTCATCTTCGGCTTGGTAGATTAGATTCTCAGAGTCACGAAAGGCCATAGCAGTATCGTTACCCATGGGATCCTGAATGGATGTATACCTACATTGTGAGTGTGGGTGTGTGTAAGGATCTAGCTATCTTTCAAAGAAAGTAAAATGTAAAAGAAAAAACAATGAGCACAAAAGTTTGTATGCGAAAACGTCCATGATTCATTGATGTCATATGAAAATGAGATAGTAACCCTTACAAATGGACCATTGTGCCTCGGGTAAGACACAAGGTTTTAAGAGTGCGAATTGTTTCAATATTATAGATCCAACAAAATGTAAAGACAAATTACTGTGGGATAAAAGTGATCGGGACAAAGTCTCTAGCCTCACAATTGCTGAGCCCTCCATTGACAGTCGGGAAGATCCACTCCTCTAGGTTACAACCATCTTCACCATCTTCTACTGAGTTGACTTCATGGTTGCTGATCTTCAAGGGTGGTCCTCCAGCACGAGCACGGTGTACAGCCTTTTGAGCACTTTAAGTGAAACCTAGGCCAAACTTGTCAGACTTATATGGGATATCTGGGAGCTATCCCCAAATAGTGCATCCACCTTCCTCTACCATTGCTTTGGCATCCTTCAGAGATGACATCCGGAGTGGAAGCCTTGTAATCTTGGGAACCTGAGACACGGCCTTGGTCACTGCCACATCTCGGGGGACCTCTTCAAAGTGTTGAAATGGAGTTTCAATGAATTCACCATCTAATTCTACATATCTGAAGGAATTGAGATGGTTGATCATGTATTCTTCCTCTCCATGAAAGGTGATAATCTTCCCTTGAACTGGATATTTCAACATCTGGTGCAATGTAGAAGTAACAGCGCCAGCAATGTGGATCCATGGTCGGCCTAGCAAGCAGGAGTATGAAGGGAAGATGTCCATTACATAAAAGGTTGAATTGAAAGTTTGGGTTCTAACCTTTATGGGGATATCCACTTCCCCATGCACCATCCTTTTCGAGCCGTCAAAAGCCCTTACTACTATGTTGCTTGGCTTTAATGTCAGTCCCTCGCAGTCAAGCTTATCAAGAGCTTTTTTCGGTAATACATTCAAAGATGAGCCTGTATCCACTAAAACATGAGCCAGAGTTGTGCCCCTACATTCCACTAAGACATGCAATGCCTCATTATGCTTCCTTCCCCCCGACGTCATATCATCATCTGAAAAACCTAAACATTGTCCGCAGTTAGGCTGGCTACGCAGTCTTGAAACTGATCGGCAGATGTCTCTTGAGGCACATGGGCGGTTTTTAAGAACTTTACCAAGGGTTTTGTATGTGCCTCGGAACATAGTAGTAATGCCAGCATGGATATTTTAGAGGGAGTTTTCCCCAGTTGTTCAACCACATCATAGTCGCTTCTCTTTATAATTTTTAGGATCTCCTCCATTTCCTTCTTGGAGGTCTCAGGGATAGTCAATGTATGAGCCTTCGTCCAGACAGGCTCAATCAGAATACTTTTTCCTCGAGTCTCGGTTAACTCGACAGCAGGAGTTCCAATAAGAATGATAACAGGGGTTATAATGGCTTTGTCAATAGAAGTACTTGCAGAGATGATTATGGGTGTGGGAGTAACCTTTGGAGTAGCCACAAGGATGATTACGGGTCCAGAAACGGCCTTTGGGGGAGCAATTTCTAGAGAGAAGATTCTACCGCTTCGGGTAATCTTACTATTCCCTGCAATATTACTGACGTCGAAATCCATTTTCTCAGAATTTGAATCTTCGGTGGCTGGCCAATCCTGCTTAATACCATGGTAGTAGACATCCCCTCCATAGTTCCATGGTACGGTCATGTTAGGTTTTATCTTGTACATGTATCATGGTGATCTATGCTTGTTTTAAGTTGGCCATACATTCTTTCATGCAAAGTTTAATAGTTTAAGAGTGCGGAAATTTAAATGCGGAAAGTAAAATCCTACGCTATTACAAGGCGCGGGTCTATACATCGCCAAAATACAAAGACCCGTTTTTTGATAAAGATGCGGAAAGTAAAGACGAAAAGATAAACCTAATTACTATTACATCTGAGAAACCGTTACATAATGATCGAAAGAAATAATGCGTGAAAAGAATTAAAATTAGGACGTCCGAGGGTTTTGACCCTTTGCATGAAATTAAATTAAATTAAAGTCCAATTAATTATTTAATTAAAGAAAAGAAAGTGTTTTAGTGTTTTTTGTATTTATGAAAAATAAAGAAAAAGAATTAAAATGAAACCCTAAATCTAGATTATTTTAATTATTAATGAAAATATTAAAGTTAACCTAATTTACTAGTTAATTAATTTATTTACATGTTTATTTACAAAATTAATGATAATTAATAATAATGATAAATAATGATGATTAATAATTTATTTAAGAAAAAGATGAAAATGTCAACAAAAAAAACCTAATTTTAGATACTTTTTACTTATTAAGAAAAAGATTAAAGTTTAAAAACCTAAATTAAACTAAGTTAATTGTTAGAGTTTATTTACAAAAAAATAGGTTAGTGATGAAATTAATAATAATTAAAGATATTTGTATTTTTGATTTTTCTGTTTTTATTATAGAAAATTATTTTATGGTGAAAAAAACAATTAAAACAATTAAAAAAGAATTAGAAAAGAAAAGAAAATAAAATTAAAAAGGATGCAAACCAAGGGGGTGTCTGGCCCATTTAGGAGGTTAATTGGAGGCAATTTGGCCCAACAGAACAAGCCCTTTTTGACTTTCAGGGATCACGTGTGGAGCAGTTGACCCAGGCATATGATGGTCCTCATCCTGTAGCCTTCAGATTGGTCATCCTGATTACGTGGCAAGCCAGCATGTGAAGGCGTATGGTGAACCACTGGATAGAAACTGCATGGGAACATGTTATAACAAAAATTATGAATAATATGGGGGGACCTGGGAATCGAACCCAGGTCCCAGCGTTTACCAAGTGAGTGTCTTGCCAAGTGAGCTATGAAGCGCGTTTGTTAATATAATGAATGGAAAATATAATATATAAAAACAATGGTTAGTGGTCTGAACAAAGAAAAGCGCGCCAACGTTTGAACTATCCAACCACGTGAAGACACGCATGCGTCTTCTTCCTTTTTCTGCCTGTAACATAACTAAATAGCGGGGGTTTTAAACCCCCACTAAACACAACCTGCAAAAATAGCGAATAGCACATGCTTTAACATAAATTGAGCGCGAGGTCATGAATGGCTTCGTCTTGTTGCAACAAGTTTAATTGCATAGGTTTGGTGGTCCAATTTTTCCATATGGGGAAAGCCCCAATTTCTGAGTCCTGAAACCCTAGAACACGTTAATGGTGAATTCTTATTTAGGCAGCCATACTTCAATTGAATGGTACCAACAGCTTCAGAATATCATTGTTAGTATAAATCAACAGTTAAAAATCATGAATAATGCATGGAAATTGAAAAACGATGATGAACACATTTATGAAAAGTGAGACTCTGTTCTACCAATTCTTTGTGCGTGGAGATTGGAAAGGGATTGAAACACGTTCAAGGAAGTCCCAGCAAGCGTTTGGAATAGGTTTTAGGCTTTGAATCACGCTGTAACTATGTTTTCAGTTTTCAAAAATTTGATGAAAATTTGCAATTTGGTGTGCAGCTTGTATGCAATATTTCGTGTCCAATGCATTAGGACTTGGTTGTGCATATGTAGATGAAGCAAATTAGGTTAAAAAACCAAGCCCAAAGTCCATGTATTAATGTTTTCAATCTTTGATTTTTTCACATCTTTTTCCAATCTTTTTGCCATGGAAACTTGCCATATAGGGATGATTTTGTCCCCTTGAGATAGTTCACGAAATCTTTTGCATATGTGGAAGATATTTGCTGCACAAAAAAAGATTTAAAAACATGATTTGGTATTTTTCTTATATTTAAATTTAATTAAATGAATTAATGATAATAAAAATTCAAATAATTAATCAAAAATAAGAAAATAACTCCCTTTGAGCTTAATGGGTCGTGCATAGCCTTTGGGTAATGATTCATGGAAGAATTTGTGGCCCATTAGCATTTTTGAAGCCTTTTGTGCAAAGTTGACTTTTCAAAATTCCCAAAAATTTCCCAACTTCTACAAGGCATATCTTGCTCAATTTTGAAGCTATGAACATGTTCTTGGACATTTTGGAAAGGTCTTGAAGTCCTCTAACCAATGCCTTTGGTCCCATGTCATTTTGATTCACCAATCTCATGTTATGGTCTTTGACTTAAAATGCCTTTTGTTGACTTTTGAAAATGACCTATAATGTTGAAATTGATAACTTTTTGTGAGAGCATTTCTTGGACTTGAAGTATGAAGATGAGTTGTAGGAAATGTCATCCTCTTCAAAATGAGCTTTGGATGGGATTTTTCTGATAAACCATGAAGAAGTTATGCCCTGGTCAATTTGTAGTTGACTTTTTTCAATTGTCTAAAAATAGAAACTTTTGCATCTTGAGACTTTTTGAGCCATGCTTTGAGAATCATGATCAAGAATTGATCAAATTATGTTTGTGGCTTCAAAATAATATGTTGACCAAAATTTTTGACTTTTGACTGTCAAATGACCATTTTGCCCCTGCAGTTGACTGTGGAGCATTTAGGGTTTTTGACTGTGCAATTTGATGTTGTGAGTCTTGAAACTTGACATATGAATGCTTGACAATGTATATAGGCATGTGGGACTTGATTGGACCCTTGAAAACTTCCATTTCTTTGCCAGAACCAAAACCCTAATTTTGACTGTGTTAAGAGGCAATTGGACTGTGCAACCCTTGAGAGATTTTGAAGCTTGATCTTGGCCAAATCTTGAAGAATATGGGAGGGCAAATTTTAGGGTATAACAGTTTCCCCTGTTCAATCTTCTTAGACCTGAGGGTGTAGATTGGCTGGCGTGCCTTTCGTAATCCGAAGGTGGAAGATGATTGAACACTAGAGTGCCCAGAAATTTGCACTCACATAGTAGAGTGTCAGCAGTATGATGCAGGGAATGGGCTTACAGATGCCATTTGGAGACTGATGGATAGGGGGATGGGCTTATAGATGCCATCTGGAGGTGTGACAGAACCTTGTCAGAAATGGGCTTATAGATGCCATTTGGAGGTTGTCGATCGAGTAAGAGATTCCTTAGCGAGAACTTGTGTACCTGAGAAAGAAAAATAATTACCTGGCCCGTTACAGGAGTTGATCTTCAAACCCTTTACGTAGATGTGCCCTGGCTGGATACAGGAATCGAATCTTTAAACTCTTCAGACGTGCCCTGGCAAGATACAGAATCGAGTCCGGAGAATATAGTCGTCAACAGATACACCCTGGCGAGATACAGGAATCGGATCTTCAAACTCTTCAGACGTGCCCTGGCAGGATACAGGAATCGAGTCTGGTAATGTTAGTTGTCAACAGATACACCCTGGCAAGATACAGGAATCGGATCTTCAAACTCTTCAGACGTGCCCTGGCAAGTAACAGGAATCGAGTCTGGTAATGTTAGTCGTCAACAGATACACCCTGGCAAGATACAGGAATCGGATCTTCGAACTCTTCAGACATGCCCTGGCAGGATACAGGAATCGATTCTGGAATTAGTCGTCAACAGATACACCCTGGCAAGATACAGGAATCGGATCTTCGAACTCTTCAGACGTGCCCTGGCAAGATACAGGAATCGAGTCTGGTAATGTTAGTCGTCAACAGATACACCCTGGCAAGATACAGGAGTCGGATCCTCAAACTCTTCAAACGTGCCCTGGCAAGTTACAGGAATCGAGTCTGGAATTAGTCGTCAACAGATACACCCTAGCGAGATACAGGAATCGGATCTTCGAACTCTTCAGACGTTCTCTGGCAAGATACAGGAATCGAGTCTGGTAATGTTAGTCGTCAATAGATACACCCTGGCAAGATACAGGAATCGGATCCTCAAACTCTTCAGACGTGCCCTGGCAAGATACAGGAATCGAGCCTGGAATTAGTCGTCAACAGATACACCCTAGCAAGATACAGGAATCGGATCTGGAATCACGACTATTGATAGCAATCATCTTTGTATTAACTTTTGTCCTGAAAAGACAAAACGTTAGTTGTATGCGATGTCATGATGTATGACATGCGTGATGAGATTGTATATTTATGATGCGTATGTGCATGTTGTAATGTATGAAGATGTGATGTTTATGAACATATTTTCGTCTAGGAAAATAAATCCTTGACGGATGCCGGGAAGTTAAATCCTGGGCTTGATGTTGAAGGATAGAACTTTGTTGTTTCCGCTGGGGATGATGGTTGCAAGAACACCGGTAGGAGAAGATGACTCCGTTGGGGAATAAACTTGGCAAATAGATTACTCTGCGGGGAATGAACTCTGTGGGGAGAGAGAGATACTTTGCTGAGATTTGATGATAACTCCGTTGGGGATACCATTGTTATGCTCTGTTAGAAGATTGGATGAACTCCACTGGGGGATAGGAAGACTTCGTCGGGGACGATCTTTCCGTGGCAATTGGCTGAGGATAACCCAGTTATATCCTGGTGGGGAAATAACTTTTGAATAAAGCCGGGGAGACGCGTTCGCTCTGCAGGGGATAAGCTTCCAGAATCTACTAGGGATAAGCTTCTTGCTGGGGAGATGGATTCAACTCTCCTGGGGAAACTTTTCAGATTGGACTGGACTTGCCTGGGGACATTTTTGAGATGTGCTGGGGAAGGGGCTCCACTTAATGTCTGGTATACCGCCGGGGAACAATCTTAGATCAAGACTGTCGGGGATGCTTGTTATGGAATGTTTGTATACTGCTGAGGAATGTTGAGATCTGCTGGGGATATCTAATTTCCTTGAGGCTGACAGGATAACTCTGCTCGGGGGAGTATTGCTGACTTGCTAGGAGATACTGTGCCTTGTTAGGACTGACGGGAGACCAACTGCTTGGGAGAGAATTGTTGAATGTTGGCTCACTCTCTGGGGAATTAATATATCTTGGTTACGTTCTTCAGCCGAACTTACCTTGGTACCTTGGTGGACAGAGCAATTAGATCGCTTAGACAACTCATTATTGCCCCTGTTTCTGATGTTACCTGTAATTAATCCTTTGTTTCGCATGCAAATATTTATGAGTTAGCAGTTAGTGTCAAATGCATATATCACAAATTGAACCTTGGACGTTCTTCGCAAAACAAAATAGAAAAGGAAAAACAATTGGCAATTTTAGCTGAAAAACTGAATTTGTATTGATTTTTTTTTTAATTTGCCTGTAAATAGGCGTTTATGTACAAGAGGCTGACGTCCTAGTAAGAGAACGCCGCCGAACAACAGAGTTTATACAATTTTGTGAAAAATAGAAAACAAGACAGCTATGTGAAGAGAATAATCCCACTGGGTTCCAACTCTGCTATCGCCTTTATATCTTCGAGCGTCTCATCATTTTGCTGCTCAGTTGACGATGAAGCTGATTGATCGATGCCGTTTGAACTTGATAGTTTGATACTGGATTCTGGATGCAAGGTGATCCAATGAGACATAGTATTACGCTTTAATCCCTAACTTTTGCCTGGACCGCCCTTTCGGGTTTTCAGTCCACCGGGATACCCATTTTTGCCCAAGCCGCCTTTTCAGGTTTTCGACTTGCCGGGTGTACAGATTTTTTCATTTCATCCCTCATTTTGCCCGAACCCTTTTGGTTCGCCGGGAAGCCCTAATTTTTGCCTAGGTATGTCAACCTAGCGGGTCTTTTATCATGCGTAGTATCTTTTTACTATGTCTGCTTTGGCGGGGTGAGGAAAGTCGTCCCCATCCATGGTGGTTACGATCATAGCTCCTCCTGAGAACACATGTTTAACCACAAATGGCCCTTCGTACATGGGGGTCCATTTGCCCCTGGGATCACCTTGAGGAAGAATGATGTGTTTGATTATCAGGTCCCCAACTTGATACTCTTGTGGTCTGACCTTCTTGTTAAATGCCCTGATCATCCGTTTTTGGTACGTTTGACCATGACAAATAGCGGTGAGTCTCTTTTCGTCAATTAGGTTTAATTGATCAAGTCGAGTCTGGATCCAGTCATCTTCGCTCAAATCTGCATCCTTCATTATCCGGAGAGAGGGTATCTGCACTTCAATCGGTAAGAATGCCTCCATGCCGTAGACCAAGGAAAAAGGAGTTGCCCCGGTTGACGTCCTTGCTGAGGTACGGTACCCGTGAAGAGAAAACGGTAACATCTCGTGCCAATCTTTATAGGTCACTGTCATCTTCTGCACAATCTTTTTGATATTCTTATTAGCTGCTTCGACAGCCCCATTCATCTTCGGTCGGTAAGGAGAAGAGTTGTGGTGTTGTATCTTGAATTGCTCGCAGAGCTTAGTAATCATCTTGTTATTAAGATTGGTACCATTGTCCGTAATGATCCTTTCCGGGACGCTGTATCGACAGATCAGGTTATGCCGAATGAACCGTGCCACAACGTTCTTGGTTACAGTGGCATAGGAAGCTGCTTCAACCCACTTCGTAAAGTAATCAATCGCCACCAGGATGAAGCGATGTCCGTTAGATGCCGTAGGTTTAATCTCGCCGATCATGTCAATGCCCCACATTGCAAAAGTCCAAGGTGCAGTCAAGACATTCAGAGGAACTGGAGGAACGTGTACCTTATCTGCATAAATATGGCACTTATGACATGTCCGAGAGTGTTGGTAACAGTCGACTTCCATGGTGGACCAGTAATATCCTGCCCGAAGGATCTTCTTTGCCATGGTGTGTCCACTGGAATGTGTTCCGAAGGTGCCTTCATGTAGTTCTGCCATGATCCTTTCTGCTTCAGTCTTATCCACACAACGCAGCAAGGTTGAATCATGGTTTCGCTTGTACAGAATGCCGTTGTTGAGGAAGAACTTTGCTGCAAACCTTCTCAGAAACTTCTTGTCGTTGACAGATGCACCTTCAGGGTATTCTTGAGCTTCCAAGTACCTTTTCACCTCATGATACCATGTTTTTTCAGTTACTACCTCGGCCTCAAGATCACAACAGTATGCAGGTTCATCCAGTTTCCGGATAATGATTCGGGGAGCCTCATTGTCCCATTTGACTTTGAACATGGAAGACATCGTAGCTAACGCGTCCGCCAACTGATTCTCCTCTCTTGGGAAGTGTTCAAAATTTATCTCTGTGAAATGGGGGATCAATGTCAACACACATTCTCTATAAGGAATAAGATTCGGATGTTTCGTATCCCACTCGCCTTTGATCTGATTGATCACGAGAGCGGAATCTCCGAAGACACTCAGAAACTTGATCCTTAAGTCAATCGCAGCTTGAAGACCCATGATGCATGCCTCATACTCCGCCATGTTGTTAGTGCAGTTGAAACATAGCCGGGCAGTGAGTGGAGTATGAGTGCCTTTCGGGGATATGATCATAGCGCCGATACCGTTGCCCAAAGCGTTGGAGGATCCGTCAAAGTGCATAGACCATCGGGATCCTTCCTCAGGTCCTTCATCCGGTCCAGGTACTTCACAATCAGTCACTATCATGATGCTCTCGTCAGGAAACTCAAAATTCATTGACTGGTAGTCGTCTACTGCCTGGTGTGCCAAGTGGTCTGCCAATACACTTCCTTTGATAGCTTTCTGAGTCGTGTACTGGATGTCGTATTCTGTCAAGATCATTTGCCATCTTGCTATTCTTCCAGACAGAGCAGGCTTTTCGAATATGTACTTTATTGGATCCATTTTTGAAATCAACAGAGTAGTGTGAGTCAGCATATACTGTCTCAGCCGGCGAGCAGCCCATACCAAAGCGCAGCAAGTTTTCTTGAGCAGTGAGTATCGGGTCTCCCAGTCGGTAAACATTTTGCTAAGGTAATAAATGGCATGCTCTTTTCGGCCGGACTCGTCATGCTGCCCCAGCACACACCCCATTGAGTTGTCAAGTACCGTCAGGTATAGTATTAGAGGTCTCCCTTCAACCAGTGGCATAAGAATGGGTGGTTCTTGGAGATACTCTTTGATTCTGTCGAACGCGGCCTGACATTCATCATTCCAACGTACTACCTGATCTTTCTTCAGCAGCTTAAAGATTGGTTCACAGGTAGCAGTTAGGTGCGAGATGAATCGGGCAATGTAATTCAGACGTCCTAGAAAGCCTCTGACTTCTTTCTCTGTCTTGGGAACTGGCATCTCTTGTATGGCTTTCACCTTGGCAGGGTCCACTTGAATACCCTTGTCACTTACGACGAAGCCTAGCAACTTTCCGGATCTTACCCCGAAGGTGCACTTGTTCGGGTTCAACCTCAGCTTGTACAACTTCAGACGGTCAAACAGCTTCTGTAGATGGTCAAGGTGTTCCTCCTCAGTTTGGGACCTTGCAATCATATCATCGACATACACTTCTATCTCATGATGGATCATGTCATGAAATAAAGCAACCATGGCACGTTGGTAGGTTGCCCCAGCATTTTTTAACCCGAACGACATGACCTTGTAGCAGAAGGTGCCCCACTGAGTAACAAAGGTAGTCTTTTCCATGTCTTCAGGAGCCATCTTGATTTGATTATAACCTGAAAAGCCGTCCATGAAAGAGAATACCTTGTGCTGAGCAGTATTGTCAACCAGAACATCAATGTGAGGTAGGGGGAAGTCATCCTTGGGGCTCGCCCTGTTCATATCCCTGTAATCAACACACATTCTGACCTTACCATCCTTTTTTGGCACCGGAACCACGTTGGCAACCCACTGAGGGTAAGAATTCACTGCAAGAAAACCGGCGTCAAACTGTTTCATAACCTCGGCTTTGATCTTTTCGGACATCTCTAGACGCATACGGCGGACCTTTTGTTTAACCGGAGGGCAGTCTTCCTTGGTAGGCAGGTGATGGACCACAATGTCAGTATCCAACCCAGGCATGTCTTCGTAGGACCAGGCGAAGATCTCCACATAATCATGCAACATCTGAATCAACCGTTGTTTTCTGCTGAGCTCCAGATTGGCACCAATCTTAACCTCCTTTCTATCTGTCTCAGTACCCAGATTTACCATTTCCACTGGCTCTTCATGTGGCTGAATGGCCCTCTCTTCCTGGAGTAACAGTCTTGCAAGCTCGCTAGGCACTTCGCAATCATCTTCACCTTCTTCTTCGGCTAAGTTGATCGGATTTTCGAAGTTATAACTGGCAGTAGCAGAGTCGTTACCAGTGAGATCCAGAGTGGATTGAAACCTGTATGAGTGAGTGTGTGTAAATATAGTTGTTTTGCAATATATAAAGAAAGAAAGAAAGAAAGGGAGCACGAGATTTGAAATGCGAGAAAACGTCCAATGTATTTATTCATGATATATGGAAATGACAGTTAATAAGCCCTCACAAATGAAGCCACGGTGCCCCGGGTAAGACACCGGGCCATAAAGTTTCAGTTTATTGTTTATTACAAATTAAAAAACAAAGGAATTCATTACTGCGTAACAAAAGTAACAGGTATGTGATCTTTTGCAGTCCAATTGTTAGGTCCACTGTCGGCTGTTGGGTAAATCCAGCTGTTGAACTCAGATTCTTCCACTTCGTCACCATCCCTGATAGCATTCACCCCATGGTCAGGTAGGGGGGCTGTCACCATATTGGGTTTCTCAGGTGCCTCAAACTGTACCTCCTTAGCATCAATAAGGTCTTGAACCTTATTTCTTAGGGCCCAGCAGTCATCAGTAGAATGCCCCGGGCTATCGGAGTGATAAGCACAGCGGGCATTTGGATTATACTTAGGAGAGGTAGTGCTCACAACCTTCGGAGCCTCTCTGACGGTCACCAAGTTGGTCGATAGCAATTGCGGCAAGATCTGTGACAAGGTCATACTCAGCCGAGTGTATTCTCTTCTGGGTCTCTCACCCCTTGGTTGGTTAGGTTGCCGAGGAGCGGCAGCAGGCTTTGCAATAACCACCGCGTTGACAGTTTGGCAGCGCTCTGGTTTGTCTTGCCTCCTAGGCCCATACACAGCACTGGATTCCTTTTTAAAAGGTTTCTTCTCAGAACTTGAGGACGCACCTTTCTGAATTTTCCCTGATTTCATGCCAGCTTCTATCCTTTCCCCAGTCAAAATGAGATCTGTGAACCCTGCAAATGAATTGCCAATGAGATGATTGAAGAACGGCCCGGATAAGGTCCCGAAGAACATATCCACTAGCTCACGGTCTGTTAATGGTGGCTGCACCCTGCCATCCAGGTCCCTCCACTTCTGCGCATACTCTTTAAAACCTCCTCTCGATCCTAGCGACATACCCTAGAGTTGGGTACGTGTAGGAGCGAGGTCGGCATTATATTGATACTGCTTGTAAAAAGCAGTAGCCAACTCCTCCCAGTTACGAACCTTGGTTCCATCCAGCTGATAGAACCATTCGAGATGAGTCCCTGAAAGACTCTCCTGGAAGAAGTGGATCCACAAGTTCTTGTCCACAGTATACGGCTGAATCTTCCGCATATAAGATCTGAGATGTAGCTTAGGGCAGGATGCCCCGTCATACTTTGCGAAAGATGATGCTTTGAACTTGTGTGGGATGACCACACCAGAAGATAAACCCAAGTCCCCGAAATCCAAACCAGGCACTTGTTGAATTTCCATGGCATTCAGACGGTCTTCCAACTGCTTGTACCTGTCTTCAGCTGGAGGATACTGCTCCTCATTGAAATCAGTCTCGTTGTCAGAGACTACCGGACTAGGAACCCCTCTCTCTTGGGGACTGCCTTTTCCTACAGAAGAACCAGCTTGATCAACCTCATTTTGTAGTGTGTTACCAAACCTCCGGCCAGTGTTGAACAATACAGTTTTCTTCTTCTTCTTCTTGACCAGCAGAGCCTTCAGTTCCTCCTGACCTTGGGCCAAACTCATAATCAGCTCTTGGAATTGGGCGTTCTGATCCTGAAGGGCCTTGATGGACTGCTCGGTAGATGATTCAGGGTTCATGATGCTGAAATAAACAGCGAAGAACATTAAGCAACCTGAAAAGAAGAGTACCTGCTATGCACATGATGCATGATATGTGTTTATGCAATGCATTCAAGGGTTCGAAAGTTCAAATTTGTTGTAGACAAAAAGGAACACACGTTATCATTAAGAAAATAATTGTTCAGTACATCAGGGCCTCATGGGAAAATATTACAAAGTAAATCAATCCCAAAAGACACTGCGCATCCTCTTTGGAGCAATGTAAGTATTGAGAGTCTTTTCCTCGTGCAGTAGGCGGGTGAGCTCCAAGACCTTCTTCTCACTAGCATGTAGACTGGACTCAAGGGAATTCCGTTCTTCCTTAAGCTGGATCCAGCTCTTCTACATTTCTTCCTAGGATGTAGGCATGTCAGGATGTTGAATGGTGTAGGACACCTCTCCTTCCAAAACTGGCTCTTTGATCACAGGGAGAACATGAGGATAAGGCATCACTAACTTCTGGGAGCGGGCTCGTACCCACTTGAGATAAGGCTCCAACGGGATGGAATTCCTATGCCCCAGTGTCTTGCTGTCTATCTTGTTGGGCATCCTCCAAGCTCTGATAAATATCTGGCGAAGTCCTTGTGCATCATTGTCAAATTCAAAAACTATGTCAGGAATTAACATGTCATGAGGGTCGTCCCTCCGAGCATAACCAAACTGTCTCCAAGCCAGACACGGGTTGTAAGTAATACCTCCTCTGATTCCAAGTAAAGGAACATTAGGAAACTCCCCGCAACGATCAATGATAGTGACATCTTCTCTGGACCGAGAACACCAATGTATATCAGCATGTGTAAGAGTCATCAATCGTTGTGACCATCTCAAACCCCTCTCATTCTTCAAGACTGATTGTGGAAGGTGCGAAATAAACCACCTTCCCAGGAGAGGAGTGCAGCACATAAGAACACCTCTTTTTCTCATGGTTCGAGTGTAACATGAGTGAAGGATGTCCCCAAGCAACGTAGGTCTAGGATTCCTGGACATGAAGATCTGGACAACACTGATATCTATAAGCTGATCAGGATTCGGGAACAAAACCAATCCATAGACAAGGAGGGCCACAACTTCTTCAAAAGCTTGTAGGTCAAGGGAGTTCCAACATTCTTGGGCCTTTTCAAACAGAAACCTGGCCAAGAACCCTTTGATACCACTTCTAACTTCCCAATGTCCCTTGATGTCAGATGGTTGTAGGCGTAAGGCTTTAGCAATCTCTTCCAGTTTGGGTTCCTTTTCCGTACCGTTATAGGGTAGTTGACTAAGGATAGGGATCTTCAGAAGCCGGGAGAACTCTTCCAATGTAGGCACCAGTTGATAATCCAGGAAAGTAAAACAGTGGTGCAGAGGGTCAAAGAACTGGAAGAGGACCTTTATCATGTCTTCCTCAATGTTGGTGTTGACCAAACTGATGAGTCTTCCATGCCTCTCACTGAAAGAAGAGCTCTCGGGAATTCTGGATATAAGTTCCTTAAGCTGAGGAGGGATCCTTACAAGGCTGATCTGAATTGTCTTTCTGCGGATAGTTTCCATGTCCTACAAAACAAGAACAAAGATGAAGATTCGAACCCCTGAAATGGTTAGTCAATGCATATGATGTTGTATGATGTCATGATGCTATGATTAAACACACCACAAATATTCACAAGGGCAAACATGATAAGGCACACAAGTCACACAAGACAAGCCCTTAGAGTTTAGGCCAACATGGGGTCTAGGTATTACCCTCTTGAAGTTGGTGGGCTCAAAACCTGTCCTATCAGAAGTAACCGGGTTCTAAGGGTCCCAATATCATTAGATTGCTTTCATTGTTCATCGTTTCGATTTAGCCACTGAACTGGCGACCGAAATATTCCAAGAAAACAACCCTCAATTGAGTGTAGTATCGAGTATCAACCAACCTCGGACTGCACCAAAGTCAGTTATCTCACTACCCTAAAGAGGCCAAGATGGTTCAATTAAGGTTCCTAAGGTCAGTTGATGCTTCACGACACCACGCGGCGGCCCCGTACTCTCCTTGACTGGACTCAAGGGTTACCGGTACTCACCAAAGTGCCACATCAACATAGCAGATTGCTTCAACCATGTCGGTATACCCCGCACAGTTCCCTCACAGCCTTGTTGCTACTTTCTAAGAAGGTATCCCCCAGATCCGGGTTAGGATCTATAGAACTCCCAAGACAGGCCCACAATTTAAAGCAAACAATTCAGACAATTGAAAACACAAGTGATCTTAGTCCTAAGGTACACCTTACTTTATAAGAATCCCCAGCAGAGTCGCCAGTTCTGTGATTGGTGGATCTGGAACTGACTGTTTAACGCTGGATCGCGAAATGTCGCGGTAAGCAAGAGTCGCCACCGTCTTTTATTTTCTCCAACATGGACAGGACAAAAGCACAACAAAATTCTTTATGAGATAGTTTCTCGGTTCGGGAGGTAGATTTATAGAAAGGGAAGGTGTTAGCACCCTTTCTATCCATGGTTATCCATGAGCTCTTAGATACTTGCTCATTGTGTTTTCAAAATGTTTGCTTTTCAAAGTGTGAGTGGGTTTGAAAAAGTTTCGTTTAAAGATTTCAGATCGACTCTTGTATCAGTCCTCAAGAGTGTTTGAAAAATTGTTTGAAAGTTTTTTGAAAGTGTCGGTGTGAAAAGAGTTTTGATTGTTTTTTAATAGAGCAAGTATCTATGAGTCATCTACCTACCCTAAGGAATTAGGCTTTGTAAATGTCCTTAAGGTAGTGCCATCCCACCATTGAGAGGTAGGTAGCACCACCGTTGGAGGTGTTCGGGTCAATTCGAGTTTAGGGACAGTGTGGTCACCAGAGCAACAGTAAGATACCTTAGAAGCTACCCTTATGCCATTGATCCTTTTTAATTCGAGGCAACTTTTCCGAGGCAACTTGTTTTGAGGCATATGGATCAACGGACATAAGGACTTACTAAAACGTCCTATACTCGACGACCACATTTCGAAGGTAAGGCAACAGTGAGGCGTACCCTAAGAGTGGTGTGTGAATTTGTGTGTTATTTTCATGTTAGGTTTTATCTTGTACATGTATCATGGTGATCTACGCTTGTTTTAAGTTGGCCATACATTCTTTCATGCAAAGTTTAATAGTTTAAGAGTGCGGAAATTTAAATGCGGAAAGTAAAATCCTACGCTATTACAAGGCGCGGGTCTATACCTCGCCAAAATACAAAGACCCGTTTTTTGATAAAGATGCGGAAAGTAAAGACGGAAAGATAAACCTAATTACTATTACATCTGAGAAACAGTTACATAATGATCGAAAGAAATAATGCGTGAAAAGAATTAAAATTAGGACGTCCGAGGGTTTTGACCCTTTGCATGAAATTAAATTAAATTAAAGTCCAATTAATTATTTAATTAAAGAAAAGAAAGTGTTTTAGTGTTTTTTGTATTTATGAAAAGTAAAGAAAAAGAATTAAAAGGAAACCCTAAATCTAGATTATTTTAATTATTAATGAAAATATTAAAGTTAACCTAATTTACTAGTTAATTAATTTATTTACATGTTTATTTACAAAATTAATGATAATTAATAATAATGATAAATAATGATGATTAATAATTTATTTAAGAAAAAGATGAAAATGTCAACAAAAAAAAAAACCTAATTCTAGATACTTTTTACTTATTAAGAAAAAGATTAAAGTTTAAAAACCTAAATTAAACTAAGTTAATTGTTAGAGTTTATTTACAAAAAAAATAGGTTAGTGATGAAATTAATAATAATTAAAGATATTTGTATTTTTGATTTTTCTGTTTTTATTATAGAAAATTATTTTATGGTGAAAAAAATAATTAAAACAATTAAAAAAGAATTAGAAAAGAAAAGAAAAGAAAATTAAAAAGGATGCAAACCAAGGGGGTGTCTGGCCCATTTAGGAGGTTAATTGGAGGCAATTTGGCCCAACAGAACAAGCCCTTTTTGACTTTCAGGGATCACGTGTGGAGCAGTTGACCCAGGCGTATGATGGTCCTCATCCTGTAGCCTTCAGATTAGTCATCCTGATTACGTGGCAAGCTAGCATGTGAAGGCGTATGGTGAACCACTGGATAGAAACTGCATGGGAACATGTTATAACAAAAATTATGAATAATATGGGGGGACCTGGGAATCGAACCCAGGTCCCAGCGTTTACCAAGTGAGTGTCTTGCCAAGTGAGCTATGAAGCGCGTTTGTTAATATAATGAATGGAAAATATAATATATAAAAACAATGGTTAGTGGTCTGAACAAAGAAAAACGCGCCAACGTTTGAACTATCCAACCACGTGAAGACACGCATGCGTCTTCTTCCTTTTTCTGCCTGTAACATAATTAAATAGCGGGGGTTTTAAACCCCCACTAAACACAACCTGCAAAAATAGCGAATAGCACATGCTTTAACATAAATTGAGCGCGAGGTCATGAATGGCTTCGTCTTGTTGCAACGAGTTTAATGGCATAGGTTTGGTGGTCCAATTTTTCCATATGGGGAAAGCCCCAATTTCTGAGTCCTGAAACCCTAGAACACGTTAATGGTGAATTCTTATTTAGGCAGCCATACTTCAATTGAATGGTACCAACAGCTTCAGAATATCATTGTTAGTATAAATCAACAGTTAAAAATCATGAATAATGCATGGAAATTGAAAAACGATGATGAACACATTTATGAAAAGTGAGACTCTGTTCTACCAATTCTTTGTGCGTGGAGATTGGAAAGGGATTGAAACACGTTCAAGGAAGTCCCAGCAAGCGTTTGGAATAGGTTTTAGGCTTTGAATCACGCTGTAACTATGTTTTCAGTTTTCAAAATTTTGATGAAAATTTGCAATTTGGTGTGCAGCTTGTATGCAATATTTCATGTCCAATGCATTAGGTCTTGGTTGTGCATATGTAGATGAAGCAAATTAGGTTAAAAAACCAAGCCCAAAGTCCATGTATTAATGTTTTCAATCTTTGATTTTTTCACATCTTTTTCCAATCTTTTTGCCATGGAAACTTGCCATATAGGGATGATTTTGTCCCCTTGAGATAGTGCACGAAATCTTTTGCATATATGGAAGATATTTGCTGCACAAAAAAGATTTAAAAACATGATTTGGTATTTTTCTTATATTTAAATTTAATTAAATGAATTAATGATAATAAAAATTCAAATAATTAATCAAAAATAAGAAAATAACTCCCTTTGAGCTTAATGAGTCGTGCATAGCCTTTGGGTAATGATTCATGGAAGAACTTGTGGCCCATTAGCATTTTGAAGCCTTTTGTGCAAAGTTGACTTTTCAAAATTCCCAAAAATTTCCCAACTTCTACAAGGCATATCTTGCTCAATTTTGAAGCTATGAACATGTTCTTGGACATTTTGGAAAGGTCTTGAAGTCCTCTAACCAATGCCTTTGGTCCCATGTCATTTTGATTCACCAATCTCAAGTTATGGTCTTTGACTTAAAATTCCTTTTGTTGACTTTTGAAAATGACCTATAATGTTGAAATTGATAACTTTTTGTGAGAGCATTTCTTGGACTTGAAGTATGAAGATGAGTTGTAGGAAATGTCATCCTCTTAAAAATTAGCTTTGGATGGGATTTTTCTGATAAACCATGAAGAAGTTATGCCCTGGTCAATTTGCAGTTGACTTTTTTCAACTGTCCAAAAATAGAAACTTTTGCATCTTGAGACTTTTTGAGCCATGCTTTGAGAATCATGATCAAGAATTGATCAAATGATGTTTGTGGCTTCAAAATAATATGTTGACCAAAATTTTTGACTTTTGACTGTCAAATGACCATTTTGCCCATGCAGTTGACTGTGGAGCATTTAGGGTTTTTGACTGTGCAATTTGATGCTGTGAGTCTTGAAACTTGACATATGAATGCTTGACAATGTATATAGGCATGTGGGACTTGATTGGACCCTTGAAAACTTCCATTTCTTTGCCATAACCAAAACCCTAATTTTGACTGTGTTAAGAGGCAATTGGACTGTGCAACCCTTGAGAGATTTTGAAGCTTGATCTTGGCCAAATCTTGAAGAATATGGGAGGGCAAATTTTGGGGTACAACAGTATCTTATCATTATTTTTGAGGGACTAAGATCATTTGAAAAGGCAACATAGAATAGCGTCATCGAGGGACTATGATCTTATATTTGTTTGTTTTTGCTAAGGTACCTTACATGCGTAATATGACCATTTTTAATAAGGCAACCAAGTGGAGTAACCCTAGGGGTGTTTGTGTGCAAGTGTATTGGTTTACATGATTGACTTGTCTTGATTAGGGTTTACTATTTATTGATTTTGATCTTTCCATACAAACCCTAATTACTAGCAATAATATTGAAAGTCGTAAATTGTGGAATTTAAATGTACTACGCTATTACGAAGCTTTAGGGGATGGGGGTACAAATTTATGAATGGGGATTGCAAGAAATTAAAGTCCTAATTATTTATTACAACCATATTGAAATAATGTACAAGAATTGAAATGACTTGTCTTGTTTTTGTTAAGAAATAAGTTTACTTAAGAAAATATTTTGATCTTTTTGTTCTCAAAGAAATAAAACAAAACATGTGAATATGAAATTTTTTTGGTGTTTTTGGTTATTTTTTAAAAAAATGGCCAAAATAAAATAAAAGAGAGAAAAGGGAGTCAGAATCAGCACGTTGCTGAAACGAGAAGGAACAGAATTTATGACTCTGATATGCTGCAAAAGAGAAAATGTTAGTGAGAAAGTAGAGGGTCAAAAGTTCTGGGCCCGCTGGAAACAAAGAAGATTTCAGAAGTTCTGATGCCGCTGGTAGAACTTCGTCTCCCTCCCCATGCTAGTCAGAGCATCTGCAACTTAGTCATTTCTCAACAAAATAGAAGATGCGCATATAACAGTTATGGCAAGTTTCGCAATGTTTCAGAAACAAGAGATATCAGAACTATAAATCAGAAGCAAGCATGAATTTTCTAATCCTAATTCTGAGTCCTAATTTCTTCAAGAAGTTCTGAACCAAAATTCTCTCTACTTAGGCAGGCAAATACATGAAACCTCAGAATATGTACAACACCAGAATCAGGATGTCTACATTGTATTTTGAACATGCAAGTTTAACAATGCCTAAGTAATATGACGAGAGTCAGCAGAAGCTTACCTTGCAGCTGGAAAATGTTCTGTGAGCTGGAGTCTGGCTTTGACCGCTTGTGATGTTCTGACCAGCTTCCTCACGTGCCCAGTAGGCTAGAAACCTTTGACTTGAACTATGAATGGCTGGAAAATTCTGGAACAACCAAAGAGCAAAGTTCTGACTTTTTTGAAGTGGACATTGATGGAGGGTATGTCACAGTCTGAACATGGAAGTTAGGATGGTTTCTAAATGTATATCAGAAACTGTATGGTTTTGGTCAAGAAACACTTGAGGTAAAATGGAGTTTGAATGCAAGAATCAAAAGCTAACAGGTTTTTTATTTTTTGTTTGCAATTTTGGACTCTTGGAATTTTAGCAGGGGTTCAAGGATTTCTCTTTCGCAAACTTTCGACCTCTTTACAGTTTCCAATAAAGTCTAATTTATAGCAAAGATTTAATAGCTTGGGGAGGTCACGTGGCACAACCATCATAAGCTAGGCGCTGACTTGCTCTTGAAGTAAGTTCAAATAGGTATGGGGGTTAGCAGTTTTAGCAGCACCTAAGATGGATTTGTAAGTAGGAATTAAGGAAAGGTAACCTCAAAAGCAAGAGCAACGTATGGGCCCAACACTATTGTACAAAAGTTTGCTTTTCCAAGACAGTAAAGGTACTTCTATTTCACACGTGGGGAAATCTTTTGGATAAAGACTCAAAAGTGGTTGTGAGCATTAAATGATGATGAGATCTATCAAACCAGAAATCCTGCAATATGAGATTCTGTATCATTGCTTAATTCTGGATCAGAGGTTCAGCTTCAGCGTAATTTAGAATAAACATCCAACTTCTGATCTTTGTATCTCCTTGCTCCAGCATGATCTGAAGGAGCTCTCAGACTTTCCAGGAAGCTTGTAACACGCTTTGTAAACCTTCTTTGAATTTCTCTTGCAAACTCTGACTGAATCTTTGTGAAAACTGGCCCAGAAGTTGTAACCAAACTCTGTCTTGGAATTGTCAAGAATTTGCTGAGTGTTTTCAGTTTCATGGACGTGTCTTTGAGGAGTCATAACTTGAAATTCCAGCATTTCTAGGAGAAGTTTTGTTCTGCAATGTTTTAGGTCTTATTGAGATCTAAAACTCTTGTGTTAGAAGTTCTTCCAGAATTAACTTGCATCATGGTGATAATATGATCAGAAGTTCTGAGTTCATCATATTTCCTAAACACTTAGAAAAATTTCTAAGTATTTGGAATTTTGACCTTTCCAAGGCAAATTTGACTTTTGATTTTCTTAATGAAACAAACTTCATATTTTAACATGTCTTGATGAAATATGATTCTTGAAACTTTATTTTGATCTAAAAGTCAAAGTTTGACTTTTCAGTGTGCAAATGACCATTTTGCCCTTGTGGATGACTTTCTTGGAAAATTTGTAATTCAAGGCTTGAAATTGGATGGGAACAAACCTGAGGGTTCAGTGTGATCCTTTGAGAAATGAGAGGGCATATTTTGGGGTACAACAACAGTCTATTCGGGACTCAACTAGATTGGTTCTATCAACTGGAACAGGCCAATATTCATAATTGGGAAGACCTTGTCGTTGCTTTTTATAAACAATATCAGTACAACGTAGACCTTGCTCCCACCCGTACTCAACTCCAAAGTATGGCTATGGTTTCAAGTGAAGGTTTCAAAGACTACGCTCAGAAATGGAGGGACTTAGCAGGAAGATTCCAGCCTCCCCTGTCCGAAAGAGAGCTAGTAGACATGTTTCTGGGTACTCTGTCTGGTCCTTTCTTTAATCATCTAATTGGAAGCTCTTCAGTAGGCTTCACTGAATTAATCTTGACCGGAGAAAGAGTGGAAGATGGGATTAAGAGTGGGAAGATTCAAAAGGACACATCCTCCAGTGCCATGAGAAAACCATTTATCGGGAAGAAAGAAGTTGGTGATGTGTATCCTCAAAGGAATCAAGATAGAACTGAACGCCGTCCAATGGTGGGGGATGTCATGATCCCTAAGCCTGCACCTACTCAATAAAGGAGCAATCAACCTAGAACAGAAAGACCAGTAAGACAATTTACCCGGATTAATATGACACTATCTCAAGTCCTGCCACATCTGTTGAGATCTAATCTGGTAACTTTGAAGGAAGCTCTGACGAATCCTAATACAACTTCTCCTCACTACCATCCTAATGCTCGTTGTGCCTACCATTCAGAGAGTCCAAGCCATGATACCAACAACTGTTGGGCTTTGAAGAACAAGGTGCAAGACCTTCTTGAAGCAAAAGAAATTGAGTTTGATGCTCCTGAGATCCCAAACATTATCACCGCTCCTATTCCCAAGCATGGCCGTGATATTAACGTTGTTGAAGACAATATGTTTGTTACTACTATTGATGAACTTATTACTCCTCTCTTGACTGTCAAGAGAAATCTGTTGAAAGTCGATTTATTTTCGGGCTGTGACGAAAGCGGCCACCTCTGTTTATCCCTACCAACTAGTTGTCATTTACTGAAAGCAGGTGTCCAACGCCTAATGGATGACAAAGAGATTTTGTTGGAAAAGACTCTCGTTCCAACCATTTCTTACAAAGATGTTTCAATAGTAACCATTTCCGCAAATCCTTCCAGGGTCTCCACCAAAAGACACGTTAGGATTACATCAGTTCCTAAAGTGGCTCCATTGATAATTACTATGCCAGGTCCAATCCCGTACTCATCAGATAAAACTATCCCATGGAACTATGGGGGAAACGTCTACTATCACGGTGTCAAGCAAGATTGGATGGCCGATGAAGACTCAATTTTTGAGAAGGATGACCCCGACGTCAGCAACATCACGGGAACCAGCAAGATAACCTGAAGTGGAAGAATATTCTCCCCAGAGATTGCTCCTCCGAAGACTGTTACCGGTCATGTGATCATCCTTGTTTATGTTCCTGTTGACACTACTACTACTACAATCCCTATGGTTACCCCTGCTGACACTCCTACCGCCGAGTCGACCGAGACTCGGGGAAACGGAATTCTTGTTGAGCCTGTCCGGATGAAGGCGCAATCAGTATCTATCCCTGAGGCCTCCCAAAAGGAGATGGAATAAATTCTGAAAATTATAAAGAGAAGCGACTACAACATAGTCGAACAGCTAGGGCAGACTCCGTCAAAAATTTCCATGTTGGCTTTATTGTTGTGCCCCAAGGCTCATGCAAAGGCCTTGGTGAAATTTCTCAAAACTTCCCATGTACCACAAGAAACCTTTGCTGATCAATTTCAAGACTGTGTGGCCAGTTTGACCGCTGACAATGGTTTAGGCTTTCCTGATGCTGACTTGACACCTATAGGGAGGAAGCACAACGAAGCATTGCATGTCTCTTTCGAATGCAGGGACACAACTTTGGCCCATGTCTTGGTTGATACTAGTTCGTCTTTGAATATGCTGCCTAAGAAAGCTCTTGATAGACTCGATTGTGAAGGTTTGACCTTAAAATCCAGCAATATAGTGGTAAGGGCCTTCGACGGTTCAAAGAGAATGGTGCATGGGGAGGTGTACATCCCCATAAAGGTTGGAACTCAAACCTTTGATTCAACTTTTACATGATGGACATTCGCCCTTCCTATTCCTGCTTATTGGGCCGACCATGGATTCACAATGCTAGTGTTGTCACCTCTATATTACATCAAATGCTGAAATACCCAACCAAGGGGAAAATCATTACTGTCCATGGAGAGGAGGAATATATGGTCAGTCACTTAAACTCCTTCTGATACGTGGAATTGGATGGTGATTTCATTGAAACTCCATTTCAGCATTTCGAGGAAGTCCCACAAACTGTGGCAGTAACCAAGGTTGTTCCCCAAGTCCCAAAGATTACAAGACCTCCGCTAAAGATGTCTTCTTTGAAAGATGCCAAGGCAGTGATCGAAGAAGGTGGGTGTACTATTTGGGGCCAACTCCCAGATATCCCTTACAAATATGATATATTTGGTTTGGGTTTCACTTCAAGAGCCCAGAAAGTTGTACACAGTGCTCGTGCCGGGGGACCATCCTTGAAGATCAGCAACCACAGAGTCAACACAGTGGAGGAAGATGAGGACAGCTACGACTCGGAGGAATGGATTTTCCCAACTGTTAACAAAGGACTCGACAACTGGGAAGTTAAAGACTTTGTCCCAATTACTTTTATCCAATAGTAATTATCTTTAAATTTTTGTTGGACCTGTAATAATTAAACAATTCATACTTTTAAAACCTTGTGTCTTACCCGAGGCACAACGGTCCATTTGTAAGGGTTGTTACCTCATTTTCATATGTCATCAATGAATCATGGACGTTTTTGCATAGAAACTTTGTGCTCTTTGTCTTTCTTTTTTACATTTTTATTTCTTTCAAAGATAGTTATGCTCTTACACACACTCACATTCAAAATGCAGATCTACATCCATTCGGGATCCCATGGGTAACGATTCTTCTATGGCCTTTTCTGACTCTGAAAATCTAATCTACCAAGACAAAGACGAAGGTGAGGAAGATTGTGAAGTTACAGGGAAACTAGCCAGGTTACTACAATAAGAAGAAAGGACCATACAACCACACGAAGGACCAGTGGACACAGTTAACCTAGGTACCGAAGAGGACAAGAAAGAAGTCAAGGTGGGCTCCAATCTGGAACCCAGTGTCAAGAAGCATCTGATTCAGTTGCTACATGATTATGTTGAGGTATTTGCCTAGTTGTATGAAGACATGCCAGGACTTGATGCTGATATCGTGGTCCATCGTCTACCGACAAAAGAAGACTGCCCTCCGATAAAACATAAAGTCTGTCGCATGCGACCAGACATGTTAGAGAAGATCAAGGCCAAAGTCATGAAACAATTCAATGCCAGATTCTTAGCGGTTACCAGCTATCCACAATGGGTCTCCAATGTTGTTCCAGTGCCTAAAAAGGACGGAAAAGTACATCTGTGTGTGGACTACAGAGATTTGAATCGGGAAAACCCTAAGGATAATTTCCCACTTCCCCACATCGACATTCTGGTTGATAATACCTCACAACATAAAGTGTTCTCATTTATGGATGGTTTCTCAGGCTACAACCAAATCAAAATGGCGCCTGAGGACTTGGAGAAAATGACCTTTGTCACACAGTGGGGCACATTCTATTACAAGGTTATGCCATTCAGGTTGAAGGATGTTGGGGAAACCTATCAACGTGCCATGGTAGCTTTATTTCATGACATGATACATCACGAAATAGAGGTCCATGTGGACGATATGATAGCCATATCTCAAACTGAAGAGGAACATCTTGACCATTTACAGAAACTGTTTGAGAGATTGAAGAAATACAAGCTGAGGTTGAACCTGAATAAATGCACATTTGGGGTGAGGTTCGGTAAACTCCTAGGCTTCGTCGTCAGCAGTAAAGGTATCGAAGTGGATCCTACCAAGGTAAAAGCAATACAAGAAATGCCTGCTCCTCGTACTGAGAAGGAAGTCAGAGGTTTCTTAGGAAGGCTAAACTACATTGACCGATTCATTTCTCACTTAACAGCTACTTGTGAACCAATTTTCAAATTATTGAAGAAAGATCAAGTAGTCAAATGGAATGATGAATGCCAAACTGCCTCCGACAAGATCAAAGAGTACCTACAAGAGCCTCCTTTTTTAATTCCACCAGTCGAGGGAAGACCTTTGATCATGTATCTAACTGTTTTAGAAAATTCAATGGGGTATGTGCTAGGGCAGCATGACGAGTCTGGCCGAAAAGAGCATGCTATTTACTACCTGAGCAAAAAGTTTACCGACTGTGAAACAAGATATTCACTGCTCGAGAAAACTTGTTGTGCTCTGGCATGGCTGCTCGCCGACTAAGACAGTATATGCTGACCCATACTACCTTATTGATATCCAAGATGGATCCAATAAAATACATATTCGAGAAGCCTGCCCTCTCTGGGAGAATAGCGAGATGGAAGATGATCCTGACAGAATATGACATTCAGTACACTACCCAGAAAGCAATAAAGGGCAGTGTGCTAGCTGATCACCTTGCTCATCAAGCTGTGGATGACTATCAGTCCATGAAGTTCGAATTCCCGGATGAAGACATCATGGTGGTAAACAACTGTGAAGAATTTAGACCATATGACAGACCTGAACAAGGATCCCGATGGACCCTGGTGTTTGATGGGGGCATCCAACGCACTCAACAATGGAATAGGTGTTGTACTCATATCCCCTGAAGGATGTCACACTCCTTTCACTGCAAGACTCTATTTCAACTGTACAAATAACATGGCAGAGTACGAAGCGTGTTTTTTTTGTCTCAAAGCTACCATGGATTTGGAATCAAGTCCTTAAGCGTATTTGGAGATTCAGCCTTGGTCGTCAGTCAGATCAAAGGAGAGTGGGACACGAAGCACCCTAACCTCATCCCCTATAAAGAACATGTGTTGACATTAATCCCACATTTCGAGGAAATTACCTTTGAGCATTTTGCACGAGAGGAAAATCAACTAGCGGATGTGCTAGCCACAATGTCATTCATGTTTAAACTCAAATGGGATAACGAGGCTCCCCATATCACCATTGAACGGATGGATGAACCAGCTTACTGTCACTAGATCGATATTGAAGAAGTAGTGGACCATCCTTGGTTCCATGAAGTTAAGAGGTATCTCGAGGCTCAAGAGTATCCAGAAGGAGCTTCAGTAAATGATAAGAAGTTCTTGAGGAGATTCTCTGCTAAGTTCTTCATCAGTAATGGCATTCTCTACAAGCGCAACCATGACTCTGTTTTGCTTCGTTGCATAGATAAGGTTGAGGCAGAAAAGATCATGGCTGATGTATATGAAGGAACTTTTGTCACCCATTCTAGTGGGCATACGATGGCAAAGAAGATCCTACGGGCAGGTTATTACTGGTCTACCATGGAAGCAGATTGCTATCAGCACTCTTGAACCTGCCACAAGTGTCAGATCTATGTTGACAAAGTGCATGTACCTCCAGTTCCTCTAAATGTATTGACTGCTCCATGGCCATTCGCGATGTGGGGCATTGATATGATTGGAGAAATCAAGCCCATAACTTCTAATGGACACCGCTTCATCTTGGTGGCCATTGACTATTTCACGAAGTGGGTTGAGGCAACTTCTTTTGCTTCCGTTACCAAGAATGTTGTCGCCCGGTTCATTAAACAGAATCTCATCTGTCAGTACGGTATCCCAGAGAGGATCATCACAGACAATGGTACGAATCTCAACAATACTATGATCATCGCACTCTACGTGCAATTCAAGATCCAGCACCATAATTCATCCCCTTACCAGCCAAAGATGAATGGCGCTGTCGAAGCCGCAAACAAGAACATCAAAAATATCATACAAAAAATGACAGTAACCTACAATAACTGGAATGAGATTCTACCATTCTCTCTCCATGTTTACCGTACCACGTCGCGCACATCAACCGGGGCAACGCCTTACTCTCTGGTATACGGCATGGATGTTGTCTTGCCTATTGAGGTCCAGATCCCTTCTCTGAGAATCATGAAGGACACAGGGTTGAATGAAGAGGATTGGATCCAGACTCGACTTGACCAGTTGAACCTAATTGATGAGAAAAGGCTTATTGTTGTCTGTCATGGTCAAATGTATCAAAAACGGATGATCAAGGCTTTCAACAAAAAAATTAGACGCCAATTGTATCATGTCAGGGATCTGGTGATCAAGCGCATCATTCTGCCGCAGGGTGATCCCAGGGGAAAATGGACTCCTACATATGAAGGACCGTTTGTGATCAAAAGCATATTCTATGGTGGAGCAATAATCTTAACCACTATGGATGGCGACGACCTGCCGCGCCCTGTGAACACTGACATAGTCAAAAGATACTACGCATAAGAGACCCGCTAGGTTGACACACCTAGGCAAAACAAGGGCATCCCGGCGAACCAAAAAGGTTCGGGCAAAAATTAGGGATAAAACAAAAAAATATGTACACCCGACAAGTTAAAAACCTGAAAGGGAGACTTGGGCAAAAAAGGGTATCCCAGTGGACTGAAAACCCGAAAGGGCGGTCCAGGAAAAAGTTAGGGAATTAAAGCGTATGACTATGTCCCGTTGATCACCTTATAGACAACCTTTGGCTTCGACTGACAAACTCAAGGGGGCTAATCCATCCAATCAGCTTTGGACAAGGCAGAGAATGGACAAGACGCTCAGAGACACGAAGGCTATAGCAGAATGGGAACCCCATGGGATTATTGCACATAGCTATCTTTTCTTTATATCAAATTTTCATTTTTTACGACGACATTCTCTTACTAGAATGTTCGTCTCATTGTACAAAAAATACTTATTCAAGTTAATACAAAGATATCCCTTTGAAAGTGCAAAGCTATCTGTTTTTTCTTTATTTCTGTGTTTTGTTACAAAAACGTCCAATGATTTATTTTTGAACATATGCATTTGAACGTAACTACTTTTTACAAATGAACAAAAAGGAACAGAAAAATAGAAATACAATCACTAATGGATTTAAGAAATAGGATAATATCTTTAGACTATTCCATAAAATCCCCCACAGTGTGCAGCTTAATAATATAAAGCTCTCTCACATCTCCGGCGGAACAAAACTTCCAATTATCAATCCCCATTAGAATTCGCCCAAATTCTCAGGATTCCTCAACAGGATTTAATAAGCAATACACGGCGTTTCCCTTATGACAAAGTTTATTTCTCTAACAAATAGAAGCTCATCAACTCATCAGCGCTTCAAAACATGAAGACTTACACTCCACATCCCCAGCAACTGTCAGGGATTTATTTTCCCTAAAGTATTACAGCAGAGTAGCTTACATGCCCATACATCACATCCATACGTCATAACATTGACAACATGAATACATACAACATAATCTCATTCATTTTTTAGAACGTCATTGTACAATGCATTTCATACATTGTGACATTGCATAGAACTAATCTTTCATCTCTTCAGGAAAGATCAGTCAACAGATGGTTGTCATCAACAATGTGCAAAAGGTCAGAGATTAATACCTGAAATAAGCCAGGACAATTATCTACACGACCAGCTGAAGCAATCCTACACGGGCTTCTTCTCATACACTCTTTCAGATACAGTTCATATACGCTCCAGATACGGATGCCATTTTGATACTCATTCAGAGTCAGCTTTCAGATACAGTTCAGATATGCTCCAGATACGGACACCATTATGATACTCATTCAGAGTCAACTTTTAGATACAGTTCAGATACGCTCCAGATACGGACACCATTCTGATACTCATTCAGAGTCAACTTTCAGATACAGTCAAATACGCTCCAGATACAGACGCCATTCTGATACTCATTCAGATTCGACTTTCCGATATAGTTCAGATACGCTCTAGATACGGACGCCATTCTGATACTCATTCAGAGTCAACTTTCAGATACAGTTCAGATACACTCCAGATACGGACGCCATTCTGATACTCATTCAGAGTCAACTTTCAGATACAGTTTAGATATGCTCCAGATACGGACGCCACTTTGATACTCATTCAAATTCAACTTTCAGATACAGTTTAGATACTCTCCAGATACGGACGTCTCTGATACTCATTCAGAGTCAACTTTAAGATACAGTTCAGATACCTCTAGATACGGACTCCATTCTGATACTCATTCAGATTCAGCTTTCAGATACAATTTAGATATACTCCATATACGGACGCCATTCTGATACTCATTCAGATTCAACTCTCGGATACAGTTCTGATACGTTCCAGATACGGACGCCATTCTGATACTCATTCAGTTTCAGCTTTCAGATACGAGTCAAGTACAATCCATTTATGGATATTATTCTGGTACTCAACCCAACACATCCACTATTTCAGTATAAATCAACCAGAGATTTATTCTGACACTTCTTCCATTCCTGCCAACAATCATTTTTGGATGGCATCTGTAAGCCCATCTCAAACAACTTTCCATCATCTCTCCAGATGGCATCTTTAAGCCCATTCCCTACACCATTAACCACCACATCATCGAGTGCAAATTTATGGGCACTCTGGTGTCCAATCATCTTCCACCTTCAAGCCACGAATGGTGGATCCGCAAATCTAACTCTCCAGGTTTAAGAAGATTTAACAGGGGAAGTTGTTGTACCCCAAAATTTTCCCTCTCATTTATCAAGTATTTTCCCACAAGATCTCCTTTGGTTCAAGACTGCACTAGGGTTGATCAACTCAAGACACCTCCTTAAGCACTGATGACTGAAATTAGGGTTTGAGATTGCACAAGGATAATTTAACTTTCAATGCCTCATATGACTTTCATGGATCATTATGGACCCCCAATATTACTCATGTCAAGTTTCAAGCCTTGGATCACATTTTTGCTCAATCAATTGAGCAGTTGACCTAAAAATCAGTTGTATTGGGGAAAAAGTCAATGGTGGCCAATTTACAGTCAAACTTCATAATTTTTTATCCACATCAACATTATAAACTCATATGTATCATTTGATCAAGTTTGGACCATAATTTCTCAATAAATTTGATCAAATCATCAAAAGGGGAAAATGGTCAAAATTAGGGTTTTGACTGAGAAAGGGCAATTTCTGATTTTTGACCTAGAAAATGGTTAATTGGTTTGAGGCATGATATTAAGAGTTCAGTTGCAACATTTTGACCTAATGGAATGACTCAAAATATTGCTCAAGATCAATTGGATTGATAGTTGATTTTCAATCAACTAATCAAAAGTCAACTGTACACTGAAAAGTCAAACTTTGACTTTTTGGTCAAAATCAAGTGTCAAAGATCACAATTCATCAAAACATGTTAAAATATGAAACTTGTACATCAAGAAATAAAAAAGTCAAGATTTCATTTTGAAAAGTCAAAGTTTTCAAACTTAGAAAAATTTCTAAGTGTTGAAAACTTCATATTTTTTCACAACTTTGAGCCAATTTTTCACCATGATACAAGATAATTCAAAAGAAACTTTCAACATGAAAGTTGTAGATCTCCATGATATATACATCATTTCTTTACACAACTTCTTCTAAAAATGCTTGGATCTCATGTTATTAATCCATGAAGTCATGGTCATGAAACTAAACACTTAGTGAAATTTTGAACATTTTTGGTCAGGATTTTGACCTAACTTCTGACCCAAGTTTCACATAGTTCCATTTGGATTTTACAAAAGTGATTCAAATATGGTTTGTAGAGAACATTTATAAGCTTTCCAAAATGTCAAAGAACTCCTTGAGATCATTTGTGAGCAAGGAGAATCGAAGGTCAGAAGTTGGGGTTTCAAGTTGTTTTACAAGGCAAATTTGTGATGAACAAAATTCAAATCTCAAACCTATGCTGCATAATCTTTGCTTTACAGGCCTCAAACTTGTTATACACTCCATAATTAAATGCTTGCAAAGTTGTTATAGGCCTCAACTCAAGCATTCAATGCAATGCCCATGCTTTATGTCCATTTTAGGATAAAAGTGCACAATGCCATTTTGAAAAAGTAGCTTTATGCACAAAACTTATTCTTGAGCCTTGCAATTGTTTTCTTCTGATCGTACATGTCCTATAACTCAAGAGAAGATTGTCTCAAGCCTTAAAATCACTCAGCCCATGCTTGTACTTCATCTTGGAACCATACTTTCACTTTTCTTCAAAATCAAGTAACCTAGCCATAACTCTAGAACTCAGAAATCCTTTGTGCAAAACCTCTCCAACCTTTTGCTTATAGATACACAAGTCATTTGCAAGGAAAGACACACATTCTTAAGCCCAAAACTCCCAAGAACTCAAAACTGTATCACATACCTCCATTCTTGCATAACCTGACCAAAAGTTTGAAACTCACATCTCCCTCGTGAATTTTCAAGCCTTTTTGTTCCTAAATCTTCTAAACATCATTTAGAACTCATCCCACACCCTGTTACAAGACTGTAACACCATTAACACCATCCTCCATTTTCAAAAACAGAGCTTTGCACTTGGACTTCTCCAGCACGATTCAACCATCTTCAGTACAAACTAAACATTGCATTAGCTTCCTGGGACCTCAGTGGAGTTATTCTGATCATCACAACACCTTGAGGAGTGCTCAAACTCAGAATATGGTTTCCAGTTTTGAGGTAAGTTTCCTTAATTTGGAACTCTTTATACAAGCATCTTTAATGTTTAATTTGTGAATGAAAAATGTAGATATCATTGCCCTAAAGCTAACCATGTCCATAGTTTTCATTTATGTTACTTGAGCTTAGAGAATTTTAAGATTGAAATTTCTGGAAAAGTTAGGGTTCAGATTAGGGCCATTAAAATTCATGTTTGTCTTTGATCTATAATTTTAATGCTTTACGTTTCTGAAATCGTGAGGAAATTTTCCACAAGATTCATGTTTACACTTTTGCAAATGGATGAGAAATGAGCAAGATGCAGGTGGTCTGGCCAGGCGTGAGGTTGAAGATGAAGTTTTCCTTTAGGAAGCAGTTTCTAATATATATTTATGATTTGACATAAGGTAACGGATGTATCACCACCCCAGTGGTTAAAGCGCGCGCCTGACACCCTTAGGTCATGGGTTTAAGCCCCAGCGTGACCTTTTGCATTGATTCCATTTTTTGACACTTTTCTGTTTTTTTTTTTGCAGCGCTGGGCCTCCCCTCCTTTGGGCTTTATTTTTTTTTTGCTATGATCTAACCCCCCTGTCTTGCTGTTCATACATCCTGGCCCATTTTATTTTATTTTTATTTTTTATTTTCATTATTATTATTATTAGTATTATTATTAATATTAATTTTTATTATTAGTAATAAAAACCCAAAAAAAAATTTATTTATTATTTTCACATTTTATATTTTATTTTTATTCACAAAAAACAAAAGAATAAAAACATTTCTTTTGCATTTTCTTTAATAATTAAATTTACCTTTTTAAATACTTAGATAATTTAATTTTAATTATTGTTATATTATATTATTTATTTTTCCTGTAAATCAAAATCAATTTAGAATTTAGGATTTTTATTTAATTATTTTTATTTACTAATTTAATTAAATCCACAAAAACCCTAAAAAAACTTGTTTTCTTTAAATTAATTTAGTTTACTAACTTAATCTTAATTTTCTTATTTTTAGTTAATTATTTTATTTTAATTAGTTAAGTCAAAAATTCTTTTCATGAAAAAACAAACAAAAATCACATTTTCATTTTACATTTACATTCTAACATTGTTACTTATTTAATCTTGTACATTTATTCAATTTCCATATGATTGTAATAGATAATTAGGATTTTAATTTCTTACAATATTCCCCATTTGTAATTTGTATATCCCCTCCCCTAAATGATGTAATAGCTTAGTATTTTTATTTTCCACAATTTAAATGCTTTATATACAAATGCTAGTAATTAGGGTTTGTATGGAAAGATTAAAATCAATGCTTAGCAAACCCTAATCAAAGACAAATCAAGCATGAAAATGAATACACTTGCACACAAACATCCTTAGCGTAAATCCATTTGGTTGCCTTACAAAAAATGGCCATATTACGCATGTGAGGTATCTTAGCAAAAACAAGCAAAATACAAGATCGTAGTCCCTCGATGACGCTATCTATGTTGCCTTTCAAAATGATCTTAGTCCCTAAATAAAAATGCTAAGATATCTTGCAACATTGCTAATCATAGTTATACGATGACCCACGCCCGTCCCTTTTACATTCAAAGATAGGGTTACTTAACAAATCAATGGTAAGATAACAATGTCAAAGGAAAGAGGAAATGAACATGAAAGACTTTTGAGTAGGTAGATTGTTCCTAGTTACTTGCTCAAATTAAAAACCAAAACATCCTTGCTATTTTCAAAACACCTACACTTTCAAAACATCTTACAAATTTGAAAACATTTTCAAAAGATCAAACCCTTTATATACATTCTTACAAACAAGAATCATCACAAAGTTTGCCTAAACAAAGGCATCTTTACAAAATACTTTCAAAAAAACCACACAAAGCATATTTTCAAACAAAAGCAAGTGATCTAGCATGTAACTAAGAGCCCATGGAAAACCATGGATGAAAATGGTGCTAATACCTTCCCTTTTCATAATCTATCCCCCGAACTCAAGAAAACATCTCAAAGGTCTTTCCTGTGCTTTTTCAGCTTTCCTTTTGGATAAAAAAAAGTCGGTGGCGACTCTTGCTAACCACAACATTTGCGATCAAAACATAAAACAACCAAGTCAGTTCTCCCACCGTACCACAACAACCTTCATCACTCAATGGGGCACATTCTGCTACAAAGTGATGCCTTTTGGGTTGAAGAATGCTAGGGCAACTTATCAGAGCCATGGTAGCTTTGTTCCACGATATGATTCACCATGAGATAGAGCTTTATGTTGATGACATGATAGCCAAGTCTCAAACTGAGGAAGAACACCTTGATCATCTTCAAAAGTTATTTGACAGGTTGAAGACATACAAGTTGAGGTTGAATCCGAACAAGTGCACCTTCGGGGTAAGGTCTGGTAAACTTCTGGGGTTCATCATCAGTGACAAAGGTATTCAGGTAGACCCTGCAAAGGTAAAGGACATACAAGAGATACCGGATCCCCGTACTGAGAAGGAGGTTAGCTGTTTTTTGGGATGCCTAAATTATATCGCCAAGTTTATTTCACATTTGACTGCTACTTGTGAGCCAATCTTCAAACTCCTGAAGAAAGATCAAGTAGTAAAGTGGAATGACGAATGCCAGCCTGCTTTCAAAAGAATCAAGGAATACCTTCAAGAACCACCAATTCGGATGCCTCCAGTTGAAGGAAGACCTTTGATATTGTACTTAACAGTGCTAGACAATTCAATGGGGTGTGTGATGGGGCAACATGACGAGTCTGGTCGAAAAGAGCACGCGATATACTACCTTATCAAAAAGTTCACCGAATGTGAGACAAGATACTCGCTGCTCGAGAAAACTTGTTGTGCTTTGACATGGGTTGCTCGCCGACTAAGACAGTATATGATGACCCACACTACTTTGTTGATATCTAAGATGGATCCAATCAAGTACATCTTCGAGAAGCCCACTCTCTCCGGAAGAATAGCAAGATGACAGATGATCCTAACCGAATATGATATCCAATATACAACCCAGAAAGCAATTAAAGGAAGTGTATTGGATGATCATTTGGCTCATCAGGCCGTGGATGACTACCAGTCCATGAATTTTGAGTTCCCAGACGAGAATATTATGCTAGTGACGGACTACGAAGAACCTGGACCGGATGAAAGACCTGAAAAAGGATCCCGATGGACTATGGTTTTTGACAGAGCTTCAAACGCACTCAGTAATGACATTTGTGCTGTAATCATATCTCCTAAGGGTTGTCATACTCCTTTCACTGCCCGACTATGTTTCTACTGCACTAACAACATGGCGGAGTATGAAGCCTGTATCATTGGTCTCAAGGCTGCTATCGACCTAAGGATCAAGTTCTTAAACATTTTCAGGGATTCAGCCTTGGTGATAAGTCAGATCAAAGGAGATTGGGATATGAAGCATTTGAACCTCATCCCATACAAAGAGCACGTACTGACATTGCATTCACACTTTGAGGAGGTAGCCTTTGAACATTTCCCATGAGAGGAGAATCAGTTAGCGGACGCGCTAGCTACCATGTCTTCTATGTTCAAGGTCAAGTGGGACAACGAAGCTCCTCGAATCACTATCGAGAGGTTGGATGAATCAACGTACTGTTGTGAGATTGATACTGAAGAGGTAGCAGATAAACCTTGGTTTCACGAAGTAAAAAGGTATCTTGAGGCTCAAGAGTATCTCGAGGGGGAATCTGTCAATGATAAGAAGTTTCTGAGAAGGTTCGCCGCGAAATTCTTCCTCAGTAATGGAATCCTCTACAAGTGCAACCATGACTCTACCTTACTGCGGTGTGTAGACAAGAGCGAAGCAGAGAGGATTATGACAGATGTACATGAAGGTACCTTCGAAACCCATTCAAGTGGACATACCATGGCTAAAAAGATCCTACGGGAAGGATACTACTGGTCCACTATGGAAGCAAATTGTTATCAACACTCCTGAACTTGCCACAAGTGCCAAATTTATGCTAATAAGGTGCATGTGCCTCTATTTCCTTTGAATGTCTTGACGGCCCCTTGGCCCTTTTCAATGTGGGGAATTTACATGATCGGAGAGATTAGTCCTACTGCTTCCAATGGGCATCGCTTCATCCTGGTGGCTATTGATTACTTCACGAAGTGGGTTGAGGCTGCCTCCTTTGCTACCGTTACCAAGAATGTTGTGGCGCGGTTCATCAAGCATAACATGATCTGTTGGTACGATGTGTCAGAAAGAATCATAACTTACAATGGTACCAATATCAATAACACGATGATCACTGAGATCTGTAAGCAATTCAAGATACAACATTATAACTCTTCTCCCTACCGGCCGAAGATGAATGGCGTTGTCGAAGCGGCTAACAAGAACATCCAAAAGATCATACAGAAGATGATGGTGATATACAAATACTGACATGAGATGTTACCATTTTCTCTTCATGGGTACCGTACCTCGGCACGGACATCGACAGGGGCAACACCCTACTCTCTGGTATATGGCATAGTGTCGGTCCTACCTATTGAGGTCCATATCCCTTCTTTAAGGATCATGAAGGATGCGGGTTTGAGCGAAGACGACTGGATCCAGACTCGACTTGATCAACTAAATCTGATCGATGAAAAGAGACTTACTTTTGTCTGTCATGGTCAAATGTATCAAAAACAGATGATTAAGGCTTTTAACAAAAAAGTCTGACGCCAAGAATATCAAGTCGGGGACCTAGTGATCAAACGCATCATACTTCCGCAAGGTGATCCCAGGGGAAAATGGACTCTCACATACGAAGGGCCATTTGTAATCAAGAACATTTTCTCAGGCGGAGCCATGATTCTGACCACCATGGACGGTGACGACCTTTCTCACCCTGTCAATGCGAACATAGTGAAAAGATACTACGCATGATTAAAGACCCGTTAGGTTGAATGGCCTAGGAAAAAATAAGGGCTTCCCGGCGAACCAAAAGGGTTTGGGCAAAAATAAGGGATGAAAACAAAAAAAAAATTGTACACCCGACAAGTCGAAAACCTGAAAAGGCGGCTTGGGCAAAAAGGGGTATCCCGGTGGACTGAAAACCTGAAAGGTCAGTCCAGGAAAAAATTAGGTATGTAAAGCGTATCACTATGTCCCATTGGATCACCTTGCGACCAGACCTTAGTATCAACTGTCAAGCTCGAATGGTATCGATCAATCTAATCAGCTTCAGACAAGTAGCAAAGTGATGAGATGCTCGAAGACATAGTGACAATAGCAGAATTAAAACTTAAATGGGATTATTGCACATAGCTGTTTTCTTTTCGTTGTACACAATATTGTATATCTTCCATTTTTACAGCGGCGTTCTCTTACTAGAGCGTCAACTTCCTTGTACAAAACGTCTGTTATAGGCCAACTTCGAAAATTAATACAAGTCATTTTTACAAAACCATTTGTTATTCTTTTTCTGTTTTGTTTTGCAAAAACGTCCAATGATTTATTCTTGACATATGCATTTGAATATGATTGTTGTTCATAAATATTTGTATAGGAAACGGAAAGACAATTGCTCGTAACTTAAGAAACAGGGGCAAAAACTAAAAAATGCCAAACCTGACAGTTACTCTGTCCAGCAGGTACCGGTGCAGAGACAACTTTGAAACAAAGTCATCAGTACATACGACCCCATGACGTCTATACGCACCACAAAGTAGAGGCAATTAAAGCTTTGACATCGGCTTCCCCAAAATAGGAGGTACTCTACCCAGCTGAGTTCCTTCAGAAAACTGACATCTATATTCCCCAGCCGAATTTCATAATCGCAAGCGGGTCATAAAGTTTTCTCCCGAACAGAGTTTATTTCTATGAATACATAAGCTCAATCCCCGACAAAGTTTATCCCTTCAGCTATGGAAGTTCATCCTCCAACCGAGTTATTTCCCCGCAGAGTTATTCTCAAGCAGACTCTCTCCCTCGGCAGAATATCCGTAAATAAGGAGCAAATCTCTAGCATAGTCATCTCTGTTCACCATCCCCAGCGGAAGTAGAAGAACCACGGTTTTCTACAACAGTCAGGAATTCTATTTCCAATACTCTCCAGCAACAGTCAGGGATTTATTTTCCTAGACTCAGATATGTCACAAGAGCATCTCATGTTCATACATCATGACATGCGCATACATATTGCATACAACATAATCTCATTTATTTTGAGAACATCATCCCAAGATGCATTTCATGCATCACATATAATTAACCCTGTTATCTTTTCAAGAAAGACAATTATCATCAACAATCCCAGCAGTTATACATGTCACATCTGCAGACAACTAATGGAAAATCAGTTCCTGAAACCAAATGGGTCAACCAACATATGCTCTCATCTCGAAGTAACCCTACTATCCAGGTTCCTTCCCATAAGCCCTGCTATCCATACTTTCATTTCGAAGCAACCCTAATATGCAAGTTCCTTCCCATAAGCCCTACTATCCAGGCTTTCATCACGAAGTAACCCTACTATCCAGGTTCCTTCTCATAGCTCTACTATCCAGGCTTTCAGCTCGAAGTAACCCTACTATCCAGGTTCCTTCTCATAGCCCTACTATCCAGGCTTTCACCTCGAAGTAACCCTACGGCCCAGGTTCCTTCTCATAGCCCTACTATCCAGGCTTTCACCTCGAAGTAACCTTACGACCCATGTTCTTTCTCATAGCCCTACTATCCAAGCTCTCATCTCAAAATAACCCTACTATCCAGGTTCCTTCCTATAATCCCTACTATCCCGGCATTCATCTCGAAGTAACCCTACTATCCAGGTTCCTTCCCATAATCCCTACTATCCAAGCTTTCATCTCGAAGTAACCCTACTATCCAGGTTCCTTCTCATAGCCCTACTATCCAGGCTCTCATCTCGAAGTAACCCTACTATCCAGGTTCCTTCCCATAAGCCCTACTATCCAGGCTTTCATCTCGAAGTAACCCTACTATCCAGGTTCCTTCTCATAGCCCTACTATCCAGGCTTTCATTTTGAAGTAACCCTATGTGATACGGTGGGAGAACTGACTTGAGGTTTTGCGTTTGTGTTCGCAAATGTTTCAGTTTAGCAAGAGTCGCCACCGACTTTTTATTTTATCCTAAGGAAAGGCCAAAAAGCACAGGAAAGACCTTTGAGATGTTTTCTTGGGTTCGGGGAGTAGATTATAGAAAGGGAAGGTATTAGCACCATTTCTATCCATGGTTATCCATGGGCTCTTAGTTACTTGCTTAGATCACTTGCTTTGCATTTCTATTGTTTGAAATGGTGCTTTTCAATTGTTTGAAATGGTGCTTTGTGTGTGATTTTGAAAGATGTTTTGAAAAGAGGCCATCATCGTGGAAACCTTTGTAATGATTCTTGTTTGAATGTATACAAAGGTGTTTTTGTATTTTGAAAATTTTTCAATGTTTGAAAGTAGGGTTTTGAAATTGTGTTGTCAAGTGTGTTTTGAAGATAACAAGGATACTTTTGCAAGTTTTGATCAAGTAACTAAGAGTTGTCTACCCTATTTTTCTCAAATATCTTTCTTATGTTTTTAACCCTTTTAACAGTGTTGTTTCACCATTGTATTTGGTGAACAACCTTGTGTTAGGATGTTAAACGGGACAGGCGCGGGTCATCGTATAGACCATGATAGCAATGGTGTCAAGTATTTTTGGCAATTTTCCTTGAGGGACTTGATCATTTTGTTTAGGCAACTCAGATAGCGTCATCGAGGGACTATGATCTTTTGTTTTGTTTTTGTTTTGCCAAAGTACTTGACATGCAACCATGGCCCATTTTTGAAGGCAACAAGTGGATTGAAACCCTAGGGGTGCAAGTGTGCATTGTGTTTGTTTTTCATGCCTTGTTATCTTTGGATTAGGTCAAACTACTTGTTGATTTTATTTTACATACAAACCCTAAGTCTAGTCATGGCATAATTGAAAGCATCTAAAGGTGCGAGAATTTAAATGCTACACTATTACAACATGATATAGGGAGGGGGTACAAATTTGAATTGGGGGTATTTTGCAAGAAATTAAATTCTAAGTTATTACAACCAAATCGAATGTATAGGATACAACATTAAATATACAATATTTAAATAAATACAATAAATAAATATTCAATAAAGTGTTTTATGCAAAAAATGTTTTTTATGTATGAAAAAGTATTTTTAATGTGAAGTGTAAATAAATAAATAAAAGACAATTTTTAATTATTTCATTATTTAGGGCAAAAAACCCTAATTTTTAAATAAATTGTGTTATTTATTATTTCTATACAATAATATATTAATTTATAAAAAAAAAAGTATATTGTAGAAAAGATATTTTTAGTGTAAAATACTAATAAAAATGAAAATGTATCCTCTTTGTATTTTAGTCCTAATTATTTAATAAAATAAAGTATATAAATATATGTATATATATATTAAACATATTAAATATACAAAAATAAAAATTAATTATTTACAAAAAATGTGTATATTTAAGAAAATATTTTTAAGTGTGTATAAAAATAATAAATAAATATAAACATATTTTTCACGTATTTTTTGAGTTTTAATAAAAGGGATATAAAGTATTTAAATCATTTTTATACTAATAAAATAAAAATAAATATGAAAAAAATATAAAAATAATTTTTAAGTATTTTTTATGTTAGAAAATAAAATATCAAAATCAAAAGTGAAATAAAAATGTAAAAATGCCAAATATACAAACAAATGGGCCAGGGGGTGTAAACTGAAAAAAAGGGTGTTAGAAGCAAGAATGACCAGGCCCAGCCCAAGGACTTCATCTTCTTCCTCTGTTCAATCACCAAAACGTGCGCTTTATACAGAAAATGCTATCTCCTAATTCTTTGACTTTTTGACAAAACTCATAACATGAAACTTGTTAGAGCATCAAATAACGAATCCAACCATATAAAAAACTTAAGCTAACTCTCAAAGACCAGAGAGAATTTCTCTGGCCCTAATTTCTAACCTAGTTTTTTCAGAAAGTTCATGGATGAAATTCTCCTACCACGATTAATATAAATGAAAACTAAGCATATGTATGGCTTCAGGGCTATGAATAAATCATCTTTCATTCACAAACCTAAGTCTAACTATTCCTAAATAGAGAGATAGAAGTTCATGAAATACCTGTTTCAGTTAACTTTGAGCTGGACAATGCAGCAACTTCCAAGGGTGCTTGAGCTTCTTTTGAGCTTGCCTGATGTCCAATGAAGCTTTCCCAATGCTTGGCTTGTTTTTAAATAGCCTGAATCGTGCTACAGAACTCAACCTGCAAAGCTTTGAAACAAAAATGGCAATGTGTGTTAATGGTGTTACAGCTAGCAATGGAGGCCTGGAATAGTTCAGGTGAGTTAGTTGGAAGGTGTTTGAAGTATCTTTGGGCAAAACGCATGATGGAATTTGAAGATGGCTTGCAAAATGCAGAACTGGCACTGTTTTGGAAGAAAATGGGAAATTTGTGCACTAGGAGTTTTGAGAGGAAAAGGGGTCGTGTTTCTGGCTTGTTAGAAGGTATCAAACTTGTTTGCAATGTTTGTGTAAGTTTGTTTTATCAGATGTGAAAGATTGCTTGTGGTTTGCAAGTTTTCTTTTTCTTGAAGTAAGAGTGTGTGTGTTCTTAATGCAGGCATGTACAAGTCCTATATCATGCTTCATACTTTGCCCTTGGTTACTGGAATTGGTAGATTTGATCTTGCCTCAGAGATATGGCCTCATGCCTCAAGGATCTTGTTTTGACATAAACTGAAGTTTAAGCAAAAATGGCATTGTTACTTTTTCCATTTAAGGCTTAATCTAGTGTATAATACCCTAATGACCAAGACAAAACCTTATCTCAATGGATATGCATTAAATTATGGAGTACAAACTGGTTTTGAGGCCTGTAATTGTGAACCAAGCTAGCTTGATCAGATTTGCAAAATGGTATGAGCATGTATTGGCCATGGATCAAAGTGAGTTTTTGCCAACTTCAAGCATTCGATTCTCTCTAACCACAAGGGTGTTTGAGGAGTTCTTGGAAAATTTGGAAAGCTTGGAACATTTAATATAATCCATCTTTGAAATGCAACTTTAAACTCCAAGTGGAACTATTTGAAAAATGGCCAAGAAGATGGGTCAAAATCCTGCCTAAACTAGGGCAAAATTTCTCAAAGTTAAAAGTTTTAGATACCCTTGTTCCAAAAATCATAACTTGAGATACAAGCTTATTTTGAGAAAACTTTGTGAACAAAAGTTGTAGAATTTGTGATGGACTACAACTTTCATGTTACAATTTTTGCTTGAATCCATTTGCATCTTGGTGAAAAAATGGGACAAAGTTAGGAAAAAATAAGAAAATTTTATAACTTAGAAAATTTCTAAGTTATGAAAATTTTCCATTTTAAACCCTAATTTGCATTTTTGGGTTTCTTGATGAACAAGTTTCATAATTTTACATGTCTTGATGAAAAATGACTCTTGGCACTTGATTTTGACCAAAAAGTCAAAGTTTGACTTTTCAGTGTACAGTCAAATTTTGATCAGTTAACTGAAAAATTCATCTGTCAATCCTATGCATTTGAGATCTTTTGAACTTGTTGAATGGGTCAAGACAATTTCATTGAGTCCTTGAGTCCATGGTTGAGCTTGATTTGCCATTGGTTAGGTCAAACAGTCAAAAATTGCCTTTGTACAGTCAAAAACCCTAAAAATGACCATTTTGCCCTTTTAGTGATCTGATCAAATTTCTTGTGGAATTGTGATCCAAACTTGATCAAATGGTTCATATGAGTTCATAATGTTTATGTGGGTCAATATTCATGAGGTTTGACTGTCAATTAGCCACAGTTGACTTTTTCCTCAATACAGCTGATTTCTAGGTCAACTGTCCCATTGACTGGGCAAAAATTTGAATCAAGGCTTGAAACTTGGTATGGACAAACTTGTGAGTCCAACATTAAGTATGAAAGTCACCTTGGGCATTGTAGGTCAAAACATCATTGTGCAAACTCAAACCCTAATTTAGGTCAATAGTGCAAGGAGATGTCTTGAGCAGAGCAAACCCTAGCTTGATCTTGAATTCCAAGATCTTTGTGGTGAGAAATGTTGATGAAAGGAGAGGGCAAATTTTGGAGTACAACAGTTGCCTCTGTTCAATCTTCTTGAACCTGAAGAGTTAGATTGGCAAGTTTGCCTTTCGCGACTTAAAGGTAAGAGAGGATTGGACACTAGAGTGCCCGTAAATTTGCACTCGTCAGAATATAGCTGAGGAAATGGGCTTAAAGATGCCATTTAGAGATGGTAGAATCTTGCTAGAGATGGGCTTAAATATGCCATCCAAGAATGTTTGTTGAATTGCAATGTGGTAGGTCAGAAGAATGAGCATCAAAATGGTATCCGTGTCTGGAATGCATTTGAACTGTATCTGGAGACTGAGTCTATATGAGCAAAAGAATGGCGTCCGTGTCAGGAGCGTATCCGCGCTGTAACTTTACTTGGACTTTGAATGAATATCAGAATGACTACCGTGTCTAGAGTGTATCTGAATTCGGAATGGGCGACAGAGAAACATCTGTGTATGGAGCATCTCTGGGATGGGGATAAATTCCGAATGAGTGACAGAATGGAAACCGTGTCTGGAGCGTATCTGGACTGTATCTAAAGTTGAGATCTGTATGAGTAGCTGAATGACTTCCGTGTCTGGAGTATATCTGAGACTGTAACTGTGATCTGAATAAGTGACAGAATGATTTCCATGGCGACTGCACTGGGGAGAATCAAACTGCTGGTGTAAGGGCCAGAATGGCATCTGTGTCTGGAGCATATCTGAACTTGGAGTTGATAGTTGAATCTGAATGAGAGATAGAATGGCCGACGTGTCTGGAGCGTATCTAGTCTATATCGGATTGCTGAAGTCTGAGTGAGTAGTAGAATGACCGTCGTGTCTGGGGTGTATATGTATTGTATTTTGACTTGAAATTGTGAATGAGTAATAGAATGACCGCCGTGTCTGGGGTGCATCCATACTGTATCCAAATAATGGTTATTAACAGCCTTTTAATCTTATCCTGAAAAGGGTAAAATGTTAGCTAAAACACAAAGTCATGTTGCCTGATATGTATGATGCAATGAATTGTGGTTCTTCAATGTTTATGATATATGAATGTAATGGATGTGCATGTAAGCTGAGTAGCTGTCTTGCTGAGGAAAATAAATCCTTGATAACTGGAGATAATGAAATTTTTTATTGTTGTCGGGGAAAGTAAATCCTTGACCAATGCTGGGGATTCCAAAGATCTTTGAATACTGAAGATGAGAAATCCTTACTGACTGCTTGGGGATTAAAGATATCTGATTGCTGAGAAGGGGAAATCCTGGGACCACTGTTGGAGATTGAAAATCCTCGGTAATTTGAGGGGATTAACAAAGCCTTTGACAACTCCTGCAGGGATTGTGAGAATCTTTCATGACTTTCTTGGGATGTAGGAAAACTCTGAAAATCTCTACAGGGGAGTTAAGACCTAGGAGGCTTCTGCTTGGAGAAATGAGACCAAGAATCTTCGATCTTGCTGGGAGATAACTCTATGGGGAGAATGTATACTCGGCCGGTGAAATCAGAAGCTTTGGGTTGTATGTCAAACTACTGGGGAAGCATCCTAGTTGGGGATAAGCCAAGAAGTTAACTATTATCTACTTTGTTTTCAAACTTTTAAGATAGCCTGCTGGGAAACTTGAGGGAAGTTGAACAGTTCCCACCGGGGGTTGATAGTTGGAAACTTGACTTCACTGGGAAGAAGGTTTAGGATATTCTGGTTCCGCTGGGGATAGGTATTTCAGGGTTTTCGGGTTCCCCTGGGGATCAGGAGTTTGAACTCTAATGGGAACTTTGAATTTCAACTCAGCTGGGGAATCAAGTTTTGGAATGCATTGGCTCAGCTGAGGATTTTGAAGCCTAACTCCGCTGGGGGAAATATACCTCAAATTTAACCTTGTTGAAGATCTGAATGATGTATTGCAGGGGATTTCTTCTGGAATGGCATAAAGATATCTTCCTACACCTTCAAACTATCAGTAATTATCCTTTTTCAATTTCGTTTTATTTGTAAGCAGTGATTATATTCAAATGCATATGCCTATTTAACAAAACATTGGACGTTTTCAAATAAAACATAAGTGTAAAAAGAGAAGAAAGGCAAACAAATTTCTGCACTTTGAAGTATATTTGCATTTAACTTTTGTGAGTATCTTTGTACAAAGGAGACAGACATCCTAGTAAGAGAATGTTGTCGTAAGAATTGAAAATTTTTATACAAAAGAAAGATGGCTATGTGTAACAATTCCATGGGATTCCCATTCTGCTATAGCCTTCACAACTCTGAATATCTTGTCCATTCGCTGCTTCGTCCGCCGATAACTGGATTGATCAGAAGCTTGGAGCTTGTTAGTGAAGAGATTGTTCTTAAAGTGATCCGACGAGACATATTCGTACGCTTTAATTCCCTAACTTTTGCCTGGACCGCCCTTTCGGGTTTTCGATCCACCGGGAAACCCTTTTTTGCCCAAGTCGCCCTTTCGGGTTTTCAACTTGCCGGGTGTACAGATTTTTTTGTTTTATCCCTAACTTTTTCCTGAACCGCCCTTTCGGGTTTTCGATTCACCAGGATGCCCATTTTTGCCCAAGTTGCCCTTTCGGGTTTTCAACTTGTCGGGTCGTTTTATGCATAGTATCTTTTGACTATGTCTGCGTTCGCAGGGTGTGGTAAATCGTCGTCGTCCATGGTGGTCAAAATCATTTCCCCACCAGAAAAGATGCTCTTGATCACAAATGGTCCTTCGTAAGTAGGAGTCCACTTTCCCCTGGGATCACTTTGCGGTAAGATGATCCGCTTGATTACAAGATCTTCGACTTGATATACTTGACGTCTGACTTTCTTGTTGAAAGCCTTGATCATCTGTTTTTGATACGTCTGACCATGACAAACAGCAGTAAGTCGCTTCTCGTTGATCAAGTTAAGTTGATCAAGTTGGGTCTGAATCCAATCGTCTTCACTCAAACCAGCGTCCTTCATAATCCTTAAAGAAGGAATTTGAACTTCCATGGGTAGAACAGCTTCCATGCCATACACTAAACAAAATGGGGTTGCCCCTGTTGAAGTACGTGTCGTGGTACGATATCCATGCAGAGCAAATGGTAACATCTCATGCCAGTCCTTGTAGGTGACTGTCATCTTTTGAATGATCTTCTTGATATTTTTGTTCGCGGCTTCAACAACACCGTTCATCTTCGGCCGATAGGGAGATGAATTGTGATGATAAATCTTGAACTGTTTGCATAGAGCGGTGATCATAGTGTTGTTCAAATTTGTACCGTTGTCTGTGATGATCCTGTCAGGGACATCATACCGGCATATGAGGTTCTGCTTGATGAAGCGGGCGACCACATTCTTTGTAAAAGAGGCATAGGAAGCTGCTTCAACCCACTTGGTGAAATAATCAATAGCGACCAAGATGAAGCAATGTCCATTGGATGTTGTAGGCTTGATCTCTCCAATCATGTCAATGCCCCACATTGCGAATGGCCAAGGAGCTGTCAAAACATTGAGAGGAACAAGAGGAATGTGTACCTTGTCGGCGTAGACTTGGCATTTGTGGCAGGTACGGGAATGTTGATGACAATCATCTTCCATGGTAGACCAATAGTAGCCTTCCCTTAGAATCTTCTTAGCCATCGTATGTCCGCTTAAGTGGGTGTCGAATGTGCCACTATGTATCTCAGTCATGATCAACTCTGCTTTCAGCTTTGTCCATACAACGAAGTAGAACAAAATCATGGTTGCGCTTATAAAGGATGCCATTTCTTAGGAATAACTTGGCAGCAAACCTCCTTAAGAATTTTTTGTCATTGACGGAAGCTCCTTCAGGGTATTCTCTAGTCTGGAGATACCTTTTGATTTCATGAAACCAGGGTTGTTCCACTACTTCTTCGGTATTAATCTCATGACAGTGTGCAGGTTCGTCCATTCGCTCGATGGTAATTTGGGGAGCCTCGTTATCCCAGTTGAGTTTAAACATGGAAGATATTGTAGCCAGAGCATCTGCTAGCTGACTTTCTTCTCGCGGGAAATGCTCGAAGGTGATCTGGTCGAAATGAGGCAACAATGTTGAGACATGTTCTTTGTATGGAATAAGATTAGGATGTTTAGTATCCCACTCTCCTTTGACTTGACTGATTACCAAAGCCGAATCCCCAAATACGACCAAAGATTTGATTCCCAAGTATATAGCAGCCTTGAGACCAAAGATGCAAGCTTCATATTCAGCCATGTTGTTGGTACAGCTGAAGCAAAGTCGGGCAGTGAAGGGTGTATGGCAACCTTCTGGAGAAATGAGTATCACACCGATATCGTTGCCAAGTTCATTTAAAGCACCGTCAAAGTACAGGGTCCATCGGGATCCTTGTTCATATCCGTCATACGGTCCGTTACCTTCAATGTTGTCCAATGTCATAATGTCCTCGTCAGGGAAGTCGAATCTCATAGATTGGTAATCTTCGACGGCTTGATGAGCTAGATGGTCAGCTAGTACACTCCCCTTTATAGATTTTTGGGTAGTATACTGGATATCATACTCAGTCAGGATCATTTGCCATCTAGCAATTCTTCCAGATAAAGCAGGCTTCTCGAAGATATACTTGATCGGATCCATTTTAGAAATCAGCAAAGTGGTATGAGTCAACATATACTGCCTTAGCCGGCGAGCAGCCCATACCAAAGCGCAGCAAGTTTTCTCGAGCATTGAGTAGCGAGTCTCACAGTCGGTAAACTTTTTGCTAAGGTAATAAATGGCATGCTCTTTTCGGCCAGACTCGTCATGTTGGCCCAGCACGCACCCCATTGAGTTATCCAAAACAGTCAGATACATGATTAACGACCTTCCTTCGACGGGTGGCATCAAAATAGGAGGTTCTAGCAAATACTCCTTGATTTTATCAAAAGCAACTTGACAATCGTTGTTCCATTCAACCACCTGATCTTTCTTCAACAGTTTGAAAATTGGCTCACAGGTGGATGTCAGGTGAGAGATAAACCTCGCGATATAGTTCAAGCGTCCCAAGAATCCTCTAACCTCCTTTTCAGTACGGGTAGCAGGAATTTCTTGTATAGCCTTTACTTTAGCTGGATCAACCTCAATGCCTTTGTTGCTGACAATAAATCCCAAAAGTTTACCAGATCTAACCCCAAAAGTGCACTTGCTCGGATTCAGTCTGAGCTTATACTCCTTCAACCTGACAAACAGCTTCTGCAGGTGATCAAGGTGTTCTTCTTCTGTCTGTGATCGAGCTATCATGTCGTCTACGTAAACTTCGATCTCATGATGTATCATATCATGAAACCAAGCTACCATGACGCGTTGATATGTTGCCCCTGCATTCTTCAGTCCGAATGGCATCACTTTGTAGCAAAAGGTACCCCATTGCGTAACAAAGGTTGTTTTCTCCATGTCCTCGGGGGCCATTTTGATCTGGTTGTATCCCGAGAATCCATCCATGAAGGAAAATACCTTGTGCTGAGCTGTGTTGTCAACCAAGATGTCGATATGTGGTAGTGGAAAATCATCCTTGGGGCTAGCCCTGTTCAAATCCCGATAATCCACACACATTCTGACTTTGCCGTCCTTCTTAGGCACGTGCATAATGTTAGCAACCCATTGAGGATAGGAAGTAACAACCAGAAAGCCAGCGTTGAATTGCTTCATAACCTCAGCTTTGATCTTCTCAGACATGTCAGGCCTCATTCGGTGAACCTTTTTCTTAATCGGTGGACAATCTTCTCTTGTAGGGAGACGGTGGACCACGATATTTGTGTCTAACCCTGGCATGTCTTCATAAGACCAGGCGAAGATTTCAACATATTCGTTCAACAACTGCATTAAGCGCTCTTTGACACTTGGTTCCAGGTTGGCACCCACTTTCACTTCTTTCCTGTCTTCCTCTGTCCCCAAGTTGATGGTTTCTAGCAACTCTTCATGAGGCAGAATAGCCCTCTCTTCTTGTTGCAAAAGTCTGGCTAACTCTCCCGGCACTTCACAATCTTCGTCAACTTCGTACTCAGCATGATTGACCAAATCTTTGGAGTTATCAAAGGCTAAAGCAGAATAGTCACCCATGGAATCCGGAGTGGATGGGTACCTGCATTTGTAAGTGTGGGTGTGTGTAAGGGATAACCATCCTTAAACAAACAAAAATGCAAAAGGAAAGAAAATGAACACAACAGTTTATAGATGAAAAACGTCCAATGATTCATTAAAACATGGCATATGATTATGAAGAAAATCAAGCCCTTACAAATGGACCTACATGCCCCGGGCAAGGCATGAGGTGAAAATAGTGTGCGAATTGTTTTAGTTATTACAGACCATAAATGGGAAATTGTTCAAGGATAAAATTACCGGTTGATAAAGGTGATGGGAATAAAATCCTTTGCTTCACAGTTGCTCAAACCCCCTTCGAAGGTCGAAAAGATCCAATCCTCAAAGTGGCTCTCTTCGTCTTCATCTTCTACAACATTGACTCCATGGTGTGAGATCTTGACGGGTGGCCCTCCAGCCTTGGAGCGACGCATAGCCTTCTGTCCTGCAGCAGTAAACCCTAACCCAAACTTGTCTGTCTTATGGGGAAAGTCAGGCAATTGCCCCCATACTGTACTCTTCCCTTCTTTAACCACAGCCTCTGCGTCCTTAAGAGATGCCATTCTAGATACATGCTTGGGAACAGTAGGCACTTCAACCATTGTCTTCGCAGCTGCTACCTCAGGGGAAACTTCCTCAAAATGTTGGAAAGGCATTTTGATGAACTCGCCATCCAACTCCACATAGCGGAAGGAATTGAGATGACTTATCATGTACTCTTCCTCGCTGTGCACTGTTATAATCTTACCCTTAACAGGATATTTCAGCATTTGGTGCAAAGAGGAGGTAACTGCCCCGGCATAATGGATCCACGGTCTTCCTAACAAACATGAATATGACGGACAGATGTCCATTACGTAGAAGGTGGAGTTGAAAACTTTTGTGCCTACTTTGATAGGAATATCAACCTCTCCATGAACCATTCTTTTGGACCCATCAAAGGCCCTAACAACAATGTTACTAGGTTTGGGGGTCAATCCTTCGCAGTCTAAACGGTCTAAGGCTTTCTTCGGCAGCACATTCAAAGAAGAACCAGTATCAACTAAGACATGGGCGAGGGTGGTTCCCCTGCATTCAACTGAAACATGTAGCGTGTTGTTGTGTTTCCTTCCTTTGGGAGTCAAATCAGCATCGGAAAAGCCCAGGCCATTATCAGCAGTAAGACTGGCCACACATTCCTGAAACTGGTCAGCCGAAGTCTCTTGGGGTACATGTGTCGCCTTCAAGAATTTAATTAGGGCCTTAGCATGGGCCTCAGAACAGAGCAGGAGAGCTAACATTGAAATTTTAGAAGGGGTCTGCCCTAACTGTTCCACAACACCGTAGTCACTTTTTCTGATTATTTTCAAGATTTCATCCATTTCTTTCTGAGTGGTTTCAGGAATAACCATAGCATGAGCCTTTGTCCTGACAGGCACTTCCAGTATCCCCTTACCCTTTTCGGTAGTATCAGCAGATGGTCTTACTTCAGGAATATCCAATTCTTCAATCACTGGGCCTTGCACAGATGGTCCAACAGGTACGGAAGCTTCCAAGGGTCTGAAAACTGCTCGAGGGGGAGCAATCTCCGGAGAAAAGATCCGGCCGCTGCGGGTTATCTTGCTTGTACCCGCAATGTTCCCTATATCAGGGTTTTCTTCTTCAAAAATCTCTTGGACTGTTTCGATTTGTTTGATACCATGGTAGAAGATTTCTCCCCCATAGTTCCATGGTATCGTTTTGCTGGATTGGTACGGGATAGGTCCCGGCATGGTGATCTTTAATGGTACACATTCAGAGTTGGGTGTAATCCTGACAAGCCTTTTGCAAGCCTTAGGAGGATTGTCGGAAATGGTTATGATTGCAATATCGTTGTTTGAAGTAGCAAAAGTATCAGGAGTAACAGGATTGAAGGTATCAACAGGGGTTTTCTGGAAAAGTATCTCTTGGGTATCCATCAGGCGTTAGACATTTGACTTCAACATTGGGCAATCACCTCGTATGTTCAAACAAAAATAGCAGTCTTTACCACAACCAGGAAAGATCCCGGCTCTCATCAAATTTTCTTTAATCACAAGTAACAGCGTCAACAGGTCAACAACATCAGTAACATGAAGGTCCTCCATAACAGCATGAACATTATTACCGTGCTTGGGAATCGGAGCAGATATCACATTGGGCTTCTCAGGCGCATCGAATTCTACCTCTTTGGCATCAATCAAGTCTTGGATTTTGTTCTTAAGCGCCCAACAATTATTGGTATTGTGCCCAGCACTGTCGAAATGGTAAGCACACTTAGCGTTGGAGTGATAGTATGGAGAGGAGGTGTTAGGGTTTTTTGGTGCTTCCTTCAAACTAGTAAGATTCAGCTTCAACAAATGAGGGAGTACCTGAGCGGGCGTCATGTTGATGCGGGTGAATTTCCGTTGTGGCCTTTCTACCCGTTGTTAATTAGTTCTTCACTGATTGTTACGAGGTTGATCATTTGAATAATTTTGAATCATCACAGCCCCTACAGTCAGTCGGCGCTCAGTTCTCCCTTGACCCTTCTGAGAATACACAGCAGATGCTTCCTTCTTAGCTGGGAAGGGTTTCTTAACAGCTGTGGATGCGGAAGCATCCTTATGAATCTTTCCACTCTTAATACCGGCCTCGACCCTCTCGCCAGTCAAAATCAGTTCAGTAAATCCCGCGGAAGAACTCCCGATTAGATGATTGAAGAAGGGGCCAGACAGGGTCCACAGAAACATGTCAACCAACTCCCTATCTAACAACGGTGGCTTCACTCTTCCACCCAGATCACGCCACTTCTGAGCATACTCTTTAAACCCTTCATTGGAAGCCATCCCCATACTTTGTAACTGAGTACGAGTGGGCGCCAAATCAGCATTGTATTGATACTGACGGTAAAAAGCAGCTGCTAAGTCTTCCCAATTGTGAACCTCTGATCTCTCGAGCTGATAAAACCAGTCTAACTGCGTGCCAGACAAACTGTCTTGGAAAAAGTGTACCCAGAGGTCTTTATCGGATGAGTGGGGTTAGATCTTTCTGACATACGACCTCAGGTGCATCTTAGTGAAAGACAGACCGTCGTACTTGGCAAATGTTGCCACCTTGAACTTGGGAGGGATAACAATCCCAGCTACCAGCCCTAGTTCTTCAAAATCAAAACCCGATACTCTCTGCAATTCCATAGCTGCCAGTCTATCCTCAAGATTCTTATATTTATCATCCGCTGGAGGATACTATTGTTCGGAGTAGTCTTCGTCTTCTTCCTCTTCCTCCTCTTCAACCTCAGATTTAGAAGGTACAGTAACCCCTTTCCTTTTGCCAGCCCCTTCGTCAGACGTTGAGGGGAACTCAAGAACCTTCCTAGTGTTGCTCTCAAACCTTCTTCCAAAAGTGGCTACCCCAGGTCTCTTTTTATTTTTCTCTTTGTTCTTCTCCAACAAAACTTTGAGGTCCTCTTGACCCTTTACCAAAGTCATGAGGAGTTGCTGGAATTGTGAATTTTGTGCCTGCAGATCCTTTACTGTCTGCTCCAAATCCATCTTGCTGAAATAAACAGCAGAAAGATAAGGAAACCTGGTGTGAAGACCTGTTTATGCATATGATGAATGGTATGTTATTCATGTAATGCATTCAAGGATTCAGAAATTCAAATTTGTTGTAAACAAAAAAGGAACGCACGTCATATTAAGAAGAAATTGTTAGTACATAAGTGCCCCATGGGCAAAATATTACAAAATTCTTAATGTAAAAAGACATTGCACATCCTCTTTGGTGCGATGTAAGTGTTGAGAGTTTCCTCCTCATGAAGTCGGCGGGTAAGCTCCAAAACCTTCTTCTCACTGGCATAGAAGATGGATTCAAAAGTATCTCATTCTTCCTTGAGTTGGATCCAACTCTTTTGCATTTCTTCCCATGATGTTGGCATGTCAGGATGTAGGATGGTGTATGGAACCTCTCCTTCTGCAACAGGCTCTTTGATCAAGGGGAGAATGTGAGGGTATGGCATCATAAGATTCTGGGAGCGGGTTCGTACCCACTTGAGGTAAGGCTCAAGGGGGATGGAATTCTTGTGCCCCAGTGTCTTACTATCTACCTTGTTGGGCATCCTCCAAGCTCTGATGAACCTTTGTCGAAGTCCTTGCGCATCATTGTCAGTCAAAAACTAGGTCAGGAATCAACATGTCATGAGGGCCATCCCTCCGAGCATATCCAAATTGCCTCAAAGCTAGACAGGGGTTATAGGTAATGCCTCCCCTAATTCCAAGTAGTGGGACATTAGGGAATTCCCCACAACGATCAATGATGGTGACATTTTCTCTGGACCGATGACACCAATGTACATCAGAATGTGTGAGGGTCATCAACCGTTGTGACCACCTTAAACCCTGCTCATTCTTCAAAACTGGATGTGGAAGGTGAGAAATAAACCACCTTGCTAGGAGAGGAGTACAACACATGAGAACACCTCTTTTCCTCATTGTTCGTGTGTAAAATGAGTGTAGGATGTCCCCAAGCAATGTAGGTATAGGATTCCTGTATATGAAAATTTTGACAGCATTCACATCTATAAGTTGATCAGGGTTTGGGAACAAGACCAACCCATAGATAAGGAGTGCCATAATCTCTTCATAGGCTTGTAGATCAAGAGAATTCCAGCAGTCTTGTGCCTTCTCAAACAGAAACTTTGCCAAAAAACCCTTGACACCACTTCTGGTTTCCCAATGTCCTTTGATATCAGATGGTTGCAAGCGTAATACTTGAGCAACATCGTCAGGCTTTGGTTCTTTTTCCGTACCGTTGTAGGGTAGTTGACTAAGAATAGGAATTCTCAAGAGTTGAGAAAATTCCTCCAAAGCAGGTACTAACTGGTAATCAGGAAATGTGAAACAATGGTGTAGGGGGTCAAAGAACTGGAAGAGAACTTTCATCATGTCTTCTTCAATGTTGGTGTTGACCAAGTTGAGGAGTATACCATGTCTTTCACTGAAGAGAGAATTCTCTGGAATCCTAGAAGTAAGCTCCTTGAGTTGAGGAGGGATTCTCACAAGGTTGACTTAAATTGTTTTCCTGCGAAGAGATTCCATGACCTACAAAACAAGAACAAAGATGAAGATCCAAACCCTTGAAATGGTTAGTGGATTCATATGATGCTTTATGATGTTCATGATGTATGCACAAGCACATGTACAAGCAAGTCACACAAAACCCTAGTTTCAGGCTTGCATGAGGTTTCATAGGTAAATACCCTCTTGAGTTTAGTTGGCTTAAACCTGTCCTATAAATAGTAACCGGGTTCTAAGGAGCTCAATATCACTGGATTATTTTCTATGTTCATTGTTTTGGTTTAGCCACTTAACTAGCGACCAAAATATTCCAAGAAAACAACCCTCAATGAGTGTAGTATCGAGTATCTACCAACTTCGGACTGCACCAAGGCCGGTCATCTCACTACCCCTAATGAAAGGCCAAGATGGTCAAGTAAGGTTCTAAGAGTTCATTAGTGCTTCATGATATCACTTAGCGGCCCCGTATTCTCTTTGATTGACTCAAAGGCTACCGGTACTCACAAATATGTCGCACTAATATATCTATTGCTTCAACTGTGTCGGTATACCCCGCACAATTTCCACAACATATTGCTATTTACCTATGAATGTTTCCCAAATCCGGGTAGAGGATTTCAAGCCCAAACAAGAGAACCAAAAAGTAAAGCAATCAAAGAAAACAATAATCATGCAAAGGGTGATCTAAGCCATAAGGTTACTCCACTTTTAAAGTTGTCACCAGCAGAGTCGCCAGTTCTGTGATACGGTGGGAGAACTGACTTGAGGTTTTGTGTTTGAGTTCGCAAATGTTTCGGTTTAGCAAGAGTCGCCACCGACTTTTTATTTTATCCTAAGGAAAGGCCAAAAAGCACAGGAAAGACCTTTGAGATGTTTTCTTGGGTTCGGGGAGTAGATTATAGAAAGGGAATGTATTAGCACCCTTTCTATCCATGGTTATCCATGGGCTCTTAGTTACTTGCTTAGATCACTTGCTTTGCATTTCTATTGTTTGAAATGGTGCTTTTCAATTGTTTGAAATGGTGCTTTGTGTGTGATTTTGAAAGATGTTTTGAAAAGAGGCCATCGTCGTGGCAACCTTTGTAATGATTCTTGTTTGAATGTATACAAAAGTGTTTTTGTCTTTTGAAAATTTTTCAACGTTTGAAAGTAGGGTTTTGAAATTGTGTTGTGAAGTGTGTTTTGAAGATAGCAAGGATATTTTTGCAAGTTTTGATCAAGTAACTAAGAGTTGTCTACCCTATTTTTCTCAAAGATCTTTCTTATGTTTTTAACCCTTTTAACAGTGTTGTTTCACCATTGTATTTGGTGAACAACCTTGTGTTAGGATGTTAAACGGGACAGGTGCGGGTCATCGTATAGACCATGATAGCAATAGTGTCAAGTATTTTTGGCAATTTCCTTGAGGGACTTGATCATTTTGTTTAGGCAACTCAGATAGCGTCATCGAGGGACTACGATCTTTTGTTTTGTTTTTGTTTTGCCAAAGTACTTGACATGCAACCATGGCCCATTTTTGAAGGCAACAAGTGGATTGAAACCCTAGGGGTGCAAGTGTGCATTGTGTTTGTTTTTCATGCCTTGTTATCTTTGGATTAGGTCAAACTACTTGTTGATTTTATTTTGCATACAAACCCTAAGTCTAGTCATGGCATAATTGAAAGCATCTAAAGGTGTGAGAATTTAAATGCTACACTATGACAACATGATATAGGGAGGGGGTACAAATTTGAATTGGGGGTATTTTGCAAGAAATTAAATTCGAAGTTATTACAACCAAATCGAATGTATAGGATACAACATTAAATATACAATACTTAAATAAATACAATAAATAAATATTCAATAAAGTGTTTTATGCAAAAAATGTTTTTTATGTATGAAAAACTATTTTTAATGTGAAGTGTAAATAAATAAATAAAAGTCAATTTTTAATTATTTCATTATTTAGGGTAAAAAACCCTAATTTTTAAATAAATAGTGTTATTTATTATTTATATACAATAATATATTAATTTATACAAAAAATAAAAGTATATTATAGAAAAGATATTTTTAGTGTAAAATACTAATAAAAATGAAAATGTATCCTCTTTGTATTTTAGTCCTAATTATTTAATAATATATATATATATATATATATATATATATATATATATATATATATATATATATATATATATATATATATATATATATATATATATATATATATATATATATATATATATATATATATATATATATATATATATATATATATATATATATATATATATATATATATATATATATATATATATATATATATATATATATATATATATATATATATATATATATATATATATATATATATATATATATATATATATATATATATATATATATATATATATATATATATATATATATATATATATATATATATATATATATATATATATATATATATATATATATATATATATATATATATATATATATATATATATATATATACACGTGTGTATATTTATACAAAAAATTAATAAATAAATATAAATTATTTACAAAAAATGTGTATATTTAAGAAAATGTTTTTAAGTGTGTATAAAAATAATAAATAAATATAAACATATTTTTCACGTATTTTTTGAGTTTTAATAAAAGAGATATAAAGTATTTAAATCATTTTTATACTAATAAAATAAAAATAAATATCAAATAAATATGAAAAAAATATAAAAATAATTTTTAAGTATTTTTTATGTTAGAAAATAAAATATCAAAATCAAAAGTGAAATAAAAATGTAAAAATGCCAAATATACAAACAAATGGGCCAGGGGGTGTAAACTGAAAAAAAGGGTGTTAGAAGCAAGAATGACCAGGCCCAGCCCAAGGACTTCATCTTCTTCCTCTGTTCAATCACCAAAACGTGCGCTTTATACAGAAAATGCTATCTCCTAATTCTTTGACTTTTTGACAAAACTCATAACATGAAACTTGTTAGAGCATCAAATAACGAATCCAACCATATAAAAAACTTAAGCTAACTCTCAAAGACCAGAGAGAATTTCTCTGGCCCTAATTTCTAACCTAGTTTTTTCAGAAAGTTCATGGATGAAATTCTCCTACCACGATTAATATAAATGAAAACTAAGCATATGTATGGCTTCAGGGCTATGAATAAATCATCTTTCATTCACAAACCTAAGTCTAACTATTCCTAAATAGAGAGATAGAAGTTCATGAAATACCTATTTCAGTTAACTTTGAGCTGGACAATGCAGCAACTTCCAAGGGTGCTTGAGCTTCTTTTGAGTTTGCCTGATGTCCAATGAAGCTTTCCCAATGCTTGGCTTGTTTTTAAATAGCCTGAATCGTGCTACAGAACTCAACCTGCAAAGCTTTGAAACAAAAATGGCAATGTGTGTTAATGGTGTTACAGCTAGCAATGGAGGCCTGGAATAGTTCAGGTGAGTTGGTTGGAAGGTGTTTGAAGTATCTTTGGGAAAAACGCACGATGGAATTTGAAGATGGCTTGCAAAATGCAGAACTGGCACTGTTTTGCAAGAAAATGGGGAATTTGTGCACTAGGAGTTTTGAGAGGCAAAGGGGTCGTGTTTCTGTCTTGTTAGAAGGTATCAAACTTGTTTGCAATGTTTGTGTAAGTTGGTTTTATCAGATGTGAAAGATTGTTTGTGGTTTGCAAGTTTTCTTTTTCTTGAAGCAAGAGTGTGTGTGTTCTCAATGCAGGACAAAACCTTATCTCAATGGATATGCATTAAATTATGGAGTACAAACTGGTTTTGAGGCCTGTAATTGTGAACCAAGCTAGCTAGATCAGATTTGCAAAATGGTATGAGCATGTATTGGCCATGGATCAAAGTGAGTTTTTGCCACCTTCAAGCATTCGATTCTCTCTAACCACAAGGGTGTTTGAAGAGTTCTTGGACAATTTGGAAAGCTTGGAACATGTAATATAATCCATCTTTGAAATGCAACTTTAAACTCCAAGTGGAACTATTTGAAAAATGGCCAAGAAGATGGGTCAAAATCCTGCCTAAACTAGGGCAAAATTTCTCTAAGTTAAAAGTTTTAGATACCCTTGTTCCAAAAATCATAACTTGAGATACAAGCTTATTTTGAGAAAACTTTGTGAATCAAAGTTGTAGACTTTTTTATGGACTACAAATTTCATGTTGCAAGTTTTGCTTGAATCTATTTTCATCTTGGTGAAAAAATGGGACAAAGTTAGGAAAAAATAAGAAAATTTTATAACTTAGAAAATTTCTAAGTTATGAAAATTTTCCATTTTAAACCCTAATTTGCATTTTTGGGTTTCTTGATGAACAAGTTTCATAATTTTACATGTCTTGATGAAAAATGACTCTTGGCACTTGATTTTGACCAAAAAGTCAAAGTTTGACTTTTCAGTGTACAGTCAAATTTTGATCAGTTAACTGAAAAATTCATCTGTCAATCCTATGCATTTGAGATCTTTTGAACTTGTTGAATGGGTCAAGACAATTTCATTGAGTCCTTGAGTCCATGGTTGAGCTTGATTTGCCATTGGTTAGGTCAAACAGTCAAAAATTGCCTTTGTACAGTCAAAAACCCTAAAAATGACCATTTTGCCCTTTTAGTGATCTGATCAAATTTCTTGTGGAATTGTGATCCAAACTTGATCAAATGGTTCATATGAGTTCATAATGTTGATGTGGGTCAATATTCATGAGGTTTGACTGTCAATTAGCCACATTTGACTTTTTCCTCAATACAACTGATTTCTAGGTCAACTGTCCCATTGACTGGGCAAAATTTTGAATCAAGGCTTGAAACTTGGTATGGACAAACTTGTAAGTCCAACATGAAGTATGAAAGTCACCTTGGGAATTTTAGGTCAAAACATCACTGTGCAAACTCAAACCCTAATTTAGGTCAACAGTGCAAGGAGATGTCTTGAGCAGAGCAAACCCTAGCTTGATCTTGAATTCCAAGATCTTTGTGGTGAGAAATGTTGATGAAAGGAGAGGGCAAATTTTGGGGTACAACACCCTACGACCCAGGTTCCTTCTCATAGCCCTACTATCCAGGCTTTCATTTCGAAGCAACCCTACTATCCAGGTTCCTTCTCATAGCCATACTACCCAGGCTTTCATTTTGAAGCAACCCTACGACCCAGGTTCCTTCTCTCTTATCTCCAGACAACAGTTTACAACACTATAAGACCTGGACCCGACCAGATGCGGTCGATTTCACATTTCCCCAGTAAGTCATTGTGTATCTTGGACCCTGACCAGACGTGCAGTTTACTTCCACCTCCTCAATCAAGAGTTAATTCCCCAGTAGATTAGCGGACTATCGAAGCTCCTAGCCTCTATTTTCCAAGACATAAATCAACATTCCCCGGTGAAGTTCTCCTCAACGGCAGTTACAGGAATTATCGCAAAGGAATCTCTTATGCGACCGATATCTTTTCTGGATGGCATCTTTAAGCCCATCTCTGACGACTCTCCATCGCCTTCCAAATGGCATCTATAAGCCCATTCCCGATATTATCGACTAGCGCTCACTTCATGCGAGTGCAAATTTCTGGGCACTCTAGTGTTCAATCTTCTTCCACCTTCAGATCACGAAAGGAAGACAAGCCAATCTACACCCTCAGGTTTAAGAAGATTGAACAGGGGCAGCTGTTGTACCCCAAAATTTGCCCTCTCATTTTACTCAAAACATACTCCTAGAGGTCCTCAATTGCTCAAGGATGCCCAAGAATTAGCCAGACAAATTCTCTCCTAAGGCAATAAACCTTCAACTAGGGTTTCCACTTTCATCAAGATATGTGAACTACAAAGGTATCAAATCTTTTCCATGGTCCTAATATGTTCTCAAGACCATCCATGTCAAGTTTCATGCCTTGCACAAGAAGTTTGCCCAGTCAACTGCTCAAATGCCTAAAAATTAATTGTACTAGGTCAAAAGTCAACTGTGACCCTCATGCAGTCAAACTTTAAGATTTTTGGTCAACATCAACATTTTGAAGTAACATCAATCATTTGATCAAGGGTTGATCATGATTCCTCAAGGAATGCCCCAAATTCATCAAAACTGAAAAGTTGCTAAATTAGGGTTTCTATAGGAAAAGTCAACCAAACTTTGACCAGGCATAACTTTCTCATGCTTTATCAGAAATTTCCCATCCAAGGATAATTTTTAATAGGATTCAATTCCCTACAACTCATCTTCAGCCCTCAAGTTCATGAAATGCACTCATGAAAAGATATAAATTCAGACATTATAGGTCCTTTTCAAAAGTCAACAAAAACACCTTTTGGGTCAAAGCTTCTTACATGAACATGGAAGATCCAATTGAGATGAAACCAAAAGGTTTGTTTAGGGGACATTCTAAGATTTCAAAAAAGTCCAAGAACGCCCTCTTAGGGTCAAAATTGAAGGAGATATGCATTGTCAAAGTTGGCCATTTTTGGAAATTTACACAAAGTCAACAATGCTCAAAATTGCATTTTTTCCAAATGGACCCGACTTTTCAAGATTGAATCTCATTCCTAAAATGGTCCACGACCCATAAACCATTCCATGCCTTATTTATTTATTTATTTAATTTATTTTGATTTTATTTATTTAAAATTCAAATAAAATCAAATAAAATTAATGGGATGAGATTTGTTTGCATTGAATTAGAAGATCATGCTTGCTGTCACAAAGCCAAACAAAATTGTGCAAAATCAAAAACAAGAGGAAATCTCCTAGTTTGGAAAGTTTGGAAGCAATTTTCAAAGGTTATCAAATCTTGGATTTTTTCTAAACTTAGCACCCTAATTTGATTCACATACTGATACACAAGTATTCTCAACCCTAAGGATAAGAATTCAGACGCGCAACCTGCTTCAAGGACTCAAACAAAGTTCCAAATTTTCAAAGAAAAGTGCAGATCAGATCTTTCTCTATAGACCAATTCAAGCAATTTCAAAGCCAGCAAATCGTTCCTGGACGTGTTTTGAAGCTATTCCAATCATTCCCAAGTCATAAAACATCCAAAATTGTAAGATACAGGATTCGGTTCTCTAACTATTTTTTATTTTTAATTACGCGCATACATGTACTTTCAATGAAAATTAACCATGTATTCTTGTTTATCATAAGGTTGTGATGCTCTCTATATTGTTTGATTGAGTTTTAGGTACATGAATCGCAATTTTCCATTCTTAGGCTTTCTAAACTCGTTTTAGGGCTTCCTGATACAGGCAAAATTAGGGTTAGACATGGGTACCATGATGTTCAGGGCTTCAAGCCCAGTTGATTCATGGTCTCAATTAGAATTTATATTGCTTGTATTTAATTTTTGAATGACACAGGGTTATAGCTATAGACATCATCCGTAGGTAAAAGTTCAGGCCTAAAACGACAGTTCTGAGGAGGAAGATGATCATGTGGCATCCACACACTAGCCGGTTTGAATGTTGGCGCGTTTTTCTGGGCATGCCACCTTATTTACGTTATGTTATTATTTGTTTATTCTGTTAACAGATGAGTCATGTAGCATAGATGGTAAAAGGCAGCGCTGATGAGAGAAGGGACCTGGATTCGATCTCAGGTCCAAGCATCTTGTTATTTTATTTTCTTAATGTGCTTTGCAGGATCTCATGCGCCTCACCTTCACAAGACCATCATGCGTCCTCAGATCCATACCACGAGATCACATCATATCCAGATCTAATGTCCAGCAAAGGCAGTGCGTGATGAACCTCTTGAAGGCCAGCTACATTGAATCCACACGTAGGCAGATGGGCCTATTATTCTGGGCTTTGCAAATTCAGCCATGCACCCTCAGTTTGCTTCTCATAACAGGCCTATATTCATAATTTTTTTTTATTATTTTATTATTTCATTTTAGTTATTTATTTTATTTATTTCAAAAAATCATTTTTTTTATTAAATCATAAAATCAAGAAAACCCCAAAATATTAGAATTAGGTTTTTTCCACTAAATTTAATTTTGTTAATTAAGTAAATTAATTTAATTTAGGATAAGTTGGTTTATTTTTCATAATTAAAATTAATTAGACAAATCAGGTTTAATGCATAAATACTTTATTTTCTTAAATAAAAATACAAAAATATTTCCTTTAATTAATTAGATTCATTAGGATATTTAATTCGCGTGTTCTTCCTCGCGCACGTTTTATTTATTTATTTTTCCAATTATTGTAACTGCCAAGGGTTGTAATAGTTTTATTTAATTAGGTTTTATTACTGTTTTTACTTATTATTTTCCCCATTTTTGGTTATGTAACCCCTCCCCGAAGCCTTGTAATAGCTAGGTTTTTATTCTCGCACTTTACTTCCCGCTATTATTAACTGCTTAGACTAATAGGCTTGTATGGGAAGAATAACGATTAAAACAGTAGAACACCCTAAATGCGCAAGATAAATGAAACTGAAAACAAACACTTGCACATGTTCACTCCTAGGGTTTGCCCCACTTCTCTTGCCTTCGGTAAACGGTCATGAAGTATAGGGAATTTTAGTAGTCGCCCTCTAGTCCCAAAAGATAAAAAATGACCCATTCGAATGTTGCCTCGGAATGATCTTTAAGACTCTAGGGTAACTACTAAGGTTTCCTAACCATTGCTTTTGTGACCGTAATTGTCCCTTCGAATGTCCTTTAAACTCCAACGATGGAGCTACCTACTCCTTCATAGTAGGATAGCGTTGTCTAAAGGAATAAGAAAAGAACACTTTTTCGAGTAGGTAGAAACTCTTAAGTGCTTGCTCAAAACAACAAAAATTATTTCACACAAACACTTTCAAAACAGTTTTCAAAAACAATTTCGTCACACTCTTGAGGACAGATACAAGGGTTACCACGAAGTTAAACAAAAACTTTTCAAAACACGCACAAGAAATTTCAAAATGAGCAAGTACCTAAGAGCCCATGGAAAACCATGGATAGAAAGGGTGCTAACACCTTCCCTTTCTATAATCTACCCACATACTCAGAAACATCTCGAAAAAGGTTTTTTCTGTTCTTTTTCCCTTTTCCTTTGTTGGATAAAATAAAAGACGGTGGCGACTCTTGCTTACCGCATATTTGCGAACAAAAAACTCAAAAACCAGTAGTAACTAAACAGTCGGTTCTGGCATTGTACTACAAAACCCCCTGTCAAGAATTTGAGGTAATCCCTTCAATGGTTATTTTTGCTACTCCTGCTACTCCTGAAATCTCTAAAGGCACACCAAGAATGGCCTCGCTGAAGGATGCTAGGGTTTTTGTAGAAAATGGAGATTGCACTCTCTGGGGACAACTTCCTGACATCCCCTATAAATCTAAAAAAATTGGGTTGGGTTTTACTTCAAAGGCTCATGTGATACGGTGGAAGAAATGACTTGAGTGTTTTACGTTTGATCGCAAATGTTGCGGTTAACAAGAGTCGCCACCGACTTTTTTTATCCAAAAGGAAAGGCGAAAAAGCACAGGAAAGACCTTTGCGATTGTTTCTCTAGTTCGGGGGGTAAATTATGAAAAGGGAAGGTATTAGGACCCTTTTCATCCATGGTTTTCCATGGGCTCTTAGTTACTTGCTAGATCACTTGCTTTTGTTTGAAAATGTGCTTTGTGTGGTTTTTGAAAGTATTTTGTAAAGAGGCCATTATTTAGGCAACCTTTGTAATGATTCTTGTTTGTAAGAATGTATACAAAGATGTTTGATCTTTTGAAAATGTTTTCAAGTTTGAAAGATGTTTTTGAAAGTGTTGGTGTTTGTTTTGAAAATAGGAAGAATGTTTTGTTTTGAAATGGAGCAAGTAATTAGGAGTATTTTACCTACTCAAAAGTCTTTCACGTTCATTTCCTCTTTCTTTTGACATTGTTATCTTACCATTGATTTGGTAAGTAACCCTATCTTTGGATGTAAACGGGACGGGCGTGGATCATCGTATAACCATGATTAGCAATGTTGCAAGGTATCTTAGCATTCTCTTTTAGGGACTAAGATCATTTGAAAGACAACATAGATAGCGTCATCGAGGGGCTATGATCTTATATTTTGCTTGTTTTTGCTAAGATACCTCACATGCGTAATATGGCCATTTTGTAAGGCAACCAAGTGGATTTTACCCAAAGGGTGCTTGTGTGCAAGTTTATTGTTTTTCATGCTTGGTTTATTATTTTATTAGGGTTTTCTAATTGATTGGTTTTAGTCTTTCCATACAAACCATAATTACTAGCATTTGTATATAAAGCGATAAATTGCAGAATTTAAAATTACTACACTATTACAATGCTTGTGGGAGGGGGTGTACAAATTACAAATGGGGATTGCTAGAAAATAAACCTAATTATCTATTACAGCCATATTGAATTTGGATAAATAATGTACAAAAAAGAATAAATATACAAGAATATAAAATGGAAAGAAAATGGACTTTTATTTGGATTTTTTAGGACAAAGGGGGTTTTATTTTAACCTAATTAACTAAAAGAAAAATAATTAATTAAATTAGTAAAAAAGTAAAACCTAAATTTACTAGGAAAAGAATTTAAATAAAACCCTAATCTATTAATTGATTAAAAAAAGAAATTAAGTTTATAAGAAGAATATTTTTGGTATTTTTGTCTTAAAAATGATTTATAGTATTATAAAATATTTTTGGTATTTTTATATTTAAAAATAATATATTTAAATTTTGTAAAAGAAAATAACTAAAAAAACCTTGTTTCTAATTAAATTTACAAATCAATTATTGAAATAAATAAAGTATGATTAAATAAAATATTTTTTTGTAAAAAAAAAACTATATCAAAATATAAATCTAATATATTTATACTTTTTCTGATTTTTTTAGTGTTAGATAATATATTTAAGAAAACAAATATATAAAAATGAGAAAAAGAAAATAAAATGGGCCATGGTGTGAATAGCCAGCAAGGGGGGTCAGAAGTAAAAAAATAAAGCCCAAGGGGATGAGGCCCAGCGCTGCCAAAAAAGGTCAGAATATATGAAAAAAATATGAAAAAATCTCAAAAGGGTACCACTGGGCTCGAACCCAGGTCACTATAGTCACAAGCGCACGCTTCTACCATTGGGGTGGCTATACATCTGTTTATTAATATCAAACCATAAATATATATAGTAAACATGTTCCTGAAGATAACTTCATGTTCAACCTCATGCCCAGTCTGAACCTCTGTATCTTATTCAATTCTCAATAAAAATGAAAAATGTAAACAGGAAACTTGTGGCAAATTTCCTCACGATTTCAGAAATGCAAAGCAATAAAATTATAGATTAAAGACAAGCATGAATTTTAATGGCCCTAATTTGAACCCTAAAAAATTTAGAAACTTCAATCTTAAAATTCTCTAAGCTCAAGCAACATAAATGAAAACTATGGACATGGTTAGCTTCAGGACAATGATATCTACATTTTTAATTCACAAATAACCATTAATGATGCTTGTATGAAAAGTTCAAAGTTGAGATAACTTACCTTGCAAGAGGGTATCGTGTTTTGAGTTTAAGTAGCCTTTAGTAAGTTCAATGATTGGATTAGCTTCCTCAAGTTCCCAGGAAGCTAATGTGATGCTTAGCTTGAGCTGAAAAAGCCTGAGGAGTTCTGGAGAAGTCAAGGTGCAAGGTGCTCTTTTTGAAAATGGTGGATGATGATGGAGGTGTTACAGTGGTGTTGCAGGTGTTGGAATTGTTTGTGTATGTTATTTAGAAGCTTTTGAAAGTAAAAGGCCAAGAAATGCACGAGCAAATTTGGAGATTGGATTCAAAACTCCGAAATGGCAAGTTTTGAGGTGTTTTTGGTGATTATGTATTCTTGGTGTTTTCATGGCTCAAGCATGCGTGGGATTTGTGGCAAATAACTTGTGTATGTATAAACAAAAGGTCTTAGTTCTTGAGAGAGTTAGAGGTACAAGTTATAGGTTGATTGTTATGTTACTTGATTTTGAAGAAAAGTGGGAAAACAAGTTTCAATGTGTAGTATAAGCATGGGCTGGATGATTTTAAGTGTTGAGATAAACTTCTGTTGAGTTACAAGACATGTATGATCAGAATAGAACAAGTACAAGGCTCAAGAACAAGTTTTATGCAAAAAGATACTTTATCAAAATGACATTGTGCACTTTCTTCCCAAAATGGATATAAAGCATGGCCTTGCATTGAATGCTTGAATTGAGACCTCTAACAGTTCTGCAAGAAATTAATTATGGAGTGCCTAACAAGTTTGAGGCCTGCAAAGTATAGGATATGCAGCATAAGTTTGAATTTTGAATCTTGTTCATCACAAAATGACTTGTAATTCAAGTGTGAAAACCCTAACTTCATCTCTTCGATTATCTCTACTCAAAAATGATCTCAAGGAGTTCTTTGACATTTTGGAAAGCTTGTAATGTGTTCTACAACCCCTATTTGAATCACTTTTCAAAATTACCCTTGGAACTATAAGAAAAAGTTCCATGAAGTTAGGTCAAAATCCTGACCAAATTAGGAAAAAATTTCACTAAGTGTTTTGTTTCATGACCATGTGTTCTTAAAACTATAACTTGAGATCCAAGCACTTTTGGAAGGAGTTGTGAAAAGAAATTTTGTAGATTTCATGGAGATCTACAATTTTCATGTTGAAAGTTTCTTCTTAATTATCTTGCATTATGGTGAAAATTTTGCTCAAAGTTGTGAAAAAATAAGAAATTTTCAACACTTGGAAAAATTTCTAAGTTTAGAAAATTTTAACTTTTCAAAATGAAATCTCGAGTTTTTGTTTTCTTGATGAATAAGTTTCATATTTTGACATGATTTGATGAATTGTGATCTTTGACATTTGATTTTGACCAAAAAGTCAAAGTTTGACTTTTCAGTATACAGTTGATTTTTGATCAGTTGACTGAAAATTCATCTATCAATCCATTGAACTTGAGAAATTTTTTGAGCTATGTCATGAGGTCAAAATGATGCAATTGGACTCTTGAGATCATGCCTTAAACCAATTGATCATTTTCTAGGTCAAAAATCAGAAATTGTCCTTTCCAAGTCAAAACCCTAATTTTGACCATTTTGCCCTTTTAAAGATTTGATCAAATTTCTTGAGGAATTATGGTCCAAACTTGATCAAATGATACATATGAGTTTAAAATGTTGATATGGATTAAAAATTATGAAGTTTGATTGTAAATTGGCCACATTTGACTTTTTTCCCCAATACAGCTGATTTTTAGGTCAATTGCTCAATTGACTGAGCAAAAGTGTGATCCAAAGCTTGAAACTTGACATGTGTAATCTTGAGGGTCCATAGTGATCCATGAAAGTCATATGGGGCATTGGAAGTTAAAATATCCTTGTGCAATCTCAAACCCTAATTTTGGTCATCAATGCTTAAGGAGATGTCTTGAGCTGATCAACCCTAGTGCAATCTTGATCCAAAGGAGATCTTGTGAGCAAATTCTTGATAAATGAAAGGGAAAATTTTGGGGTACAACATCTGCCCCTGTTCAATCTTCTTAAGCCTGAAGAGTTAGATTGGCGAGTTTTGCCATTCGTGACTTGAAGGTGGAAGATGATTGGATATTAAGTGCCCAGAAATTTGCACTTGGTGATGTGATGGTTGATGGTATAGGGAAGGGGCTTAAAGATGCCATTCAAAAATAATTGCTGAGAGCCAAATCTAAATGAGTATCAAGATGACATCCGCGTCCAGAGCGTATCTGAACTGTATCTAAAAGTTGAATTTGGATGAGTATCAAGATGGCATTCGTATTCAGAGCGTATCTGAACTGTATCTTAAAGTTGAATCTGAATGAGTATCAGGATGGCATCCGTATATGGAGCGTATCTGAATTGTATCTGAAAGTTGAATCTGAATGAGTATCAGGATGGCATCCGTATCTGGAGCATATCTGAACTGTATCTGAAAGTTGAATCTGAATGAGTATCAGGATGGCATCCGTGTCTGAAGCGTATCTGAACTATATCTAAAAGTTGAATCTGAATGAGTATCAGGATGGCATCCGTGTCCGGAGCGTATCTGAACTATATCTGAAAGTTGAATTTGAATGAGTATCAGGATGGCATCCGTATCTGGAGCGTATCTGAATTGTATCTGAAAGTTGAATCTGAGTGAGTATCAGGATGGCATCCATGTCTGGAGCGTATCTGAACTGTATCTGAAATTTGAATCTGAATGAGTATCAGGATGGCATTCGTGTCCGGAGCGTATCTGAACTATAACTGAAATTTGAATTTGAATGAGTATCAGGATGACATCCGTATTTGGAGCGTATCTGAATTGTATCTGAAAGTTGAATCTGAATGAGTATCAGGATGGGATCCGTGTTCGGAGCATATCTGAACTGTATCTGAGAAGCCTTTGAACATTGTTAAAGGTAGCTATTGATTAACCTTATCTTAAAAAGGGTAAAATGTTAGCTAATATGCAATGTCATGTTGTATGAATATGCATGGTATAATGAGATTGTGATACATGTATTTGTGTTATCGATGTTTATGATATATGGATGTGATGTATGCATATGTGAGCTAATTTGTTGTACTGTTTGTTGGATTGGGGAAAATAAATCCCCGATTGCTGCTGAGGATAAGGAGTGCAAGTATTCATGTTTTGAAGTTTTGATGAATTTCCACTTAGATAAATAAACTTTGTCGTAAGGGAAATGTTGTGTACTGCTTGTAAAATCCTGTTGGGAAATTGTGAGAAATTTGGAGACTTCTACCGGGAGTGATAACTAGAAGTTTTGTTCCGCTGGGGATTAAACTGCAAAATGCGAGGGATTTTATGGAAATAGCTTAGAGAGGTTTCCCTATTTCTTAAAGCCATTAGTGATTGTCTTTCTATTTTGTTCATTTGTAAATGGTAGTTACGTTCAAATGCATATGTTAAAAAATAAATCATTGGACGTTTTTGTAAACAAAACATAAGAGTAAAGAAAAACAGATACTTTTGCACTTTCAAAGGGATATCTTTGTATTGACTTTGAGTAAGTGTTTTTGTACAATGAGACAAACATTCTAGTAAGAGAATGTCGTCGTAAAAAATGGAAATTTGATACAAAGAAAATATAGCTATGTGAAATAATCCCACGGGGTTCCCATTATGCTATAACCCTCGTGTCTCTGAGCATCTTATCTATTTGTTGCCTTGTCCGAAGCAGATTGAATTGATCAGAACCATCAAGTTTGCAGATTGTCTGTAAGGTGATCCAATAGGACATAGTCATACGCTTTAATTCCCTAACTTTTGCCTGGACCGCCTTTTCGGGTTTTCAGTCCACCGTGATACCCTTTTTTGCCCAAGTCGCCCTTTTGGGTTTTCAGCTTGCCAGGTGTACAGATTTTTTTGTTTTATCCCTAATTTTTGCCCGAACCTTTTTGGTTCGTCGAGATGCCCTTGTTTTTCCTAGGTGTGTCAACCTAGCGGGTCTCTTATGCATAGTAGATTTTGACTATGTTCGCGTTCACAGGGTGCGGCAGGTCTTCGTCGTCCATGGTGGTCAAGATCATCGCTCCTCCAGAGAATATGCTTTTGATTACAAATGGTCCTTCATATGTAGGAGTCTATTTGCCCCTGGGATCACCCTATGGTAGTATGATACGTTTAATCACTAGATCCCCGACCTTATACACTTGGCGTATGATCTTTTTGTTGAACGCCTTAATCATCCGCTTTTGATACATTTGACCATGACAGACAACAGTAAGCCTTTTCTCATCAATCAAGTTCAGTTGATCAAGTCGAGTCTAGATCCAATCGTCTTCGTTCAAACCCGCATCTTTCATGATCCTCAGAGAGGGGATCTGGACCTCAATAGGCAAGACAGCTTCCATGCCATATACCAAAGAGTAAGGTGTTGCCCCGGTTGATGTGCGTGTTGTGGTACGATAATCGTGGAGAGTGAATGGTATCATCTCATGCCAGTCTTTGTATGTGACTGTCATTTTCTGTATGATCTTTTTGATGTTCTTATTTGCGGCTTCGACATCACCATTCATCTTTGGCCGGTAAGGGTAAGAATTGTGATGCTGGATCTTGAATTGCTCGCACAGGGCGGTGATCATAGTATTGTTTAGATTCGTACCATTGTCTATGATGATCCTCTCCAGGATACCATACCGATAGATGAGATTATGTTTAATGAACTGGGCTACAACATTCTTGGTAACGGAAGCGAAAGAGGCCGCCTTAACCCACTTTGTAAAATAGTCAATGGCCACTAAGATGAAGCGGTGTCCATTAAAGGTTGTTGGTTTGATTTCCCCAATCATACTGATGCCCCACATAGAAAAGGGCCAAGGAGCCGTCAAGACATTCAAAGGAACCGGGGGTACGTGCACCTTGTCAGCATAAATCTGACACTTGTGGCAGGTTCGAGAGTGTTGATAGCAATTTGTTTCTATGGTAGACCAGTAATAACCTGACCATAGGATTTTATTTGCCATCATATGCCCACTGGAATGGGTTCCAAAAGTTCCCTCATGTAGATCAACCATGATATTTTCTTCCTCAACCTTGTCTATGCAACGGAGCAAAACAGAGTCATGGTTTCGTTTGTAGAGAACACCATTACTAAGGAAGAACTTAGCGGAGAATCTCCTTAAGAACTTATTATCATTGACAGAAGCTCCTTTTGGATATTCTTGAGCCTCAAGATTCCTCTTGACTTTGTGAAACCAAGGCCGCTCCACTACTTCTTCAGTATTAATCTTGTGACAGTGAGCTAGTTCATCCATTCGTTCAATGGTGATCTGGGGAGCCTCGTTATCCCATTTGAGTTTAAACATGGATGACATTATGGCTAGCGTATTCGCTAGTTTATTTTCTTCTCACGGGAAATGCTCGAAGGTAATCTTCTTAAAATATGGGATTAATGTCAATACATGTTATTTGTATGGGATGAGGTTTGGGTGCTTAGTGTCCCACTCTCCTTTGATCTGGCTGATGACCAAGGCTGAATCTTCGAATACACTTAAGGATTTTATTCCCAAATCTATGGCAGCCTTGAGACAAAAAATGCACACTTCATATTCTGCCATGTTGTTTGTACAGTTGAAGCAAAGTCTTGCAGTAAAGGGAGTATGACATCCTTCAGGGGATATAAGTACAACACCAATACCATTGTCGAGTGCGTTGGATGCCCCATCAAAAACCAGGGTCCATCGGGATCCTTGTTCAGGTCCGTCATATGGTCTGAGTTCTTCACATTTGTTTACCATCATGATGTTTTCATCTGGGAATTTGAACTTCATGGATTGGTAGTCCTCCACAACTTGGTGAGCAAGGTGATCGGCTAGTACATTACCCTTTATTGCTTTTTGGGTAGTATATTGGATGTCATATTCTGTCAGGATCATCTGCCACCTCGCTATTCTCCCAAAGAGGGCAGGTTTCTCGAAGATATATTTTATTGGATCCATTTTAGATATCAATAAGGTAGTACGGGTCAGCATATACTGTCTTAGCCGGCGAGCAGCCCATGCCAGAGGGCAGCAAGTTTTCTCGAGCAGTGAATATCTGGTTTCACAGTCGGTAAACTTTTTGCTCAGGTAATAAATAGCATGCTCTTTTCGGCCAGACTCGTCATGTTGCCCCAGCATACACCCCATTGAATTTTCCAAAATGATTAGATACATGATCAAGGGTCTTCCCTCGACTAGTGGCATCAGCACTGAAGGCTCTTGCAGGTATTCTTTGATCTTGTCGAAGGAAGTTTGGCACTCATCATTCCATTTGACTACTTGATCTTTCTTCAGTAATTTGAAGACTGGTTCACAAGTACATGTCAGGTGAGAAATGAATCTGGAAATGTAGTTTAACCATCCCAAGAATCCTCTGACTTCCTTCTCGGTACGAGGAGCAGGCATTTCTTGTATTGCTTTCACCTTAGAAGGATCTACTTTAATACCTTTATCGCTGACGACAAAGCCTAAGAGTTTACCGGACCTCACTCCAAACGTGCATTTATTTGGGTTCAACCTCAGTTTGTATTTTTTTTTTAGCCTCTCAAATAATTTCTTCAAATGACCAAGATGCTCTTCTTTTGTTTGAGATGTGGCTATCATTTTGGCCACATAGACCTCTATTTCGTGATGTATCATGTCATGAAATAGAGCTACCATGGCACGCTGATACGTTGCCCCAGCGTTCTTCAACCCGAATGGCATAACTTTGTAGCAGAATGTGCCCCATTGTGTGACAAAGGTTGTTTTTTCCATGTCCTCGAGCACTATTTTGATTTGGTTGTAGCTTGAGAAACCGTCCATGAAGGAAAACACTTTGTGTTGTGCCGTATTGTCAACTAGAATATCAATGTGGGGACGTGGGAAATCATCTTTAGGGCTTACCATATTCAAATCTCTGTAGTCCACTCACATTCGTACCTTTCTGTCCTTTTTGGGCACGGGAACAACATTGGAAACCCATTGTGGATAGAAGGTGACGGCCAAGAATTCGGTGTTGAATTGTTTCATGACTTCCGCTTTGATCTTCTCTGACATGTCTGGTCGCATACGACGGGCCTTTTGTTTTACCGGTGGGCAGTCTTCTATTGTTGGTAGACGATGTACCACGATATTTGCATCCAGTCCTGGCATGTCTTCGTACGACCAGGCAAAGACCTCAACATAATCGTGTAGCAACTAAATCAGACGCTTTTTGACACTGGGTTCCATATTCGCACCCACCTTGACTTCTATTTTGTTTTCTTTGGTGCCTAGGTTAATTGTGTCCACTGGTTCTTCGTGGGGCTGTATGGTCCTCTCTTCTTGTTGTAGTAACCTGGTGAGTTCCCCTAGTACTGCACAATCTTCCTCACCTTCGTCTTCGGCTTGGTAGATTAGATTTTCAGAGTCACAAAAGGCCATAGTAGAATTGTTACCCATGGGATCCCGAATGGATGCAGATCTGCATTTTGAATGTGAGTGTGTGTAAGAGTATAACTATCTTTTAAAGAAATGAAAATGTAAATAGAAAAAACAATGACCACAAAGTTTGTATGCAAAAACGTCCATGATTCACTGATGTCATATGGAAATGAGATAATAACCCTTACAAATGGACCATTGTGCCTCGGGTAAGACACAAGGTTTTAAGAGTCTCAATTGTTTAATATTATAGATTCGACAAAATTTAAAGACAAATTACTGTTGGATAAAAGTGATTGGGACGAAATCTCTAGCTTCCCAGTTGCTGAGTCCTCCATTGATAGTTGGGAAAATCCAATCCTCCAGGTTATAGTTGTCTTCATCATCTTCCACGGCGTTGACTTCGTGGTTGCTGATCTTCAAGGGTGGTCCTCCGGCACGAGCACGGCGTACAACTTTCTGGGCTCCTGAAGTGAAACACAAACCAAATTTTTCAAATTTTTATGGGATATCTGGGAGTTGGCCCCAAATAGTGTACCCACCTTCTTCTATCACTGCCTTGGCATCTTTTAGAGAGGACATCTTGAGCGGAGGCCTTGTAATCTTTGGGACTTGAGAAACAACCTTGGTTACTTCTACAGTTTGCGGGACTTCTTCAAAGTTCTGGAATGGAGTTTCAATAAATTCACCATCTAATTCCACATATCTGAAGGAATTTGGATGATTGACCATATACTCTTCTTCTCCATGAACAATGATTATTTTCCCCTGAATTGGATATTTCAGCATTTGATGCAACGTAGAGGTAACAACACCAGCATTGTGAATCCACGGTCGGCCTAATAAGCAGGAATATGAAGGGCAAATATCCATTACATAAAAAGTTGAATCAAATGTTTGGGTTCCAACTTTTATGGGGATGTCCACTTCCCCATGCACCATCCTTTTTGAGCCATCGAAGGCCCTTACCACTATGTTGCTAGGTTTCAAGGTCAATCCTTCACAGTCAAGCCTATCAAGAGCCTTTTTAGGCAACATATTCAGAGACGAACTGGTGTCAACCAAGACATGAGCCAAATTCGTGCCCCTGCATTCTACTGAGACATGCAATGCCTCGTTATGCTTCCTCCCCCTTGGTATTAAACCAACATCCGAAAAACCTAAACCATTATTTGCGGCCAAGCTGGCTACACAGTCTTGGAACTGATCGGCAGATGTTTCTTGGGGTACATGGGCAGTTTTAAGGAATTTTACCAAGGCCTTCGCATGAGCCTCGGAACATAACAATAAAGTCAGCATGGCAATTTTTGATGGAGTTTTCCCCAATTGTTCGACTATGTTGTAGTTGCTTCTTTTTATAATCTTTAGAATTTCCTCCATCTCTTTTCGGGAGGTCTCGGGGATAGCTACTGATTGTGCCATCATCCGGACAAGCTCAACTAGAATACCTTTGCCTCGAGTCTCGGTTGAATCGGCAGTAGGAATGTCAGTAGGGGTGATAACAGGGACTGCAGCCGTTTTTTCAACAGGAGTACTAGCAGAGATGATTGCAGGACTGGGAATAGCCTTTGGAGGAGAAACAACAATAGGAATGATTACAGGTCCAGAAATATCTTTTGGAGGAGCAATTTCTGGAGATAATACCCTTCCACTTAGGGTTATCTTGCTAGTCCCTACGTTGTTAATGACATCGGAGTCAACTTTCTCAGAACTTGAATTTCAACAACTGACCAATCTTTCTTGATACCGTGATAGTAGACATCACCTCCATAATTCCATGGGACGGTTTTGTCTGACGAATACGGGATTGGTCCAGGCATTATAATTATCAACGGAGCTACTTTAGGAACTGATGTAATTCTAACGGGTCTTTTGGTGGAGACCCTGGAAGAATTGGCGGAAATGGTAACTATGGAAACATCATTATAAGAAACAGTTGGAATAGAAGTCTTCTCGAACAAAATCTCCTTGTCATCTATTAGGCATTGAACGCCTGCTTTTAAAAAATGACAGCTGGTTGGTGAGGATAAACAGAAATGACAACTTTCATCACAGCCTGGGAATACACCGTCATTCAATAAGTTCTTTTTGATAGTCAGGAGTGGGGTCACAAGTTCATCAACCAAAGTAACAAACATATCTTCCTCGGTGGCGTTGACATCACGATCGTGCTTGGGCATAGGGGAAGTGATAACATTGGGAATTTCTGGCGCATCGAATTCAATCTCTTTGGCTTTAAGAAGGTCTTCTACCTTGTTTTTCAGAGCCCAACAGTTGTTGGTGTCATGGTCGGGACTCTCAGAATGGTATGCACAGCGGGCATTAGGATGATAATGAGGAGAAGTTGTGTTAGGATTCTTCGGAGCTTCTTTTAAAGTCACTAGATTAGATCTTAACAAATGTGGCAATACTTGAGATAGTGTCATATTAATTCGGGTGAACTGTCTGAATGGTCTTTCTGTTCTTGGTTGGTTGCTTCTTTGCTGAGAGGGTGCAGGTTTAGGAATCATGACAACGTCTACCATTGGATAGCGTTCTGTCCTATCTTGATTTCTCTGAGGATATACAGCAAAAACTTCTTTTTTTCCAATAAATGGTTTTCTTACAACAGCAGAGGATGCTTCTTTTTGAATCTTCCCATTCTTTATCCCAGCTTCCACTCTTTCTCCAATCAATATCAATTCGGTAAAACCTGTCGAGGAACTCCCAATTAAGTGATTAAAGAAAGGACCGGATAAGGTGCCCGAAAACATATCTACTAACTCTCTTTCAGATAGGGGAGGCTGGACTCTTCCTGCTAAGTCCCTCCATTTTTTAGCGTAGTCTTTGAAGCCTTCACTTGAAACCATGGCCATACTCTGGAGTTGAGTATGGGTGGGAGCAAGGTTTGTGTTGTATTAGTATTGTTTGCAAAAGGAAGCGGCAAGATCTTCCTAATTATGAACTTTGGCTCTTTCTAAATGATAAAACCAATCAAGTTGAGTTCCAGACAGACTGTCTTGAAAGAAGTGTACCCATAAATCCTTGTCAGCAGTGTGAGGCTTTATTTTCCTCACATAGGACCGGAGATGCATTTTGGGACATGAAACTACATCGTATTTGGCAAACACCGGTGCCTTGAATTTTGGAGGAATGACAATTCAAGATACTAAACCCAATTCCTCAAAGTCCAATCCAGACACTTTTTGAATTTCCATTGCACTTAACCGTTCTTTCAGATGCTTATACTTGTCGTCGACTGGAGGATATTGTTCTTCAGAATAATCTTCTTCTTCCTCTTCCTCTTCTGAATCTGGCTGGGCAACTGCTTCCCTGCCTTTCCCATCTTGATTATCTTTCTCACCAGATGACGTTGCATAGTCTAAGGTTTGTCTAGCTTTTCCGTGAAACCTTCTTCCCATATTTAGAACTCCGGTTATTTTCTTTGTTTTCTTTTTCTTCTCTTCAACCAGCAAGGTCTTCAACTCTTCCTGTCCTTTGGCTAGAGTTAATAACATCTGTTGGAACTAAGAATTTTGCGCCTGGAGGTCTTTCACCATCTGCTCGAGATCCATCTTACTAAAATAAATAGTAGAAAGATGAGGATACTTGTTGCAAGAAACCTTCTTACGTTATGATGAATGGTAGATGTATATGCAATGATTTCAAGGAACTTAGAGATTTAAAATTGCTTTAGACCAAAAAGGAACACACGTCATATTAATAAATCAAAGCTTGAGCAAATCATGCCTCTTTTGGGCTTACAAAGAAATAAAAAAACTCTAAGATAAAAAAGTTGTACGCATCCTTTTTGGTGCGAAGTAGGCATTCAGGCTCCACTCCTCATGAAGTAGCATAGAATTGGGCCTCGAAAGTATCTCGCTCCCACTTGAGTTGTATCCAATCTCTTTGTAAGTTTTCAAGAGAGGTGGGCATGTCAGGATGCAGGATAGTGTATGGAACATCTCCTTCCATAACAGGCTCAATGATTACCAGGAGAATGGAGGGATAAGGCATCATAAGACTCTGAGCACGAGTTCGTACCCATTTGAGGTAAGGCTCGAGAGGGATGGAATTCTTATGCCCCAATGTCTTGCTATCTACCTTGTTCAACATCCTCCAAGCTCGGATAAATCTCTAGCGATGACCTTGATCGTCGTTCTCGTAGTCAAATACCAAACCTTGAATGAGCATCTCATGTGGGCCATCCCTTCGGGCATAACCAAACTGTCTTAAGGCTAAGCAAGGGTTGTAGGTGATACCTCCTCTAATGCCAAGTAAAGGGAAATTAGGGAATTCTCCACAACGGTCGACAATAGTAACATTCTCTAAGGATCGGGAACACCAATGAATGTCTGAATGTTTGAGCGTCATCAACCTTTGTAACCACCTTGAACCTTGCTCGTTCTTCAATACAGATTGGGGAAGATGCGAAATAAACCATATTGCCAAGAGAGGATTACAACACATAAGGATACCTATTTTCCTCATAGTGCGAGTGTGAAAAGAATGTAGGATGTCTCCTAGCAAAGTAGGCACCGGGTTACGAGACATGAAGATCTTGACGGCGTTCACGTCTATGAGTTGGTCAAGATTTGGAAACAAAACCATCCCATAGATGAGGAGAGCCACAGTTTCCTCTAAAGCTTGCAGATCCAAAGAGTTCCAACAACTTTGGGCTTTCTCAAATAAGAACTTTGCTAGGAAACCCTTGACACCACTCCTTGTTTCCCAATTAGTTGTGATATCAGATGGTTGCAAGTGTAGAGCTTGAGCAATCTCTTCTGGCACAAGTTGATAATCGGGAAATGTGAAGCAATGGTGTAAAGGATCAAAGAACTGAAAGAGCACCTTCATCATGTCTTCATCAGTATTGGAGGTGACCAAGTTTAGTAGGCGACCATGTCTTTTGGTGAATGGAGAATTTTTAGGAATCCTTGATGCTAGCTCTTTAAGTTGAGGAGGGATCCTTACAAGATTGACTTGAATAGTTTTCCTGCGAATAGAGTCCATGTCCTACAAAATAGAACAAAGATAAATCCCAAGATCCTTGAAATGGTTAGTGAGTATGAGTATGATGTTATGATGATTATGATGTTATGTACAAGTATGTATACACAAACAAAGCAAACAAGTCCTTAGGTTTAGGCTTGCATAGAGTCTCATAGGTAAGTACCCTCTTGAAGTTTAATTGGCTCAAACCTGTCTTAGTAATAGTAACCGGGTTCTAAGGAGCTCAATATCACCAGTTTGTTTCTTTGGTCGTTGTTTCAGCACAAGCCTCTTTAATGGCGATCAAAATATCCCAAAAAACCAAACCTCAATGAGTGTAGTATCGAGTATCTACCAACTTCAGACTGCACCAAAGTCGGTCATCTCACTATGTCCTAATGGCCAAGTTGGTCAAGTAAAGGTTCTAAAGGTTCATTAGTTCTTCATGACATAACTCAGCGGCCCTGTATTCTCCTTGACTACTCAAGGGCTACCAGTACCCAAAAATATGTTTCACTAACGTAGTTATTTCTTAGACCATGTCGGTATACCCTGCAAAGTTTCCACAATGTATTGCTACTTACCTATAAGGTATCCCAAATCCGGGTAGAGGATTCAAACCCAAACAAAGAACCATGATGTAAAGCATACAAGTCAAACAAAGAAAGAAAGTGAATATGATCTAACCCTAAGGTAACCCCACTTTTAAAATTCTCCCCAGCAGAGTCGCCAGTTCTGTGATACGGTGGGAGAACTGACTTGAGTGTTTTGCATTTGATAGAAAATGTTGTAGTTAGCAAGAGTCGCCACCGACTTTTCTTTTATCCAAAAGGAAAGGTGAAAAAGCACAGGAAAGACCTTTGAGATTGTTTCTTGAGTTCGGGGGGTAAATTATGAAAAGGGAAGGTATTAGCGCCCTTTTCATCCATGGTTTTCCATGGGTTCTTAGTTACATTCTAGATCACTTGCTTTTGTTTGAAAATATGCTTTGTGTGGTTTTTGAAAGTATTTTGTAAAGAGGGCATTGTTTAGGAAAACTTTGTAATGATTCTTGTTCGTAAGAATGTATACAAAGATGTTTGATCTTTTGAAAATGTTTTCAAGTTTGAAAGATATTTTTGAAAGTGTTGGTGTTTGTTTTGAAAATAGCAAGAATGTTTTGTTTTGAAATGGAGCAAGTAATTAGGAGCATTTTACCTACTCAAAAGTCTTTCATGTTCATTTCCTCTTTCTTTTGACATTGTTATCTAACCATTGATTTGGTAAGTAACCCTATCTTTGGATGTAAACGGGATGGGTGTGGGTCATCGTATATCCATGATTAACAATGTTGCAAGGTATCTTAGCATTCTCTTTTAGGGACTAAGATCATTTGAAAGGCAACATAGATAGCGTCATCGAGGGGCTATGATCTTATATTTTGCTTGTTTTTATTAAGATACCTCACATGCGTAATATGGCCATTTTGTAAGGAAACCAAGTGGATTTTACCCTAAGGGTGCTTGTGTGAAAATGTATTGTTTTTCACGCTTGGTTTTGTCTTTCATTATGGTTTTCTAATTGATTGGTTTTAATCTTTTCATACAAACCCTAATTACTAGCATTTGTATATAAAGCGATAAATTGCGGAATTTAAAATTGCTACACTATTACAATGCTTGTGGAGGGGGGGGGGGGGGGGTGTACAAATTACAAATGGGGATTGCTAGAAAATAAATCTAATTATCTATTACAACCATATTGAATTTGGATAAATAATGTACAAAAATGAATAAATATACAAGAATATAAAATGGAAAGAAAATGGACTTTTATTTGGTTTTTTTAGGACAAAGGGGTTTTTGTTTTAACCTAATTAACTAAAATAAAAATAATTAATTAAATTAGTAAAAAGTAAAACCTAAATTTACTAGGAAAAGAATTTAAATAAAACCCCAATCTATTAATTGATTAAAAAAAGAAATTAAGTTTATAAGAAGAATATTTTTGGTATTTTTGTCTTAAAAATAATTTATAGTATTATAAAATATTTTTGGTCTTTTAATATTTAAAAATAATATATTTAAATTATGTAAAAGAAAATAACTAAAAAAACCTAGTTTCTAATTAAATTTACAAATCAATTAGTGAAATAAATAAAGTATGATTAAATAAAATAATTTTTGTGTAAAATAAATAAATAAACTATATCAAAATATAAATCTAATATTTTTATATTTTCTGGTTTTTTTAGTGTTAGATAATATATTTAAGAAAACAAAAAAATAAAAATGAGAAAAAGAAAATAAAATGGGCCAGGGTGTGAATAGCCAGCAAGGGGGTCATAAGTAAAAAAATAAAGCCCAAGGGGATGAGGCCCAGCGCTGCCAAAAAAGGTCAGAATATGTGAAAAAAATATGAAAAAATCTCAAAAGGGTACCACTGGGGCTCGAACCCAGGTCCCTATAGTCACAGGCGCGTGCTTCTACCACTAGGGTGGCTATACATCCATTTATTAATATCAAACCATAAATATATATGGTAAACACATTTCTGAAGACAACTTCATGTTCAACCTCACGCCCAGCCTGAACCTCTGTATCTTATTCAATTCTCAACAAAAATGAAAAATGTAAATAGGAAACTTGTGGCAAATTTCCTCACGATTTCAGATATGCAAAGCAATAAAATTATAGATTAAAGACAAGCATGAATTTTAATGGCCCTAATCTGAACCGTAAAAAATTTAGAAACTTCAATCTTAAAATTCTCTAAGCTCAAGCAACATAAATGAAAACTATGGACATGGTTAGCTTCAGGACAATGATATCTACATTTTTCATTCACAAATAAACCATTAATGATGCTTGTATGAAAAGTTCAAAGTTGAGATAACTAACCTTGCAAGAGGGTATCGTGTTTTGAGTTTGAGTAGCCTTTAGTGAGTTCCAATGATTGGATTAGCTTCCTCAAGTTCCCAGGAAGCTAATGTGATGCTTAGCTTGAGCTGAAAGTGCCTGAGGAGTTCTGGAGAAGTCAAGATGCAAGGTGCTGCTTTTGAAAATGGTGGATGATGATGGAGGTGTTACAATGGTGTTGCAGGTGTTAGAATTGTTTGTGTATGTTATTTATAAGCCTTTGAAAGTAAAAGGCCAAGAAACGCACGAGTGAATTTGGAGATTGGATTCAAAACTCAAAAATGGCAAGTTTTGAGGTGTTTTTGGTGATTCTGTGTTCTTGGTGTTTTCAGGGCTCAAGCATGCGTGGGATTTGTGGAAAATAACTTGTGTATGTATAAGTAAAAGGTCTTAGTGCTTGAGAGAGTTAGAGGTACAAGTTATAGGTTGATTGCTATGTTACTTGATTTTGAAGAAAAGTGGGAAAACAAGTTTCAATGTGTGGTACAAGCATGGGTTGGGTGATTGTAAGTGTTGAGATCAACTTCTCTTGAGTTGTAAGACATGTATGATCAGAAGAGAACAAGTGCAAGGTTCAAGAACAAGTTTTATGCAAAAAGCTACTTTATCAAAATGGCATTGTGCACTTTCTTCTCAAAATGGATATAAAGCATGGCCTTGCATTGAATGCTTGAATTGAGACCTCTAACAGCTGTGCAAGCAATTAATTATGGATTTCTTAACAAGTTTGAGGTCTGCAAAGTAGAGGTTATGCAGCATAAGTTTAAATTTTGAATCTTGTTCATCACAAAATGACTTGTAATTCATGTGTGAAAACCCTAACTTCATCTCTTCGATTCTCCATACTCAAAAATGATCTCAATGAGTTCTTGGACATTTTTGAAAGCTTGTAATATGCTCCACAACCCCTCTTTGAATCACTTTTGAAAATTCCCCTTGGAACTATATGAAAAGGTGCCATGAAGTTAGGTCAAAATCCTGACCAAATTAGGGCAAAATTTCACTGTGTTTTGTTTCATGACCATGTGTTCTTAAAATTATAAATTGAGATCCAAGCACTTTTGGAAGGAGTTGTGTAAAGCAATGTTGTAGATTTCATGGAGATCTATAAATTTCATGTTGAAAGTTTCTTCTGAATCATCTTGCATCATGGTGAAAATTTTGCTCAAGATCGGCACCAACTTGGAAGACAGTGTCAAGAGCATATTGGTTCAGATGTTGCATGACTACGTTGAGGTATTCGCTTGGTCATACAAAGACATGCTAGGACTCGATATTAATATTGTGGTTCATCGTCTACCAATGAAAGAGGTTTGTTCTCCGATCAAACAAAAGTTCCATCGCATACGTCCTAACATGTCTGAAAAGATCAAGGCTGAGGTAATGAAACAGTTCAATGCAGGTTTCTTAGAAGTCACATCGTACCCCCAATGGGTTGCGAATGTTGTTCTAGTGCCGAAGAAAGACGGTAAGGTCCGTATGTGTGTAGACTACAGGGATTTAAATAGGGCGATCCCCAAATACGACTTCCCACTATCGCATATTGATGTCTTAGTGGATAACATTATTCAACACAAGGTGTTCTCCTTCATGGATGAAACTACTTTTGCGCCTGAGGACACGGAGAAAACTACTTTTGTCACACGATGGGGAACCTTCTGTTATAAGGTCATGTCGTTTGGGCTGAAGAACGCAGACGCAACTTATCAATGGGCTATGGTGGCTTTATTTCATAACATGATTCATCATGAAATAAAAGTCTATGTGGATGACATGATAGCAAGATCCCAAACTGAGGAAGAGCACCTTGATCATTTGCACAAGCTATTTGAAAAACTGAGGAAGTATAAGCTGAGGTTGAATCCCAACAAATGCATCATTAGTGTAAGGTTTGGTAAGCTCCTAGGCTTTACCGTTAGTGGAAAAGGTATTGAGGTTGATCCCGCCAAGGTCAAAGCTACCCAAGAAATGTCAGCTCCTCGTATTGAGAAGAAGGTAAGAGGTTTTCTAGGATAACTAAACTACATTTCCCGATTCATTTATCATCTTGCTGCTACTTGTGAACCACTTTTCAAGCTGCTGAAGAAAGATCAAGTGGTAAGATGGAATGACAACTGCCGAATAGCTTTTGACAAAATCAAGGAGTACTTGCAAGAACCTTCAATCCTAATGTCACCAGTTGAAGGAAGACCTCTGATCATGTACTTAATTGTGTTAGATAATTCGATGGGGTGTGTGCTGGGGCAGCATGACGTGTCTCGTTGAAAAGAGCATGCAATATACTACCTTAGCAAAAAGTTTACCGAATGTGAAATAAGATATTCACTGCTCGAGAAAACTTGTTGTGCTTTGGCATGGGCTGCTCGTCGACTAAGACATTATATGTTGACTCATACCACTCTATTAATCTCTAAGATGGATCCCACCAAGTACATCTTTGAGAAGCCAACTCTCTCTGGAAGGATAGCCTGATGGAAAATGATCCTAACTGAATACGAAATCCAATACACTACACAAAAGGCAATCAAAGAAAGTATGTTAGCGAATCATTTGGCACATCAAGATGTGGATTATTACCAATCTATGAACTTTGAATTCCCAGACGAGAATATCATAATGATTGTGGATTGTGAAAAGCCTGGACCATATGAAGGACATGAAGATTGATCCCGGTGGACTATGGTTTTTGATGGAGCTTCCAACGCTCTTGGTAACAAAATTGGTGTTGTCATCATTTCTCCTGAAGGTTGCCATACCCCTTTCACTGTTAGACTTTACTTCGACTGTACCAACAATATGGCCGAATACGAAGCATGCATCTTGGGTCTCAAGGTTGCTATTGACCTAAGAATAAAATTCTTAAATGTATATGGAGACTTAGCTTTGGTTATCAGTCAAGTTAAAGGAGAGTGGGACACAAAACATCCAAATATTGTCCCTTACAAAGAGCTTGTGCTAACCTTGATCCCGTACTTTAAAGAAATCACCTTTGAACATATCCCGAGGGAAGAAAATCAGTTGGCAGACGCTTTAGCTACCAAGCCTTCTATGTTTAAGGTCATATGGGACAATGAAGCTCCCTGAATTACTACCGAAAGATTTGACGAACCAGCACACTGCTATCAGATTGACATTGATGGTGTAGAGGGGAAGCATTGGTTTCATGAGGTGAAAATATATCTCAAAGCTCAAGAGTATCCTAAAGGAGCGTCAGTCAACAACAAGAAATTCTTGCATAGTTTCTCAGCCATGTTCTTCCTGAGCAGTGGGATCTTATACAAGTACAACCATGACTCAATGTTGCTCCGTTGTATGGACAAGAAGGAAGTAGAGAAGATCGTGGAGGATATGCATAAAGGTATCTTTGGTACTCATTCTAACGGACATATTATGGCCAAGAAGATTCTGAGAGCTAGTTACTATTGGCCGACTATGGAAACTGATTGTCACCACCACTCAAAGACTTGCCATAAGTGCCATATTTATGCTAATAAGGTTCACGTGCCTCCAACACCTTTGAACATCATGACTTCTCCTTGTACATTTGCAATGTGGGGCATTGACATGATTGGAGAGATCAAGCCTATTGCCTCTAATGGACCCCATTTCATTCTTGTCGCCATTGACTACTTTACCAAGTGGGTTAAAGCAGCTTCATTTTCCTCAGTTACCAAGAACATCGTGGCCCGGTTCATCAAGCACCACCTTATTTGCCGATATGGTATCCCTGAGAGGATCATCAATGACAATGGCACCAACCTTAACAATGCCATGATCACTGAGCTCTGCACGCAGTTCAAGATCAAGTATCACAACTCTTCTCCATACAGACCTAAGATGAATGGTGTAGTGGAAGCTACTAACAAAAATATAAAGAAGATTGTGCAAAAGTTGGAGGTGACCTACAAAGACTGGCATGAGATTTTACCATTTACTCTTCATGGCTATCGTGCTTCAGCATGAACATCGACTATGGCAACCTCATTCTCTTTAGTCTATGGCATGGAAGCTATCCTGCCTGCCAAAGTACAGATTCCTTCTCTAAGAATTATGAAAGAAGCAAACTTAGACGAAGAAGAATGGGTTCAGACTAGGTTGGATCAGTTAAATTTGATTGATGAAAAGAGGCTTATTGTTGTCTGTCATGGTCAGATGTATCAAAAACGTATGATCAAGGCATTCAACAAAAAGATTAAGCATCAGGTGTACCAGGATGGTGACTTGGTAATAAATTGCATCATTCTACCACAAGGCGATCCCAAAGGCAAATGGACTCCCACCTATGAAGGGAAATTTCTTGTCAAGAAAGTATTATCGGGCGGAGCTATGATGCTAACCACCATGGATGGTGAAGATTTCCTGCACCCTGTGAACGCGGACATAGTCAAAAAATACTACGCATAAGAATGACCCGCTAGGTTGACATACCTAGGCAAAAATAAGGGAATCCCGGTGAGCCAAAAGGGTCCAGGCAAAAAATTAGGGATATATAGAAAAGATTATACACCCGGCAAGTCGAAAACCTGAAAAGGCAGCTTAGGCAAAAAAGGGTATACCGGTGGACTGAAAACTTGAAAGGGAAGTCCAGGGAAAATTAGGGATTAAAAGCGTACGACTAGGTCCCGTTGGATCACTTACAGTCAGCTTTATTACCAAGGTCAAAAGTTCGAATGGTACAAGATCAGTTCAATCAATTTTTTCTGACAGCAAGAGATGAGATGTTCAAAGACATAGGGGAAATAACGGAGTTGGAACCCAATGAGATCACTTCCACATGACTATATACACTTATTTTCACTTTGTACTCTTTCATTTTACGAGGATTTCCTCTTACTAGGATTTCTTCCCCTTTGTAAAAAATCGCCTGTTTATAGGCAAATTATCAATACAAATACACTTTGAAGGTCAAACCTTTTGTTTTTTCTGTTTTGCTTGCAAGAACGTCCAATGACTAAAATTGAATGAGCATATGTGTGATACGGTGGGAGAATTGACTTGAAGTTTTGTGTTTTGATCGCATTTGTGCGGATAGCAAGATTCGCCACCGACTTTTCTTTTATCCAAAAGGAAAGGTAAAAAAGCACAGGAAAGACCTTTTGAGATTATTTCTCGGGTTCGGGGGGTAGATTATGAAAAGGGAAGGTATTAGCATCCTTTTCATCCATGGTTTTCCATGGGCTCTTAGTTACTCGCTAGATCACTTGCTTTTGTTTGAGTGTGTTTGTGGTGTGGGTTTTGAAAGTACTTTGAAAATGTCTTTGCAATGGTTCTCGTCTCAATAAGAACGCGTACAAAGTTTTATTTCAAAAAATAGTTCAAAGATGTGTTTGTGGAATGCGTTTTTGAAAGTGGTTTTTGAAAAGATGTTTTGCAATGGTTCTCGTCTCTATAAGAACGTATATAAAATGTTTTGTCTTTTCGAAAATGTTTTGAGACGAAAGTGTCGGTGTAAAAAGGTTTTTGCCGCGAGCAAGCGAGTAACTTGGAACGAATCTACCCACTCGAAAGGTATTAAATGTTCTCTTCTTCCTCCTTTAGATGTTGTTATCTTACTATTGATTTGGTAAGAAGCCTAGTCGTTGGATGTGAAGGGACAGGCGTGGGATGTTTGTACAGTCATAGAAAGCAACTTGTGAGATGCTTTAGCAATTTTCGTAAGGGGCTAGATCGTTTTACCGAAGGCAACATCGAGGGACATCGATCTTTTTTATCAAAAGTGTTTTTCTAAAGCGTCCCATATTCGAGGGACATAACTGTATTTCTGAGGCAACGCGCGAGGTTACCCTAGAGGTGCGTGTGTGAAAAAGTGTGTTTGATTCAAGTTATTTTGTCTTTTGAAATTAGGTTATCTAGCGATTGATTTTGAATCTTGCCATACACGCCTAATTACTATACAGTAATAAGTAAAACAGTGAAGTGCGGAAATTGAAATTCTACGCTATTACAAAGCTTCGGGAATGGGGGTACAAATTAATGAATGGGGGTGACAATAAGAAATAAACACTTAAATCACACAATACAAGTCCAAACCATTAAATAATTATTTAAGTTAAAACTCTTTTCATTTGATAAAATTAATTAATAATTTAATTAATAATGTCAAACAAAAATTATTTTAAAGTTAATAATTATTTAAAACAAATATTGATCTATTTGCAACTTTAAATATGTGCTAAAATATAAAACAAAAATCAAATAATTTAAAAAAAAAAAAGATATAAAGATATAAGGGAAAATTTTAGAAATGGGCCTGCATTGGAGCAAATCTGAGGGTGCAAAAATAAATCTGGTTGGCCCAAATAAAGGGAAAAGCCTAAAGCTCATGGCTGATCAGGTGGAGCAGTCTCCAGGAGGTGTACCATGGGCGTGCTCCTGTGGTGCGCTAAAGAGTATTGATTGATGATGATATGAATCAGACGGAGGGATGATGAGGGTGCACGAACTATTAACATGGGAATACAAGCGCAGGATCTCTCAGGGTGATTAAGGGGTGGTGACAAGTGTCACCACCGGATTAGGCATTATGATATAATTAACAAAACATAAACAAATTAAGTGAAACAACCAGCTCATAACTCACTTCTCTTTCTCTCTCTTAACACGATATTCTCTCTTCTCTCTTGTTGGGAGCCTCCACCGAGAAGACATCCTGGCTACACTGGAAATCGCCTTACGGCGGTGACGGCAACAGCGCGACTCTGATCCTCACTTTTCCTACATGAATCTAATTGTCTCTTCTTTCTAAATATTAATCTAAAGTTATTTTTTGTAGATTCTTAGCCTATAACCCTAGATCTAAAAAAGGGTGAGCGGAACCCTAAGTCAAACATGTGACCAAATATCAGTGATTTATGATGAAGGATGCAAAATGGAAAGCAAAAAAAGAACGAAAAGAAAAAAGGGAAGACGAAGGCCATGGTTTTTAGATTTGTGAGCTTCCAACCTTTTTTGAAGTTTTTCTTTCTGGTATTATCTGAGTATATTGCTTTCTCTCTTCTTCTGAACTTGTGGTATTAGATTATTTTGAAAGGATCTTTTTTTAATGGAATGGAAAATGACGATGATGATTAGGGTTTGGCTTACTTGATAGCTTGCTATGATTTTTGTGAGGGTTCTTGCAATTTCTGAGATTTATATGTAGCTTTGTATCTTCTGAATGGATTCTGAGGAGGGAAAAATGATGAACGAAAATTTGGCTTTTTATAGTTTGTTTGAGTTATTGGTTCACTGTGAATAATTGTTTTTTGAGTTGTTGGTTATTCTTGCTGGTTTTCTGAGTGTTTGTTTTGGACTAGAGATTTGTGGAAAAAATTTGACTCCCCGTAGTTGGTGATTCTCGCTGGCTTTTTGTATATCTTATTTTGTCTTGTTTTTTGCCCTTTGGTCCTGTGTTATAGTGACTGAGAAGTCAGAAAAATGGAGGGAAGGTTTGATGAGTTTTTTTTTAATAAAGTTGGTTTTCTAACTTTGGGCTTTAGAGTGTAGGTTATGCTTTCCCATTTTAGTGCAAGTTTTGGCGCAGGTTGTAGCAGGGCTGTGTTTGCAGCCAGTGATAGCAGTTGGCTTGGCAATTTGGACTATTTGTGTCCTAGGTGATACCTTTCCAAAACTTGTCTCTTGCCCTCTTCATATTTTCATGAGATAAAGCAATCTTTGCTTATTATATATTTTTCTGAAGGGTTTGCTAACTTAGGAAAATGATAAGGCTGCTTTAGGATGTTTGAGAATGCTTGCTGTAATATTTTGCTGCTTTATTTCTTTTGGCTTGCTGTCATTTGTTGCAGGTTTTTTGTTGGCCCTGTTTTTGTACTTGGCAATTTCGTTTTATTGCTGTTTACAGCCTTGGTTCTGTTGTGGCTCTTGCATTTTGTTGTTGTTGCTTGCTGTTTTGGTTTTCTGCTGCAGTTTTGGGCAGTTTGACTAGCTGATTGTTGGTTGCTGTATTGGGCAGCTTACTTTGCAGGCTTGGTTCTGCTGTGGCTTTTTCATTTTGTTGCATTTGGGAAACTTGCTTCATGTTGCTGCTTGTTGGCAGTTTGCTGTTTGTTGCATTGTTGGCAATTTTTCTTTTCCTTTTTGTTTTGTGAACCAAGAAAGGCAATCTTTCTTGTGATTTGCAATTGGGGAGAGGGATTATGATAAAACAAAATCATGCCAAAATTCTGATTCCTATCTGCAAACCCTAGTGATGAATTAGGAGAAATTTTTATTGAAAACTCCATGTTTAAACTTCATTATTTATGTGCTAATCATATCTTCTTTTTCTTTGATTTGTTTCATGAACGACAAGCGAGACTTGGATGCCAAAAATATTGGATTGATTACTTGAAGATGAAGATGAAGACCTAAAGAAGGAAACAAAAATTCTCTTTGTAAACTTGAGATTCTTTGTAAACAAGACAAACAAATTGTAAATTCATTTGTAATGTAATAATATCAAACATTTGAATAAATTTTGGTGTAGTAGAATTTATTGTGCAAAACTTGCAATCCTTAATTGAATACTTTGGATAAAAATTCTTGGTTTGGTAACTTGCATTTCAAGCAATCACAAAATGATCAGATAAATCATGTATTTTGCATTCTTAAACAAAATAAATGTTTAAGAGCTCAAATCCAATTGATTAATTGAATCCACAATCATGGTTGTTTAAATGACAGTCTTAATCTTCACATCTTGTCTAAATCAAAATTTCATTTAAAATGAACTCGCGTGCCTATGCTTGATAATAAAAAATGGAATTTCATTGCCAAACAAACATGCTTCGGGAATATCTATCAATCTTTAAATAAACTGTGATTAAGAACATTCGAAGTCAACAAATGCCTTACGACGATTTGATAATTTTAATGTCTTCCAAACACAATTTTCCATTGATTCTTTGAAGATAAACCCGTGAGCAACATCACATATGACCATGGACAGAAATAATTGTCTCAAGGTCTTATAGTTTGAAGAAATCACAATTCTTAGAAGTCAGACGACTGTTATTTGAAATTAGGTCAAAATTCATGATGCGACTTCCAATGCATTTGAATTTTTGGTGATCTTCTTCGCGTAATCAGTTCTTGATTTGTGAAGAGAAATTTAATATGGAATCAAGGAGAATCATACGCAAGAAAAACCACTCAAAAAATATTGAATAACAAAGAATTTACGATCGTTTGAATTTGTTCTCGCAAAAAGGGCGATTTTCAAGTCGATGTAGTCGTTTTCAGTTATCTAGACCATTGATTGAGAAAACTTGCACTGCGAGGTTTGAAAACTGACTTAAACAAACTTGAGGAGACATGAAGACCTATGAAGACCAATTGAAACCTTGAAGACTCCATGTTCTTTGAGAAATGCAAAACCCTAATTGCTGATTTACTGCTTAGGGAGAGAATCTGTCTGATCAACTTTTGAGCCGAATTAAGTATTCGTGAAACCCTAGGATAATATCTTGAATGAAAATTGGGAGGGAAAATTTTGGGGTACAATAGCTGCCCCTGTTCAATCTTCTTAAACTTGAAAATTAAAATCGACATGTTCGTCGTTCGTAGCTTGAAAGTGAAAGATGATTGAACACTAGAGTGCCCGAAAATTTGCACTTGATGATGCGCTTCGTTGATTGTGTAGGGAATGGGCTTAAAGATTCCATTTGGAGAAATGATGGAGAGTTGTTGGAGATGGGCTTATAGATGCCATCCAAAGGTGATTGTTGACCAGAGTGGACGAAGTCTGAACTTGACTTCAAACGGAAAAGAAATCAGAATAAACCTTTGGTCTATTTAAACTGGGGATAGAAGAAGTCTTGAATGTTGTTTGATTTGAAAGAATCAGAATAAATCTTGGGGCAATTTAAACTGAACCAATAGAGGTCTTAGATTAACTTTGACTGGGAAGCATCAGAATAAATCTTGGTGAAATTTATCTTAACCAGAGAAGATTATCGGTGGGGAAGAATCAGAACAAATCGTTGGGAGATTTATCTGAACCAGTAAGAATCTGGAGAAGAATCAGAATAAACCATTGAGAGATTTATCTGAACCAGTAAGAATCTGGAGAAGAATCAGAATAAATCGTTGAGAGATTCATCTGAACTAGTAGAGTCTGGAGAAGAATCAAAATAAACCGTTGAGAGATTTATCTGAACCAGTAGAGTCTGGAGAAGAATCGGAATAAACCGTTGAGAGATTCATCTGAACTAGTACGAATCTGGAGAAGAATCAGAATAAACTGTTGAGATATTTATCTGAACCAGTAAGAATCTGGAGAAGAATCAGGATAAACCATTGCGAGATTTATCTGAACCAGTAGAGTCTAGAGAAGAATCAGAATAAATCGTTGAGAGATTTATCTGAACCAGTAGAGTCTGGAGAAGAATCAGAATAAATTGTTGAGAGATTTATCTGAACCAGCAGGAATCTGTATTTGACTTGTTGAAAATATTTGTCTGTCGGAAATTTGTCGATGATAATTTCCTGTCAATGGATTTTTTCCTGAAAAGGTGGAGAGTTAATTGTATGCAATGCTATAACGTATGAAATGCATGGTATGATGTTGTTTTCTCAAAATAAATGAGATTTCATTGTATGTACTTGTGTTGTCAATGCTATTATGTATGAATGCAAATGTATGGACATATTAATTGTTCTGCCACAGTGTTGCTGGAGTCGGAGAAAATAAATCCCTGGGTATCGCTGGGAACGTGGAGTGTGAGTCTCCACATTTTGAAATTGATGTGTTGATGGATGAATTTCCATTTTTTAGAGAAATAAACTTTGTTGTGGAGGGGAAATGTCGTGTATTACTCGTGGACTTCGTGAAATCTTGTTGGGGAAACCTGAGAAGTCGGGCATCCTTTGTTGGGGAATCTTTGGAGCAATAGATGAAGGTTTTGCTCTGTCAGGGATGTGAGAGCGCTTGATACGACTAGGCTGCACATTGGAAACACGTTAGCGATTCTGTAGTAGGATGTCTTTGCTTCCGCTCTTGCTGGAGAAGGTACCCGCGGGGATTTGGAATGGCCTATAGATATTATCCTATTTCTTAAAGCCATTAGTAATTGTCTTTTCGTTTTCTGTTCATTTGTAAATAGTAATCACGTTCAAATGCATATGTTCAAAAATAAATCATTGGACGTTTTTGTAAGCAACACACAGAAGTAAAGAAAAACAGATAGTTTTGCACTTTCAAAAGGGATATCTTTGTATTAACTTGAATAAGTCTTCTTTTTTGTACAACGAGACGAACATTCTAGTAAGAGAATGTCGTCATAAAAAAGATGAAAATTGATACAAAGAAAAGATAACTATGTTAAATAATCCCATGGGGTTCCCATTCTGCTATAGTTTTCGTGCCTCTGAGTGTCTTGTCTACTTGTCGCCTCGGCGAAGCTGATTGGATTGATTAGAACTGTTTGAGCTGGTTGGTCGACATTGAGGATTGTCTGCAAGATGATCCAACAGGACATAGTCATACGCTTTAAATCCCTAACTTTTGCCTGGACTGCCCTTTCGGGTTTTCGATCCATCGGGATACCCTTTTTTGCCCAAGTCGCCCTTTCAGGTTTTCAGCTTGCTGGGTGTACAGATTATTTTTGTATTTTATCACTAATTTTTTCCCGAACCTTTTGGTTCGCCGGGATGCCCTAATTTTTTGCTTAGGTCAGTCGACCTAGGGGGTCCTTGTTTATGCGCAGTATCTTTTAACTATGTCCGTATTTACAGGATGTGGAAGGTCGTCGCCATCCATAGTGGTCAAGATCATTGCTCCACCAGAGAATATGTTTTTGATCACAAATGGTCCTTCGTATGTAGGAGTCTATTTTCCCCTGGGATCACCTTGTGGCAATATGATACACTTGATTACCAAGTCACCGACCCGATATATCTGACGTCTGACCTTTTTGTTAAAGGCTTTGGTCATGTGTTTTTGGTACATCTGACCATGACAGATAGCTGCAAGCCTCTTCTTATCAATCAAGTTCAACTAGTCAAGTCGAGTCTGGATCCAATCTTCTTCGTTCAACCCCGTATTCTTCATGATCCTTAGAGAGGGGATTTGGACCTCAATAGGTAAGACAACCTCCATGTCGTATACCAGAGAATAGGGTGTTACCCCAGTTGATGTACGAGTTATGGTACGATACCCGTGGAGAGCGAATGGTAGCATCTCATGCCATTCTTTGTATGTGACTGTCATTTTTTGTATGATCTTCTTAATGTTTTTGTTAGTAGCTTCCACAATGCCATTCATCTTTGGCTTGTAAGGGGAAGAATTGTGATGCTAGATCTTGAATTGCTCGCACAGGGTGGTGATTATAGTGTTGTTTATATTCGTACCATTATCAGTGAGGATCCTCTCTGGGATACCGTATCGACATATGAGATTCTGTTTGATGAACCGGGCGACAACATTCTTAGTAACAGAAGTGAAGGAAGCTGCCTCAACCCACTTTGTAAAATAGTCGATGGCCACTAAGATGAAGCGGTGTCCATTGGATGTTGTTGGATTTATTTCCCCAATCATATTGATTCCCCACATAGTAAAGGGCCAAGGAGCCGTCAAGACATTCAGATGAACCGGAGGGACGTGCACTTTATCAGCATAAACCTGACATTTATGGCAAGTCCGAGAGTGTTAATAGAAATCTGCCTCCATGGTAGACCAATAATAGCCTCCCCGTAGGATTTTCTTGGCCATCGTATGCCCATTGGAATGGGTGCCAAAGGTGCCTTCATGTAGATCATCCATGATCTTTTCTGCCTCAACTTTGTCCACGCATCGAAGTAATACAGAGTCATGATTGCGTTTGTACAAAATGATGTTACTAAGGAAGAACTTAGCCGAGAATCTTCTTACAATTTCTTGTCATTAACTGAAGCTCCTTCTGGATATTCTTGAGACTCGAGATACCTCTTAACTTCATGGAACCAAGGTTGGTCCATTACTTCTTCAGTACCGATCTCGTGACAGTAGGCTGGTTCATCCATCCGCTCAATGGTGATCTGAGGAGCCTCATTATCCCAATTAAGTTTAAACATAGATGACATTGTAGCTAGTGTGTCTTCTAGATGATTTTCTTCTCGCGGGAAATGCTCGAAGGTAATCTTCTCAAAATATGGCAGCAATGTCAAAACATGTTCTTTGTAAGGGATAAGGTTAGGGTGTTTGGTGTCCCATTCCCCTTTGATCTGACTGGTGACCAAAGCGGAATCTCTGAACACAACCAAAGATTTGATCCCCAAATGTATGGTAGCTTTTAGACCAAAGATGCACGCTTCATATTCTGCCATGTTGTTTGTACAATTGAAGCAGATTCTTGCGGTAAAAGGGAGTATGACACCCTTCAGGAGATACGAGTACAACACCAATACCATTGTCAAGTGCGTTGGATGCCCCATAGAAAAACAAAATCCATCGGGATCCTTGTTCAGGTCCGTCATATGGCCTGATCTCTTCATAATTGTTTACTGTCATGATGTCCTCATCTGAGAATTCGAACTTCATGGATTGATAGTCTTCCACAGCTTGGTGAGCAAGGTGATCAGCCAGTACACTGGCCTTTATTGCTTTCTGGGCAGCATATTATATGTCATATTCCGTCAGGATCATCTGCCATCTTGCTATTCTCCCAGAGAGAGCAGGCTTCTCGAAGATGTATTTTATTGGATCCATTTTAGATATCAACAAGGTAGTATGGGTCAGCATATACTGTCTTAGCCGGCGAGCAGCCCATGCCAGAGCGCAGCAAGTTTTCTCGAGCAGTGAATATCTTGTTTCACAGTCGGTAAACTTTTTGCTCAGGTAATAAATAGCATGCTCTTTTCGGCCAGACTCGTCATGCTGCCCCAACACACACCCTATTGAGTTTTCTACAACAGTCAGATACAAGATCAATGGTCTTCCCTCGACGGGTGGTAACAACACATGAGGCTCTTGTAAGTATTCTTTGATTTTTTTCAAAAGCAATTTGGCATTCGTCATTCCATTTGACTACTTGATATTTCCTCAATAATTTGAAGATTGGTTCACAAGTAGTTGTCAGGTGAGAAATGAATCTGGTAATGTAATTTAAACGTCCCAAAAATCCTCTGACTTCCTTCTCGATACAAGGAGAAGGCATCTCTTGTATTGCTTTAACTTTGACAGGATCAACCTCGATACCTTTGTTGCTGACGACAAAGCCTAGGAGTTTACTAGACCGTACCCCGAAAGTGAATTTATTTGGGTTCAACCTCAGCTTGTATTTCTTCCGCCTCTCAAACAGCTTCTGCAAATGATCGAGATGCTCTTCTTCTGTTTGATATCTGGCTATCATATCATCCATGTATACCTCTATTTCTTGATGTATCATGTCGTGAAACAGAACTACCATGGCACGCTGATAGGTTGCCCCAGCATTCTTCAGTCCGAATGGCATGACCTTATAGCAGAATGTGCTCCACTGTGTAACAAAGGTTGTTTTCTCCATATCCTCAGAGGCCATTTTGATTTGATTGTAGCCTGAGAAACCGTCCATGAAGGAAAACACTTTGTGTTGTGCCGTATTATCAACCAGAATATCAATGTGGGGTAGCGAGAAGTCATCCTTGGGGCTTGCCCTATTCAAATTTCTGTAGTCCACACACATTCGCACTTTTCCGTATTCTTAGGCACGGGAACAACATTGGCAACCCATTGGGGATAAGAGGTGACAGCCAAGAGTCCAACATTGAGTTTCTTCATGACCTCCGCTTTAATCTTTTCTGACATATCAGGCCTCATGCGGCGAACCTTTTGCTTTACTGGAGGACAATCCTCTCTTGTAGGCAGGCGTTGTACCACAATGTCTATATCAAGCCCCGACATGTCTTCATATGACCAGGAAAAGACCTCAACATAATCGTGCAGCAACTGAATCAGACGCTTTTTGACACTGGGTACCAGATTGGCACCCACCTTGACTTCTTTCTTGTCTTCTTCAGTACCTAAGTTAACTATTTCCACCGGCTCTTCGTGAGGCTGAATGGTCCTTTCTTCCTATTGCACAACCTGGCCAATTCCCCTGGTACCTCACAATCTTCCTCACCTTCGTCTTCGGCTTGGTAGATCGGATTTTCAAAGTCACAATAGGCCATAGCAGAACCGTTACCCATGGGATCCCGAGTGGATGTAGATCTTCATTTTAATATGTGAGTGTGTGTAAGAGCATAGCTACCTTTGAAAGAAATAAAATGTAAGAAAGAAAGACAGAGAACACAAAATTTATATGCAAAAACGTCCATGATTCATTAATGACATATGAGAATGAAGTGACAACCCTCACAAATGGACCATTGTGCCTCGGGTAAGACACAAGGTTTTAAAAGTCTGAGTTGTTTAAATATTACAAGCCTGGAAACATTAAAAGACAATTACTCTTGAATAAAAGAAAAAGGAATGAAATCCTTGGCCTCCCAATTGTTGAGCCCTCCGCTGATGGTTGGAAAAATCCACTCGTCCATATCACAACTGCCATCATTGTCTTCTACTGCATTGACCCCTTGATTGCTGATGCGCAAAGGTGGTCCCTCGGTGCGAGAACTTCGAACAGCTCTTTGGGCCTCTGTAGTGAATCCCAAATCAAATTTGTCGGACTTGTAGGGGATATCCAGGAGTTGACCCCAGATGGTACACCCGCCTTCTTCAACTGCTGCTCTAGCATCTTTCAAAGAGGCCATATTCAGTGGAGGTCTGGTAATCTTCGGGACTTTAGGAGTAGACCTGGTTGCCGCGACTGTTTCTAGAACCTCCTCAAAGTTCTGACACGAAGTCTCAATAAATTCATCATCCATTTCAACATACCTGAAAGAGTTCAGGTGGCTAACCATGTACTCCTCCTCCCCGTGAACTGTGACAATTTTTCCTTTGATCGGGTATTTTAGCATCTGATGCAAGGTAGAAGTGACGGCACCAGCACCATGGATCCAGGGTCGACCCAATAAACAGGAGTAAGACGGGCGGATGTCCATTACATAGAAAGTTGAATCAAAAGTCTGAGTTCCAACTTTTATGGGGATATTAACTTCTCTGTGCACTGTTGTTGTACCCTAAAATTTTCCCTCTCATTTTATCAAGATTCTCCTCACAAGACTTCTTGGACTCAAGACCAAATTAGGGTTTGCTCAGCTCAAGACCTCTCCTTGCACTAATGACCTGAAATTAGGGTTTGAATTTGCACAGATATTTTGGGACCATCAATTCCTCATGTGACTTTCATGCTTCATGTTGGACCTCTAAGATTGCTCATACCAAGTTTCAAGCCTTGAATCAAATTTTTGCCCAGTCAATTGGACAGTTGACCTAAAAATCAATTGTATTGGGGAAAATGTCAATTGTGGCCAATTTACAGTCAAACCTCATAATTTTTTATCCACATCAACATTATAGACTCATATGAACCATTTGATCAAGTTTGGACCACAACTCCTCAAGAAATTTGATCAGATCATCAAAAGGGCAAAATGGTCAAAATTAGGGTTTTGACTGTAGAAGGGCAACTTCTGATTTTTCACCTAGCCAATGGCAAATTGGGTTCAAGCATGGTTTCAAAGACTCAATGGCATCATCTTTACCTAATCATAAGGTTCAAAATATCTCAAATGCATTGGATTGACAGATGAATTTTCTAGTCAACTGATCAAAAATCAACTGTACACTGAAAAGTCAAACTTTGACTTTTTGGTCAAAATCAAGTGCCAAGGGTCATTTTTCATCAAGATGTGTCAAAACATGAAAATTGTTCACCAAGAAACTTAAATTTGGAAATTAGGGTTTAAGTTTGAAAATTTTCATAACTTGGAAATTTTCTAAGTTATGAAAATTTCTTATTTTTTCCCAACTTTTCCCAACTTTTTCACCATGATGCAATTGAATTCAAAGAAAACTTCCAACATGAAAGTTGTAGTCCTCCGTAAAATCTACAACTTTTATTCACAAAGTTTTCCCAAATGATTCTTGGATATCAAGTTATGATTTTGTGAATAAGGGTCCATAAACTTTTTAACTTAGTGAAATTTTGCCCTAGTTTAGGCAGATTTTTAATCTAACTTCATGGCAACTTTTCACCTAGTTCCAAGTGGAATATCAAAATGAATTTCAAAATGGATTGTAGATCATGTTACAAGCTTTCCAAAATGTCAAAGAACTCTCTAAGATCATTTGTGGTTAGGGAGAATCGAAGGAATGAAAATGGCAAATCATCACTTTTGTCCAAGGCATTTATCACATTGGTTCAAGTTGCAAATCAGTTTGAATCATGCTTGTACTTGCATTACAGGTTCTAATCATTTTTACACTCAAAAATTGAATGTAAATACATTGGACAATGGCTTTGTTCTGAGCTATGGAGCACTGCACAAGGAATTATTCCAAAAATGGCATAAAGGTAACAATGCTACTTTGATAAAGCCTGCTTTTTGCAATTTTGTATTCCTTGAGCATTGAACCTGATATTTGGTTGCAAACAATATCTATGAACATCAGGAAAAGTGTACCAACCCTCTACGTCCCACGAGCTAGCAAGTACAGCCTTTGGCAAGTCACTTCCAACTTTTCTTCAAAAGCGAGTAAACTTGCAAAAGTCCACACCACTTGTGTATCTGATAAAACCAAGCCTTGGCATTATTCTAGACAAGTTCAGCATATTGTAACAAGCCTAAAACACGATTGTACAACCTCTCAAACACCCTTAAACACAGAAAACACCATATCTGCCCAAAACATGGTAACTTCTACAAACACCAAGCCATTTCCATTTTTCCTCGTGCGTTTTGCTTGAAACCACTTCAAACACATTCCCTACATCACACCTAAGTTGTCCAAGCCTTTGTTTAGCAACTGTAACCTCTGTTTCAAGGATCACCATTTTCACTTTGAAGCTTTGCAGGTTGAATTCTACAGGGAGATTCAGGCCAGTTCAAGGTAAGCTGAGCATTGGGATAGCTTGAGGGAACTTCAAGCAAGCTCACACGACCTTCAGGCCTCACTCAAAGTTACTACATTGCCATATCCAAACTCAACTAAACAAGGTAATTTTCAAAGTTCTATCTCCTTATTTAGGCATCATTAAGCTTAGGTTTGTGAAGCAAAAATGTAGTCTTTAAGTTGCTTGAGCTGTACATATGCATAACTTCCATTTATATTGACTGAGCTAGGAGTATTTGATAGTTGAAGTTGCTGAAAATTTTAGGTCAGAAATTAGGGGTGATAAAATTCTTCTTGATCTTTGAGAGTTAGGTCATGTTTTTTATATCAATGGAATCGTGACTAAAAATGCTACAAGTTTCATGTTGTAAGATTTCGTTTTTGTGCACGTATGTGAGAGATACTGGTTGAGGAAGAAACGTGTGCATAGTTGTTGTACAGAGGACAGGGATGAAGTCTGGCTTGGGCCTGGCGCTTGGGCCTGCTTCTTTTGGCACCCCCCTTTTTACTTTTTGCACCCCCTTGATCTTTTTCTTTTATTTTTTATATTTTCTTTTATAATTTATATTTTCTGACTTTATTTATTTTTTCTACACATTTAAAATCACAAAAATATATTTTCTTAATTTTTCACATTTTTATTTTATTATTTTTATTATTTTTGGCATAAAAATAGTTTATTAAATAACAATATACTTTATTTTCTTAAATAAAATTGTAAATAATATTAAAATACTTAAATATTTTATTTTATTATATTATACACATAAAATATTATTTTCTCACATATTTTAATTTTTAACATTTTTGTACATATTTTTATTATTTTCTTAAACAAAAATGGACAAATAAATAATTAGAAAAACAATATTTCTTTTAAACAAAAATTAGGGTTTTCACCCTTTCAAAAATAATCATTTTATTTTCTTATTTTTAAGACATAAATAAATTTATTTTCTCATACATAAAATTATTACAAAAAAACATTTGTGCATATTTACATTTTATTGCATATTTAAATACTTGTTTATTTATTTATTGTTGTATAAATTCAATTGGGTTGTAATAGTAAATTAGGGTTTTATTTTGAGCAATATCCACCTATTCAAACTTGTACCCTCCTCCCCATAATATTGTTGTAATAGTCTAGATTTATTTTACGCATTTTATTACTTTCATATGCCATGATAGTAAATTAGGATTTTGTAGGCAAAGACCAAAAATCAAACAAATAGCATGACCTAAATACAAGACATAAATGCATGCAAAATGATAACATAATGCACACAAGCATCTCTAGGGTTTCACCCACTTGGTTGCCTTAAAATGGCCATGGTATACATGCTAGGTATCTTGGCAAAACAAAACAAAAACAAAAGATCATAGTCCCTCGACGACGCTATCAAAATGTTGCCTAAAAACAAATGATTGTAGTCCCTTAAGCATGCTAAGATACTTGGCACCATTGCTATCATGGTCATACGATGACCCACGCCCGTCCCGTTTAACATCTAAAGATATGGTTGTTTACCAAATACAATGGTAAAACAACAATGTCAAAGGAATAAAAATGTGTAGGAAATACTTTTTGAGTAGGTAGATACTCCTAGTTACTTGATTAATTTGCAAACCATCCTTTCTATTTTCAAACAAACACACACAATTTCAAAACATTTTCAAAACAACTTTCAAAACATTGAAACATTTTTCAAAAGACAAACATCTTTGTATACATTCTTACAAACAAGAATCATTACAAATATTGCCAAAATGATGGTCTCTTTTCAAAATACTTTCAAAACCACACAAAGCACCATTTCAAACAATTGGAAAAGCAAAGCAAGTGATCTAAACAAGTAACTAAGAGCCCATGGAAAACCATGGATGAAAAGGGTGCTAGCACCTTCCCTTTTCATAATCTACCCCCCGAACTCAAGAAAACATCTCAAAGGTCTTTCCTGTGCTTTTTGACCTTTCCTTTTGGATAAAATAAAAGTTGGTGGTGACTCTTGCTAAACCGAAACATTTGTGAACACAAACACAAAACCTCAAGTCAGTTCTCCCACCGTATCACAGAACTGGCGACTCTGCTGGGGAAGTAATATAAAAGTGGGGTTACCTTAGGGGTTTAGATCACCTTTACATGCTTATCTTGCTTGACTTGTATGCTTTACACTTTGGTTATATTGTTTGGGTTTGAATCCTCTACCCGGATTTGGGAAACATTCATAGGTAAATAGAAATACGTTGTGGAAACTGTGCGGGGTATACCGACATGGTCTAAGCAATAGCTATATTAGTGTGACATATTTGTGGGTACCGGTAGCCTTTGAGTCAATCAAAGAGAATACGGGGCCGCTGAGTGATGTCATGAAGCACTAATGGACTTTTAGAACCTTTACTTGACCATCTTGGCCTTTTAGGATGTAGTGAGATGACCAGCTTTGGTGCAGTCCGAAGTTGATAGATACTTGATACTACACTCATTGAGGGTTGTTTTCTTGGAATATTTCGGTCGCCAGTAAAGTGGATAAACTGAAACAATGAACACATAAAACAATCCAGTGATATTGAGCTCCTTAGAACCCGATTACTATTTATAGGACAAGTTGAGCCAACTAAACTTCAAGAGGGTACTTACCTATGAAACCCCATGGAAGCCTAAACTAGGAACTTTTGTGATTTTCTTGTATATATATACTTGTGCATAACATCATGAACATCATGAAGCATCATTTGCATCCACTAACCATTTCAAGGATTTTGAATCTTCATCTTTGTTCCTGTTTTGTAGGTTATGGATTCCCTTCGCAGGAAAACTATTCAGGTCAATCTTGTGAGAATTCCTCCACAACTCAAGGAGCTTGCTTCCAAGATTCCAGAGTATTCTCCATTCACTGAGAGACATGGTCAACTTCTCAACTTGGTCAACTCCAACACAGAGGAAGACATGGTGAAAGTTCTCTTCCAGTTCTTTGACCCCCTACACCACTGCTTCACATTTCCTGATTATCAGCTGGTGCCTACTTTGGAGGAATTTTCTCAAATCTTGAGGATTCCTATTCTACATCAAATACCTTTCAACGGTACGGAAAGAGATCCAAATCCTGAAGATGTTGCTCAAGCCCTGCACTTGCAACCATCAGATGTCACAGGTCATTGGGAAACCAGAAGTGGTGTCAAGGGTTTCTTAGCAAAGTTCCTGTTTGAGAAAGCTCAAGAATGCTGGAATTCTCTAGACCTACAAGCTTTTGAGGAGATTGTAGATCTTCTCATCTATGGGTTGGTCTTGTTCCCAAACCCTGACCAGCTTATAGATGTGAATGCTGTCAAAATCTTCATGGCTCGTAACCCGGTGCCTACATTGCTTGGAGATATCTTACACTCTTTTCACACTCGAACATTGAGGAAAAGAGGTGTTCTCATGTGTTGCACTCCTCTATTGTCAAGATGGTTTATTTCTCATCTTCCCTAATCAGTCTTGAAGAATGAGCAAGGTTTGAGGTGGTCACAACGGCTGATGACTCTTACACATTCAGATGTTCATTGGTGTTCTCGATCCAGAGAAAATGTTATCATCATCGACCGTTATGGGGAATTCCCTAATGTCCCTCTACTTGGAATTAGGGGAGGCATCACCTACAACCCTTGCTTGGCTCTGAGACAATTTGGGTATGCCCAAAGGGATGGCCCACATGACATGCTGATTCCATACTTGGTTTTTGACTTCGACAACGACGATCAAGGACTTCGACAAAGGATCATCCGAGCTTGGAGGATGCCAAACAAGGTAGACAGTAAGACCTTAGGACACAAGAATTCTATCCCCTTGAGTCTTACCTCAAGTGGGTACGAACCCGCGCCCAAAGTCTTATGATGCCTTACCCCTACATTCTCCCTGTGATTATAGAGCCTGTTAAGGAAGGAGAGGTTCCATACACCCTCCTATATCCTGACATGCCAACATCACTCGAAGATCTGCAAAGGAGTTGAATACAGCTCAAGGGAGAACACGATACTTTTGAAGCCCAATTCTACGCCAGCGAGAAGAAGGTTTTCGAACTTACTCGTCAACTTCACGAAGAGCAGACTCTCAACACCTACATTGCACCAAAGAGGATGCGCAACGTCTTTTTACCTTAGAATTTTGTATTATTTTGCCCATGGGGCATTGATGTACTAATAATTCTATTTTATTAATATGACGTGTGTTTCTTTTTTGTTTAAAACAAATTTGAATTTTTGAATCCTTAAATGCATTACATGAATACATATCATTCATCATATGCAAAAACAGGTCTTCACACCAAGTTTCCTCATCTCTCTGTTGTTTATTTCAGCAAGATGGATATTGAACAAACGGTTAAAGACTTACAAGCTCAGAATTCACAATTCCAACAGCTACTCATGACCTTGGCTAAGGGGCAGGAGGAGCTCAAGACTTTACTTGAGAAGGAAAAAGAGAAAAAGAAGAAGAAGAGAGTTGGTGTGGCTACCTTGGGCATAAGATTTGAAGGTTAAGCCAGAAGGGTCCTAGATTTTCCATCAACCTCTGAGGAAGGAGAGAGAAAGGGTAAAGAGACTGCAGTGCCTTCTGATTTTGAAGCTGAAGAAGAGGAAGAGGAGGACTACTCAGAACAACAGTATCCTCCTGCAGATGACAAATACAAAAATCTGGAAGAACGTCTGGCAGCCATGGAGATACAGAGAGTGCCTGGGCTGGACTTTGAAGAGTTAGGGTTGATTTCTGGAATTGTAATCCCTCCTAAATTTAAAGTACCTCTGTTTTCTAAGTACGATTTGGTGTCTTGCCCAAAGATGCACCTACGATCTTATGTCAGGAAAATTCAACCACATTCTTCTGACAAAGACTTGTGGGTCCATTTCTTCCAGGACAGTTTGTCGGGGACGTAGTTAGATTGGTTCTACCAGCTAGAGAGGTCTGATGTACATAATTGGGAGGACTTGGCGGACGCCTTCTATAAGCAGTATCAATATAATGCGGACTTAGCACCAACTCATACTCAATTACAGAGTATGGGCATGGTCTCAAATGAAGGTTTCAAAGAGTATGCCCAGAAATGGAGAGACTTGGCGGGACGAGTACAACCACCTCTATCTGAGAGGGAGCTAGTAGACATGTTCTTGGGGAATCTGTCAGGGCCTTTCTTTAATCACCTAATAGGAAGCTCTTATGCGGGATTCACTGAGTTGATTCTAACTGGTGAAAGAGTTGAAGCCGGAATCAAGAGCGGTAAAATTCAAAAAGATGCATCTACTTTTGCTGCCATCAAAAATACTTTTCCAGCAAAGAAAGAAGTGTCAGCTTTTTACTCCTAAAGAGGTCGAGGAAGAGTTGAGCACCGGCCAGCGGTGGGGGCCGTAATGATTCAGAAGTCTGCAGCTGATCAGCCCAGAAACAATTAACCAAGAACCAACCAAGCAAGGGTGGAAAGGCCTGTACGGCAATTCACCCGGATAAACATGACTCCTGCTCAGGTTCTACCCTATCTCTTGAAGTTAAACCTTTCCAGTCTGAAAGAGGCCCCGAATAATCCGAATGCAGCTTCTCCTTACTACCATTCAAATGCCAAGTGTACTTATCATTCAGACAGCCTGGGGCACGACACCAACAATTGTTGGGCCCTCAAGAATAAGATTCAGGATTTGATAGACGCTAAAGAAGTTGAATTTGACGCCCCTAAAAAGCTGAATGTAATCTCTGCTCCAATGCCAAAGCATGGCCACAATGCCCATGTTGTTGAAGAGGATCTGTTTGTTGCTACTGTTGATGATTTGATAACTCCGCTACCGATAATCAAGTTGAATATGCTAAAGGCTGGGATTTTCCCAGGTTGTGGAGAAGATTGCTGCCTTTGTTCATCCTTACCAACCGACTGTCCATTATAGAAGTTAGGCATCCAACGCCTAATGGATAACCAAGAAAACCTTTTTGAAAAGACTCATGTTACACCGAGTCCTGTCAATGATGTTTCAATAATAACCATATCCGCCAATCTTTCCAAGGTCTCCAAAAGACCTGTTAAGATTACATTTGCTCTGAAGATTGCACCTTTGAAGATAACCATGCTCGGGCCCATCCCGTACAAGTCCGAAAAATCAATACCGTGGAACTATGGTGGAGATATTTACTACCACGGTATTAAACAAATTGAATTAACTGAAGAAAGTTCTGATGAAGATACTTCCGACATTGGAAACATTGCTGGAATGAGCAAAATCACCCGCAGTGGAAGAATTTTCTCTCTAGAGATTGCCCCTCCAAAGGCAATCTTTGGACCCTCAGCTGCTCATAAGGTTACCCCTGCATCGGTAAACATATCTGCGAGAACTCAAATTATTGAAGAAGTTGTAACTCTTGTGGTTGTCCCCTCTACTGCTACTAATGATAGAGGGAAAGGGATCCAAGAAGAGCCCATCAGGACGAGGGCTCAGCCATTGGTCATCCCTGAGACCTCCCAAAAAGAAATGGAAGAGATTTTGAAAATAATCAAGAAAAGCGATTATGATGTTGTGGAGCAAATGGGGAAAACCCCCTCAAAGATCTCAATGTTGGCCCTGCTGCTTTATTCAGAAGCTCATGCTAAAGCTTTTATAAGATTCTTGAAGACGGCCCACGTGCCACAGGAAACCTCCGCAGATCTGTTCTAGGAATGTGTAGCTAGCTTAACAGCTGACAATGGTCTAGGATTCTCTGATTCCGATTTAACATCTAAAGGGAGAAAACATAATGACGCGCTACGTGTCTCGGTGGAGTGTAGGGGAACCACCCTAGCTCATGTTTTGGTTGATACTAGGTCGTCTTTAAATGTCTTGCCGAAGAAAGCCTTGGATAGACTGGATTGTGAAGGCTTAACTTTGAAGCCCAGCAATATAATTGTACGAGCCTTTGATGGTTCTAAAAGGATGGTCCACGGGGAGGTGGATATCTCGATTAAAGTGGGAACTGAAACTTTCAACTTCATATTCTATGTGATGGACATCCGTCCTTCCTATTCTTGCTTGTTGGGAAGACCCTGGATTCACAATGCTGGAGCCGTCACTTCTACTCTGCATCAAATGCTCAAGTACCCTGTCCATGGGAAAATTATAACTGTTCATGGCGAAGAGGAATACATGATAAGCCATCTAAATTCTTTCCGCTATGTAGAATTGGATGGTGAATTCATCGAAACCCCTTTTCATCATTTTAAAGAGGTAGCTCAGGAGATTGCGGCAACCAAGACAGTGTCTTCTGTACCCATGATTACCAGACCTCCGCCTCGGATGTCATCTCTCAAAGATGCAAAGGCTGTGATTGAAGAAGGAGGAAGCTCAATCTGGGGGCAACTTCCATACTTTCCTTACAAATCAGATAAATTCGGCTTGGGGTTCACTTCTTCTGCTCAAAAAGATGTACGTCGTGCCCGTGCTGGAGGGCCACCAGTGAAGATCACCCATCATGGAGTCAATGCTTTGGAGGATAGTGAAGAGGAGAGCAACTCGGAAGACTGGATTTTCCCTATTGTTGACGGAGGATTGTGCAACTGGGAAGCAAAAGACTTTGTTCCGATTACTTTCATACCACAATAATTTATCTTTCAAACATTTCTATTGGTTTGTAATAATTCTCAAACAATTCATACACTTTTAACCTTGTGCCTTACCCGAGGCACATAGGTCCATTTGTAAGGGTTTGATTTTTCATCTTCATATGCCATTTTAATGAATCATGGACGTTTTCACATATAAACTTTCGTGTTCATTATCTTTCTTTTTACATTTTATTTGTTTAAAGGTGGCTATCCCTTACACACACCCACACTCACAAATGCAGGTACCCTTCCATTCTGGATTCCATGGGTAACAATTCTGCTATGGCCTTCAGTGACTCTGAAGATCTGGTATACCATGTCGAATATGAAGGTGAGGAAGATTGTGAGGTACCGAGAGAATTGGCTAGATAGCTACAACAGGAAGAAAGGGCTTTTCTACCTCATGAGGAGTTGTTAGAGACAATTAACTTGGGTACTGAGGAAGGCAGAAAAGAAGTCATAGTGGGTGCCAACCTAGAGCCAAGTGTCAAAGAGCGCCTAGTTCAGCTGTTGAATGAATATGTTGAGATCTTCGCCTGGTCTTACGAAGACATGTCGGGACTCGATACAGACATTGTGGTACACCGTTTTCCCACAAGAGAAGACTGTCCACCAATCAAACAAAAAGTCCACCGCATGAGGCCCGACATGTCAGAAAAGATCAAAGCAGAAGTTATGAAGTAGTTAAATGTTGGGTTTCTTACTGTTACTTCCTATCCATAATGGGTTGCTAACATTGTGCCCGTGCCTAAGAAGGACGGAAAAGTCAGAATGTGCATGGATTACAGAGACTTAAACAGGGCTAGCCCTAATGATGATTTCCCACTACCGCACATTGACATCTTGGTTGACAATACAGCTCAGCATAAGGTATTTTCTTTCATGGACGGATTTTCAGGTTACAACCAGATCAAAATGGCACCTGAAGACATGGAGAAAACTACTTTTGTTACACAATGGGGTACGTTCTTCTACAAAGTGATGCCATTCGGACTGAATAATGTCAGGGCAACCTATCAACGCGCCATGGTAGCTTTGTTTCATGATATGATACATAATGAGATAGAGGTATACGTAGATGACATGATAGCCCGATCACAGACGGAAGAAGAACACCTCGACCATTTGCAAAAGTTATTTGTCAGGTTGAAGGAGTACAAGCTCAGATTAAACCCTAACAAGTGCACGTCGGGAGTCAGGTCCAGTAAACTCTTGGGTTTCATTGTCAGCAACAAAGGCATCGAGGTTGATCCTGCCAAAGTCAAAGTTATACGAGAAATGCCTGCTCCTCGCACTAAGAAGGAGGTTAGAGGTTTCTTGGGACGCCTAAACTACATTGCTAGGTTCATTTCTCACCTAACATATACCTGTGAGCCAATCTTCAAGCTGTTGAAGAAAGATCAGGTAGTCAAGTGGAATGATGACTGTTAAGTTGCTTTCGATAAAATCAAGGAGTATTTTCCACCCATCAAAGGAAGAACGCTAATCATGTATCTGACAGTTTTGGATAATTCAATGGGGTGCGTATTGGGCCAACATGACGAGTCTGGTCGAAAAGAGCATGCCATTTATTACCTTAGCAAAAAGTTTACCGACTGTGAGACCTGATACTCATTGAGCGAGAAAACTTGTTACGCTTTGGTATGGTCTGCTCGCCGGCTAAGGCAGTATATGTTGACTCATACCACTTTGCTGATATCTAAGATGGATCCAATCAAGTACATCTTCGAGAAGCCTGCTTTGTCTGGAAGAATAGCTAGATGGAAAATGATCCTGACCGAATACGATATACAGTACACGACCCAAAAAGCTATAAAGGGAAGTGTACTAGCTGACCATCTGGCTTATCAAGCTGCCGAAGATTACCAATCCATGAGGTTCGACTTCCCCGACGAAGACATTATGACATTGGACAACATTGACGATTTCAGGCCATATGACGGACCTGAACACGGATCCCGATGGACCTTGTACTTTGATGGTGCCTCCAATGCACTTGGCAACGGTGTCGGTGCGGTACTCATCTCCCCACAAGGTTGCCATACTCCTTTCACCGTCAGACTTTGCTTTAACTGCACCAACAACATGGCAGAGTATGAAGCTTGCATCTTTGGACTCAAGGCTGCTATAGACCTAGGAATCAAATATTTGGTTGTGTTTGGAGACTCAACTTTGGTCATCAGTCAGATCAAAGGAGAGTGGGTCACTAAACATACCAATCTCATCCCTTACAAAGAACATGTCCTGACATTGCTACCTCATTTCAAGCAGATCACCTTCGAGCACTTCCCGCGAGAAGAAAATCATCTAGCAGATGCTCTAGCTACAATGTCATCCATGTTTAAACTTAACTGGGATAGTGAGGCTCCCCAGATCACCATTGAGCGGATGGACGAACTTGCACATTGTCACAAGATTAATACCGAAGAAGTAGTGGACCGACCTTGGTTTCATGAAGTCAAAAGGTATCTCGAGGCTCAAGAATATCCTGAAGGAGCTTCAGTCAACGACAAAAAGTTCTTAAGGAGATTCTCTGCCAAGTTCTTCCTGAGCAATGAAATCTTGTACAAGCGCAATCATGATTGCATTCTGCTCCGTTGTGTGGACAAGATTGAAGCTCAACAGATCATGGCTGAACTGCACAATGGTACCTTTGGCACTCACTCTAGCAGGCATACGATGGCTAAGAAGATTCTACGGGAAGGCTATTACTGGTCTACCATGGAAGCTGACTGCTATCAACATTCCCGGACTTGTCATAAATGTCAAATCTATGCGGACAAGGTACATATACCTCCAGTTCCTCTCAATGTCTTAACAGCTCCTTGGCCATTCGCTATGTGGGGAATCGACATGATTGGAGAGATCAAGCCTACAACATCCAATGGACACCGCTTCATTATGGTGGCCATTGATTACTTTACCAAATGGGTCGAAGCAGCTTCCTTCGCATCCGTCACAAAGAATGTTGTTGCCCGCTTCATCAAACAGAACCTCATTTGCCGGTACGGCATCCCCGAAAGGATCATCACCGACAACGGTACAAACCTTAACAACACTATGATCACCACCTTGTGCGAGCAGTTCCAGATTTAACATAACAATTCATCTCCCTATTGGCCAAAGATGAACGGTGTTGTCGAAGCTGCGAACAAAAATATCAAGAAGATCATACAAAAGATGACAGTCACCTACAAGGACTGGCATAAGATGCTACCATTTGCTCTACACGGGTACCATACCACAGCGCGTACATCAACTGGGGAAACACCCTATTCTTTGGTATACGGCATGGAAGTTGTTTTGCCTATTGAGGTTCAGATTCCCTCCTTGAGAATCATGAAGGATGCAGGTCTGAGTGAAGACGATTGGATTCGAACCCGACTTGATCAATTGAACTTAATTGACGAGAAGAGGATTACTGTTGTTTTCCATGGTCAGACGTATCAGAAACAGATGATCAAGGCTTTCAACAAGAAAGTCAGATGTTAGGCATATCAAGTAGGAGATCTAGTGATCAAGCGCATCATCTTGCCGCAAAGTGATCCCCGGGGAAAATGGACTCCTACTTACGAAGGACCATTTGTAATCAAAAACATCTTTTCTGGTGGGGCAATGATATTAACCACCATGGACGGTGACGACCTGCCGCACCCTGCGAATGCAGACATAGTCAAAAGATACTACGCATAAATGACCCGCTAGGTTGACACACCTAGGGAAAAAAGGGCATCCCAGTGAATCGAAAACCCGAAAGGGAGGTTCAGGCAAAAGTTAGGGATAAACAAAAAAAATCTGTACACCCGGCAAGTTGAAAACCCAAAAGGGCGACTTGGGCAAAAAAAGGGTTTCCCGGTGGATCGAAAACCCGAAAGGGAGGTCCAGGCAAAAGTTAGGGAATTAAAGCGTATGACTATGTCTCGTTGGATCACTTTAAGGACAATCTCTTCACAGACAAGCTTCGGGCTTCTGATCAACTCAATCATCTTCGGATGAAGCAATGAATGGACAAGATATTCAGAGTTACGAAGACTATAGCAGAATGGGAACCCCATGGAATTTTTACACATAGCCATCTTTCTTTGTATAATTTTTTATGACAACATTCTCTTACTAGGATATCTGGCTCCTTTGTACAAAATACTTACACAAAGTTAATACAAAGATACTTCAAAGTGCAGAAAACTATTTGCCTTTTATTCTTTTTACACTTGTGTTTTATTTGAAAACATCCAATGATTTATTAAGGAGCATATGCATTTGAATATAATCATTGTTTACAAATAAACGAAATGGGAAAGAATAATTACTGACAGGTTGAAAGTATAGGAAAACGTCTTTAGGCTATTCCAAGAGAAATCCCCTGCAGTACATCATCTAGATCCTCAGCGGAGATAAAACCTTGAAATACATATCCCCAGTGGAGTTATAATTTAAAACCCTTAATTCCCATCAGAGTTAAAACTTCAAACTCCAAATCCCCAGTGGAGCCAAAACTTTGAACTATAGACCCTCAGCGAAGAGGAAACCTTCTTCCCCAGTCGAGTCAAGATTTCTAACTATCAATCCCCAGCGGGAACCATTCAGTTTTCCCCAATTTCCCCAGCAAGTTGTCTTGAAGCCTGGAAGTCAACTAGATAACAGTTAACTTTTGTCTTATCCCCAAACTAGGATAATTCCCCAGTAAAGTGGCATACAACCCCAACTCCTGAGCTTTTTCCAAGCAGGAATAAGCTTTGTTCCCCAGAGTCCTGAACTTACTCTCCAGCAGGATAGCTGCTCCCCAGCAGTATAGCTGCTCCCTAGCAGTATAGCTACTCCCCACAGAGTTTTTACTCCTCAGCAGAATGAAGATTCTCATTCTTGATTCCCCAGTAAAATTGCCAGGGTCTTCATTACTCCCCAGCATGATGTCACCAAAGTTTTCATTGCTCCTCAACAGAATGAAGATTCTCATTCTTAGTTCCCCGCAGAAATCATCAGAATTTTCCTTATTCCCCATCCGAGTAAGGATTCCCATTATTTAACCCCCAGTAGAAGTCTTCAAAGTTCTCTGGATTTCCCAAGCAGCTTGCTCAAGCAGTTTGACATTACTCTTACAACACATTTTGTCAATACTCCAACTTCAAGACATGAAGGATTCTCACATCCCCACAGAAGTTGTCAGGGATTTTCCATCCTCAACATTCACCAAGGATTTCTCATCCTCAGCAATCAAAGATTTTGAATCTCCAACAGCGGTCAAGGATTTATTTTCCCCGGCAGCAGTCAAGGATTTCATTATCCCCAGCTTTCAAGGATTTATCTTCCTCGGCAATACAGCTAATCAGCTTACATACGCATACATTACATTCATATATCATAAACATTGATAAAACATATTTTATTGCATCATACATTTCATGCAACATAACTTTGTGTTTCAGCTAACATTTTACCTTTTTCAGGATAAGATTAATTGTTATCATTAACAATATTCAAAGATTTCAGATACAGTACGGATACACTCCAGACACGGAAGTCATTCTGTTACTCGTTCAGATCCCTTATTCAGATACAGTATGGATACACTCCAGACACGGATGTCATTCTGTCACTCATTCAGAATTTAAAGTCAAGATACAGTCCAGATACGTTCCAGACACGGTTGTCATTCTGTCACTCATTCAGACTTCAACAATTATGATACATATTAGATACGCTTCAGACACGGAAGCCATTCTATTGCTCGTTCAGATTCAGCTATCAATTTCAAGTTCAGATACACTCCAGACACGGAAGTTATTCTGTCACTTGTTCAAGATTTTAGTTATAGTTCAGATACACTCCAGACATGGAAGTCATTCTGCTACTCATTCAGACCTCAACTTCAGATACAGTCCAGATACGCTCTAGACACGGTAGCCATTATGTCACTCATTCAAATTTTTCCCCAGCTCAGATACACTCCAGACACGGAAGTCATTCTGTCGCCTATTCAAGATACAGTCCAGATACGCTCCAGACACGGTTGCCATTCTGTCACTTATTCTGACCTTTTCCCCAGCCTAGAGATGCTCCAAACACGGACGTCATTCTGTCGCTTATTCAGATTTCATATTCAGATACAATACAGATACACTTCAGATGCGGAAGTCATTCTGTTATTCAAATACAGTTACAGCTCGGACACGCTCCAGACACGGACGCCATTCCATTGCTCATACAGATTCAGTCTCCAGATACAGTTCAGATACGTTCCAAACGCGGATACCATTCTGATACTCATTCTTTTGACTTACAACACGCAGTTCAACAAACATTCTTGATGGCATCTACAAGCCCATCTCTGACAAGATTCTGTCACCTCTCCAAATGGCATCTTTAAGCCCATTCCCTCAACTATACTTTGACGAGTGCAAATTTACAGGCACTCTAGTGTCCAATCATCTTTTACCTTTGAGTAACGAACGACAAAACTCGCCAATCTAACTTTTCAGGTTCAATAAGATTGAACAGGGGCAGCTGTTATACCCCAAAATTTTCCCTCTCATTTTTTTAAGATTCTCCTCACAAGACTTCTTGGACTCAAGACCAAATTAGGGTTTGCTCAGCTCAAGACCTCTCCTTGCACTGATGACCTGAAATTAGGGTTTGAATTTGCACAGAGATTTTGGGACCATCAATGCCTCATGTGACTTTCATGCTTCATGTTGGACCTCTAAGATTTCTCATACCAAGTTTCAAGCCTTGAATCAAATTTTTGCCCAGTCAATTGGACAGTTGACCTAAAAATCAATTGTATTGGGGAAAAAGTCAATTGTGGCCAATTTACAGTCAAACCTCATAATTTTTGATCCACATCAACATTATAGACTCATATGAACCATTTGATCAAGTTTGGACCACAACTCCTCAAGAAATTTGATCAGATCATCAAAAGGGCAAAATGGTCAAAATTAGGGTTTTGACTGTAGAAGGGCAACTTCTGATTTTTCACCTAGCCAATGGCAAATTGGGTTCAAGCATGGTTTCAAAGACTCAATGGCATAATCTTTACCTAATCATAAGGTTCAAAATATCTCAAATGCATTGGATTGACAGATGAATTTTCTAGTCAACTGATCAAAAATCAACTGTACACTGAAAAGTCAAACTTTGACTTTTTGGTCAAAATCAAGTGCCAAGGGTCATTTTTCATCAAGATGTGTCAAAACATGAAAATTGTTCACCAAGAAACTTAAAATTGGAAATTAGGGTTTAAGTTTGAAAATTTTCATAACTTAGAAATTTTCTAAGTTATGAAAATTTCTTATTTTTTCCCAACTTTTCCCAACTTTTTCACCATGATGCAATTGAATTAAAAGAAAACTTCCAACATGAAAGTTGTATTCCTCCGTAAAATATAAGACATTTATTCACAAAGTTTTTCCAAATGATTCTTGTATCTCAAGTTATGAATTTGTGAATAAGGGTCCATAAACTTTTTAACTTAGTGAAATTTTGCCCTAGTTTAGGCAGATTTTTGACCTAACTTCATGGCAACTTTTCACCTAGTTACAAGTGGAATATCAAAATGCATTTCAAATATGGATTGTATAGCATGTTACAAGCTTTCCAAAATCTCCAAGAACTCTCTAAGATCATTTGTGGTTAGGGAGAATCGAAGGAATGAAAATGGAAAATTATCACTTTTGTCCAAGGCATTTTTCACATTGGTTCAAGTTGCAAATCAGTTTGAATCATGCTTGTACTTGCATTACAGGTTCTAATCCTTTTTACACTCCAAAATTGAATGCAAATACATTGGACAATGGCTTTGTTCTGAGCTATGGAGCATTGCACAAGGAATTATTCCAAAAATGGCATAAAGGTAACAATGCTACTTTGATAAAGCATGCTTTTTGCAATTTTGTATTCCTTGAGCATTATACCTGATATTTGGTTGCAAACAAGATCCATGAACATCAGGAAAAGTGTACCAACCCTCTACATCCCACGAGCTAGCAAGTACAGCCTTTGGCAAGTCACTTCCAACTTTTCTTCAAAAGCAAGTAAACTTGCAAAAGTCCACACCACTTGTGTATCTGATAAAACCAAGCCTTGGCATTATTCTAGACAAGTTCAGCATATTGTAACAAGCCTAAAACACGATTACCCAACCTCTCAAACACCCTTAAACACAGAAAACACCATTTCTGCCCAAAACAGGGCAGCTTCTGCAAACACCAAGCCATTTCCATTTTGCCTCGTGCGTTTTGTTTGGAACCACTTCAAACACATTCCCTAAATCACACCTAAGTTGTCCAAGCCTTTGTTCAGCAACTATAACCTCTGTTTCAAGGATCACCATTTTCATTTTGAAGCTTTGCAGGTTGACTTCTACAGGGAGATTCGGGCCAGTTCAAGGCAAGCTGAGCATTGGGATAGCTTGAGGGAACTTCAAGCAAGCTCACACGACCTTCAGGCCTCACTCAAAGTTGCTACATTGCCATATACATACTCAACTGAACAAGGTAATTTTCAAAGTTTTATCTCCTTATTTAGGCATCATTAAGCTTAGGTTTGTAAAGCAAAAATGTAGTCTTTAAGTTGCTTGAGCTGTACATGTGCATATCTTCCATTTATATTGACTGAGCTAGGAGTATTTGATAGTTGAAGTTGCTGAAAATTTTAGGTCAGAAATTAGGGGTGATAAAATTCTTCTTGATCTTTGAGAGTTAGGTCATGTTTTTTATATCAATGGAATCGTGACTAAAAATGCTACAAGTTTCATGTTGCAAGATTTCATTTTTGTGCACGTATGTGAGAGATACAAGTTGAGGAAGAAACGCGCGCATAGTTGTTGTACAGAGGACAGGGATGAAGTCTGGCTTGGGCCTGCTTCTTTTGGCACCCCCCTTTTTACTTTTTGCACCCCCTTGATCTTTTTCTTTTATTTTTTATATTTTCTTGTACAATTTATATTTTCTGACTTTATTTATTTTTTCTAAACATTTAAAATCACAAAAAATATTTTCTTAATTTTTCATATTTTTATTTTATTATTTTTATCATTTCTGGCATAAAAATAGTTTATTAAATAACAATATACTTTATTTTCTTAAATAAAATTGTAAATAATATTAAAATACTTAATATTTTATTTTATTATATTATACACATAAAATATTATTTTCTCACATATTTTAATTTTTAACATTTTTGTACATATTTTTATTATTTTCTTAAACAAAAATGGACAAATAAATAATTAGAAAAACAATATTTCTTTTAAACAAAAATTAGGGTTTTCACCCTTTCAAAAATAATCGTTTTATTTTCTTATTTTTAAGACATAAATAAATTTATTTTCTCATACATAAAATTATTACAAAAAAACATTTGTGCATATTTACATTTTATTGCATATTTAAATACTTGTTTATTTATTTATTGTTGTATAAATTCAATTGGGTTGTAATAGTAAATTAGGGTTTATTTTGAGCAATATCCCCCTATTCAATCTTGTACCCTCCCTCCGCATAATATTGTTGTAATAGTCTAGATTTACTTTACGCATTTTATTGCTTTCATATGCCATGATAGTAAATTAGGGTTTTGTATGCAAAGACCAAAAATCAAATAAATAGCATGACCTAAATACAAGACATAAACGCATGCAAAATGACAATACAATGCACACAAGCATCTCTAGGGTTTCACCCACTTGGTTGACTTAAAATGGCCATGGTATGCATGCTAGGTATCTTGGCAAAACAAAACAAAAACAAAAGATCATAGTCCCTCGATGACGCTATCAAAATGTTTCCTAAAAACAAATGATCTTAGTCCCTTAAGCATGCTAAGATACTTGGCACCATTGCTATCATGGTCATACGATGACCCACGCCCGTCCTATTTAACATCCAAAGATAGGGTTGTTTACCAAATACAATGGTAAAACAACAATGTCAAAGGAATAAAAATGTGTAGGAAAGACTTTTTGAGTAGGTGGATAGTCCTAGTTACTTTATCAATTTGCAAACCATCCTTGCTATTTTCAAACAAACACACACAATTTCAAAACATTTTCAAAACAACTTTCAAAACATTGAAACATTTTTCAAAAGACAAACATCTTTGTATACATTCTTACAAACAATAATCATTACAAAGATTTCCAAAACGATGGCCTCTTTTCAAAATACTTTCAAAACCACACAAAGCACCATTTCAAACAATTGGAAAAAAAAGCAAGTGATCTAAACAAGTAACTAAGAGCCCATGGAAAACCATGGATGAAAAGGGTGCTAGCACCTTCCCTTTTTATAATCTACCCACCGAACTCAAGAAAACATCTCAAAGGTCTTTCCTGTGCTTTTTGACCTTTCCATTTGGATAAAATAAAATTCGATGGAGACTCTTGCTAAACCAAAACATTTGCGAACACAAACACAAAACCTTAAGTCAGTTCTCCCACCGTATCACAACTGTCCTCTTAGAACCATCAAAGGCCCTTACTATGATGTTGCTAGGCTTTAAGGTGAGTCCCTCGCAGTCCAGTCGATCGAGATCATTTTTAGGCAAGACATTCAAAGATGAGTCGGTACCCACCAGAATATGGGCAAGCATGGTGCCCCTGCATTCAATGGAAACATGCAAGGCATCGTTGTGCTTCCTTCCCTTGGAAGTTAAATTAGCGTCGGAAAAGCCCAACCCATTATCAGCAGTTAGACTAGCCACACAATTCTCAAATTGGTCGATGGAGGTTTCTTGGGGTACGTGGGAAGTCTTGAGAAACTTTACCAAGCTTTGGCATGGGCCTCAGAACACAAAAGTAAGGAAAACAATGATATCTTGGAGGGGGTCTGCCCCAACTGTTCTACAATGTTGTAGTCACTTTTCTTGATTATCTTCAATATTTCTTCTATTTCCTTTTTAGAAGCTTCAATGATGATCTTGGGACGCTCTCCCGCTTGGACAGGCTCATTCAAGACCTCTTTCCCCCCTTGTCTCGGTAGCAGGGATAACAATAGGAGTATCACTAGGAGTGTTGGTAGGAGTGGTAGTGGGAATGATCACAGGAGTAGCAACGGTTTTTGGAGAAATCTCAGGTGAGAAGACTCTTCCACTTCGTGTTATCTTACTGGTCCTAGTGATATCATCAATGTCAGGATCAGCATCTCTCGCAACTTCCTCTTTGATAGCCAACTGATCTTGCTTGACGCCATAGTAATATACGTCAGCCCCATAGTCCCAGGGAACAGCTCTATTTGAAGAGTATGATGTTGGTCTAGGCATAGTGGTGATTAGAGGTGCAGACCTTGTTACAGATGTAATCCTGAGGGGTCTTTTGGTGGAGACCCCGGGAGGATTGTTGGAAATGGTGATTATCGAGACATCTTGATAAGAAGTTCTGATAAGTGGAATCTTTTCAAACAAGATTTCTTTTCTAGTCATCAGGCGTTGAACGACTATCTTTAGTAACAAACAACCATTTGGTAGAGACTTGCATGAGTGACAATTCTTATCACAGCCTTGGAACGGGCCGGCTTGCAACAGATTTTGTTTAATGGTCAATAGAGGAGTAGTTAAGTCATTCACGGAGGGGACAAAACGATCATCATCAATGGCGTTGACACCCTGACCATGTCTGGGCATTGGCGCTGTTATTACATTAGGCTTTTAGGGGGATCAAACTCAATCTCCTTCGCATTGATAAGGTCTTGTACCTTATTCTTCAAGGCACAACAGTCGTTTGTATCATGCCCCGGGCTTTCAGAATGATAGGCACATCGAGCGTTCGAGTATTAGCGAGGAGAAGCAGTGTTGGGGTTCTTGGGAGCTTCCTCTAAAGTTTCCAGATTGGTCTTCAAAAGGTGCGGCAAGACCTGGGACATGGTCATGTTGATCCGAGTGAAACGTCTCATGGGCGCTTCTGGCTTGCGCTGATAATTTTGTTGTTGATTTGGCACAGGATTAGAAATCATAAAAGCCCCTACCATCAGGCGACGTTCAATTTTGTTTTGATTCCTATGGTCATATGCAGCATTGACCTCCTTCTTTCCAACAAAGGGTTTCTTCATGATACTCGAGGATGCATCTCTTTGAATTTTGCCACTTTTTATACCGGCTTCGACCCGCTCACCAGTCATAATTAGTTCGGTAAATCCAGCTGAGGAACTTTCGATCAGGTGGTTGAAGAATGGACCTGATAAGGTGCCTAGGAATATATCCACTAATTCTCTGTCAGATAGAGGGGGTTGAACTCTGCCTGTGAGATCCCTCCATTTTTGGGCATAGGTTTTGAAACCTTCCCCTGCACCCATAGACATGCCTTGCAATTGCGTCTGAGTTGGAGCTAAATCAGCATTATACTGGTATTGTTTATAAAAGGCGGCAGCCAAATCTTCCTAATTGCGAATATTGGTCCCTTCCAACTGATAGAACCAATCCAACTGCGTCCCTGACAAGCTCTCTTGGAAAAAAATGCACCCATAGATTCTTATCATCTGTATGGGGTTGAATCTTTCTGACATATGACCTTAAATGTAGCTTCGGGAAAGAGACACCATCATATTTAGCGAAAGTGGGGACCTTGAATTTCTGCGGGATGACAACCCCTAAGACAAGTCCTAACTCTTCAAAATCCAATTCGGGTACCCTCTGGACCTCCATACCATTCAAATGATCCTCTAACTCTTTGTATTTATTATCAGCAGGAGGATATTGTTCCTCAGAGTAGTCAGGTTCTTCCTCTTCTTCGGATATTGGGTTATTGTTCACTTCCTTGGTCATGTATTCTTGATTATCTCCTTCGCCCGATGATGCTGCAAAGTCCAAAGTCCGTCTGGCTTATCCTTTGAACCTTCTTCCCATGATCACAATACCGGTTGGTTTCTTCGCTTTCTTCTTCTTCTCTTTGGCCAGTAGAGTCTTCAACTCCTCTTGTCCTTTTGTCAGAGTCAAGAGCATATGTTGAAACTGGACGTTCTGCGCCTGAAGATCTTTCATTGTCTGTTCAATATCCATCTCACTGAAATAAACAGTAGAAGGATAAGGAGACTTGTTGTAAGAAATCGGTATGATGTTATGATGAATGAAGATGAAATATGCAAATGATTTCAAGGAAATTAGAGATTTAAATTTGTTCAAACCAAAAAGGAACACACGTTATATTAAATCTAAGTTTGAATACATCATGCCTTTTTGGGCTATATAATGAAAGGGATAAAACACAACAACAACTCCTAAGACAGAAAGGTCGAACGCATCCTCTTTGGAGCGATATAGGCGTTCAGATTCCGCTCTTCATGAAGCAGTTTGGTGAGTTCCAGAACCTTCTTCTCACTGGCGTAAAATTGGGATTCAAAGGTGTCTCGCTCTTCCTTCAATTGAACCCAAGATTTTTGCAATTCTTTGAGAGAGGTAGGCATGTCAGGATGAACGACAGTGTATGGAACGTCTCCTTCAACAACATGCTCTATGATAACAGGGAGGATGGAAGGATAAGGCATCACGAGTCTCTGAGCATAAGCCCGTACCCACCTAAGGTAAGGCTCGAGAGGGATAGAGTTTTTGTGTCCCAAAGTCCTATTGTCCACCTTGTTCACCATTCTCCAAGCTCGTGTAAACCTCTGGAGATAACCTTGGCCTTCTTGGTCATAGTCGAACACCAGACCTTGAATGAGCATCTCATGAGGTCCATCTCTTCGGGCATACCCAAACTGTCGAAGAGCTAAGTAGGGATTGTAGGTGATACCTCCCCTAATACCAAACAAAGGGACGTTAGGGAATTCCATACAGCGGTCAATGATAGAGATGTCTTCCAAGGATCTTGAACACCAACGGATGTCAGAATGGGTGAGGGATATCATCCTTTGAGACCATGTCAGTCTTTGCTCGTTCTTCAATGATGATTGAGGTAGGTGTGAAGTGAACCACTTAGCGAGTAAGGGGATATAACACAAGAGAGTACCTTTTTTCTTCATGGTGCGGGTATGAAGGCAATGCAAAATATCTCCTAGTAAGGTAGGTATGGGATTGCGAGAGAGAAAAACTTTGATGGCATTAACATCTATAAATTGATCCGGGTTGGGGAACATAACCAAACCATAAATGAGAAGAGCCAGGACATCTTCAAAAGGTTGGAAATCCATGTCGTCCCAGAATGAACGAGCCTTCTCCAATAGAAACTTGGCAGGAAGCCTTTAACCCCACTTCTTATATCCCAATTGGCTATGATGTCGGCTCTCTTCATATGCAAAGCTTTGGTGATGACTTCAGGTTTTAAAATCCCTTCTAGACCGGTGAATGGTATCTGATCAAGCACGGGCACCCCTAAGAGTAGAGAGAACTCTTCCAGTGTAGGTACCAACTGATAGTCCAAGAAAGTGAAACAATGATGTACGGGATCAAAGAATTGGAATAGTACACACATTATCTCTTCTTGGAAACTGGATGTAGCCAAACTGAGTAGTCGACCATATTTCTTGTTAAAAGGAGAATCCTCTGGCACTCTTGAGGCTAACTCTTGAAGCTGAGGGTGTGCCTTTACAAAGCTGATTCGGATGGTGTTTCTTCGGACGGAATTCATGACCTACAAAACAAAAACAAAGATAAATTTCTAAATCCTTGAAATGGTTAGTGAGCATGCGTATGATTTTTATGATGTTATGTACAAGTAAGTATATACACACAACAAACAAATCCCTATGTTTTAGGCTTGCATGGGGTCTTATAGGTAAGTACCCTCTTGAAGTATAGTTGGCTCAACCTATCCTAGTAATAGTGATCAGGTTCTAAAGGATCTCAATATCACCGAACTTTCTCTTAGTCATTGTCTCATCATAAACAATCTTTTCTTGCAACCGAGATATCCCAAAAGTCTAGCCTCAATGAGTGTAGTATTGATTATCTCACTACGTCCTAATGGCCAACTTTGTTCAATTAGGGTTCTAAAGTCAGTTAGTGCATCATGACGCCACTCAGCGGCCCCGTATTCTCCTCGATTCACCATGAGGGATACCGGTACCCACAAATACGTCACACTAGCATAGCCATTGTTTCAACCATGTTGGTCTAGGCCGTACAATTTCCACAATCTATTTTTATTTACCTAAAAAGGTGTCCCAGATCCGGGTGAAGGATCAAAGCAAGCCCAATACAAAGAACAAAATATAAAGCATGCAAAGAAACAAGTAAAAAGTGATCTAACCCTAAGGTAACCCCGCTTTTAGAATATTCCCCAGCAAAGTCGCTAGTTCTGTGATACGGTAGGAGAACTGACTTGATGTTTTGCGTTTTGATCCCATTTGTGCGGATAGCAAGAGTTGCCACAGACTTTTCTTTTATCCAAAAGGAAAGTTAAAAAAGCACAGGAAATACCTTTCGAGATTATTTCTCGGGTTCGGGGGGTAGATTATGAAAAAGGAAGGTATTAGCACCATTTCCATCCATGGTTTTCCATGGGCTCTTAGTTACTCGCTAGATCACTTGCTTTTGTTTGAGTGTGTTTGTGGTGTGGGTTTTGAAAGTATTTTGAAAATGTCTTTGCAATGGTTCTCATCTCTATAAGAACGCGTACAAAGTTTTATTTCGAATAATAGTTCAAAGATGTGTTTGTGGAATGTGTTTTTGAAAGTGGTTTTTGAAAAAATGTTTTGCAATGGTTCTCGTCTCTATAAGAACGTATACAAAATGTTTTGTCTTTTCAAAAATGTTTTGAGACGAAAGTGTCGGTGTAAAAAGGTTTTTTCCGCGAGCAACCAAGTAACTTGGAACGAATCTACCTACTCGAAAGGTCTTAAATGTTCTCTTCTTCCTCCTTTGGATGTTGCTATCTTACTATTGATTTGGTAAGAAGCCCCATCGTTGGATGTGAAGGGACAGGCGCGGTATATTTGTACAGTCATAGAAAGCAACTTGTGATATGCTTTAGCAATTTTCGTAAGGGGCTAAATCTTTTTACCGAAGGCAACATCGAGGGACTACGATCTTTTTTATCAAAAGTGTTTTGCTAAAGCGTCCCATATTTGAAGGACATGACTGTATTTCTGAGGCAACGAGTGAGGTTACCCTAGAGGTGCGTGTGTGAAATAGTGTGTTTGATTCAAGTTATTTTGTCTTTTGAAATTAGGTTATCTAGCGATTGATTTTGAATCTTGCCATACACGCCTAATTACTATACAGTAATAAGTAAAACAGTAAAGTGCGGAAATTGAAATTCTACGCTACTACAAAGCTTCGGGAATGGGGGTACAAATTAATGAAGGGGGTCACAATAAGAAATAAACACTTAAATCACACAATACAAGTCCAAACCATTAAATAATTATTTAAGTTAAAACTCTTTTCATTTGATAAAATTAATTAATAATTTAATTAATAATGTCAAACAAAAATTATTTTAAAGTTAATAATTATTTAAAACAAATATTGATCTTTTTGCAACTTTAAATATGTGCTAAAATATAAAACAAAAATCAAATAATTAAAAATAATAAAAAAAAGATATACAGATATAAGGGAAAAGTTTAGAAATGGGCCTTCATTGGAGCAAATCTGAGGGTGCAAAAATAAATTTGGTTGGCCCAAATAAAGGGAAAAGCCCAAAGCTTCTGGCTGATCAGGTGCAGCAGTCTTCAGGAGGTGCACCACGGGCGTGCTCCTGTGGTGTGCTAAAGAGTATTGATTGATGATGATATGAATCAGACGGAGGGATGATGAGGGTGCACGAACTATTAACATGGGAATACAAGCGCAGGATCTCTCAGGGTGATTAAGGGGTGGTGACAAGTGTCACCATCGGATTAGGCATTATGATATAATTAACAAAACAAAAACAAATTAAGTGAAACAACCAGCTCATAACTCACTTCTATTTCTCTCTCTTAACACGATATTCTCTCTTCTCTCTTGTTGGGAGCCTCCACCGGAGAAAACATCCTGGCTGCGCCAGAAATCGCCTTACGGTAGTGACGACGACAGCGCGACTCCGATCCTCACTTTTCCTACATGAATCTAATCGTCTCTTCTTTCTAACTGCTAATCCAAAGTTATTTTTTGTAGATTCTTAGCCTATAACCCTAGATCTAAAAAGGGGTGAGCAGAACCCTAAGTCAAACATGTGACCAAATATCAGTGATTTATGATGAAGGATGCAAAATGGAAAGAAAAAAAAGAACGAAAAGAAAAAAGGGAAGACGGAGGCCGTGGTTTTTAGATCCATGAGCTTCTAAACTTTTTTGAAGTTTTTCTTTCTGGTATTATCTGAGTATCTTGATTTCTCTCTTCTTCTGAACTTGTGGTATTAGATTATTTTGAAAGGATCTTTTTTGAATGGAATGGGAAATGACGATGATGATTAGGGTTTGGCTTACTTGATAGCTTGCTATGATTTTTGTGAGGGTTCTTGCAATTTCTGAGATTTATATGTAGCTTTGTATCTTCTGAATGGATTCTGAGGAGGGGAAAATGATGAATGAAAATTTGGCTTTTTGTTGTTTGTTTGAGTTATTGGTTCACTGTGAATCTTTGTTTTTTGAGTTGTTGGTTATTCTTGCTGGTTTTCTGAGTGTTTGTTTTGGACTAGAGATTTGTGGAAAAATTTTGACTCCCTGTAGTTGGTGATTCTCGCTGATTCTCGTTGGCTTTTTGTATATCTTATTCTCTCTTGTTTTTTGCCCTTTGGTCATGTGTTATAGTGACTGAGAAGTCAGAAAAATGGAGGGAAGGTTTGATGAGTTTTTTTGAATAAAGTTGGTTTTCTAACTTTGGGCTTTAGAGTGCATGTTATGCTTTCCCATTTTAGTGCAAGTTTTGGCGCAGGCTGTAGCAGGGCTGTGTTTGCAGCCAGTGATAGTAGTTGGCTTGGCAATTTGGACTATTTGTGGCCTAGGTGATACCTTTCCAAAACTTGTCTCTTGCCCTCTTCATATTTTCATGAGATAAAGCAATCTTTGCTTATTATATATTTTTCTGAAGGGTTTGCTAACTTAGGAAAATGATGAGGCTGCTTTAGGCTGTTTGAGCATACTTGCTGTAATATTTTGCTGCTTTATTTCTTTTGGCTTGCTGTCATTTGTTGCAGGTTTTTTGTTGGCCCTGTTTTTGTACTTGGCAATTTCGTTTTGTTGTTGTTTGCAGCCTTGGTTCTGCTGTGGCTCTTGCATTTTGTTGTTGTTGCTTGCTGTTTTGGTTTTCTGCTGCAGTTTTGGGCAGTTTGACTGGATGATTGTTGGTTGTTGTATTGGGCAGCTTGCTTTGTAGGCTTGGTTCTGCTGTGGCTTTTGCATTTTATTGCATTTAGGCAACTTGTTGTCTGTTGTTGCTTGTTGGCAGTTTGCTGTTTGTTGCATTGTTGGCAATTTTTCTTTTCCTTTTTCTTTTGTGAACCAAGAAAGGCAATCTTTCTTGTGATTTGCAATTGGGGAGAGGGATTATGATAAAACAAAATCAGACAAAAATTATGATTCCTATCTGCAAACCCTAGTGATGAATTAGGAGAAAATTTGCTTGAAAACTCCTTGTTTAAACTTCATTATTTATGTGCTAATCATATCTTCTTTTTCTTTGATTTGTTTCATGAACGGCAAGCGAGACTTGGATGCCAACGAAAATTGGATTGATTACTTGAAGATAAAGATGAAGACCTGAAGAAGAAAACAGAAATTCTCTTTGTAAACTTGAGATTCTTTGTAAACAAGACAAACAAATTGTAAATTCATTTGTAATGTAATAATATCAAACATTTGAATAAATTTTGGTGTAGTAGAATTTATTGTACAAAACTTGCAATCCTTAATTGAATACTTTGGATAAAAAATATTGGTTTGGTAAATTGCATTTCAAGCAATCACAAAATGATCAGATAAATCATGTATTTTGCATTCTTAAACAAAATAAATGTTTAAGAGCTCAAATCCAATTGATTAATTGAATCCACAATCATGGTTGTTTAAATGACAGTCTTAATCTTCACATCTTGTCCAAATCAAGTTTGCGTTTAAAATGAACTCGCGTGCCTATGTTTGATAATAAAAAATGGAATTTCATTGCCAAACAAACATGCTTCGGGAATATCTGTCAATCTTTAAATAAACTGTGATTAAGAACATTTGAAGTCAACAAATGCCTTGCGATGATTTGATAATTTTAAAGTCTTCCAAACACAATTTTCCTTCGATTCTTTGAAGATAAACCCGTGAGTGACATCACATATGACCATGGACAGAAATAATCGTCTCAAGGTCTTGTAATTTGAAGAAATCACAATTCTTAGAAGTCAGATGACTGTTATTTGAAATTAGGTCAAAATTCATGATGCGACTTCCAACGCATTTGAATTTTTGGTGATCTTCTTCGCGTAATCAGTTCTTGATTTGTGAAGAGAAATTTGAGATAGCATCAAGGAGAATCATATGCAAGAAAAACCACTCAAAAAATATTGAATAATGAAGAAGTTACGATCGTTTGAATTTGTTCTCGCAAAAAGGGAAATTTTCAAGTCGATGTAGTCTTTTTCAGTTATCTGGACCATTGATTGAGCAAACTTGCACTGCGAGGTTTGAAAACTGACTTAAACAAACTTGAGGAGACATGAATACCTGTAAAGACCAATTGAAACCTTGAAGACTCCATTTTATTTGAGAAATGCAAAACCCTAATTGCTGATTTACTGCTTAGGGAGAGAATCTGTCTGATCAACTTTTGAGCCGAATTGAGTATTCGTGAAACCCTAGGATAGTATCTTGAATGAAAAATGGGAGGGAAAATTTTGGGGTACAACAATATGCATATGAACATGATTAACTGTTAACAAATATATGCAAAAGACCAAGAATAAACATTTACTCAGAGCTCTTGGAATTGGGATGACACTCAAGTTGTCCATAAATCCCTATATAATCCCTTTCATAAGGTGATCCCCAGTGAAGTCGCCAGAGCCACTTCTATGAGATTTCCCCGCAGAGTAATCTTCATAATTAAGGGTATATTTCCTGCAATCGCTCTAGCAGGTCCCTCCAACAGATAAAAGGAGTATAACCTCTTTCCCTACAACCTACAGAGTTTCAAATTAGTACACTTCATGGAAAATCTACTCCCCAACTGAGTTGGTCCTCCAAAACTGAGAAAGAAATCTTGCAGAAATCAATTTCCCCAAGAGAGTTTGCTTCCTCAGCAGGGTTTATTTACCCAACAGGGTTTATTTCCCAAATAATTTGCAAATTCCCCAGTTTGAGTCTATTCCTCAGACTAGTACAAATCATTGACAAAATTCTCTCTCCAAAGAAGTCACCACTATCCCCAGAAAGTTACTGCAAAGCCTGGAAACCAACCAGATACCAGTTAACTTTATCTTTCCCAAACGAGTTGGAAGTTTAATCATCTCTTTTATCCCCAGTCAGGGTATATAGGAAATAAATTCCACAGTAGAGCAACGAACGACCAATGTTCCTAAAATCTACTCCTTGGACATAAATCAATGCATCCCCTGCAGATTTTCCTCAAGTAAGCAGACAGGAATCCCCAGTGGAAGCATTCTAGACAAGATTAAAGATACACATACTCTTCATCCCCAACAATATTCAGAGATTTATTTCCCAATACAAATACACTTCAACAATATTGCACATCCATTCATTATAACATATGCATACGAAACGCATGTAGCACAATCTCATTTATTTTGAGAACATCATTACATAATGCATTTCATACATCATGATATTACATACAAATATCTCCTTACCTTTTCAGGAAAGATCAACCAACAGACGAATATCATCAACAATTTTTAAACGGTTCCAGATTAATTCCCGAAATAGGACAGGGCGAATATCTACATGACAAACACTTCCTCCAGACATCTGCTGGTTCAACTTAAATCAACCAAAGATTTATTCTGATTCTTTTCCAGTAGACACTTTTTCTAGTTCAGTTTAAATCAACTAATGATTTTTTCTGATTCTTATCCAGTTAAAAACGAATACAGACATCTGTTGGTTCAGCTTAAATCAACCAAAGATTTATTCTTATTCTTTTCTAGTAGACACTTTTTCTGGTTCAGTTTAAATCGACTAAAGATCTATTCTGATTCTTTTCCAATTAAAGACAACACAGACATCTGTTGGTTCAGCTTAAATCGACTAAATATTTATTCTGATTCTTTTCCAGTGAAAGACAAATACAGACATCTGTTAGTTCAACTTAAATCAACCAAAGATTTATTCTGATTCTTTTCCAGTAGACACTTTTTCTGGTTCAGTTTAAATCGAATAAAGATTTATTCTGATTCTTTTCCAGTTAAAGACAAATACGGACATCTACTGGTTCAGCTTAAGTCGACCAAAGATTTATTCTGATTCTTTTCCAATAGGCACTTCTTCTGGTTCTGTTTAAATCGACTAAAGATTTATTCTGATTCTTATCCAGTTAAAGACGAATACAGACATCTGCTGGTTCAACTTAAATCAACCAAAGATTTATTCTAATTCTTTTCCAATAGACACTTTTTCTGGATTAGTTTAAATTGACTAAAGATTTATTCTGATTCTTTTCTAGTTAAAGACAACACAGACATCTGTTGGTTCGACTTAAATCGACTAAAGATTTATTCTGATTCCTTTCCAGTTAAAGACAACGCAGACATCTGCTGGTTCAGCTTAAATCACCAAAGATTTATTCTAATTCTTTTCTAGTAGGCACTTCTTCTGGTTCAGTTTAAATCGACTAAAGATTTATTTTGATTCTTTTCCAGTTAAAGATAATGGAAACATCTGTTGGTTCAGTTTAAATCGACCAAAGACTTATTTTGATACTTCTTCCAATAAATACTTTTTCTGACTCAGATTAAATCGACCAAAGATTTATTCTGATACTTCTCCCAGTTAAAGACAGATAAAAATATCTTATTACTCATTTTAAATCAAGCATAGATTTATTCTAATACTCCTCAAATACAATCAAGCATAGACTCATTCTGATATTTCTTTCAACAGTTACTTTGGATGGCATCTTTAAGCCTATCTTTGATGACTCTCTGTTACCTCTCTAAATGGCATCTTTAATCCCACTCCCGATATAATCAACAAACAGTTTTACTGCATACACAAGCGAGTGCAAATTTCTGGGCACTTAAGTGTTCAATCCTCTTCCACCTTCAAGTCACGAATGGAAAACGAGCCAATCAAACTCTTCAGGTTTAAGAAGATTGAACAGGGGAAACTGTTGTACCCTAAAATTTGCTCTCTCATTTCTCAAAACATTTCTCACCAAATGCTCAAAGGTTCTTAAGAGTTTGATCAGATAAGCTCACCTCCTAAGCATTGGCTCCAAATTAGGGTTTTGGTTTTCTAAAGGACAATTGGACTTTTGATGCCTCAAATGACTTTCATGGTTCATTATAGGTCTCCAAGATTGCTCATACCAAGTTTCAAGTCTTGCATCACAAAATTGCTTAGTCAATAGCTCAGATGACTAAAAATCAACTATATTGGGTAAAAGGTCAACTATGGTCAATCTACAGTCAAACTATATGATTTTTGGTCCCCATCAACATTTTAAGGTCATATTTATCAATTGATCAAGATTTGATCACAATTCCTCAAGAAAAGCATTCAAATCATCAAAGGAGCAAAATGGTCAAAATTAGGGTTTTGACTGAGAATGACTAATCAGTGACTTTTGACCAAGCACATGACCTAATGGTTTGAAGCATGATCTCAAGGATTAAAATGCAACATGTTGACCTAACTTCATGGCTCAAATCATTTCTCAAGATCAATGGAGAGTCAACTGATGGAAAGTCAATTGATACACAAAAATGTTTTGCATTTTGTGTTCATAAATGTTGCGGTAAGCAAGAGTCGCCACCGACTTTTCTTTTATCCAAATTAAGGAAAGGGTGAAAAGAACAGAAAAAAGTCCTTTTCTGGATTTTTTGAGTAAGGGGGTAGATTATGGAAAGGGAAGGTGTTAGCACCCTTTCCATCCGTAGTTATCTACGGGCTCTTAGAGGTTTGCTAATTTTTGAAATACTTTTGTGCTTTGTGTGTTTGAATGTTTTGAGAATGCCTTAGTGCGGCGATTTTCTTTGCGTTTAACTCTTGTATCATTCCTCAAGAGTGTCAACAAAGCAAATGTTTTGAAAATTATTTTTGAAAAGCAGTATTTGTGTAAGTGCAAAAATGTGTTTTTGAGCAAACTTCTAATAGCTATCTACTTTTATACTCGAAAAGGGCCGTTCTTTTCCTGCTATCCTTTAGACAATGCTATCCTACTATTAGTGAGTAGGTAGCCCTATCGTTGGATGTTTGAGGGACATCGAATGGACATTTATAGTCACGAAGGCAACTTGTGGAGACGCTTTAGCAATTTTCTTTAGGGACTAGATCATTTACCGAAAAGGAAATTGTAGGATCACCGAGGGACCATGATATTTTGATTTATGGGTCTTTGCTAAAGCGTTCCTGCCTCATGACTATTTTATTTCTTAAAGGCGGCCAAAGTGGGGTACCCTAGAGGTGTATATATGCAAGTGTGTTATGTTCAGTTATTTTTGTCTTTTTATTAAGTTTGCTAACGTTTTAATTTTAGTCTTTCCATACACACCTAGTTACTAGCAGTTAATATATACAAAAAAATAAAGTGCGGGAGGTATAAATCTAGACTATTACATGGCTTTGGGGAGGGGTATTTACAATGTACAAACAATTGGGGGAAAAAATAAAGAAACAATGAAAAGTCATATTTAAAACTATTACATCCCAAATAACAGTTACATATATATATATATATATATATATATATATATATATATATATATATATATATATATATATATATATATATATATATATATATATATATATATATATATATATATATATATATATATATATATATATATATATATATATATATATATATATATATATATATATATATATATATATATAATGCGAAAAATGAATAATACCCGAAAGAATGAAAATACGTTCTAAAACCTAGTGAGAAAAATCTTTTTTGTGTTGTTTTTAATTTAAGAAAATAACTAATAATTATTCTAAAGTCTATTTAGAAAATTAACTTTAGAAAAATAAACTAAACTCTTTTTGTTGTTTTTTATATTTATGAAAAGAAATATTAAATCTAAATTAAGTCCTAAATTCTAGTTCATTTTAAATTAAGAAAATAGTTAAAATTTAATTAATTAAAGAAATTAATTATTTAATTAAGAAAAATCTATGCCTAATTTTTTTGTGAGTTTTTTATAATTATTATTATTAAAAAAATATTAAGAAATGAAATAATTAAATAAAACAAAAAGAAAAGAGATTGGGCTTGATGGCTGAAGTAGAAAGGGGGTTGCAATTGAAATTTCGCTAAACCTAGATTGTGAAGCCCGAGTCCATCCTTGGATCCAGTGTGGGCAGTACTTGATGATACACGGTATCTCATGTTCTAGACGTCATGCATTCCATGTAATTCCCCTAACTTGCTCTAAGGATATCCAGGAACTCATATACACACATTAGAACATTCAACAATTAATAAAAATAGAGATTCGAATTTGAGATTATACCAAAATGATGATAGCTTGGATCCGGTGATCTGGGACCTTACAAGCTTTGAGGATGGTTGGAACAAGTCCCTGGGAACCTCAAGAGCAATGTATGATTACTAGTTCGGACCAAAAGTACCTGCAAAGTAGGTTTCGAATTTTTACCACTTTTGATAATCTTGCAAAAATGGTAGAGCTCTCTTTAGGCTGTGTAGGTCTTCTGAAATACTTGTTAGATGCTTTTTTATATAGAGAGGAATGAGGAGACAAGAAAACAAAGGTTTAAACAACCTTAAAGCAAACGTTTCAAATCCATGAATGAAATTTGTAACTTTGGCCAAAAACAAGGAAACTTGTTATTTTTTGAATTTGAATGAATGTGGACATGGCTGCACGAAATCTTGGGCTTCAAGGCAAGCTAAAACACCAGCCCAAATGCCAAAACCTATTTCCAATTATTTTATACACTTTATTTTATATTTATTTGAAATAAATTAAAATAAATGTGTACAAAATAAGTTAAAAACGTAAGGCATGGTAAGAGTATTTTTAGAGGTACTCTATAATCTTAGGAATATGTTTTAAATCCAAGAAATTGAGCCCTTGCATTAAAATTTCAAATTTGCTCAATGCATAATTCTTGAAAATTCCCAAATCTTCCCAACTTCGGCAAGCCATAACTTGCTCAATTTTCATCTCATGATGATAATCTTGGACTTTTTGGAAAGCCCATGATGTATACTTCAATCCCTATTTTGATAAATTTTTCATTTGAAGATTTTATCTTGATGTAAATGGTCTTGATAAAAAGTGCCTTTTGTTGACTTTTGAAAATGACTTGTAATGTATAAGCTTGTATCTTTCAAATGGTGCATCTCTTGAAATTGTGGGCTGAAGAAAAGTTGTAGGGAATTGAATCCTCTTCAAAATAATCCTTGGTTGGGGGAAAATGGATAAGGTATGTGAAAGTTATACCTGGTCAAAGTTTGGTTGACTTTTCTTATAGAAACCCTAATTAGCAATTCATGACTTTTGATGAATTAGGAGCATTTCTTGAGGAATCATGATCAACCCTTTATCAATTTATGGATATCACTTAAAAATGTTGAGGCTGACCAAAAACCTTGAAGTTTGACTGTATATAGGCCACTGCTGACTTTTGACCTAATATAGTTGATTTTCAAACATTTGGGCAATTGACTGAGCAAACTTGTAGTGCAAGGCATGAAATTTGGCATGGACAATCTTGAAGACATATTAGGACCCTGGAAAACATTTGAGACCTTTGAAGCTCAAACATCTTGATAAAAATTGAAACCCTAATTAGAGGTTCATTGCCTTAGAAGGAGAATCTGCCTGGTCAATTCTTGGTCATCCTTGAGCAATTGGGAACCTCAATGAGCATGTCTTGAGTAAAATGGGAGGGCAAATTTTGGGGTACAATAGGTATATTGCTCGTAATTGCTTCCTTACAATCAAAACCTTTCACACCTCACACTTTTCAAAAAACTTTTCAAACAAACATTTTGTATACATTCTCAATGATACGAGAATCATTACAAAATTGCCTTACCTTGGCATTTTCAAACATCTTTCCAAACATTACCTTTCAACAAATATTTTCAAAACCAACACTTTGTATAAATTTTTAACGATGTGAGAATCATTACATAGTTTGCCAAACTTATGCGTTTTCAAAATATTTTCAAACTTACACAAACACAAATCATTTCAAAGTGATCAAGCAACTAAGAGCCCGTAGATAACTATGGATGAAAATGGTGCTAACACCTTCCCTTTTCATAATCTACCCCCCGAACTTAAGAAAATTCTCAAAAGGTTTTTCCTTTTCTTTTCACCCTTTCATTTATTGGATAAAAGAAAAGTCGATGTTGCGATCAAACGCAAATCACCCAAGTCAGTTCTCCCACTGTATCACACCCACACTGACTCAGAGACTGAGACAGATAGGAACTCCTTGGGTATTAAAGACCATAGAATATGAAGAGGAATCCCTACAGGCTAGGAATTATGATAGACCAATGGATGGTTGAGGAATCCCTACAGGCTAGGGGTTATCACTTATGAAAGATAAACCCTACATGCTAGGGATTGTAATATACCAAAATTAACCCTTACGGGTTTAGGGATAAGGAAATGGGATTATATGAATGGTATCTTTAGAAGGTAGGATCCTAGTTTTGGCCTACAAATATTTTACCCTCCCCATAAGGTGGTTTCCTTAAGGGTATCATGAATGACACTAGAGGCAAAGGCACAAGGGCCTCCCTTAAGCGGAGCCTCTTTGTAGACTGAAACTTTCGTCTCTAGGTCATGAAAGGTCTCATCACGAGATTTTGGTTTAAAGGTCGTACAAAGAGTCATAGGTGTCATTTCAAAGTCCTACGTCTCAAGAGGATGTCTCTCGAGAGGTATTACTTTTGAAAAATTCCACCGACTCTAGGCAAAGTCATCACATAAACTCATAGGGATGATGTATCCCCTTTGCTAATAGACGAATATTCTTTCTAAGGTTTTTTTTTTGAAAATATTTTGCTAAATTAAAAGCCCACCACAGATATAATAATATGATAAAAAATTAGAAAAATAAATGAATAAATAAATAAATGAGTAAGAAAAACCTAATAAACAAGAAAAACCCTAAAACCCTAAAACGAAAAGATGAGGCTTTTAAACCTAGGGTTGAGTCCCCAACAGAGTCGCCAGCTGTTGCAACTAGTTTTTAAAATCAGAGTCGCCACCCTTAATTTTTATCCTAAGGAAGAGAATATAAAGGAATAACCCTAAAAAGTTCAGATATTCTAGGTTTGACTCGGTTCCAGACGAAGCGAAGGTGTTAGGCACCCCTCATCTACCTTGTTCACAAGGATACTAGGTTTAAAACGTAATATTTAGGAAATAGGGTTTTACTTATTTATTATGGGGAAAAGGGTTTTAATTATTTATTAGGAGGAAAAGGGTTTTAATTTTATATAGGGAAACTCGCCATGATTTTAATCATATGCCTATGTATCCTCTTAGGAGGAATCAGAGTCATATTTCATAGTTCGCGGTTTGGTTGGTATTTTTTATAGGATCATGCAGAATTGCTTTCGAATTTATCCTTGAACCTTGTCTGGGTTTTGAAAAGTGAGTGATTTTAGACGCAGTTCGCGGTTAATTTTGAAAGTAATTCGCCTTAATCCTTTTTCAAAAATATCTTGATTTTGATTACGTTAGTTGAAAAATGTTTTTGATCTTGGTTAGCTATTTTGAGACGTGGAGCGGGGGAGTCTGATACAGTCTCCTCATCACATGGCCAGATATTGGCCGTGTGTCGCTCGCAGATGTAGTAATTTGTGAGTTGCGTGGATTTTAATTGTTTGATTTTGTGGATTGAAAATAGAAGTAGAAGTGAATAATTGAATAAATATGTAAGTGAAAAAATAGCATTAGAGTTAGTAAATATATTTTAAAGTTAATAAAAAAAAGAGTTTTAATTAGTAAAAACTTATTATCCCAATTTGTTAAGTAATTAGTAAAAGGACGGATTTTAAATTTAGAGTTTATAAAATAAATATTGATTATAGAAAAATAAATATTGGTTAAATAAAAAGGATTTTTGTTGCTACAATTTATAAGGAAAGATTAGGTTCTATAATTCAACAATAATAATAAAATATTTTTAATAAATAAAATTAGATCCACATTATGATTTAGAAAATAAAACTTATAATAGATTTAAAAATAATAATTTGATTAATAATAAAAATTATTTAGTTATTTTTAACAAAGGAAAAATTAAGTTTATTGTTTTTATAAAAGATTTATAACATAATTATATTTAGAAAATACTCAATAATACGCCTGATAAAAAACATATTGTACAAATAATAAAAAATAAATAATAAAACAATTTAGAATAAAATAATAAAAATAATAAACACTACAAAAATTAAAATAAACACAAAGGGAATTGTTAATGTTTCTGTTTTTCATTGTAAGAAGACTTGCCTCTTCCTAGTTTTGTATTGTTCTTATTTAGTATTTTTATTCGCCCTAATTTAGTAATGATAAAGATAGTAAAGCTAATTTATCATATAAAATTTTTAGTTTCCTAGTGATTATAGTAACAATTAATATTGAGAAAAAACCAATTCATATAAATTACAATACTTAGACTCACTAGATTAACCATAAGAAATAAAAATTACTGACAACAAAATATTCAAACCATACATGGAAACATTATTAATCACATAAAAGCATTGTGGACGAAATTCCAAAAGCAAAGAAATAAAACTCGAATATTCAAACGAATTAAAAATTGAATTTACATCAAAGAAGACAAAGTTATAAACCTGAAATGTCGTGACTGATTTAAGTTGCTTCCTCTCCTTCTTCTCGGTCAATCCTTCCTCTTTTTTGGTACAAGAGTTTCTTGGGCTGATGGAGGGCTTTTAGGAGATACTTTGTTGTTGTTCTTCGATGTTGTAATACGGTGGGAGAACTGACTTTTGGATTTTACGTTTTATCGCAAATGTTGTGGATAGCAAGAGTCGCTATCGACTTTTCTTTTATCCAATAAAGGAAAGGGTGAAAAGAACAGGAAAGACCTTTGAGAATTTTCTTGAGTTCGGGAGTAGGTTATGAAAAGGAAAGGTGTTATCACCATTTTATCCGTAGTTATCTACAGGCTCTTAATTGCTAGCTCATTTTAAAATGCTTTGTTATTTTGTATGTTTGAAAATATTTTGAAAATGTTTAAGTGCGGCAATTTTGTAATGATTCTCGTATCGTTGAGAATGTATACAAAAATGTTTGTATTGAAAATATTTACTGGAAAGAAGTGTTGGTTTTGGAAAGTGTTTTGAAAATGCCAATGTAAGGCAGTTCGCTTTATAATAACCATTGTATCGGTCCTCAAGAGTATTTATAAAGTATTTTGAAAGTAGTTGTTTTGAAAGTGTGAAGTGTGGAAATTGTTTTAGTTTGTGAGCAAGTGATTACGAGCCATCTACCTACTCAAAAAGTATTTTTTCTTTTCCTCCTCCTTTAGATAGTGCTAACCTTCCATTAGTTAGTAGAGAGCCCTATCATTGGATGTGAGGGACATGTGTGGGTCATCGTACAATCATAAAAGGCAACTTGTAAGACGCTTTAGCAATTGTCGTAAGGGACTAAGATCATTTATTGAAGGTAACATTGAAGGGTCATCGAGAGACTACGATCTTTTAACTGAGGGTCTTTGCTAAAGCATCTAACATTCGAGGGACACGACTGTTTTAATCCGAGGCAATAAGTGAGGTTACCCTAGAGGTGCGCGTGTGCAAAGTGTTTTGATTTCAAGTATTTGTCTTGTGATTAGGTTTTCTAATGATTGATTTTAATCTTGCCATATAAACTTTAATTACTAACAATAATAAGGAAAGCAGTAAATTGCGGAAATTAAATGTCCTATGCTATTACAACGCTTCGGAAGTGGGGGTACAAGTTTTATGAATGGGGGAGGAAAGCAATAAACCCTAATTATCTATTACAAACTTTTGACAATTACATAATTGTATTAGAGCAAAAAATAAACAAATGTGCAGAGATAGAAAGGGGAAAGATACAAAAAAAACCTAAAAATTCTAAGTATTTTAAGAAAATTTTGTTGTTTCTTTGTTTAGAAAAAATTTGAAATGTGAAATAAAAAGTTAGACCTAATTCTAATTTAACTTACAATTTAATTATTTTAAAATAAAATAAGGTGTGATTAAATTAATTAATCTTTATTATCAAAAATTTAAATTAACTAATTAAAGTCTAAAGAATTCTAAGTATTTAGAAAATATTTTTTGGTGTTTTACTTAGAAAAGATATTTGAAATATAAAACCTAATTCTAATTAAATAAAATCAAAGTGATTAAATAAATTAATTTTTAATTGTCAAAAATTAAAATAATTAATTAAAAATCTAAATTTAATTTTTTTATCACTTTTATGATTTTTTCTGATTAAATAAAAATTATTTAGAAAAAGATAAAGTTAATTAAAATTATAAAAAAAATGAAATGGGCATGTGTTTGAACAAGTAAAATATGGGTGTTAGAAAGAAAAAATGAAAGGCCCAAGACAAGAAATTCGTGGATCCTGTATGAGCAACTCAGGGGGCCCATTGTAGGGATGCAATTCTGGGCGTTGGATGGTGATGAACATGATCTGATGATTGAGATGTGAAGACGTACCACGTGCACGCTTGCCTTGCTTATACTGGATCTATAAAGAAAATATGGAAAAATAACATGCCAGGGGCAGGGATCGAACCCATGCCCTAACACACTAATACCTTAACACACACACGCTTATTGCTGGGGCCGCTGTTACATTCGGTGATAAAACAACAATCATTAAATATAATATGAACAACATAACAACATAACTTCCATTTTCAAAAATTCTAACTTCCTTATTTCTCAACCATTTTTAAAGATATAAAAACCAAACTTGCTTAAAATTTCTCAAGGAATCTATGGTATTATTTTCTGAATCCATTGGTACCAAACAGAAACCTAAGTGCTCAAAAAATTCTTATTTCAAAATTCTCATCCCACAATCAATTAAAATGAAAACTAAAGGTATGGTTAGCTCCGTAGACATGATATCTACATTTTTCCTTTAGAAAATAAATGCAAATAATGCTTGTACAGAGATTTCAAAGTTTGAAAAACTTACTTCTTGATGCAAAAATTCAATGTCCTCTACACGACTTCTAGAAGTAATGTGATTCTTGCTTTAGCTTCCTTGGACCTTGGTGAGTATATTGTAACTCTTACTTTACCTTGAGAGGATCTGGATCAGTCTATTCAATTAAAGTTGCAAAGTTGGATTTTAAAAATGGTGGATATTGATAATGGAGTTACAGTGGCAAAACAGGTGTTTGGACCATTTATACATGATGTATATGAAGTGTTTGGATGATTTGTTTGGACAAAAGTCGCAAGGTTTAAGAGATTCAAAGATTTGGACTTCAGAGCTCAAAATGGAGTTTTGAGGCCAATTTGGATTTTGGAGAGTTTGAGGGGTGTTTTGGAGCTGTTAATTCGTGTTATGGCTTGCAAATGAGCTCTATATTTATAGGAAAAGGTTAGAGATAATGAGATGGTCAGGTTTGCAAGTGATAGAGTTTTGGTTTGGTTGAGGTGAAATAACCAAGTTTGTGTGAAAATTGTTGTTCAAATGCATAAATAGGGTGGTTGGTAGGCTTATAGATGTTGCTTCTGAGCATTCATGTTGAGTGTGATCAGAATAAATAAGCTAGAGGCTCAAGGAGTGGACTTTGTGATTAAAGTGATCTTTATGCAAATGGATATGGAACTTTTTAAAATTTCATCCGAAAATGGTATGATCAAGTGGATAAAGCTTCAAATCTTTGTTCAATACACCATAATTTTGTGTAAATCTCTGATTGTGTGGAGATTTAGAAGTAACATGGGCTGAAAAGTGAGATTGAATGATAAGGTTATGAGATTTGCTCTTGAGTTCTTCACAAAATGACTTGAAATTCAAGAATGGATGCCCAACTTCTTATCTTCGAATCTTCTAGCTCAAGTATGATAAAAATGTGTTCTTTGACATTTTGGATAGCTTGAATCAAGATATACATCTTTCATGTTGTGAGTTTTTTCTAAATCAATTTGGATCTTAGTGAAAAATTCCCATAAAGTAGTGACTTTGTTAAGAACAAAACACTTAGAAATTTTTTCTAAGTGTTGGGTAAAAATAATCAGAACTTCATGGGATCATATTTCTTAAATTAGAACTTTTTGAGGATCACCCCACATTATCAAAGTTGTATAACTCATCAATCCCTATAACTTTCATGTTGAAATTTTTCCTTGAATCAACTTGTATCTTGAGGAAACTTGCTTGTGAAGTTAGGTTTTTTTAGGTACAAAACACTTAAATTTTTTTCTAAGTGTTTGAAAATCTTGACTTTTGACTTTTGTTGACTTTTTTATTCTTGATGATCAAGTTTTATAATTTTGAATGTCTTGATGATTCTTGATTTTCGAATTCCAATGTTTGACCAAAAAGTCAAAGTTTGACTTTTGAGTGACTGTTGACTTTTCATCAATTGATTCAAATTTCAACTATCAATTACTTGCATCTTTGGAAATGTATTGAGCCATGTAATTAGGTCAAGATTTTGTATTTGAGTCCTTAAGATCATGCTTCAAGTTATTAGGTCATGCACTAGGTCAACAGTCAATGATCAGTCATCTTCAGTCAAAACCCTAATTTTGGCAATTTTTGACCTTTAATGATTTGAGGGCTTTCCTTGAGGAATCATGGTCAATCCTTTATAAAATGGCGAATATCACCTCAAAATGTTGATGATGACAAAAAGTCTTAAAGTTTGACTGTATGTTGACCACAATTGACTTTGTACCCAATACAGTTGATTTTTAATCATTTGAGCCATTGACTTAGCAAACATGTGATGCAAGACTTGAAACTTGACATAAGCATTATTGAGGATTGAAATTATGGCTGCAGATACTTAATGTCACAATGAATGTTATGACACCGTATCTGACACTCTTCAAGACAGTAAAACTAAAAGTAGTAAATAACACAGTCAATTGTTTACCCAGTTCAGTGTGTAACAACACCTACTCTGGGGGCTATCAAGCCAGGGAGGAAATCCACTATAAGAGACATTAATTCAGGAATAAACCAACCAGTTTATCTCCTTCACTTAAGACCTACCCAATGCAACTTCAATCTAAGTTCACCTTAAACCTGAGTTCCTACTTGTGATCGGTGGATCTGGAACTGACTGTTTAACGCTGGTTCGCGAAATGTCGCGGAAGCAAGAGTCGCCACCGTCTTTTATTTTCTCCAAATGGAAAGGACAAAAGCACAGAAAAATTCCTTATAGAGATTGCTCTCGGTTCGGGAGGTAGATTATAGAAAGGGAAGGTGTTAGCACCCTTTCTATCCATGGTTATCCATGGGCTCTTAGATACTTGCTCATTGTATTTTCAAAAATGGTTTGTTTGCTTTTCAACTGTGGGTTTTAAAAAAGTTTCTTTGAAAATTTCAGTTCGACTCTTGTATCGGTCCTCAAAAGTGTTTGAAAAATTGCTTTCGAAAGCTTTTTGAAAAGGTGTCGGTGTGAAAAGTATTTTTGATTTGTTTTTGAAATTAGAGCAAGTATCTAGAGTCGTCTACCTACCCTAAGGAATTCGTCTGTGTAAATGTCCTTTAAAGTAGTGCCATCCCACCATTGAGAGGTAGGTAGCACCACCGTTGGAGGTGTTCGGGTCAATTCGAGGTTCGGGACATGGTGATCACCAGAGCAATGGGAAGACACCTTAGAAGCTACCCTCATGCCAGGTTCCCGGATCATGAGGACTTACTAAGACATCCTCTACTCGACGATCACCTTTCGAGGCAAGGCAACAGTGAGGCGTACCCTAGGGGTGGTGTGTGATTTGTGTGTCAGATTCATTTATTTTTGTCTTGTCAGGTTATGGGTGATCTATGCGTTTGTTTTTATTTTTTTGTCATTCATTCTTGCATGCATTTATTTAACAGTTAAAAAGATGCGGAAATTAAAAGTTCCTAAACTATTATAAAGGCGCGGGTCCACATCACCAAAATTTAATCCAGGACCCGATTTGACAGAAAATAAAGAAGTAAAGTGCGAGAAATAAAATGTCCGGGTTTACAAGGCTTTGGGAGAATTACATTAATATTAAACGAAATAAAATAAATATGCGAATAAGGATTAAAAACGAGGGCGTTGGACCCTTTTTGCAAATTTAAATTAAATGATGGAATTGATTAATTAAGAGAGAAAAGAAATTGTTTTTTTTTTGATATTTTTTAGTATTTTATGTTTTTAATGGAAAAAGAATTAATTGAAATTAAATGCTAACCCTAATTCTATTTGTTTTTTAGTTTATTAAGAAAACATGTTAAAATTAAACCTAAATTAACCTAATTAATTACATGGTAATTTAATTACAAAAATAATATTTAATAATTAATTATTGTGAAAGAAAAGAAAAAAAGGATAAAAATTGATTAAAACCTAATTCTACCAATTTTAAGTTTATTAAGAAAAATGTTTGAATTAAACCTAATTTTACAAAGCTAAAATTAATTAGTGATATTTATTTACAAAAAATATTAATTAAATAAATATATTTTGATTTTTATGACTTTTCTGTTTTTTACTATTTTTTTTATATTTTATGAAAATAAGTTAAATTAAAGGAATTAATTAAAAAAAGAAATAATTGAAATAAATAAAATAAGGAAAAGAAAGAAAATACAATACCTTGGGGGGCTTCTGTCCCCTTTTTGGAGGTGAATTGGAGTGGTTTGGCCATTTGTGTTCTGGCCTCATCATACATAAGTTGTTCTACTTTGGCCATTTGGCTTTTGGCTTTTGGCCATTTGCGTTTTGGCTTTTGGCCATTTGACTTTTGGCCTCAACGTTCCTTAATGAACCTGCATGGGATCCTGTCTAAATCTGCAGTGTTGAATCTCACAAACACATTAAATAAAATCATAAAATGCAAATAAAGCCAATATATGAAGAAATTTAATGTTTAGGCACAATATGACATGTATGAATGATTATACCCTTTTGATCATGGACATCAAATCAATCTTACCCTTACTGGAAAATTAGTGACCTGGATGCTTTTATGCCTTACTGGAAAATTAGGATCATGGAGATCAAGCCAGCCTTATCCTTACTGGAGAAGTAGTGAGGTGTTGGTTTGTAACCGAGATGGCTTTGTTTGTAGTGAGAGAGGGATTTGTAATAAGGATTTCAAGGTTTTAGGGTTCTTGAAAGAGTTTGATATTCCAACAGTGTTGTGGCAAGGTTTTTTCTCTCTTTTTCTCTTTTTTCTCTTTTTCTCCCCCTGGTTTGTGTGACAAGAAGGTGATTATATAGTGGAAATTAGGGTAAAGAAAATGGGCTTTGAATGTGCAATTGGGCCTCCAATATTCACTTGAATTCGTCACTTTCCAGGCTAAATCGCAGGGACTTAAGTGCATTTTTTGAAGTTGAAATCTGAAAACAAAATGTAGCCGGCATCGAGAACTAACTCCTGTCCGAAAATCGACTCAATCGGATAAACGGTGAATTAGTTATGAATTTTTGAAGTTTCAGCTCAGACAAACTTATTTTGGGCTTCAGTGTCGACTCTGACACGTTCTTCAATAAAAAACTGGTATTGATCGGTGCATAATTTGGTCTCGACTTTTGAAGCAAAGTTGTAGATCTATGAGTCAGTGACCTTGTGTAAAAATATGAGTCCAATCCGATAAAAATTGACCGAGTTATGAATTTTCGAAGTTTCGGCCCAGATGAAATAATATTCAGCATTCAGGATTTTCAGTGTGTCACGCACTCTGAGCAAAAAACGACGGTCTTTTGAATACCGTTTGAACTCAATACCTTCTGTGAAAATGTAGTCAACTCAATTTGTGAAATTTTGGCACCGGAACCAGCTCGATACGATGAAAATCGACCAAGTTATGATTTTTTGAACATGACGCAAATAAACTTCTGTCACAAATTTCTGCACGAAAATACTTGATAAATCCACATTTTTGAAGACCTTCTGATCGAAATTGGCTTCCATCCGTGAGAGATGAAAACGTAGATAATGTCAAGACGGAATTTTGGCCACCGGAACGGGTTCAAAACGAGTCAAGATCTTCAAGTTATGAATTTTTTAGCGCGTAAAAACTGCACTTTCAGCACACTTTTTCACTATATTTCTTCAAGAAAACTCACACATTCGGATACCTTCTTTAAAGAATTGACTCTTGAGCCGAACCTGAATTTGAGAATACGTTATCAGAGATATCTTGGCGAAAGAATACCTGAATATGACGCACCAGGTTGGACTTGTGAATTTTTCTTGAAACGTTTTTTTGAGAAATATGGGAGGGCAAATTTTGGGGTACAACAGTTTCCCATGTTCAATCTTCTTAAACCTGAGGATACAGATTGGCTGACGTGCCTTTCGTAATCCGAGGGTGGAAGATGATTGAACACTAGAGTGCCCAGAAATTTGCGCTCACATAGTAGCAGTGCGATGATGGAATGGGCTTATAGATGCCATTTAGAGGTTGCTGGATAGGATGATGGGCTTATAGATGCCATCTGGATGTTGATCGCGTAAGAGATTCCTTAGCGAGAACTTGCGTACCTGCAAAACAGAAAATGATTACCTGACATGTTGCAGGAGCTGATTTTCAGATGCTTGGTATAGATGTGTCCTGACTGGTTACAGGAGCTGGATCTGGAGCTTCAAACGGTGATGAATGAACCAGGGATGGTTACTACCTTAGCATGAATGGTAAGAGAACCTTGGGTGACTTTAACTTCAACAACGCTCGTTGATAAAATCTTGGTGGGAATTACCATCTTCGCAGTATCGGGAAGAGAACCAAAGGAAATTATAATCTGAAAGGGAATTACATCTCACGCACCGTCGGGGAGAGAACCAAAGGAAATTATAATCTAAAAGGGAATTACATCTCACGCACCATCGGGGAGAGGACCAAAGGAAATTATAATCTGAAAAGGAATTACATCTCACGCACCGTCAGGGAGAGGACCAAAGGAAATTATAATCTAAAAGGGAATTATCACCTCACGCACCATCGGAGAGGGAACCATAGGAAATTATAATCTAAAAGGGAATTATCACCTCACGCACCATCGGAGAGGGAACCATAGGAAATTATAACCTAAAAGGGAATTATCACCTCACGCACCATCGGAGAGGGAACCATAGGAAATTATAACCTAAAAGGGAATTATCAGCTCACGCACCATCGGAGAGGGAACCATAGGAAATTATAACCTAAAAGGGAATTATCACCTCACGCACCATCGGAGAGGGAACCATAGGAAATTATAACCTAAAAGGGAATTATCACCTCACGCACCATCGGAGAGGGAACCATAGGAAATTATAATCTCAAAGAAAAACCTAAAATGGAATTATCATCTCATGCACTGTCGGAGAGAGAACCAATAGGAAATTATAATCTCAAAGAAAAACCTAAAATGGAATTATCATCTCATGCACCGTCGGCGAGAGAACCAATAGGAAATTATAATCTCAAAGAAAAACCTAAAATGGAATTATCATCTCATGCACCGTCGGAGAGAGGACCATTATAATCTGATAACTTCTACTGAGTCTTCATCAGAAAAATCTGTTGGGAGTCGATTTAGCTGGACTAGAGAAGGCCTTGGACTAGATAAGAAATCTTTGGAGTTGATTAACTGAACCGGTCTAGGTCTTGAAATATGATTGAGAATTTAACTGAATCTTTCCTGAAAGGTAAAAGTCAGTCATATGCAATGCATGATATGGATCAAGCAATGATGTTCTCAACATAAATGAGATTTGTATGATATGATGCGTCTATGCATGCTATAATGATGTATGTGATGTTTAGGAATGTATGTTTTCGTCTAGGAAAGTAAATCCTTGACGGGTGCCGGGAAGTCACTCCTGGGCTGATATTGAAGAATAAGCTTTCGCTTCCGCTGGGGATGATAACTGCAAGAATACCGGTAGGAGAAGATGACTCTGTTGAGGAATAAACTTGGCAAATGGAAGATTCTGCGGGGAGAAAAAATACTTTAACGACCATGCTGGGGAGCGATACTCTGTGGGGAGAGAGATACTTTATTGAATTGTTGATAAAAAATTTGCTGGGGATATCTTTGTTGTATCGGAAGTGTTAATAGACTTCGCTGGGGATAAGAAGACTGCGTTGACGGCGATCTTTCCGTGGCTTTTGGCTGAGGATAACCCAGTTATATCCCGTTAAGGAAATAACTCTTTAAATAAAGCCGGTCGACGCGTTCGCGCTTTGCGAGGATAAGCTTCCAGAATCTACTGGGGATAAGCTTACTGCTTGGGGAGATGGATTCCAACTTTCCTTGGGAAACTGGATTGGACTTTCTGGGGAAGTTTTGATATGCTGGGGAAGTGATTCCTTTGAATGTCTGGTATACCGCCGGGGAACAATCTTTTAGATCAAGACTGCTCGGGATGCTTGTTAAGAATATGTACACATGCCGCTGGGGAACGTTGAGATCTATTGGAGGATACTCAACTTCTTTGAGATTGGATAACTCTGCTTGGAGAAGAATGCACTGACTGCTGACTTACTCTCTGGGGAATTAAAATGTACTGGTCATCTTCTTTAGTTGAACCTATCTTGGTACCTTGGAGGACAGAACAATTAGATTGCTCAGACAACTCTTTATTGCCCCTGTTTCCAATGTTACCTGTGGAGGTGCTTGGTGATTGCCGATTGACAAATCTTCTTTTGGTAGGCGAGTGACAAGATGCTGGGACATAGTCGTACGCTTTTGATCCCTAACTTTTGCCTGGACCGCCCTTTCGGGTTTTCAGTCCATCGGGATACCCATTTTTGCCCAAGCCGCCTTTTCAGGTTTTCAACTTGTCGGGTGTACAGATTTTTTCATTTCATCCCTTCATTTAGCCCGAACCCTTTTGGTTCGCCGGGAAGCCCTTATTTTTGCCTAGGTGTGTCAACCTAGCGGGTCTTTGATTATGCGTAGTATTTTTCTGACTATGTCTGTTCTCAGAAAGTAGGGAGTTTCCCCTGTTAGAAGTGTTTTGTCATGCCACCAGAAGACTTTCGACCAGGCAAGATTCGTTGTTGAAATGCCCCAGGTGGCTCATGCGGAGATTTGCCCCAGGCTATTTGACTTTTGAGAGATTCTCCGAATCTTGATTGGATTGCCCCAGATGATGGACCATGGTCATGCCATGCCCCTTGATTGGAGATACTTTTGTTCATTAGACTTTCATTGTGCGAATTTCCCTGCTGTTCAAACAAAAAGTCATATGCAAACAAAGTTATGTTAAAAATGCAAAGCCTATGTCTGTCTTGCAGATTTTGAAAATGCATTCTTTTTCCATAAAACAAGTGAATGTTTGTAAAACGTGATGTCAACTCCTTCTTTATAGTAAGCCTTAAGGAGTCAGGATACCTTTCGTCACAGTATGTTTTCGAACTAACCCATGCTTCAGCTAGGACTTTTAAGGGTTATAACGTGGCCTGGTTCACGGTTTAAGAAACAAAGGATAAAGGCTCAAATTTTATTTGTACCCACCCGCTCTTCGTGATGTTCTCCAAACCTAAACTCAGTTGATCATACGTTAGACCTTGTTTGAGTCTTTGCTCTGATTTTCCAGTGATGGTCGGATACTGAACGTTTATGTTGGATAGACAGTCATTCCTTTTTGTTATTGTTGAGGGTTTATAAGACCTCTTTCTTTTTTATTATGTTATCCCTGTTTTTTGCCTGAGATGTTTCCTTTTTTGGAATTACAGTCAGCGGGATGCCCCAGTTTCGTAAGTCCCCTTTATAGGTTTTGACTTTTTGGGCTTTTCATTTATGAACTTTTTTGATAATGACTGCCTGTCTTTACGATTATTCGGAACCATCACTGTCTTTCTTTTTTTCGTAAGGATCTCTTTGGTGCCATTCGTTATGCACTTGGATCAACTGAGAGAACTACCCTGCCCCAGGTTATGATTAAGGGTTTTAATTTTCGAAAAGAAAAACTCCTACTTCTTTGGCTCAGAGGGGTTAACGAGGGATTATCTTCCTTATAACTCCAGTGTTTAGGGATTGAAACAATGCTTGTACCTCATCAGCGGGGTCTATTCAAAAGCATACTGTAAAGATAGAGGTATCGTTTTCGTCATCCTCCCTCAAGAGGCTTTAGAATTTTAGATCAAGAGTTGACATCAGAAAAAATATGAAAACAGTTTGCATATAGTGAATGCGAATATATTGATTCAAAAATAGACATAAGCGATGCATTAATGGAATAACAATGTTTTAACATGAATAAATGTTTAAACAAAAGAAAATTGCAACTTGAACATTCGAATGAACAAAAGTCTCAATCCTAGCCATGCTTTGGCAAGGGAGCAGTGATCATGTGGGGAATCTTGGGTACTTTGAACTGAATCTCTCCAGCGTCGATCATGTCTTGGATCTTATTTTTCAAGCTCCAACAATCATCTGTAGTATGCCCCGGGCTGTCAGAGTGATAAGCGCAGCGGGCGTTGGGGTTATACTTCGGTGACGTTGTATTTTGGCTCTTCGGAGCTTCTTTTAGTGTTACCAGCTTGGTCTCCAGCAACTGTGGCAATATCTGGGATAAGGTCATACTGAGCCGAGTGAACTGCCTACTCTCGCTCTTTTGTTGGCTGTGATGTTGAACTTGTGACACTGGAGTCATTTGAGGAGCTCTCCCCTTACCTCCTTGTCTCAAAGGTGGTTGAACGATGACTGGCTTTTTGCCCTTAGACTTGTGCCCCAGTTGGTTACCCTGAAGCAGCTGGTTGACGAGAAACCAGAGCTCATCTTGTCTTTGAGCTAACCCTTGAATGGCAGTCACCTGCCCCAGCATCTGGACCTTCAATGCATCCACCTCAGCTTGTAGATGTTTCGGCCTTTCATCCTCAGCACTGTTCCTGACAAAAGTCTCCATGAGAAGTGTCCTTAGCTCCTCCTGCCCCTTGGATAGGTTCAGGAGGATTTCCCTGAACTGAGTCTCTTGAGCGAGAAGGTCCTGGTTATCTGGTTGGAAGGCCATTGCTGAAATAAACAACGAGAAAGGTAAGTGACCTGCAAGAGGGATACCTGTTATGCAATGATATGTATGATATGCATGCAATGTTTTCAAGGACCTCGCGGGGTAAACAAGAAAATTGGTTAGCATTTGGATCCGGCAGTTTGATTGAAAGAACTTCATATTTGTTGAGAGTCTTTCTTCCAAGGGTCAAAGGCTCACCATATCCAGTGGGTCATAGCCCCTGACTTTAATCATCATGTCTGGTTTTGATTTCCAAACAACTTTGGTTAGGGGAACCCTCTTCAAGAGTCAGAGCTCACCATATCAAGTGGGTCATAGCCCCTGACAACCTTGGCTAGGGAAACCTTCTTCAAGTGTCAAAGCTCACCATATCAAGTGGGTCATAGCCCCTGACTACCTTGGCTAGAGGAAAATAAATCCTCTTTGCCCCTTGCTGGGATAGTTGATTCACCATGCCCTGCATCACAAGCCCTTGAGATCCTTGAAATGGGGTAGGATGTATGCAATGGTATGATGTTATGGTATGCATGGGGTAATGTGAGTAACCCTGTTGTGAGCCCTTGTTAAGGACTGCAAATCAAAACCTGCAAGAAACTCAAGTAAACCCTGTCCTGAGTCCCAATTAAGGACTATAAACAAAACCTGCAAGAAACTCGATAAACCCTGTTATGAGTCCTAATTAAGGACTATAAACAAAACCTGCAAGAAACTCGATAAACCCTATTATGAGTCCTAATTAAGGACTGCAAACCAAAATCTGTAAGAAACTTAGTATACCCTGTTATGAGTCCCAATTAAGGACTATAAACGAAACCTGCAAGAGACTTAGTAAACCCGGTTATGAGTCCCAATTAAGGACTGTAAACGAAACCTGCAAGTAGTTCATGTGTCAGATAACAAGCATGCAAGTAGTCAAGTACAAAGGCACACAAGTCACACAAGAGAAACCCTTAGAGTTTAAGCCAGCATGGGGTCTGGGTATTACCCTCTTGAAGTTGGTGGGCTCAACCTGTCCTATTAGAAGTAACCGGGTTCTAAGGGTCCCAATATCACGGGATTGCTTTCATTGTTCATCGTTTCGATTTAGCCACTGAACTGGCGACCGAAATATTCCAGGAAAGCAACCCTCAATTGAGTGTAGTATCGAGTATCAACCAACCTCGGACTGCACCAAAGTCAGTTATCTCACTACCCTAAAGAGGCCAAGATGGTTCAATTAAGGTTCCTAAGGTCTGTTGATGCTTCATGACACCACGCGGAGGCCCCGTACTCTCCTTGACTGAACTCAAGGGTTACCGGTACACACTAAAGTGTCACATCAACGTAGCAGACTGTTTCAACCATGTCGGTATACCCCGCACAGTTCCCTCACAGCCTTGTTGCTACTTTCTAAGAAGGTATCCCCAAATCCGGGTTAGGATCTATAGAACTCCCAAGACAGTCCCATAATTTAAAGCAAGCAAGGAAAGCAATTGAAAACACAGTTATGAACTATCCCTAAGGTACACCTCACTTTGAAGATATATCCCCAGCAGAGTCGCCAGTTCTGTGATCGATGGATCTGGAACTGACTGTTTAACGCTGGTTCGCGAAATGTCACGGAAGCAAGAGTCGCCGCCGTCTTTTATTTTCTCCAAATGGAAAGGACAAAAGCACAGAAAAATTCCTTATAGAGATTGCTCTCGGTTCGGGAGGTAGATTATAGAAAGGGAAGGTGTTAGCACCCTTTCTATCCATGGTTATCCATGGGCTCTTAGATACTTGCTCATTGTGTTTTCAAAAATGGTTTGTTTGCTTTTCAACTGTGGGTTTTAAAAAAGTTTCTTTGAAAATTTCAGTTCGACTCTTGTATCGGTCCTCAAGAGTGTTTGAAAAATTGCTTTCGAAAGCTTTTTGAAAAGGTGTCGGTGTGAAAAGTATTTTTGATTTGTTTTTGAAATTAGAGCAAGTATCTAGAGTCGTCTACCTACCCTAAGGAATTCGTCTGTGTAAATGTCCTTTAAAGTAGTGTCATCCCACCATTGAGAGGTAGGTAGCACCACCGTTGGAGGTGTTCGGGTCAATTCGAGGTTCGGGACATGGTGATCACCAGAGCAATGGGAAGACACCTTAGAAGCTACCCTCATGCCAGGTTCCCGGATCATGAGGACTTACTAAGACATCCTCTACTCGACGATCACCTTTCGAGGCAAGGCAACAGTGAGGCGTACCCTAGGGGTGGTGTATGATTTGTGTGTCAGATTCATTTATTTTTATCTTGTCAGGTTATGGGTGATCTATGCGTTCGTTTTTATTTTTTTGTCATTCATTCTTGCATGCATTTATTTAACAGTTAAAAAGATGCGGAAATTAAAAGTTCCTAAACTATTACAAAGGCGCGGGTCCACATCACCAAAATTTAATCCAGGACCCGATTTGACAGAAAATAAAGAAGTAAAGTGCGAGAAATAAAATGTCCGAGTTTACAAGGCTTTGGGAGAATTACATTAATATTAAACGAAATAAAATAAATATGCGAATAAGGATTAAAAACGAGGGCGTTGGACCCTTTTTGCAAAATTAAATTAAATGATGGAATTGATTAATTAAGAGAGAAAAGAAATTGTTTTTTTTTTTGATATTTTTTAGTATTTTACGTTTTTAATGGAAAAAGAATTAATTGAAATTAAATGCTAACCCTAATTCTATTTGTTTTTTAGTTTATTAAGAAAACATGTTAAAATTAAACCTAAATTAACCTAATTAATTACATGGTAATTTAATTACTAAAATAATATTTAATAATTAATTATTGTGAAAGAAAAGAAAAAAAGGATAAAAATTGATTAAAACCTAATTCTACCAATTTTAAGTTTATTAAGAAAAATGTTTGAATTAAACCTAATTTTACAAAGCTAAAATTAATTAGTGATATTTATTTACAAAAAATATTAATTAAATAAATATATTTTGATTTTTATGACTTTTCTGTTTTTTACTATTTTTTTTATATTTTATGAAAATAAGTTAAATTAAAGGAATTAATTAAAAAAAGAAATAATTGAAATAAATAAAATAAGGAAAAGAAAGAAAATACAATACCTTGGGGGGCTTCTGTCCCTTTTTTGGAGGTGAATTGGAGTGGTTTGGCCATTTGTGTTCTGGCCTCATCATACATAAGTTGTTCTACTTTGGCCATTTGGCTTTTGGCTTTTGGCCATCTGCGTTTTGGCTTTTGGCCATTTGGCTTTTGGCCTCAATGTTCCTTAATGAACCTGCATGGGATCCTGTCTAAATCTGCAGTGTTGAATCTCACAAACACATTAAATAAAATCATAAAATGCAAATAAAGCCAATATATGAAGAAATTTAATGTTTAGGCACAATATGGCATGTATGAATGATTATACCCTTTTGATCATGGAGATCAAATCAATCTTACCCTTACTGGAAAATTAGTGACATGGATGCTTTTATGCCTTACTGGAAAATTAGGATCATGGAGATCAAGCCAGCCTTATCCTTACTGGAGAAGTAGTGAGGTGTTGGTTTGTAACCGAGATGGCTTTGTTTGTAGTGAGAGAGGGATTTGTAATAAGGATTTCAAGGTTTTAGGGTTCTTGAAAGAGTTTGATATTCCAACAGTGTTGTGACAAGGTTTTTTCTCTCTTTTTCTCTTTTTTCTCTTTTTCTCCCCCTGGTTTGTGTGACAAGAAGGTGATTATATAGTGGAAATTAGGGTAAAGAAAATGGGCTTTGAATGTGCAATTGGGCCTCCAATATTCACTTGAATTCGTCACTTTCCAGGCTAAATCGCAGGGACTTAAGTGCATTTTTTGAAGTTGAAATGTGAAAACAAAATGTAGCCGGCATCGAGAACTAACTCCTGTCCGAAAATCGACTCAATCGGATAAACGGTGAATTAGTTATGAATTTTTGAAGTTTCAGCTCAGACAAACTTATTTTGGGCTTCAGTGTCGACTCTGACACGTTCTTCAATAAAAAACTGGTATTGATCGGTGCATAATTTGGTCTCGACTTTTGAAGCAAAGTTGTAGATCTATGAGTCAGTGACCTTGTGTAAAAATATGAGTCCAATCCGATAAAAATTGACCGAGTTATGAATTTTCGAAGTTTCGGCCCAGATGAAATAATATTCAGCATTCAGGATTTTCAGTGTGTCACGCACTCTGAGCAAAAAACGACGGTCTTTTGAATACCGTTTGAACTCAATACCTTCTGTGAAAATGTAGCCAACTCAATTTGTGAAATTTTGGCACCGGAACCAGCTCGATACGATGAAAATCGACCAAGTTATGATTTTTTGAACATGACGCAAATAAACTTCTGTCACAAATTTCTGCACGAAAATACTTGATAAATCCACATTTTTGAAGACCTTCTGATCGAAATTGGCTTCCATCCGTGAGAGATGAAAACGTAGATAATGTCAAGACGGAATTTTGGCCACCGGAACGGGTTCAAAACGAGTCAAGATCTTCAAGTTATGAATTTTTTAGCGCGTAAAAACTGCACTTTCAGCACACTTTTTCACTATATTTCTTCAAGAAAACTCACACATTCGGATACCTTCTTTAAAGAATTGACTCTTGAGCCGAACCTGAATTTGAGAATACGTTATCAGAGATATCTTGGCGAAAGAATACCTGAATATGACGCGCCAGGTTGGACTTGTGAATTTTTCTTGAAACGTTTTTTTGAGAAATATGGGAGGGCAAATTTTGGGGTACAACACTACCCACTCCCCCTCAATCACAGCAGTGACCTTAAACAATTGACTAATGAAATTATGAAGACACTCTTCAGAACATACACTTGATTTTGCTTCACAGCTTTTAATCAAGTAACACAAACACTCGTTCTTCAAAGCTTTGAGTGATACACAACCCTAACTTGACTTTGCTTCAAAGCTTTATTCAAGTGACACAAACACTCGTGCTTCAAAGCTTTGAGTGATACACAACCCTAACTTGACTTTGCTTCAAAGCTTTAATCAAGTGACACAAACACTCGTGCTTCAAAGCTTTGAGTGATACACAACCCTTATAATCAAATCCTACTCCAAGTCACTTATCCCAATGATAATTGCTTGGATTACAGTAGTTACAACTATATAGTCCCTTATTGATCTTCTGTCAAGAAGTATCTTCCACCAACAGTCTTCATGAGGAATATATAGGCTGTTATTCTTTAGTTAGGGCCTCTACGAAAATAGCTAGGGTTAATTAGGTTTAACCTCAAGACTTGTTCATGGGAATTTAACACCAGATTAGGGTTAAGCAAAGTTAACCTAAGTCCACGTGAGAATCTGATCTGGACTGAATAACCAGATTCCTGAAACTTCTCAGAAAATAATAAATCTACACAAGTGTTAGTTCAGTACAGGATGTCTTAACATTGGTTATGACAACAAGAATCTTGTTTACAGATTTTGGTAGAATGCAATAAATATGATCATTGCATAATGATCAGCTAAACACTCATATTGAGCAGCTCCTGTATGACATTCTTTTTCTGCAGAATGTGCCTTGTGTCCCAGAATGTTATGACATCAGTCATGACATTCACACAACTGGTTTTACCAAAAAACATGCCAACATCCAAACACTTACAAACTCCCCCTTTGGCAAATTTTTGGCTAAAACCCCTAAACAATCAGAGATTAGAAAGCAGCAGAATTAATAATATCCACCAAGTCTAATTCTACCAAAATAAATTATCACACACATTCTTCTCCCCCTATTTAGCCATAAATAGGCCAAAGATACATGTACTTTAGGTTATACAGTCATCCAAAAAGAATAATAAAAACACAAAAAAAATTCAAAAGTCATTTGCAGCATCAGGTACCAGCAGCAAACTTTTCAACTGCAATGATCTTCAAGCACTGTTATCTTCAGAGGAGGCACTGTCTTCAGCATGAAGCTGGTCTTCAGCAGCATCCTCTTCCCTTCTTTGTCCTTCAATCTCCTCTTGTTCAAGTCTAGCAATCAGGTCCTCAAGAGTCCTTTTCCTTGTGTCAAGCTCTTTGCAGGTTTCCTTCAGCACAGCTATAACATCAGTTTTCTTGGAATGAGATTTCACAGTTGATGTCTCAGCTGATGTCATGACAATTTCAGGAACATGTGTTCCCTGAAATAGCTTATAGTGCAACCCAAGAGCAGGGGCTCTTTTGCATACAGTATCTTTTTCAACTAGAATGTCAGGATACTGAGCAAGGACTATACCACATAGGAGAGAGGGAAAGGCAATAGGGCCTTTAATAGCATAACTTCCAGCATGTTTTAAAGTTTAATCAAAGATATACTTGCCATAGTCAAGGTTTGTCCTGGTTCCAACAGCATAAATGAATCTTCCCGAGCCTGTGGAGATGGTTGATTTATGGTTGGTGGGAACCCAGTTAGCTGCACCAATTTTGTGCTGAATGGAAAATTTCATGCTCAGCTTGCTTGCATTCAGTTTCCCTTTTAAGGGCCAGCTCTTGACTTGGTTTGCAGTGATGGTTTGGCACACTTGGTTGTCAGTAACCTCTAGCTCAGGGAAAGCATCATCTGGTCTTCCTAGGAATTTGTTTATTTTAGAGGGAGAGAATTTTACCTTCCTTCCTCTCACATATACACACTTAAAGTCAGCTGACTTTCCATCAGCGCACCCTTCAGATAAATTCACTATGAATTCTTTGACAAGTACTTCATAGCAGTTGGTAAACTTTACCACAGTATTTATTAGACCAGCAGTTTTGATTAGATCCATGATCTCTTTACATTCCATGGCACTGGTGTTCAGTTCTCTTTCCAAGGCTATCCTTTTCAAACTTACATACTTCCACCTGTTTGCATTCTCAGGATGGTGAAAGGAAATGTTGTCAGTGGGGACTTCAAGGACATTAGGCATCTTGCTTGAGGAGAGTTTCCTTTTGAGAGGAATGTCTTCAACATCAAATTCAAATTTTGATTCCTCATCAGATTTAGAGGGTTCAGGTTCTTTCCTTTTCTTTGCTATTGGTTGTCTCACAGGTTTTGAGAGCCTACCAGCAGGTACTCGAGTTTTCACCTTCCCTTTTGACAATCCAACCTTCACAGTTTCTACTCTAGTCTTGTTCTCAGACCTGGTTTTCTGATGAACAATATCAGCAGTCTTTTCTTTTTGGAGATGCTTTTGGTAGCATCCTGCTTTCCTTTTCTGTTCATCATTCTTCTAGCTATGCTAGGGTTGATATTTGCAATTAAGTCATTATCATAATATTCTTCATCAACATCAATAATCGGAGGTTCAACATCCTTCTCATTAGGGTTCTGGTGATCATCAAGATTTTCAGAAGATTTCCTAATGTTATCATCTGGTGTCTCAACATTCTGAGTGACATCTGGATTTATTTCAACATTTGGACTAGAAGATTCTTGATTCAAGGGTATAGAAATTCCAGGTACAGAGTGATTCTCATTTAGAATCCTAGTGACAAGTCTAGCTATAGCTTGATGAACATAAGCTGAGACTTCCCTATTTTCTATTTCTGATAGAACAGAAGATGATGGTTGAGAGGGTTTACCAGATGAAGAAGCTTGTGACCTCCTTGCATGTCTGGTTCGCAGCTTCTTAACCTTAGTGGGGTCAGCTTCCAGTTCACGAAGAGGAGTTATCTCCAGAACATCAGAATCCATGCAGTTTGTGATTGCCCTAGGTTCTCGATCAGAGGATGCGGAAGAGGCAGTCGTCTTTGAAGAGGATGAAGTCATGGATAGTTGAGACATTTTGAGAGTTTTAGAAAACAGGTAATAGTAATAGTGCAGTCTTCGTTTGAGAGATTGAAGATTTTTGTAGAAACGCGAGAGGAGTGAGATATATGAGCGTCTATTCAACTTCTTAAAATCTTGGAAAGAAATAAAGAAGTAGATGCTTAGCCCAATCAGAGTAGACTTAACAAAAACATCTCTCTCATCCCTTGTTTTGAGCAAAATTAATTGCTACATATCTTCATGTTGGCAAATACCCAGCTTGCCCCTCAAATTTTCAAATTGATTTGCATCAAGTGCCTTGGTAAAAATGTCATCCAGTTGTAGTTCTGTGGCAACATGTTCCAGTTTAATCGTCTTCTCCTCTACAAGATCTCTGATGAAGTGATGTCTAATGTCAATATGCTTGGTCCTGCTATGCTGAATAGGATTCTTGGAAATGTTGATAGTGCTTAGATTGTCACAGTATAATGTCATAACATCTTGTGTGACATTATACTCAGTAAGCATCTGTTTCATCCAGATCATTTGAGAACAGCTACTACCAGCTGCTATGTATTCAGCTTCAGCAGTAGATAGAGACACACATTTCTGTTTCTTGCTGAACCAGGAAACAAGATTATTTCCTAAGAAGAAATATCCTCCAGAGGTTCTCTTTCCATCATCAGCACTTCCAGCCTAATCAGCATCACATTAACCAATCAGAGTTGGTTCACATCCATGAGAGTACAGCAAACCATAGTTGTGGTTTCCACTTACATACTTCAGAATTCTCTTCACTTGGTTGATATGACTTACTTTGGGTTCAGCCTGGTATCTTGCACATACTCCAACTGCAAAAGCAATGTCAGGTCTGCTAGTTGTTAATTATAGCAAACTTCCGATCATGCTTCTATATAAGCTTTGGTCCACCTTGACCCCACTTGAATCTTTGGACAGCTTTAAGTGAGTAGGTGCAGGAGTCCTTTTGTGACTGGCATTCTCCATCCCAAACTTCTTGAAAATGTTCTTTGCATACTTGCTTTGAGACAAAAATATTGAGTCTTCCATCTGTGTGACTTGCAGTCCAAGAAAGTAGGTCAATTCTCCCATGAGGCTCATTTCAAATTCATCTTGCATCTGGTCAGCAAAATGTTTAACCATTTTATCTGACATTCCCCCAAACACTATGTCATCAACATAGATTTGAGCTACCATTATCTTTCCTTCATTTTTGACAAAAAGAGTTTTATCCAAGCCTCCTTTCCTGTATCCTTTGTCAGAGAGGAATTTTGTCAACCTGTCATACCATGCTCTAGGAGCTTGTTTCAGGTCATATAAATCTTTCCTCAATTTGTAGACATGATCAGGGCAGTTTGGATCCACAAATCCTTTAGGTTGTTCCACATAAACTTCCTCATTTAAGTACCCATTTAGGAAGGCACTTTTTACATCCATCTGAAATAACTTGAACTTGAGGAGACAAGCAATACCCAATAGGAGTCTGATTGATTCCAGTCTGGCTACAGGAGAAAACGTCTCATCAAAATCAACCCCTTCAACTTGAGTGTATCCTTGAGCAACAAGTCTTGCCTTATTCCTGGTGACAATTCCTTCAGCATCTGATTTGTTCTTGTAGATCCATTTTGTTCCAATGATGTTTGTTCCTCCTGGTCTAGGAACCAACTCCCATACTTCATGTTACTTGAATTGGTTCAATTCATCTTGTATTGCTCCAATCCAGTATTCATCAGCTAAAGCTTCCTTAATATTTCTTGGTTCAATCTTAGATATAAAACAAGAGTTTGAGATGATTTCTCTAGATCTTGTAATGATTCCACTGTTAGGATCTCCTATGATGAGTTCCTTAGGATGATATTTCTGAATTCTAATGGAATGGTCTTTGTTAGCTTCCTTTGATTCAGATTCTGATGAAGTAGTGAAATTCCTGGTATGTCACAGACTCAGAATGTCTAATGGAATGTTAAGACCTCTGATCTGACATTAAGTGCTGTACAGGTAGAAGAGGCTGTACTTTTGATATCTGTTCTACAACAGTCACTGGACTAACATACCAGAGCCAACAACACACAGGTTCTGATTTACTGAAGTTCAGAACAGTTAAGGTTAATCTTACACATTGATGTTGCGAGGAATGCTGTGACATCAAACAGATAACCAATACAGAAAGTAAATAACACACAGAATTGTTCACCCAGTTCGGTTCAACCAACCTACATCTGGGGGCTTCCAAGCCAGGGATAAAGTTCACTATTAGTAGTATCAATTCAAAGACCCTACAGCCAACACACCCGTTGACAGCCTTCTCACTTAATCACTACCCAATGACACTTTTACCTAAGATCCAATCCTAGATATGAGACCCCTCTCACTCCCCTTCAATCACCGCAGTGATAACTTTCTATAGTACATAGACTGTTCAGAAGATACACTTCCATTACACATCTTGATCATGCTTAAAAGCTTCAATCAAGTACAATGCATACATCCCTTAACCTACAGGTTTCAAGGAGTATGGTGACCATCCCACAGCCCGGGTGGTTCACAACAAAACTAGTCCTAATGATCACATCTTGACAATACCCAGCACACTTAAATTAGGTTACAATACTTCTTATTTATAACCCTTTTTACCCAACTGGATTTGGGCCTTCATGTGACAGCAATGCAGCTTTAACGACCTGCATAAAGTAAGCAGAAAACTTCTGCTGTAAGTTAGGTCTTCAATCGAGCTTTTCTCCTTATCCTTAGCTTCTGATTGAATCTTCTAGGGCTCCACGTATGTCTTCAATTTTCGCTACTTGTTATGCATTCTATTTGGCAGAATATTCTGCATAACTTTAGGAACAGAACTGCATCAGTCTTGACAGTTCAGTAGCTTGATGTCTGGTATGATGTTATGACATCTCTTGAGACATGTTGTTCCAGATGTTGATCAACATGTTTTAGGCATTTACAATAGAATTTTCAGGTTGTTCCTATTGTACATTACATTACATTATTGTTGTTGCTATTTGTTTTACAAGAGATGAGCCAATCCCAAACGAATGCACTTACAATCTCCCCCTTTGGCTAATTTTGGCTAAAACAAATACAACAATAATACTCACCATTCAGGACCTCTTGAGGCACAGGAGGAAGAGGATGCACCTCATTCCTTTTTAGACCACGAACCATTTCTTGTCACTGATGGTGGAAAAAGAGGACCGTGGGAGATAAACTATCCTTTCAGAGGCATCAGAGAACCTTTAAGGAGTGACCATAATATCTCCCTTGTAACTCAGAACACAGGTCACAACTGTGTTCATAACTCAGATCACAAGTCACAAAGAAATTCACGCCATTTGAATTTCTGCTGAGTTTGTGACAAGTCTTTGTGATCAAAATTTTGAGTAGTAGCTGCTGCAACGAGGACAGTTTCTAGCAGTACTCCTTTCTCCCCCTTTTTGGCCAAAAATTGCCAAAGAAAGCCCTCACAAAACCAGATCCAAGAACAGTTTTCCCAAATCCGTATAAACCCCATGATGGTTGTGAGAGAAAAGAATGTGTGACAGGAGGTTATATAAGGAGATACCAGGTTCAAGAAGATGGTAATATAAAATCTTGGTCAAGGATACCTGTTAAAGCATGTGCATATTTCAGACTGACTGTGCATGTATTTTAGACGTATTTGTTTGCTTCCACAAAAAGAACCAGTCCTAATACATGCATAAGTTTAGGTCAAAGCAATTCCTGAATAAAATCAGCCTTTGACCCATTTTCGGGACTGAGGATATATTCCTTCTAGGAAACAGAATACCAATGACGTGGCGAAGTTATTTTCCCGTATTCTTCTTGATTTCCACAAGGTTGCTATGTCGTTGGTAATGTCATGACACTTATTTAGACATTACCTTGCATTCTTCTTTTTACTTCTCTTACTCATGCTTTGTGTTGCTGAGATCCAATACACCAGAAGACTCCAACATGCTTCACAGGACATCACACAAATTTAGATGCCACTTTTATTTCTTGTAGTAAAAGAACCTCTTGAACATATGCTGAATATATCTGATTTACTTCTTCTGTTCTTCCATTCACTAGTAGTTGTTGGAGCTAGTGAAGTCTGATTTGCTAGACCAATTTGCTATTGATAAGAGTAATTCTTCAATCTCCTGTTGTTGAGACATTATCCATGACTTCACAATGTCATATTATCAGAACACATAAACATCAGCATACCACTGCCCTCTTCTGACTTCTGATCTTCAGATTAAGTCCAACATTACAGAGTCTCCCTTCAATGTATATTGTAATTGAAAAAGTGCAACACTCAGTGACTTCCCTTGTTAAGGCCAATCAAAACAGAGGCGTGGAAATCAGTAGCACTAGCTCTGAGGTGGTAACTTCAAGCACCCTGAACTAGTCTTAGAATAGTAAGGACATCTCTGATTCATGCCCTTCCGCTTCCACACTTATCATGACTCTCATGTAGCCATAGTCTGAAACCAACCTCCAACCTTCTTAGTGTGCTTACAAGCTTTACTAAGATTTAGACTTTCTAGAAGGATTATCCTTTGATCATGTCATCCTTCTGTATAATATATTTACTAGTAGTTGCTAATACTAGTAAATTCTTCAGACCACAACAGTAGTTATGCGTTGTTAAGCATACTTCTTTTAAACACAAGTAGAATCTACTTATTCCAAACCAACAATAAAACTGCCACACTAGAATATTAAGATTCACAGTTCCAAGTCTCTGCCACGGACTTCTAACAATAAATGATGTTACAGCATGAACCTATCTGCTTGGATTCTGAAGTTAACATCCAGGGGATTGATGCCCTTTTATATTCCCCATAAGAAAGGTATGATTACTCACCAGAATATTCTTAGAGAGAAATAAACTTTCTACCAAGTTCTGAGAATTAAGTTCAGAATACAGCCTTGCATACATATTAGACAAACAATTAGTCTCCCATCTAAGTGCATATATATATATCTTTATGCAAGATCCTAATGAATACTTAGTCTCCCGTCAAAGTATTCATTATTAGTTAGATTATGTCATCTTCTCAAGGTAGGATCATTATTCTAACAATCTTCTGTTCCATGCATGAAGAACCACAACAACCACATAACCATGCAGCAACTAGCATGGATCACCTTCACCTTGTTTGCTGACCCTTGAACAGTACAAAGGAGTTAATTGTACCATACTCCTGTAGACAAGATCAAACCAAGTTGTTCACATAAATGTACTTCAAGCAAGAAGAGGATCTTCTCAGGAACCCATGATCTTTTGAAGATAACTCCTCCTTGCTACATACAACTAACAAGTTCATCCTAGGTGATGGGGATGACTTGTCAAAGTGCAGATATCCACCATTTGACTTTGGTCCAGGATGTCAAGACATTTTGTAAGACATGTCTTCCAAGATCCTCAGGTTAAGGACTCCCCCTGAAACTCAACTCAGATCTTTGTAGAGAATTAAGTGAATTCTCCTTCACATGCTGCAGTTTATGTGATTGGTAGACATAACCTGTTCTATTCCTCTCTTCCTTGGAAATCACTAAGATCATGAGAAGTAAACTCAAGTATCTTATAGAACAAGGTAGGATGAACTCCCTTTCACATCAGCTTGATCATACTACTTCCTCCGAACAAACTGTTATCCAACTTCCCTCTTTATGGATACAGTGTAGAGCTCTTTACTTTAGACACATAGTAAATATTCTTTATTTGGAATTTGCCACAGGTTCCAAATTAAGAGTCTTTGGTTTGCTTGTTGTACAAGTTTCAGGTTGCCACATTCTGTAACTTGTACAAGAAGAAACTTCATTATCAATCTGGGACTTATCCATCTTTCCTCAACAACTGATGTCTTTAACAGTTGTGATGTTGTGCATTCTTTATCATCACAAGCTTTAGATTTAACACATAAAGATTCTGCTTCCATCATTTATTCAATTAGAATTATCTAATCACACTAGACTGATTACTTCTTCATGCTTGCTGAGCATATTTACTTGGCTGAAGACACAGAAATGATTTTCATCATCCACAGCTTTACAGTCCTTTTAAGTGCATTTAGCTCAGCACATATACTCCCTTAAACTCACAACTGGAGTAGATGACCTATTGATCGTGTCCTGATCAATTATTTCAAAACAGATGTCTCCTCTTCCAGATCAGGAGTAGGTTCCAAACATATGTACTCACATTACATGTGTTTAGCACCCAGACCATCTGTTCTTCAACTGGCAGTTGCATGATGTTCTAACATCCTTAAGAACATTAGTTGCATCTTCTTGGAACACATCATCCTTGATAATCTTCAAGGTCTTCAAGTGGCTTGCAGACGCATATGAGAATCATTGATCAATTAACAACAAAAATAATAGCTCTAGAGTTCTTCTTTCACTTTTAGGGGTTGTATCAGAAGCTATGCAGCGGAATAGCAGTATTTCACCAGAACTTACACAGTGCTTACTCCATATAGTAAGCATGACACATAAGGATTGAAAATAAATCAATCCCACAAGTTGTTTGCTTCTTCACCGAACAACTTTCTAAACCCAACTCTACAGCCCTGTTAAAAGAAGGCTTTGTAAACACATGTGATGCCTTATCAATATCTTCACTCCCGCATGAAGATTTTGATAATATTCTTCTCTGTGCTGAATACAGGTTGAACAATGCATTCCAAAATCTTCACTCCCGCATGAGGTCTTTGAATTTTTTCAAACACTTTCATCTTCCTTCAACATAGCTGATCTAGTTTCTCCCAAATTGGTCCATCCTCCACTCCTAGGGACCAAACAATATGAACACTACTGGTTCAAACAATATTCTACCTTGTACACAACCGGAAAGTATCCCCCATGGATCTCATCCAGAGACAGACAGGATGCCTGCTCTGATACCAATTGAAATTCCTGGTATGTCACAGACTCAGAATGTCTAATGGAATGTTAAGACCTCTGATCTGACATTAAGTGCTGTACAGGTAGAAGAGGCTGTACTTTTGATATCTGTTCTACAACAGTCACTGGACTAACATACCAGAGCCAACAACACGCAGGTTCTGATTTACTGAAGTTCAGAACAGTTAAGGTTAATCTTACACATTGATGTTGCGAGGAATGCTGTGACATCAAACAGATAACCAATACAGAAAGTAAATAACACACAGAATTGTTCACCCAGTTCGGTTCAACCAACCTACATCTGGGGGCTTCCAAGCCAGGGATAAAGTTCACTATTAGTAGTATCAATTCAAAGACCCTACAGCCAACACACCCGTTGACAGCCTTCTCACTTAATCACTACCCAATGACACTTTTACCTAAGATCCAATCCTAGATATGAGACCCCTCTCACTCCCCTTCAATCACCGCAGTGATAACTTTCTATAGTACATAGACTGTTCAGAAGATACACTTCCATTACACATCTTGATCATTCTTAAAAGCTTCAATCAAGTACAATGCATACATCCCTTAACCTACAGGTTTCAAGGAGTATGGTGACCATCCCACAGCCCGGGTGGTTCACAACAAAACTAGTCCTAATGATCACATCTTGACAATACCCAGCACACTTAAATTAGGTTACAATACTTCTTATTTATAACCCTTTTTACCCAACTGGATTTGGGCCTTCATGTGACAGCAATGCAGCTTTAACGACCTGCATAAAGTAAGCAGAAAACTTCTGCTGTAAGTTAGGTCTTCAATCGAGCTTTTCTCCTTATCCTTAGCTTCTGATTGAATCTTCTAGGGCTCCACGTATGTCTTCAATTTTCGCTACTTGTTATGCATTCTATTTGGCAGAATATTCTGCATAACTTTAGGAACAGAACTGCATCAGTCTTGACAGTTCAGTAGCTTGATGTCTGGTATGATGTTATGACATCTCTTGAGACATGTTGTTCCAGATGTTGATCAACATGTTTTAGGCATTTACAATAGAATTTTCAGGATGTTCCTATTGTACATTACATTACATTATTGTTGTTGCTATTTGTTTTACAAGAGATGAGCCAATCCCAAACGAATGCACTTACAAGTAGTTTTAGGAATATCATCCTTTTGAGTTGAAGTTTCAAAGAATGTCTCAACATCATATGGGACATTTGTTTCCTCATGGTAATCATCAACTATGACATTTATAGATTCCATCATAACTTTGGTCCTGGAATTGAATACCCTATAAGCTCTGCTGTTGGTAGAGTATCCTAGGAATATTCCTTCATCACTTTTAGGGTCCATCTTTCTCCTTTGTTCACGATCTGTCGGAATATAGCATTTGCTTCCAAATACATGGAAGTACTTCACTGTAGGATTTCTTCCTTTCCAAAGTTCATAAATGGTGGATGATGTTCCCTTTCTCAAGGTGACCCTGTTATGGACATAACAGGCTGTATTCATAGCTTCAGCCCAAAAATGAATAGGAAGTCTTTTGGCATGTATCATTGCTCTGGCAAATTCCTGTATAGTTCTGTTTTTCCTTTCCACAACTCCATTTTGTTGAGGAGTTATGGGTGAAGAGAATTCATGATTAATTCCTTCTGAGGAGCAGAACTCATCAAACTTACTGTTTTCAAATTGCTTGCCATGATCACTTCTGATTCTGACAATGCATCCTTCTTTCTCTCTTTGAATTCTTTTGCACAGTTCCTTAAATACTTCAAATACATCAGACTTTTCTCTAATAAAGTTAATCCAGGTGAATCTGGAAAAATCATCCACAACAACATAGGCATATCTTTTTCCACCAAGACTTTCTACCTGCATTGGTCCCATCAGATCCATGTGTAGAAGTTCTAACACTTTAGAGGTAGTCAGATGTCTTGACTTTGGATGTGACATTCTAGTCTGCTTTCCAACCTGACATTCACCACAGACTCTCCCTTCATCAATTTGCAACCTTGGAATCCCTCTGACTGCTTCCATGGATATAATCCTTTTCATTCCTCTTAGATGTAAATGACCAAGTTTTTGGTTCCACAGTTTCACTTCTTTTTCTTCTTTGGCAATAGAGCACACAGAAGAATAATTAGTGTTCTCAGACTCCCATAAGTAGCAGTTGTCTTTAAATCTGACACCTCTCATTACAACTTCTTTTTTCTCATTAGTTACAAGACATTCTGACTTGGTGAAGTTAACCTTGAATCCTAGATCACATAATTGATCGATACTTATAAGATTAGCAGTCAAGCCTTTTACTAGCAATACTTCATTTAGGTTTGGAACTCCAGGGCAGTCCAAGTTTCCAACTCCTTTGATTTCTCCTCTAGCACCATCTCCAAAAGTCACATAACTAGTAGTATGAGGTTTAACATTATTGAGAAGATTCTTGATTCCAGTCATGTGTTTAGAACACCCACTGTCAAAGTACCAGTCTTCCTTTGCAGAGACTCTAAGGGAGGTGTGAGCTATCAGGGCAGTAGCCTTTTTCTTCCATTGTTGAGTATATGGTGTCTTGTTAGATTTAGGTTTGACAACTGGGGTCTGATTAGGATATCCATATAATTTGAAGCAGAATGGCTTTATGTGACCAAACCTCCCACAATGATGACATCTCCATCTTTGATACTTTTTCTTCATATTTCTCTGTTCGCGATGTTGAGTGCTATGTTGTGACATCTGCTTTGACATTTGTTTATCAGGCCTGATCTTCTTCTTGTCTATAATAGATTTCTTTGCTACCACAAATCGCAGACCAGACTTGTCTCCCATATTTTGTCCAACCTGAAGGATTTCTTCTAATTTGTCAATTCCATTTATCAACATCTTGACATATTTGGTCATCTGGTCAAGTTTTGAGTTTAGTATTTGAACTTCCCCTTCTAGATGACTTATAGTATCATCGCCTGCCTTCTTCTTAGCCTCCAGCTTTACTATGAGTTTTGTTTGTCTCTCATTTTGCTGACAGACTTCAGCACTTCTGATACATAACTTCTTGTAGGAGTCATTCAGTTCTTCAAATGTCACTTCCTCATCACTAGAGTCACTATCAGAGTCACAAATACAAGTTAGTGCAGTAACTAGTTTGGCAGATTCTTCTTCAAAATTACTTTCTGAGTCACAGTCAGACCAAGTAACAGACATTCCTTTCTTTTATTTCTTCAGAAAGGTTGGACATTCAGCTCGAATGTGCCCATATCCTTCACATTCATGGCATTGAATTCCTTTGCTTTGATTTCCCTTCTCTTCAGACTTTGGTTTTCTGCTGGAGTCATAGGATCTGTTGATGTCAGAAGGGATGTTCTTAACATTTGACCTTGACTTTGGGTCCATTCTCTTGATGAGTTTGTTGAACTGTCTTCCAAGCATGGCTATAGCTTATGAAATATTTTCTTCTTCATACTCCTTGTTTTCATCTTCAGTATTAGATACAAGTGTTATGCTCTTGTTTTTCTTGTCAACATTGTCACTGATCCCCATCTCAAAGGTCTGAAGAGACCCAATGAGTTCATCCACCTTCAAGTTTCAGATATCCTGAGCTTCCTCTATAGCAGTCACCTTCATTGCAAATCTTTTAGGCAAGGATCTGAGAATTTTTCTCACCAGCTTTTCTTCTGACATCTTTTCTCCCAATGCTCCTGAGGTGTTGGAAATTTCCAAGATGTTCATGTGAAACTCATGAATGGTCTCATCTTCCATCATCCTTAGGTTCTCAAATTTGGTAGTTAGCATCTGAAGCCTTGACATTTTTACTTTGGATGTGCCCTCATGGGTAGTTTTGAGAGTGTCTCAAACCTCCTTGGCCAGTTCACATTGATGTACTAGTCTAAATATGTTTCTATCAATTCCATTGAACAAGGCATTTAAAGCTTTGGAGTTACCCAGGGCTAACTCATCTTCTTCTTTTCTCCATTCTTCCTCAGGTTTCAGACTGATTGTCCCATCTTTCCCAGTTATGGTGGGATGGTTCCATCCTTTGTCAGCAGCTCTCCAAGCCTTTTTGTCCAGTGATTTTAAGAAGGCAATCATATGAGGTTTCCAATAGTCATAATTTGATCCATCCAGAATGGGTGGTCTGTTTCCAAAACCTCCTTCTTTGTCCATAGCGCCAGAAAATAATATCCCTAGATCTCACCCAGTAAGACAGGCAGGGTGCCTGCTCTGATTCCAATTGAAATTCTGGTTACAGATGCTTAATGTCACAGTGAATGTTATGAAACCGTATCTGACACTCCTCAAGACAGTAAAACTAAAAGCAGTAAATAACACAGTCAATTGTTTACCCAGTTCAGTGTGTAACAACACCTACTCTGGGGGCTACCAAGCCAGGGAGGAAATCCACTATAAGAGATATTAATTCAGGAATAAACCAACCAGTTTATCTCCTTCACTTAAGACCTACCCAATGCAACTTCAATCTAAGTTCACCTTAAACCTGAGTTCCTACTCACTCCCCCTCAATCACAGCAGTGACCTTAAACAATTGACTAATGAAATTATGAAGACACTCTTCAGAATATACACTTGATTTTGCTTCACATCTTTTAATCAAGTAACACAAACACTCTTGCTTCAAAGCTTTGAGTGATACACAACCCTAACTTGACTTTGCTTCAAAGCTTTAATCAAGTGACACAAACACTCGTGCTTCAAAGCTTTGAGTGATACACAACCCTAACTTGACTTTGCTTCAAAGCTTTAATCAAGTGACACAAACACTCGTGCTTCAAAGATTTGTGTGATACACAACCCTTACAATCAAATACTACTCCAAGTCACTTATCACAATGATAATTGCTTGGATTACAGTAGTTACAACTATACAATCCCTTATTGATCTTCTGTCAAAAAGTATCTTCCACCAACAGTCTTCATGAGGAATATATAGGTTGTTATTCTTCAGTTAGGGCTTCCATGAAAATAGCTAGGGTTAATTAGGTTTAACCTCAAGACTTGGTCATGGGAGTTTAACACCAGATTAGGGTTAAGCAAAGTTAACCTAAGTCCACATGAGAATCTGATCTGGACTGAATAACCAGATTCCTGAAACTTCTCAGAAAATAATAAATCTGCACAAGTGTTAGTTCAGTACAGGATGTCTTAACATTGGTTATGACAACAAGAATCATGTTTACAGATTTTGGTAGAATGCAATAAATATGATCATTGCATAATGATCAGCTAAACACTCATATTGAGCAGCTCCTGTATGACATTCTTTTTCTGCAGAATGTGCCTTGTGTCCCAGAATGTTATGACATCAGTCATGACATTCACACAACTGGTTTTACCAAAAAACATGCCAACATCCAAACACTTACAAGGATCTCTGATGAACCATGAAAGTCTATTGAGACCCCTTTAACCCATTCTTCATTTTACAAGATGAAACCCTAGTTGTGGACCCATTACTTAGGAGGTGAGTTTGTCTGATCAACTCTTAAGAATCTTTGAGTATTTGAGAATCTTAGAAGAATGCTTTGAAGAAAATAGGAGGGAAAATTTTGGTGTACAACATCTGCCCCTGTTAAATCTTCTTAAACCTAAAGATTTAGATTGTCTTATCCGCCATTCATGACTTGAAGGTAGAAGATGATTGAACACTTAAGTGCCCATAAATTTGCACTCACATGTGCCCGAAGTAATGATATTGGCAGATTATACCAGAAATGGGCTTAAAGAAGCCATTTGGAGAGGTGATGGAGAGTTGTCGGAGATGGGCTTATAGATGCCATCCAATGTAATTGTTGATAGAACCTAGACTAAGTCTACGCTCGGCTTTGACTGGAAGAAGTATCAGAATAAATCTATGCTTGATTTAATCTAAGCTAGAAAGTGTCTACTGGAAGAAGTATCAAAATAAATCTATGGTCGATTTAATCTGAGCCAGAAGATGTATGTGTTCGTCTTTAACTAAGAGAAGTATTATAATAAATCTATGGTCGATTTAATCTGAGCAAGAAAAAGACTACGGGAAGAAGTATCAGAATAAATCTATGGTCGATTTAATCTAAGCCAGAAGATGTCTGCATCTGTCTTTAACTGGGACAAGTATCAGAATAAACCTATGGTCGATTTAATCTGAGTCAAAAAGAGTCTTTGAAGGAAGTTTTCTTCATGTAGATAATCACCCCGTCCTGTTTCAGGAATTGATCTACAATCGATTTTTGTTGGTAAACCCATCTTGTTTTGGGAGTTCATACCACTTGGTGATAAAGATAGTCGCCCTGTCCTGTTTAACGAATTGATCTTCATCTGACAATAAATAAATAAAGATAGTTTCCCTGTCCTGTTTCGGGAGTTAATCTTTTCTCGGTTGTATAGATAGTTTCCCTGTCTTGTTTCGGGAATTAATCTGGAACTTGCTTTTTGTTGGCCGTACAGATTGTTGCCCCGTCTTGTTTCGAGAATTAATCTTTGACCTGGTCACATAGATAGTTTTCTCGTCTTGTTTCGGGAATTAATCTTAGACATATTTTATAATTGTTGATGATATTCTTCTGTTGATTGATCTTTCCTGAAAAGGTAAAGAGTTAGTTGTATGCAATATCATGATGTATGAAATGCATTGTGTAATTATGTTCTCAAAATAAATGAGATTGTGCTATATGCGCTTCGTATGCGTATGCTATGATAAATGATATATGAATATGAAATGTTATTGGAAATGTATCAACAGTTCCGTATGGCATCTTGTTGGGGAAAGTGAATCCCCAGCTGGTGTTGGGGATGAAGAACATATGTAATCTTCAAAATTGTCTAGAATGCTTCCATTGTGGATTCTTGTTTACTGTTTGAGGAAACTCCACTGGGGAATGTTGACTTCTGTTTGGGGATAAGAGTTTAGGAACATCAGTCGTTCATAGCTCTACTGGAGAGTTTAATTCTTATATACCCTGACTGGGGATATAAGAGATGGATAGCCTTATGAATCGTCTGAGGATTTTAATTCTCATATACCCTGACTGAGGATAAAAGAGATGGATAACCTTATGACTCGTCTGGGGAGGATAAAGTTGACTGATATCTAGTCCGATTTTTGTAGCAACTCTTTGGGGATAGTGGTGACTTCACAGTGGAGAGGAATTTTGCTGGTGATTTGTAGCCATATGAGGAATAGACTTAAACTAGGGAGACTGTAATCTGTTGGAGAAATAAACCCTGTTGATGGAGAAATACTCTGCTGAGGAAACAAGTTATGCCGGAGAGGAGAAATCTGCAGGACTTTTCAGTTTTGGAGGAATAACATAACTTCCATTTTCAAAAATTCTAACTTCCTCATTTCTCAACCATTCTTAAAGATATAAAAACCAAACTTGCTTAGAATTTTGCAAGGAATCTAATGGTATTATTTTCTGAAGCTATAACTCAAATATTTTTATTAATTTTCCATTGGTACCAAACGAAAACCTAAGTGCTCAGAAAATCCAATTTCAAAATTCTCATCCCACAGTCAATTAAAATGAAAACTAAAGGTATGGTTAGATCCATAGACATGATATCTACATTTTTCCTTTAGAAAATAAATGCAAATGATGCTTGTACAGAGATTTCAAAGTTTGAAAAACTTACCTCTTGATGCAAAAATTCAATGTCCTCTACATGACTTCCAGAAGTAATATGATACTTGCTTTAGCTTCCTTGGACCTTGGTTAGTATGTTGCAACTCTTACTTTGCCTTGAGAGGGTCTGGATTAGTCTACTCAAGTCAAGTTGCAAAGTTGGATTTTAAAAATGGTGGATATTTATAATGGAGTTACAGTGGAAAAAAAGGTGATTGGATCATTTATACATGATGTATATGAAGTGTTTGGATGATTTGTTTGGACAAAAGTTGCAAGGTTTGAGAGATTCAAAGATTTGGACTTCAGAGCTCAAAAATGGAGTTTGGGTTATGGCTTGCAAATGAGCTCTATATTTATAGGAAAAGGTTAGAGATAATGAGATGGTCAGGTTTGCAAGTGATGGAGTTTGGGTTTGATTAAGGTGAAACAACCAAGTTTGTGTGAAACTTGTTGTTCCAATGCATCAATAGGGTGGTAGGTAGGATTAGAGATGTTGCTTCTGAGCATTCATGTTGAGTGTGATTAGAAGAAATAAGTTAGAGGCTCAAGGAGTGAACTTTGTGATTAAAGTGATCTTTATGCAAATGGATATGGAGCTTTTTGCAATTTCATCCAAAAATGGTATGATCAAGTGGATAAAGCTTCAAATCTTTGTATAATGCACCTTAATTTTGTGTAAATATCTGGTTATGTGGTGATTTAGAAGCAAAATGGCCTGAAAAGTGAGATTGTATGATAAGGTTATGAGATTTGCTCTTGAGTTCTTCACAAAATGACTTGAAATTCAAGAATGAATGTCCAACTTCATATCTTCGAATCTCCTAGCCCAAGTATGAAAAAAAATGTGTTCTTGGACATTTTGGAAAGCTTGAATCAAGATCTACAACTTTCATGTAGTTATTTTTTGCTAAATCAATTTGGATATTAGTGAAAAATGGCCATAAAGTAGTGACTTTGTTAAGAACAACACACTTAGAATTTTTTTCTAATTTTTTGGTAAAAATAATCAGAACTTCATGGGCTCATATCTCTTAAATTAAGCACTTTTTAAGGATCACCCCATATTATCAAAGTTGTAGAATTCATCAATCCCTACAACTTTCATGTTGAAAGTTTTCCTTGAATCAACTTGTATCTTGAGGAAACTTGCTTGTGAAGTTAGGTTTTTTTAGGTACAAAACACTTGAATTTTTTTTCTAAGTGTTTGAAAATCTTGCATTTGACTTTTGTTGACTTTTCGATTCTTGATGATCAAGTTTGATAATTTTGAATGTCTTGATGATTCTTGATTTTTGAATTCCAATGTTTGCCCAAAAAGTCAAAGTTTGACTTTTAAGTGACTGTTGACTTTTCATCAATTGATTCAAATTTTCAACTATCAATTACTTGCATATTTGGAAATGTCTTGAGCCATGTAATTAGGTCAAGATGTTTTATTTGAGTCCTTAAGATCATGCTTCAACCTATTAGGTCATGCACTAGGTCAACAGTCAATGATTTGTCATCTTTAGTCAAAACCCTAATTTTGGTAATTTTGACCTTTGGTGATTTGAGGGCTTTCCTTGAGGAATCATGGTCAACCCTTGATCAAATGGTGAATTTCACCTCAAAATGTTGATGTTGACAAAAAATCTTGAAGTTTGATTATATGTTGACCACAGTTGACTTTTTACCCAATATAGTTGATTTTCAATCATCTGAGCCATTGATTGAGCAAAGATGTGATGCAAGACATGAAATTTGACATAAGCATTATTGAGGATCTATGATGAACAATGAAATTCATTTGAGACCCTTGCAACCCATTCTTCCTTGTACAATATGAAACCCTAGTTTTGGACCCATTGCTTAGGAGGTGAGTTTGTCTGATCAACTCTTAAGAATCCTTGAGTATTTGAGAATCTTAGAAGAATGTTGTGAAGAAAATGGGAGGGAAAATTTTGAGGTATAACAGATGTGAAGAACAAAAACTTTAGGAGAAATCTTGTGAGTTGTTGATTTGCTAATTGTTGGTGAAATTGTTGATCACCAAAATTTTGTTGATGGAGACTTCAGGGTTTCTTTGTTGTTCTTCGATGTAAAGAACAACAACTTTTAGGAGAACTCTAGTAAGTTATTGATCTTCAAATGATTATTGATTCTCCAAATGATTGCTGATGAAAATTTTAGGGTGAATAGAGCCCTATTTATAGATTTGAAATTAGGTTAAAGACACTCAAAAAGGAAATAGTCCATACCAAGAAAAGCCCAAAGTTTATGATTTTATCTTGGTCAGCAAGTTGACCAATCAGAAGTGAGTTATGATACAAATTGACAAACCTTGACCAATAAGAAACAGTTAATAATATTTTTGGTAATTATTATAATTTTTGCACTCAATTTTGAAAATAAGTGCATCAAACCAAATAAATAATTAATTTTAAAAATGCATTAATTAAAAATACGAAAATAATATTTAAATAATAAAAACATGATTTTTGTGATTTTGAAAAAAATTAGAAAATAGTTAGTAACAAAAAATATCCAAAGTGCATCAATTGAGATTGATCTATTTTTGACATAATTTTAAAGATTGGAAATTGATTGAGTATTTGGTCGATAATTTGGTGAACAAGATTATGAATCTAGCCTTGTTTATGACTATTCCAAATATTGAGGTTGATTTGAAAATATTAATTTATAAGGTATTTTGACTATTTTTTAAATAAAATAATGACTTTAATAAATAAAAAATTAAATATAATAAATAAATAAATATGAAAATAGTAATTTAATAATAAAAAAATATGATTTTTATGGTTAGAAATAATTGAAAATGAAAATAAAATTAGTAACAATAAACAGCAAAAATATCCAAAGTGAACCAAGTAAGATTCGAACTCGTGACCTTCTACTTGCAAGTCTTTCTCCCTTACCAATTGTGCTATGTTACTTATTTGAAGTAAAAAGCTAATTGAAAGTATATGAAAATGAACAATTATTTGTTATTTTTTAAAATACAAATAATTATTATATTTTTAAACAAACTTGAAAGCGAATATTTATAAAAATAAAATAATATTATAAAAATAGTTTAAAATATTTTTTACTATAGAAATAAAGAGCGGCCAAATTTGGGGTATGACACCATCCTAATTTGATTGTATCCCAAAAATCCCTCCATGAAAGAGAAATCATCTTTTGGACTTGCTTTATTTAAATCTCTATAACCAACGCACATGCGGACTTTTCCGTCTTTTTTGGTACTGGAACAATATTGGCAATCCACCGAGGGTACACTAATGTCACAAGAAAACCAACATCAATCTGCTTCAAAACCTCTTCTTTAATCTTCATTGCCATGCCAGGATGAGTTCTTCGCAGCTTCTGCTTGATTGGTGGACATTCTAGCTTTAGCGGAAAGTAATGTTCCACAATATCAGTGTCCAAACTAGGCATATCTTGGTAAGACCAAGAAAAGATATCCACATACTCTTTTAGCAACTCAATTAACTTTCTCTTCACATCGGGATGAAGTAGTGCCCCAATCTTGACTTCTTTCAAATCTTCTTCTGAACCCAAGTTAATCGTCTCCAACGACTCTTTATACGGATGAATGGTATTTTCCTCGCGCTCAAGCAACTGTGAAATCTCTTCTGGGGTTTCATCATATTTTTCTTCTTCAACCACATACACAGGATATTCCAAGTTGGGAGAGGGTGCAGGGTCATTGCACTCAACAGGTTTTTTAATTAATCTACACATATGATTTATGATTGATTTTAGAAACTGACACATGTAATAATTGATTATGCTGATTTATTTACAGTTATTATTTATTTCGAAAGGTTTTTTCTGATTACCATTTTCCAAGTAAAACAAAAAATAAAGATACAGTTTAGAAATCAAAAACAACTTTTATTAATAATTTTAAAATTCAAAACAAAAGACACGCCCATACAACATCAGTTTCACCTTGGGCAGAGTGAAAGACTTTTGAAAAGACAAAAAAAACAAATTAATTTGAAATATGAGTGTAAGAAGGAACATCAACAGTGATCCAATTCTGGATTTTAACTTCATGTATCACAAAGTTCGGTATCTTTTGCTTTGGCTCATCTTCAAGAATAGAATTGATCCTTGGAGTAGTCAGATGGAGATATCTTGTACTGTGAAAGATGTCTTGATATTTACTCAAAGAGGACTTTGGCTTCAGAACTTCATTCTTTATGGAGAAACCCAAACCAGACCCATTCTTGTTCACATGTGGATTAATAACCTGTCCCCACACCTTGCTAGGGCCCTTCTACACTACATGTAGCACATCCTTAAATGAGGTGATAAAATCTTTATTCTTCCTTATATTATCAATAGAAAAAGCTTGGAACTGAGTTCTAATAGCGGCTTCATCAACTTATATAATTCTAAAGGAAGACAAATGAGATATCAACAGAGCTTGCTCACTGTTCACAATAACCACCTTTCCTTCACGGACAAATTTTAGTTTATGATGCAAGTTTGAAGTAACAACTCCTGCAAATTTCAGCTTCTTGCTCACTGAAATGTGATTTGGAATAAGTGCAGACCTATATGAATAGGTAAATCCACCTCTCTAATGACAGGTTTTCTCGAACCATCAAAATATTTTACTATAATGCCACTAGAGATCATATGAGTTCCCCAGTATTTGAGCTTCATGAGAGTGCTTCTTGGTATGGCATTCAAAGCAGATCCATTGTCTATCAGCACATTGGAAAAAGAGTCATTCTTACAATTCATAAATATATGCAAAGCCAGGTTATGGTTTCTCCCTTCATTAGGAAATTCCTCATCACAAAAACTCAGATTGTTACAAGACATGATATTCCCTACAACACCGTTGATATGATCCATAGAAACATCCCTTTCAACAAAAGCCTAATCCAACACCCTCATCAGAGATTCCCGATGAGCAGAAGAGTTCATAAACAAGGCTAAAATGGAAATCTTAGATGGAGTTTTCAACAACTGATTCATAATCTTGTAATCACTTATCTTGATGATTTTCAACAGATCATTAACATCCCTTTCCAAGGCGGCGCCACTAGATTCTCCCACCACTTTCTTAGGTTCAGCATTCTCAATAACCTTCTTACCAGAATTAACATCTCCTTGAAAGGTAGGGGAGAATACACGACCATTACGAGTTACCCGACTAGCTTCACCCATATTCTCAACATGGGATAAAGGTTGGATAGGAATTTCCACACCATCTTCTAGGATAGTTGCATTGTACTTATAAGGCACAACTTTATCTAATTTATATGGGATAGGACTAGGCAGACAAATAACCATGGGAGCAATAACAGGCTTGCTATGATATGTAATCTCTACAGGAGTGGGAACACCAAAATATGGTACAATGACATTCACCCCTGCTTCTTCAGAATACCGAGGAATCACAAAATCATTATCAGAAAACATACCTTCATCAGAAGAAAAGAACTCATCAGCAGAAACATACTCATCATCATAGTCTTCAATTGCATTAATATCTTCATATTCAGCCCTTGGTCTGATTATATGGATAAGACCTTCATCCATCATCTCTTGAAGATTACCTCTCACCTTACCACATCCATGAATGTCCTTACTGTAAACACTATAAGCGGCATGGTCATGTGTATAATAGCTGAACTCACAGAGATTAGCATGCATCTTCACTAAATCACCTCTAACTAGGTTTATGTCAAAGATTCTGAATTCTCAAGGACAACCAGCAACCATATTCACAGTACCTCCACCTACATGCTTGGGTAGTGGATTATCCTTCACATTAGGACCTGTAGCGGTGAAAACCAGAGATCAAGCTATTGATTAACTTGACTCGCAAATAAACAAGAGTCTCCACCACACTTTATTATTCCCAAGGGAAAAGGGAAAAGTGCGAAATAAAACCCATAAATAAGCAAAGTATGAATAATACTAAAAAGTTAAAAAAAAATACAATGCATTGGAAAATATAGAAGGTTTGGGGGTTGGTTATACAAAGGGAAGATGTTAACACCCAAAGCATTTGCGGTACTCCGCAGGAACCTCTTATTAATTTGTGTTTTTGGCTAAAATATTTGTTTGCAAAAAGATTGGGTTTAAAGAATTTTTAAAATACAACGACCTAATGTCGAGGTTTTCCTTAGAGAGGTGAACATTGAAAATTGAGTTTCTTAGGAGATTTAACTTGAGATTAACAAAACTAAAAATGTATGAAAGGGGTTTCGCATAATCATATTAGATAAATGATGACATAAAGTCAACAAATTAATCCTTTCCCTTGGATTCAAGCACAACTAATTAAAAATAAATCAACAAAGACATGACTAAGTTTAATCAATTAACATGTAGGAAAACCAAGATAAAATACGAATCAAGACAAAACAAATATTTAATCAAGACAAAAAGATCAAAATAAATACATAAATATCAAATGTACAAACAATAAAATATTTTTGGTATTTCCAAAATTAGACTTAACAAAAATAAAAAAATCAGAAAATAAAAGAGTGAAAAGAGAGATCACCAAAAAAAAGAAAAATGAAAAGAAAACAAATGAACAAAAAATAAGAGGAAATAAATAAGGTTCTAAAATTTAGATTCGGTGGGGTTTGAACCCCTGGCCTTGTGGGTACAAAGCCAACAAATTACCCACTACGCCAAGCTGCATTGACTGTTAGTAATACACTTCAGAATAATAAAAATAAAGAATGAAAAATGGGTTGTGTCGGACCCAGTCCAACCCCTGAGAACTAACGGGTTAGAAAACCATAGTAATGAGAAAATGGAGCTACGCCTCAAATACTTTTTCACGCTAAAGTTTCACAAATTTCCTTTGTTTTTGATTCCTCTATTTCACTCAACAACAATTTTCTTTTCCTTGTGTCGATTCTCATTCTCTCACGATATGTTATCATCTTTTCCATTTGACAAAATCTCTCACTCACCTGAACCATTCATCCCCCTTCTTCTCATGATTTCACGATGAATTTACAGTCTCTGTATTCAGTTAACAACACTTACCTAGTTTCTCGCGATTTCGGTTCAACCGCTTTCCCTTTCCAAAACTTTCAGACTTACTTTATTTCCTTTCAATCGATCATCCTTCTCTTTTCTAAACTTCCAATGTAGAATCAACAAATCATTGAATAACAAAAACAATGACAACTTAATTTCTTTTAGTCTCAGTTTCCGGTAATCTCCCTCAATCTATATTCTCTCTGGTTTTTGTTCAAAGTACAACAATAACAACAACAAATGCTTCACAAATTTATTCTATTGCAGATTCATAGCAACAGCAAAACAAAAAAAAGCTACAAGAAATATTAACAGTAATCAAGATTCTAAGTGTGAATTCGGATTACCTACAGCGAGGAGGCTTCGTCGGAAACTGTTGAGTATTAATCTAAAGAAAAGGAAAAAAGAAATCCAGAGAATATGCGATCGAATCCGAGAAAAGAATTTCATATGATATAATGTTCGAGTATGATTGAAATTAATCTCTATTCCTCTTCAGAATGTTTTGGCATAGTTCTTGTGTGATAATTGTTGATGAAAGTTTGAATATGAAGGTCAGGTAATGTAAAGGTTTATGGAGGAGATAATGTTGAAGATTACGAAAATGTTTATGGAGGTGGATTTACTGTGACTGGGAGGTTCAATGTAGTGTGTTTGAATGTGGAGTTTCAATGAAGAAGAAAGGTTTGAGAGGTGTATTTGAGATTTTTCTGCAGTCTGTTTTCTTCCTACCGCCCCTGTATTTTTATGTCTCTACTGCTTCCCTTTTCTGTCGAACAAAGTCTAAGTTTATAGAGAAAAAAAGATGAAATTGGTGAAGAGGTGAAAAACACAAGAAGGGGGGTTGAATTGTAAAACTGAAAATCAATGCAATGAACACGATATTTTTATCCTGGTTCGTTTGATCTCAAACTACTCCAGTCCACCCGTCAAGGTGATTTCGCCTCTCTCCAACGAGGTCTTAATCCACTATATTCAACTGAATATTACAATCTGCTTTAACAACTGCTAAAGCCTTCTTGATGCAAACCACAACCGGTTTGTCAAGGAATCACTTTCTTACACAGAATGGAAATCTAGGTGTGTGAGTGTTTTCTACAAAAACAGTTTATCACAACTGTGATATTACACAACTTAAGCTTATGAAACTAGATTGCTAAAATATTGAGTAAGGAATAATTGGAGCTTTTTAGCAAACTGAGAATGAGAAGATGTAGAATAGCTTTTAGGCGTGGAAATAGTTGTAGAGCATTAGCCAATTCAATCTTTATTGTCTTGTTTATATAGCACTGAATTTGTTGAACGTTGGAGCAATAATCTTGATTCAATGCCATTAACAAACTTTCCTTAATAAGCAGATCTTGTCTGGAATGATGTCGTTGGTAATAATTCGCTTTGAATGCACAGTACCATTGCTACTTAAAGCGTGTTCTGGCTTGGCCTCATTCTGACTCTGCTTAAGTGCTGATGAACTGTTGTTGTCTTTATCAGAGTGTTGAGCGCAGTTCTGTTCATCAAGCTTCAGCATTCGCGTGAGTTGTTCTTCTGATTCTAGTATTCTGATATAGCAACTTCTGATGCTGATGTTAATAACCAATATTCTGATGCTGATTAGGTGTGCTCTTGCTGATACCTATCAGAGTTTCTGCAAAACAGAAATTAATATTTTAGGTAGCAAATAGTTCTTACATGAATCACATAATTAATATATCTTTTCATTTTGTTATCATCAAAACTTAAACTTAGGGTAGTAGATTCAAACTTTGTTCTAACAATCTCCCCCTTTTTGATGATGACAAAAACTAGATATTTTTAATTGAAAATGACGTGAAAAGTATCAGAGATAACTATATGATAAGATGTTATCAGAGTTAGAGGTTATCAAAGATAAGGGATAAAGAGATATGAGAGTTGGGATCAGAGATACTCCCCCTGAATTTATAGCTTCCCTTTTTAATTCCAAGAGTTCTTCAGGATCAGATCTTTATTGCCTTTCTTTGAACATCAGAATATCATAGCTTTGACTATCAGAGGCTTTAGATCAGAATATCAGAGCAGAGCTTCAGATCAGAGTATCAGAGCTTTATCAGAGCTTTGCTTTGGATCAGAGTATCAAGGCTTTAGTCTTCAGTGAATTTAGAGATCAATCTTGTACCTGTAGACTTAAGCAAAAACATAAAACATATTCAAGTATATCAGAGTTAGAATGTCTGAGATTTTCTGTCTCAGTAATCCGTTATTGAAAAAAATATCTTTCTTATTCTCCCCCTTTTTGTCAGCAATCAAAAAGTGTAAGTGGAGTGCTAAAACAATTAGAGCAGAAAAACTTGGCATATTAAAATGTTCAGAGCCAGACAAAACAATACAGAAGATATGCAAAGAAAACATGAAAATAGCATGAATGAAAATCTAAGGTTGGGGAGGAAGGCGTGTGAACAGAGTCTCCAGCATTGCCTTAATCTGATCAGCAGTTTCAGTCTGCTTGTGCACCATGCTGACTACTGTATCTATCTTTCTATCCTGCACATCCATCCTTTCCTTCATTTTCTGATCATTTTCATCCATCCTTTGCTGCAGACGGATATCATTCAGCTTTAGCTCTTCCAGAGTCTGCCTGTCCAAGGCAGCTTGAGAAACGTCAGAAGCAGGGAGCTTCTGAGGGCTTTCTGCAACATCTTCAGCTTGACTGGCTTCATCTTGAAATGTTTGATCTTCTTCTGGATGCACCTTTGAAGTTGGACGCTTCTCAGACCATGGCTCACTATCCAGAAGGAGCACGTCTTCTTTCAGCAGCTGACTTCCAACTTCATTCAGAAGCTTGCTGAAATTCTGTTGTGCTTGCTCATAATTGATGTCTTGCAATTTTAGAGCTTCAGCACGTACCCAAATTCTGAATTGTGACCAGAGCTGGTCAGAGGCAGCTGGATCAATCATTCCAGGACAGACTTGCTTCAGAGAAGCAATCCACTGCTGCAAACCTGTTTCAAAATTCATAATGCCAGAGCCAACATCTGGTTGTTCTAGTTTGGAATGGCTATTTTATTTTTTAGATCAGCAAGACGGTCAAGGATTGTTAAATCTATGAAGGTCCTGCTGGGGTCTTCTGTGGTTTGTTTGGGAGTTGTTTGTTTGGGAGATGGAGTGGGAGAATCAGAAATAATGATTGGACTGTTTGGGGTTTTGGGAGTGTTTGGAGGAGTGGTTTCTGGCGAGGATGGCAGCTGGGCCATTGTTACTGTTGTTCCACATGGCAGCTGGATTGCCAGAGGTTGTGGCTCAGAAGATTGAGGAGAATGAGGTTCAGGAGATGGAGGAGGTGGAGTTTCAGAATGATGAAACTCAGGTTGAGGAGGTGATGGTGGATGAGTTTCTGGTTGAGGAGAGGGAGAAGGAATTGCTGGTTGTGGAGAAGGAGGAGGAATTTCTAGTTGTTCAGGAATATGTGGTTCTTCTGGAATGGGTGAGAGAGGTTGTTCTGGTTGAGGAGATTTGGCAATATCTGGTTCAGTGTTTGGATTATTGGGAAGGTGATCAGAAGCACGTTGATCAATGTCAGATAGAACTTTGTCAAGTGCTGATGTTGTTGAAGTTGTTGGTTTGGGATGTTTGGTGCGGGGTCTTCTGAGTTGTAGTGCCTCAGAAGGGTCATCTTCTGGTTCGGTTTCATCTATTGTTGGGATGGGGATTGGGATTTCATGAGAAGCTGGAGTTGGGATAGATGTTGGCATAGCAGAAGAATTTAAAACAGAAGCAGCAGATAAATTACCTCTTTTCTTGGGTGTCTGCTGGGATGATCCTTCTGAAGGGGCCTTCCTTTTCTTCGTTTTCTTCAGTGTAACATCTGGTTGAGGTTGGTGCAGATCTTTGATATTCAGCTTGGATCTGTACCATCAGCCTTGCACGCGTCCAAATATCTGAGAACCACCACTGGTTTAGACTCTATCTCAGAAAATAAAGGAAAGTCACTCAGTGGGACTCTTCTGCTGGTGATGTCAGCAGTGGGAGTAACGCTGGGTTCCTTTCTGATATTCTCTATTAACTTCATTTTCTTCAGATTCTTCACGTTCAGAGGCTTGCCAACAGTTGGTTCAATGGTGCTTAACTCTTGAGCTTCTATCAGGTGCTCTATCAGCCTATTCTCAGTCAGAATATCTGATATTAACCTTCCAAAGGGTATCCAATCCCTCTTTGTTCTTTCTTCTTCCCTGGTTTCCTTCACGCTTGTTCTGAGGTGATTAAATAGAAGATGAGCCAAGTTGATTTTTACCTTCTGATTGATAAAATAGATCAGAAACTGTTGATCTATATTTATGTAATCAGGGGAACTAGTTGGCTTCCTATGATTAAAACACCCCAGAATGATCTTCGCCCAAACTCTGTGGTGATCCTTGAGATCTCTGATTTTGCTGCTGGGCACCCCATGGGTGAAAATCCTTTCTGCTATGACACCCACGTCAGAGCATCTTTCAGCCATATCAATATAGCGGACGCCACCGCCACTGTAACCAATCAATTTTGCTATGTGATCCTCAGTGATCACAATCTTCTTTCCCATTATGTAGGAGGTGACTTGATGCGTTGAAGCAGTTGCATGAATCCAGAACTCCTTGACTAACATTGGGAATGTTGGTCCAACCAACCTGTCGAAATATCTCTCCCATTTCTGTGCCCTAACTTCTTCTGTCAAATCAAAACCATTCTCTTTCAGACTGCCAAAATCAATAATCAGTTCAGATAACACTTCTAGATTCTTCACTGGTGTAAGGAGTGTTCTGAATGGAACTTGGTACTGTTCAGAGGAAGCTTTCTTCTGAGAACCTGCAGAAGCACTGCTGGAGGTTGCCATGTTCACACTTAGGGTTTTTCTGAGAAAACTGAGAAAAAAGGGTTTAAGATTGAAAGAGATGAACACAGAGAGAATGCAGAAAATATTTTGAGAGATAATGAGAAACTGTAAAAGATTAATGTGAGAAATTAACGTTCTTAAATAGATTTCAGAATATTTTGAAAGAGTAAACGTTTTCAAGAAAGAGAAATAAAATCATGATTACGTTTTAAAAACATGATTACTTTCATTTAATGCTTGCTGATTTTGGGGGATTTGAGAAAGATACTTAAAACGGTTACCAGACATGTGTCTCAATGCACCCAATCAGCGTTTTGCCTTCTCAGAAGCGTGCACGCATTCTGCTTCAGAGATTTGCTGATGATTGGATGACACTTGTTTTATTTAGTGATCAGCACGTCTATCCTTGAGCTGAAACGCTCAGATCTTTAAGACTAGCATCTGGTACAATCTGCATGTTCTTTCTTTCTGAAAAGAGATTGATCAGAAGTTCACAGTAAAACAAATACATTCTGAAGATAAATATATGGAATTAAAACATTTTCACTCTGGGCAGATTTTCATGCTGAGATGTTTCGGAATGAAATTGAATCTATCTTCAGAAAGGGGTTTAGTGAAGATATCAGCCCATTGATGGTCTGTATCTATAAATTTTAAGTTCAAAATTCCTTTCTGAATATAGTCCCTAATGAAATGATGTTTTATTTCTATATGCTTAGCTCTAGAATGTAAAATGGGATTCTTACTTAAGCAAATAGCAGAAGTATTGTCACAGAGTATATGGATGTTACTCTCAAAAATCTGGAAGTCTTCAAGCTGACTTTTCATCCAGAGCATTTGTATGCTACATCCTGCTGCTGCTATGTACTCAGCTTCTGCTGTTGATAGCGCAATTGTGGATTGCCTTTTGCTGGACCAAGAGATCAGATTTTCTCCCAGAAACTGGAAGCTTCCAGAAGTACTTTTACGCTCTACTCTGTCTCCAGCAAAGTCAGCATCGCAGTAGCCTACAAAACTGTAATCACTAGATTTTCTATAAAACAAATCCAGATTAGTAGTACCTTTCAGATACTTGAAAATTCGCTTAACAGCTGTTAAGTGAGATTCTCTAGGATCTGATTGGAATCTAGCACAGATACATACGCTGAATAATATATCAGTTCTTGAAGCTGTCAGATAAAGGAGAGAACCAATCATACCTCTGTAGACTTTCTGTTCTACCTTTTTGCTTACCTATTCTCTTTCTAGAATGCATGTGGGATGCATTGGAATCTTTGATGGCTTACATTCTGAGAGGTAAAATTTCTTCAGAAGATCTCTGATGTATTTGCTCTGATGAATGTAAGTTCCCTCTGGAGTTTGATTGATCTGAATTCCTAGAAAGAATTTCAGTTCCCCCATGAGGCTCATCTCAAATTCTGCCTGCATACACTTAGCAAATTTTCTTCCAAGAGAAGGATTAGTAGATCCAAAAATAATATCATCAACATAAATTTGACAGACTAAGATGTCATTCTTAACTGACTTACAGAATAAGGTAGTGTCCACCTTCCCTCTGGTGAATTCATTTTCTAACAGAAAGTTACTTAGCCTTTCATACCAAGCTCTGGGAGTTTGTTTCAGACCATATAGTGACTTCTTTAGTTTGAAAACATGTTCTGGATGTTTTGTATTTTCAAAACCAGGGGGTTGGTGCACATAAACCTCTTCTTCTATATAACCATTTAAGAATGCACTCTTGACATCCATCTGATATAGAGTGATGCCTCTATTAACAGCAAATGAAATTAAAAGTCTGATAGATTCTAACCTGGCGACTGGGGCAAAGGTTTCTGTATAGTCTATCCCCTCTTGCTGACTATAACCTTGTGCAACCAGTCGTGCTTTGTTTTTGATGACTTCACCTTGTTCATTTAGCTTGTTTCTGAACACCCATCTTGTTCCAATGACGTTGAATCCTTTTGGTATGGGAACAAGATCCCATACGTCATTTCTGGTGAATTGATTCAGCTCTTCTTGCATTGCCAGAATCCAGTCATTATCCAGAAGTGCTTCATCAATAGAAGAAGGTTCAATCAGAGACACAAGTCCCATGAGGGTTTCTTCAGAGTTTCTGAAGCTTGCTCTTGTTCTGATTGGATCTTCCTTTCTTCCTAAGATAGTTTCTTCTGGGTGATCCAAGCTGCTTCTGGGTAATCTCTTCTGAGGTTGATCAGCAGCTGTTGTAGGATTTCTAGCAGTGCTCCTTTCAGACGTTGAAGGAGTGTCTGTGTTGAGAGCTTCTGATGACTTGTCTTCAGAACCTGTAAATTCAATTTCCATACCTGCAAAAACTTCATTCTGCTTTGACTTTTCAGAGTCAAGCTTATCATCAAAACGAACACTGGTTGATTCTTCCACAATCTGTGTTTCTGTATTGTATACTCTGTACCCTCTTGAGCGTTCAGAGTATCCTAACATAATACACTTCTGTGCTTTAGAGTCAAACTTGTTCAAATAATTCTTTGTATTTAACATAAAACAGATACATCCAAATGGATGAAAATATGAAATGTTGGGCTTTCTGTTCTTCCACAATTCATATGGAGTCTTTTCCAGAATAGGTCTTATTGAGATTCTATTCTGAATGTAGCACGCTGTGTTTTTTGCCTCTGCCCAGAAGATCTTAGCAACGTTTGTCTCATTGATCATGGTTCTGGCCATTTCTTGCAATGTTCTGTTCTTTCGTTCTACAACTCCATTTTGTTGGGGAGTTCTAGGACAAGAGAAATCATGCAGAATGCCTTTGTCATTAAAGAATGACTCAAAATATTTGTTTTCAAACTCTCCACCATGATCACTTCTGACTTTAACGATTCTAAGATCCTTTTCATTCTGAACTTGGTTACAAAAGGTAACAAACACAGAGTGTGACTCGTCCTTGTGTCTTAAGAACTTTACCCATGTCCATCTGCTATAGTCATCTACGATTACTAACCCATACTTCTTGCCACTGACTGAAGCAGTTTTGACTGGTCCAAATAAGTCAATGTGCAGAAGTTCTAATGGCTTAGAGGTAGAAACAACATTTTTAGATTTAAAAGAAGGTTTTTCAAACTTGCCTTTCTGACATGCTTCACACAGAGCATCTGAATTGAACTTCAAATTAGGAAGTCCTCTGACCAGATTGAGTTTGTTAATCTGAGATATTCTTCTCATACTAACATGCCCCAATCTTCTGTGCCAGATCCACTGCTCGTTGTTAACAGACAGAAGGCACTTTACATTCTGACTTTTCAGTTCAGAAAGTTTGATTTTGTAAATGTTGTTTTTCCTCTTTCCATTAAACAGGATAGTCCCATCTTTCTGACTAACAGCTTTACATGATTTTTGATTAAAGATTATATCATAACCGTTATCACTTAATTGACTTATGGATAACAGATTATGCATTAATCCATCTACTAGCAGAACATTATTAATAGAGGGAAGATTTCCATTACCTACAGTTCCAGAGCCAATTATCTTTCCCCTCTGATTGCCTCCAAAGCCAATGTGGCCTCCAGGCTTAAGTTCCAGGCTTTGGAACATATGCCTTCTTCCCGTCATGTGTCGCGATCAGCCAGAGTCCAGGTACCATGACTGGTGTTTCTGATTTGCTGCTAAAGATATCTGCAACATGTATTATTTTATCCTTAGGTACCCAGATTTTCTTGGGTCCTGATTTGTTAGATTTACCAAAACTCTGGTTGAATTTTGGTTTCACAGAATACTTACTGCTAGTGTATTTAATATCATGTGTGTGACCATACACAAAATGTGAATTTAGAGGAGTGTGTTTAATGGTTAAATCCATGACATTCTTTGGTGTAGGAACCTTACCTTGGTATCCTATTCCCTTCCTGCCGTTTCTGCTAACTCCATAGATCATTGAAGCCATTTTGCTTCTATCTATGCTTTTAGCAAGGAACTTCTGGAAACTGTGATCATACTCCTTGATGATCTCATCAGCGTTGCTGGGAGTTTCAGAAATTGGTTCCTTCTGAGAGTTTTGTAAAGTATTTTCTAATTTTGAAATTTTAATTCTCAGCTCAGAATTCTCCAATTTAAGACTCTCAGTCTTATTAGAGTCAGATTCAAGATTCCTTTTCAGGTCTCTGAATTTAACTCTAATCTGCTGATACCTTTCCAGAATTTCATTAAGGCTTTCAGCAAGTTCAGCCTTGGTAAAATTAACTGCAGAGTCAGGAAATACCTCTTCAGTATCTGATTCTGAGTCTGATTCAGAAGCTTCACTATCTTCTGAAATGTTGGCCATGAGAGCTATGTTTGCTCTGTCATCATCTACTTCTGAGTCAGCTTCAGACGAGTCAGAGTCATCCCATGTAGCCATGAGACTTTTCTTCTTTTCTCTTCCAAACTTCTTTTTGGGCTTTTCCCTCTGAAGCTTTGGGCAGTCACTCTTGTAGTGTCCTTGCTCATTGCACTCATAGCAGATGATGTCCTTGGTGTTTGGCTTTCTGCTTCCTGAGGAGCCTTCAGATCTTCTGTATCCAGAGGAAGAATCTGTCCTTCTGTATCTGGAAGAAGACTCGTTCTGATCAGATCTTCTGGGATTCCTGAACTTCCTTTGCCTCTGCTTCCACAGTTGATTCACTCTTCTGGAGAGGAGGGAGAGTTCGTCTTCTTCTGATGAGGATCCATCAGATGTTTCTTCAACTTCCTGCAAAACTTTAGACTCAGATTTTTTGTTAGATTTTAATTCTAAAGGCTTACCTTGCTTCTGGGGTTCATCAGCTTCTAGCTCTATCTCATGACTTCTGAGGGAGCTGATAAGTTCCTCCAGAGAAATTTTGTTGAGATCTTTTGCTAGCTTCAGAGCTGTAACCATTGGCCTCCACTGCTTGGGTAAGCTTCTGATGATTTTCTTGACGTGATCAGCAGTAGAGTAACCTTTTTCCAGAACCTTGAGACCAGCTACCAGAATCTGGAATCTTGAGAACATTGTTTCAATGGATTCACTTTCTTCCATTTTGAACGCCTCATACTTCTGAATGAGCGCCAGAGCTTTAGTTTCTTTGACTTGAACGTTGCCCTCATGCGTCATTCTGAGTGAGTCAAACATGTTCTTTGCTATGTCTCTGTTGGAGATCTTTTCATATTCAGTATACGAGATGGCGCTGAGAAGGATGGTTCTGGCCTTGTGGTGATTCTTGAAGTCACGCTTTTGTTGGTCAGACATTGTTTTCCTATCAATCTTCTGACCGCTTGCATTCACATGGTGCGTGTATCCATCTGTCACCATGTCCCACAGATCAGCATGATGTGCCAGAAAGAAGCTTTCAATTCTAACTTTCCAGTAATCAAAGTTTTCTCCATCAAAGACTGGAGGTTTCCCGCTGAATCTGTCTCTGTCCTCATGGTTGTCATTGCTGGTGTGAGAATAATTTTCTGCCATTGTGTTTTTCTGAGACTGGATCTTGTACTGACACAGTTAAGTGTTTTAGCTCAGAACCAGGCGCTCTGATGCCAATTGAAGAGGTGAAAAACACAAGAAGGGGGGGGGGGGGGGGGGTTGAATTGTAAAACTGAAAATCAATGCAATGAACACGATATTTTTATCCTGGTTCGTTTGATCTCAAACTACTCCAGTCCACCCGTCAAGGTGATTTCGCCTCTCTCCAACGAGGTCTTAATCCACTATATTCAACTGAATATTACAATCTACTTTAACAACTGCTAAAGCCTTCTTGATGAAAACCACAACCGGTTTGTCAAGGAATCACTTTCTTACACAGAATGAAAATCTAGGTGTGTGAGTGTTTTCTACAAAAATAGTTTATCACAACTGTGATATTACACAACTTAAGCTTATGAAACTAGATTGCTAAAATATTGAGTAAGGAATAATTGGAACTTTTTAGCAAACTGAGAATGAGAATATGTAGAATAGCTTTTAGGCGTGGAAATAGTTGTAGAGCATTAGCCAATTCAATCTTTATTGTCTTGTTTATATAGCACTGAATTTGTTGAACGTTGGAGCAATAATCTTGATTCAATGCCATTAACAAACTTTCCTTAATAAGCAGATCTTTTTTGGAATGATGCCGTTGGTAATAATTCGCTTTGAATGCACAGTACCGTTGCTACTTAAAGCGTGTTCTGGCTTGGCCTCATTCTGACTCTGCTTAAGTGCTGATGAACTGTTGTTGTCTTTATCAGAGTGTTAAGCGCAGTTCTGTTCATCAAGCTTCAGCATTCGCGTGAGTTGTTCTTCTGATTCTGGTATTCTGATATAGCAACTTCTGATGTTGATGTTAATAACCAATATTCTGATGCTGATTAGGTGTGCTCTTGCTGATACCTATCAGAGTTTCTGCAAAACAGAAAGTAATATTTTAGGTAGCAAATAGTTCTTACATGAATCACATAATTAATATATCTTTTCATTTTGTTATCATCAAAACTTAAACTTAGGGTAGTAGATTCAAACTTTGTTCTAACAATTGGGTGGGGGGGAGGTTGGTGAAATTTGAACAAATGTGATACTCTTTGAAATGCTTTCTTGATTTCAGTTTGTTTTAACCATCTTTCTGCAATTGTTGGACTGGTGTGGTGCAGATTTGGACAGCTTGGCAGCAGGTTTTTGGACTGTTTTTGGTTTACAACAGTAGAAGCATATGAGTCATTGTGATGAAGGTTTTATGTATGTCTATTTCTGCGCAAGTCTTTGGACTGTTTATGATAGTCTAACAGCATGGTTAAAGTGGACAACAAGCAGGCTTTGTAGTGTAGTATTTGGCAGCATATTTAGACTTACATAGACATATGATAATAATTATAATACTAATAATAATAGTAATGACAATAATAATAAAATAAAATAGTAAAAACTAAACTGAATATACAAAAGTGAAATGAAAGAGATATTAAAATTGGTTTTAATTCTATTAATAATTAAACTTAAAAATATTTCAAATGGAATTATAATCAAAATTAACATCAAAATTAATAATAGAAGGAATAAAAATAAATGAAAAATTAAACCATATATTTTTATATTTTTGAATTAAATAAATAAAACTGCAACTAAAAAAAAACAAAATAGACTTACATACTCTAAAATGCAAAAAGTAAAATAACTTATATGTATTTTGAGATTTTTTGAATTATCAATGAAATAAAAATATAAAATTAAATGAAACTAGCAAAACTATAATTTTCTTTTATATTTTGAATAAAGTAAAACTGATATGAACTAAATACATTTTTTTGGATTTTCTTTTTATGAAAATAAGAATAAAAGAAAGATGACTAAAAGTGCAAAAACATGTGATTTAGTAAGGTCGGGCAAAACCAGTTAAATTTAACTAAATTCATAATTATTTCTAACGTTTCTGTTTTTTCGTGGATTTTTCAAAGCATAATCATCTATTGACTTGTAAAGAAAAGTTATAGTTGTTGTCAAGGAGAATCATATGTAAAAGAACCACTAAAAATGTCGAAATTTGAAGAAGTTATGAATTTTCGAAATCTGACTCAAGAATTGGTAAAAATAGGTCGAATCGCTTGAGAACACTTGCTATGTAATGATGCAGATGAGATGTGGTATCTTAGGTAAAAAATTAGGGTATGACAGGACCTACATATTTAAAATACAGGAGACCAGATCTTACCATCTTTTGCACTTCATACTTCAACGAATAACAATTTTTAATGTTGTGCCCAGGGGCTCCTTGATAAAAAGCACAAGTCTGATCAGCTTTATAATACCATGGAAAATTTGGAGGTATAGCAGGGGGAGGCCTAGTCTGCACCAGGTTCTTCTGAATCAAAGCCGGAAACAATTATGTATAAATCATCGGAATATGATCAAAAGCTTCCCTCTTCTGACCTTGCCCTTGATTACTTTGTTGAGGTGTTCTCTGATAGGAAACAACAGTCGGAGCTACATTGATGATAGTAGTACTGAAGCAACCTATTCTTGATGCTGATGACATCTTCTTGGAGGTCTAATCTTTCTTTCTTGAACAACATCGTTCGTTTCTCCTTCTTTCTTTTTAAAAACCCATATGATGATTTATTTGTTCCACTAGAACCTTCATCTTTTGACAGTCGTCCTTCCCTCACGGCTTCCTCTAGACGGAAACCCATACTTACCATCTTAGTGAAATCACTTGGTGAACTTACAACCATTCTTTAATATTAAAATGAACCAAGGGTTTTTAGGAAGATCTTAGTTATTTCTTTCTCTCCCATTGGGGGTGCCACTTGGGCAGCAACCTCGCGCCAATGTTGCACATACTCTTTAAATGATTCCTTATCTTTATGAGCCATCACTCTCAATTGGTCACAGTCAAGTGTCATAAACATGTTGTACTTATACTACTTTACAAAAGCTTCACCAAAGTCATTGAATGTATGGATGTTATTATTGTCTAATCCCATATACCATTTCAAGGCAGCACCAGTTAAACTATCCCGGAAGAAATGAATAAGCAAGTGTTGGTCATCATTATGAGTGGACATCCTTCTGATATACATCACTAGGTGGTCACGGGGACAAGAGTTGCCCTCATACTTCTCAAATTCTGGTACTTTAAACTTTGTTAGAACTTTCACATTAGGAACCAAACAGAGGTCACTGACATTTTGTCCAAATAACTCTTTCCCTCGGAGAGCCTTCACTTGTTTCTACAGTTCATTGAGTTGATCATGAAAGTCATCCATCCGGTCATAAAAGCCCAAATGTTCACTTGGTGGAGGAGCAGGATGATAAACTTCATCATTAATAACAAGCATAGCATTCATCATAGGAGGTGCAACATGATGAATCTCATTATTAGTAACAGGGACAACATGCACCATAGGAGGTGCAGAAACATCAACAATTTGAACAAATGGAGCAACTTGAGCAGCAGGATTGTAACCTCCTGGCATGAAATTCACAGGTATTCTCCATGAGTAACCACGAGGCATACGATATTGACTAGCAGTAACTGGTGTAACAGAGATGGGAACTGACACAATCTCTAAAATAATGGTCGTCTGCTATGGTTGAGTAACATGAGGAGACAGAGGAGGAGACGGTGGTGGCTGATTATGAGCATCCACCAATGAATCTACCAAAGCAGTTAGATTAGCCATACTGACTCTCAAAGCAGTAACTTCTTCATGCAGCTCACGATTCTCTTGTTCAAGGTTTTCTATCTTATTTCTAGAATTAGCCCGAGTATTGTAGCGATGAGATAGCTTATCGACTGAACGAAGCAAAGAAACAAGATACATGTGAAAGATAAGAATGCAAAAATATGTGCAAAATGATGTGTGATATGAAATGCATATGATTTATTTTGTTTATTCAAGGAACTTAAATAATTATAAACAATAGCAAATATTGAGGAACTAACACATTTGGAAATACTGAAAAATCTCATTTTAATAATAACTTTGGAATGGATTACAACTTTTAGTACAAGTTTCAATAATCCTAAGTACAAGAGAATAAAGATAGAATTAAAAAAATCCTAAGGAGAAAAAGTCGATGGAGATCTCTCCACACACTGACGCTTTCCCTTGAGTCTTACAATCTGAGCCTTCAACTACTTGTTCTCTTCTGAACCCTTGTCAGTAACTTTTTCCATCCACCAGAATCAGAAAATGGTTGATCGGGACTTGGCTAAGTTCTAGAGGAAAATAAACCCTCTTACTTCTCCATCATTTCTAGAGCATGACTCTCAAGAATTTCAATCAAGTCATCCGTCTCTTTTAATTCTGTTGAGTAGGACACCTCCAAAGTCTGGTACTTGTTCTTCCATGCTTCCTTCTCTTGATGCATCCTAACTAAGGCAAGTTGAAGTTCTTCCACATCATCTAAGAGAGGAGGAGTAGCCCTCATAAACATGTCAGATATAGGTTCCTCTTGAGAATAAGGCATCTTCAACTGAACTGCCCTTGCTTGTACCCACCAAAGATTAGGCTTTAATGAAACAACTTTTCTTGGTCCTAAATATTTTTTACTCTTCGTATGAATATGGCACCAAGCCTTTTCAATCTCTTCCTTAGCTGCCTTATGATCTTTTCCTTCTTTGAGAAAGAAACCACTCATATGAATGTTGCTTGGCTTGTCTCTCATTGGATATCCAATTTGGAGGCGTGCAAGAACATGATTGTAGTTAATTCCTCCCTTTGTACCAAGAAGAGACACATCGAGAAAAACACCACAACTATCAATAATCTCCACATCATAATAAGCTTGATGATACCAATCAATGTCAGAATGAGTGAGAGCCATAATCTTCAGGGCCCAAGGAGGTTCATTCGTGATATCCCAAAAAGCAACAGACTGAGATAAGTGAGAAATAAACCACCGATATAACAACGGTGTGAAACAGATGATCATCCCATCTTGATGGAAATTCTGAATATGTATGGAATAATAATCATCTCCTAGCAGCGTAGGGACTGGGTTCCCAATTAGAAATATCTTAATGGCATTAACATCCACAAATTTTCCGATGTTAGGAAACAAAAATAACCTATAAGCAAGCAAAACAAAGATAGCCTCAAAAGCATTTGTACTCTTCATCTTGGTGAAGTAACGAGCTTTCTCAAATAGAAATTGAGTAGGTAAACCTCTAATTCCTTCTTTGGTATTCATGTTAGCCTCAATCTCAGGCTTCCTCAAGTAAGTTATGACGGAAATCTTATAAGATTTGGGCTCTCCTTCTAAGCCGGTGAAAGGAACACAATCAGTAATAGGTAAACCAAGTAAGTAAGAGTACTCCTCTAATGTGGGCATCAACTGATAATCAGGAAAATTAAAACATCGGTATAACTGATCATAGAACTAGACCAATGTAGAAAGAATACCATCCTTCATCTTGAGCTTCATAAGAGGCACAATGGCTCCATACTTCTTCCAGAAATTTGTAGGACTCTCAATCTCAGGAATCAAACTCCTCAGTTCCTCTATCTTAGGATCCTTGAAACTGTACTTCCGAGTCTTTCTCCTTCCAAAATTCATGGTCAAAAGAGTACCTGATATATTTGGAAACGTAACCTTTTACTTCATTGAAAAACTGTTTAAAGAATGCTCATGGATGCATGAATGCATGATGATGGAACAATCACACACAAGATCACAAACATGGGAGTTCATAAGTTCGACATCACGGGAATGAAGTCAAAGGTACTACCCACAAGGTAAGGACTAATGGTTTATCACCTATCAAACAAGGTTCTAAGGAAATCCCAGAGTCTACATTTTTCCTTGGGGTATTACCAACGTCCCGATTAGCTCGTTAATTAGCAATATTCTCAGGAAAAACTCATCTGAGTGCAGGTGTAATACGATGGGAGAACATACTTTTTTGGTTTTTATCCAAAATATGCGAATAGCTAGAGTCACCACAGACTTTTCTTTTATATAATATAAGGGAAGGCTTAAAAGAACATGAAAGACCTTGATAGATATTGAGTTCAGGGGGTAAGTTATGAAAAGGGAAGGCGGTAGCACCCTTTTCATCCGTAGTTATCTACGGGCTCTTAATCGCTAGCTCACTTTTTGAAATTTGCTGTGTGTGTGATTTGTTTGAAAATATTTTGAAAAGCTAACTTTTTAATGATTCTTGTATCAGTCCTCAAGAATGTGTACAAAGTGTTGAAAATATTTTGTTTTAAAAAGTGTGATGTGTGAAGATGTATTGTTTGTGAAAAAGGTTGTGAGCAATCAATTAAAAGTTCCTTACCCACTAAAGGTCGTTCTTATTCTTTTCCTTCTCTGTTAGAGACAGTGCTACCCATACCATTAGTTGGCAGGTAGCCCTAACTATTAGATATTAAGGGACAGGCGTAGGGTCGTCGTACGGTCATAGAAAGCAACTTGTAAGGATACTTTAGCAATTTGAAGGGGCTGTCATCATATTATTCGTAGACAAGGGACTAGATCATCTTTTTGTAGGCAACTCGAGGGACATCGCGGGACTATGATCTTTATTCGAAAGGACTATGATGATTTATTCGAGGGTCTTTGTTAAAGTACCCTTACTTTCGAGGGACATGACCATGTTTCCGAAGGCAACAGAGAGAGGGAATTACCCTAGAGGTGTATGTGTGCAAAGTGATTCAATTACAGTTATGTCATCTTGGAATTATTTAAGGTTATCTACCGATTAATTTTATCTTGTCATACAAGCCTATTACTACACAGTTATATATATACAAGGCATAAAATATAAGTGCACAAAAGTAAAGTCCTACGCTATTACAGGGCCTTGGGGCAGTTACATGATAAAGAAATTGTGCGGGAATTTAAACTAGGTTTTTACAAAAAAAATTTGTGTGACCTATTCAATTGTTTCTATGAATTTAAATGCAAAAGAAAAATAAACAAAAATGTAAGAAAGATCATCTTAAATTCGTAAAATATAAAATATTAGAAATCAATTTTTTATGTATTTTTGGTTCGATTTTATATGTTAATAATAAAAAACCTAATGTCTAATTTTAATTACAGATTAATTAATTTAATTGCAAAAACCTAATTCTAAATTAGTTGATAAAAAAAAGATTAAACCTAATTTTTGATTTTATAAGTTTTTTTTCTTATTTTTTATTGGATTAAAAAAAGAGTTAAAAAAAAACTAATAATTAATTAGAAAGAAAATAGAAAAAGGGTTAATAACAAAATAAGAAAAAGGTTGCAGGCGCTGGGGCTTGAACCCACACCCTCTCCTTTGCCAAGCAAGAACACTACCACTGCACCATGAAACAAACATAATTTTATGCCCTAACAATGGCGTCTCGTATTCCTCGTGTTAAAACTTGCATGTAAGGCTTCAAACCTGTTCTAAACAATCATGCTAAGTGACCTGAATTGTTAGAATCAGTTAACAATGCGTATACTTTGTAACACGAATAATAAAAAATAATGCAGACCAGACATGGCATGTATGCAAGTTTTAGGTACAAATAGGTATGGAAAGTTACCTATTCTTACCTTGGAGATGTTCTGGAAGTGATTTGAGGTGGTGGTTTGGACTGAATCAAACTGGAACTTGGGATTCAATGGTGCACTTTCTTTGAAAATTAGTGATTTTTGAGACTTTTCTTAAGGCAAAACTTTTTTTGTCATTATAGTGTGAGGGCTTGAGTATTTACAGAGGAGGAGATTTAAGTCACCAAAGAGGAAAGAATCAAATGATCATGGTGTTACCAAAAATCAATGAAACATGTTTTCTAACTTGTCACTTTTGAAGATCATTGTCTCAAACATGTCTCTCACGGTTTTGGAAAGCTTTTAAAAGGTCTTGGTCCTTCTAGAAGATGTCGAAATGATCATAGTCCAACATTAACTCAACTATTTGTTATTTTTAATTTAATTCTTTTACAAAAATTAAATAAAAATTTAAATAAATAGGATAAAAATATGACCATGTATCAATGTAACTAGAGGTCTTCTATCATGTCATAAACATGTTTGATCCTCAAAAGTTAGGCCCATTAGTCCAAAAATTCAAAATTGCTCAATTGAGGTTTCATGCATTTCTCAAAAATTGTCCAACTTGTGCCAACCAGAACTCTCACATTTTTTGTCATATGAAGGTTATCTTTGACTTTTTGAAAACCTCAAGGTGTCTCCTACAACTTTCATGTTGGTCATTTTTTCATTTGAAGTCTTTAACTTGATGTAAATTTCCTTGACAAAAAATGTCTTTTTGTTGACTTTTAAAATGACCTGTAATGTTTTGATCCATATCTCTCAAATGAAGCATTTTTGGCCTTGATTTTAAAGAGACAAAGTTGTAGAGAATTGAATTTCCTTTAAAATGGGCTTTGGTTGAGAAATTTCTGATGAAGCATGTGAAATTTATGCTAGGTTAAAGTTTAGTTGACTTCTCCTTAAGAAAACCTTAATTAGTAATTATTGACTTTTGATGAATCTTGAGTTTTCTTGATGAATCATGACCAAACCTTGATCAAATGGTGAATGTAACTTCAAAATATTTATGTTAACCAAAAATCTTGAGTTTTGACTGTATGTTGACCACTGTTAAATTTTTATCCAATACAGTTGATTTTCAATCATTTGAGCAATTGACTGAGCAAACTTGTGATGCAAGGCTTGAAACTTGACATGAGGATTCTTTGAAGCATATGAGGAACCATGATACTCACTTGAGGCATTAAAAGATCAATTTTTTTTGAGAAAACCAAAACCCTAATTGTAGGCCACTACTTAGGAGAAGGGTTCATCTGATCAATTATTGAATAGTCTTTAGTGTTTGAGACCCTTATGAGCTTGAGGAGGTATCTTGAATCAATTTGTCTTGAAAAATGAGAGGGAAAATTTTGGGGTACAACAGCTGCCCCTGTTTAATCTTCTTAAACCTGAAGAGTTAGATTGGTATGCCCGCCATTCGTGATCTGAAGGTGGAAGAGGAATAAACACTTAAGTGCCTATAAATTTGCACTCGTCGGTGCACGAAATAACATTGTTGGTTGATAGTATTGCTTGAATGGGCTTTAAAGACGCCATTCGTAAAGTTGACAGAGTGTCTCCAGGGATGGGCTTATAGATTCCATCCAAAGTAACTGTTGATAGGAGTATCAGAATGAGTCTACGTCTGACTGTATCTAAAGAATGCTTTTCAGAAGGAAAATGCTCGCCAGAATTCAGTCTATGGGGGAAATGATTTTCAGAATAAATTTCTGAAGGGGAATGCTCGTCAGAATTCAGTCTCTGAAGGAAATAATTTATTCATGCATATAGTCACCCCGTCCGGTTTCAGGAATTGATCTACAATCTGTTTTTTGTTGGTAAACCCGTCCTATTTCGGGAATTCATATCGCTTGGTCATATAGATAGTTGCCCCGTCCTGTTTCGGGAATTAATCTATGACCTGTTTTTGTTGGTAAACCCGTTCTGTTTCGGGAATTCATATTTCCTGGTCATATAGATAGTTGCATTGTCCTGTTTCAAAAATTAATTTGCGACCTATTTTTGTTGGTAAACCCGTCCTATTTTGGGAATTTATACCACCTGGTCATATAGATAGTTTCCCCGTCCTATTTCTGGAATTAATCTGCGACCTATTTTTTTGTTGGTAAACCCGTCCTGTTTCGGGAATTCATACTGCCTAGTCATATAAATAGTTGTCCCGTCCTGTTTCAGGAATTAATCTCTGACCTGTTTGAAAATTGCTGATTACATTCGTCTGTTTACGAACTTTACCTGAAAAGACAAAATTAGCTTTATGTAATATCATGATATATGTAATGCATTGTGTAATGATTCTCTTAAAATAAATGAGAATGCTATATGTGTTTCGGTATGCATATGTTATGATGTATTGTAAAATGATGTATGGATGTAATGCGTCATTGAAGCGTATCACTGGCTCCTTGTAATAATGCTTAGCTGAGGAAAATAAATCCCAGACTATTGTTGGGGATAAAGAAAGTGATTCTTCAATTTATGTTGGGAATAATTTTGTTGGGGATTCCCGCTTTCTATTTGAGGGTGCTCCACTGGGGATTTTTGACTTCTTCTTAAGGATAGAGGCATTCAAGGAGAGTCAGTCGTCCGCAGTTCTTTTTGTTGAAGGATTTGATTCTTACATACCCTGACTGGGGATAAAAGAGATGGATATTCCTCCAGTGTGCTATCTGTCCAGGTTTCAGATACCGTAGCGACTCTTCTGGGGATAACAAATTTGATTAAACCCTACTGTAGAAGAGAATTTTGTTAGGGATTTACGGTGTTGGAGTGATAAATTCCGCTGGGAAATTAAATTCTATAAATTGTGTCAAGGAAATAAACTCTGATGGGGATTGGAATTTTATAGGTTGTGCTGAGGGAGTCTCCACTGCATGCTGGGGAAATAATCAAACTTCCTTATATGCTAAGGGACCTATTGGGGATGATGATCAGGTCAAGCTACCCATTAGGGATATGGAGGTGAACTGCTGGAAGATGCCCCAATTTCTACCTCAGGGCATATTAGACTTGTTAGGGAATATATATCTGTTGTGGATGAGCTTGCGAAGATAACTCTATAGAGATGGTTTCATGGAGATTGCTCTATGGCGATTTATGAATGACTTTAACATTATCCCAACTCCTAGAGTCTTTGATAAATGTTAATCCTATTTTTTATGCAAATATTTGTAAATGGTGATCATATTCAAATACATATGTTCATTCAAAGTAACCATTAGACGTATTCGCAAACAAAACTGAGGAAGTAAAAACAAATAGTTTTGAATTTTGAAATAAACTGAGTTGTATTGATTTTGAAAGTTTCCCTATGAAAAATACAAAGTGATAAACAGGAAAAACAACTATGTGGAAATGATCCCATCGAGGTTCAACTTTGCTATTGCTTCTATGTCTTCAAGCATCTCATCACTTACCATCGCAAGAAGATGACTGGATTGATCTGCACCGTTTGATCTTGACGTTGATAACAAAGCTTGCTGTAAGTAGATGATCCAACAGGGCATAGTCATACGTTTTAATCCCTAACTTTTTCCTGGACCACCATTTCGGGTTTTCAGTCCACCGGAATACCGTTTTTTGCCCAAGCCACCTTTTCAGGTTTTCAACTTGTCGGGTGTACAATTAATATATATATATCCCTAATTTTTTCCCAAACCCTTTTGGTTCGCCGGGATGCCCTTATTTTTGCTTAGGCCTGTCAACCAAGCGGGTCTCTTTTATGCATAGTATTTTTTGACTATGTCCGCGTTCACAGGGTACAGAAAATCTTCACCGTCCATGGTGGTAAGTATCATAGCACCGCCAAAAAATATATTTTTGATTACAAATGGCCCTTCGTATGTGGGAGTCCATTTTCCCCTGGGATCACCTTGTAGCAGGATGATGTGCTTTATTACCAAATCACCAGCCTGGTACACCTGATGTCAGGATTTATTATTAAAGGCCTTGATCATGCGTTTCTGGTATATATGACCATGACAAATAACCGCAAGCCTTTTCTCATCAATCAAATTTATCTGGTCGAGTCTAGTATGAATCCACTCATCTTCATCTAAACCTATGTCTTTCATAATCCTTAGGGAAGGAGTCTGGAGTTCAACAGGTAAGACAACCTTCATACATTAGACGAGGGAGAACGGGGTTGCCCCAGCTAATGTACGTACTGAAGTGCGATATCCATGAAGAGAAAATGGTACCGTCTCGTGCCAGTCTTTGTACGTCACAGTCATTTTCTGTAAGATCTTCATGATATTCTTGTTGGAGGCTTCCACTAAGCCATTCATCTTTGGTCGATACAAAGAAGAATTATGATGCTTAATCTTGAACTACATGCAGAGTTCTGTGATCATAGTATTGTTAAGATTGGTACCATTATCCATGATGATCCTTTCAGGTATGTCATACCGACAGATAAGGTTATGCTTAATGAATCTGGCCACAACATTCTTGGTAACAAAGGCGAACGAGGCTGCTTCAACCAACTTCATGAAATAATCAATAGCGACTAGGATAAAACAATGCCAATTAGAAGCGGTAGGCTTAATTTCTCCAATCATATCAATGCCCCACGTTGTAAACGGCCAAGGAGAAGTCAAGACATTCAGAGGAACCAGGGGCGCATGTACTTTGTCAGCATAAATCTGGAATTTGTGATAAGTTCTGGAATGATGATGGAAATCAATTTCCATAGTCGACCAATAATAACCGCACTCAGAATTTTCTTAGCCATCGTATGTGTGATCGGTGGATCTGGAACTGACTGTTTAACGCTGGTTCGCGAAATGTCGCGGAAGCAAGAGTCGCCACCGTCTTTTATTTTCTCCAAATGGAAAGGACAAAAGCACAGAAAAATTCCTTATAGAGATTGCTCTCGGTTCGGGAGGTAGATTATAGAAAGGGAAGGTGTTAGCACCCTTTCTATCCATGGTTATCCATGGGCTCTTAGATACTTGCTCATTTATGTTTTCAAAAATGGTTTGTTTGCTTTTCAACTGTGGGTTTTAAAACGTTTCTTTGAAAATTCCAGTTCGACTCTTGTATCGGTCCTCAAGAGTGTTTGAAAAATTGCTTTCGAAAGCTTTTGAAAAGGTGTCGGTGTGAAAAGTAATTTTGATTTGTTTTGAAATTTAGAGCAAGTATCTAGAGTCGTCTACCTACCCTAAGGAATTTGTCTGTGTAGATGTCCTTTAAAGTAGTGCCATCCCACCATTGAGAGGTAGGTAGCACCACCATTGGAGGTGTTCGGGTCAATTCGAAGGTTCGGGACATGGTGATCACCAGAGCAATAGGAAGATACCTTAGAAGCTGCCCTCATGCCAGGTTCCCGGATCATGAGGACTTACTAAAACATCCTCTACTCGACGATCACCTTTCGAGGGGTAAGGCAACAGTGAGGCGTACCCTAGGGGTGGTGTGTGATTTGTGTGTCGTTTTCAGATATTTTATCTTGTTCATGTCATGGGTGATCTACGCTTTTGTTTTTATTTTAACATTCATTCTTGCATGCAATTTATTAGCAGTTAAAAAGTTGCGGGAAATATAAAGGTCCTACGCTATTACAAAGGCGCGGGTCCACATCGCCAAATTAAATCTAGGACCCGATTTGAAAATAAAATAAAGTAAAGTGCGAGATATTAAATGTCTGATTTACACGGCTTTGGGAGAATTACATGAATATGATAAGAATGGAAATAAATGCGCGAAACGAACTAATAATCGAAAGCGAGGGCGTTGGACCCTTTTTAATGACATTAAATTACGACTTAACAAATTAATTAAATTAAATGAGAAAGGAAATTATTTTTTGAGTTTTTTATATTTATGAATTTTAATGAGAAGATTATGGAATTTAGACCTAATTCTAGTTATTTTTAATTTATTTAGAAAACATATTAAAATTGAATCTAAAATTAACCTAATTAATTAATACAATTTTATTTACAAAAATATATAATTAATAATGGTAAAAGAAAAGAAAAAGATAAAAGTAATTAAAACCTAATTCTACAAATTTTAAATTTATTAAGAAAATGTTAAAGTTAAGCCTAGAATAAAAAAACTAATTAATTAATAAGACCTTTTTTACAAAAAATAACATTAAATGAAATATATTTTAATTTTGTGACTTTCTGATTTTTATTATTTTTTATGTTATGAAAATATGTTAATTTAAAGAATTAAATTAAAATTAATTAAAACAAATGAAAGTAGAAAAAATACAAAAAAAAATATGAAAGAGCAAACCAATGGGGGGTTCTGTCCCCAAACTGGAGGTATAATTCAGTAATTAGGCCCAACGTTTTCCTGGCCTCTTTTGACTTTTCTGGTCACGTGTGTCTGCATTGACTGATGCTTGTGGTGCTCCTCAAATCTTAACCTTTAGATTGCCCTCAGTGGCCATGTGGCGCGTTTGGATTATGGGTGTATGGTGATCATTAGAAGACACGCTGCATAGGAAGATATTAGCAAGAAAAATAAGGAAATAACATGGGGGACCTGGGGATCGAACCCAGGTCCCAGAGTTTACCACACTGATGCCCTGCCAATCACGCTGTTGTGTTTCTTTGTTATTATAATGCTACATAAATAATATAATGAAAAGTAAGTGCAAGTGGTCTGAAACGAAAAAACGCGCGCCAAGCTTTGAACCCACCAATCACTGTCTTCCACGCATCATCTTCTTCATTGTTCTGAAACAAAAACATTCAAATAGCGGGGGTTTTAAACCCCCACAAAACGATGAACATGAAAATAGCGATTAGAAATCTATCGCTCATAAATTGAGCGCGACTAGTGTATTGGGTTTGTCATGAGCTCCTGATTCCAATGATGCCACTTAGGTTAGCTAATTTTTTCCCCAGGCGTAAAGCCCTAATTCGTGGCTCCTGCAACCCTAAAAAGCAACAATGGCAATTCTCCATACAAGCTGTGTCAATTTAATTCAGTGATGCCATGAGTTTTGTTGAGTTCATATTAACATAAAACAAACGTTAGAATGCATGAATATGGCCTGAAGGATAAAACACGACTATGCAAAAAAGATGAAGCAGCTTGACTTCTATGTACCAATTCCTGAGGTTGGAAGCGTGGAAAAGTATTCAGGCAGGTTCACAGGTGTCCTAGGAAGCTTTTGGGATCAATATTTTCCTTTGAATCGTCCTCCAAGGCAGATTTCAGTTTTTGATTTTTTTGACAAAAGTGCAAGCTTGGTTCTTGAGATGGGGCGCAGCCTTCAGGTCCTTTGTGCATTAGGTTTGCATTAGTATATGTAAGGAATGAATTAGGGTTGAGTTTTGATCCAAAAAATCCTTGCATTGATGAGAACAATATTTGATTTCCATGGCATATCTTCCAAATCTTTTTTCACATGTTTTTGATTCCAATCATGGAAAAACCTTCCAATTTTGATTATGCACGAATCTTGAGCCTTTAAGGAGAGTTTATTCTGCACAAAAAGATTTAAAAACTTTGGTTTAGTATTTTTCCATATTTTATTTAATTTAAATGAATTAATTGCAATTAAAAATTCAAATAAATAAATAAAAATGATGAATAAATCCCCTTTGGGCCAAATGGTCGTGCATATGCTTTGGATGATGAATCTTGGAAGAAAATGAGGCCCATTAGCAATTTTAAGACATTTGAAGCAAAGTTGACTTTTCAAAATATCCAAAAATTTCCCAACTTCCACAAAGCATATCTTGCTCGATTTTTAAGATTTGATCATGTTCTTGGACATTTTGGAAAGGTCTTGAAGTCCTCTAACCAATGCCTTTGATCCCATGTCATTTTGATTTACCAATCTCAAGTTATGGCCTTTGACTTAAAGTCCCTTTTTGTTGACTTTTGAAAATGACCTATAATGTTGAAATTGATAACTTTTTGTGAGAGCATTTATTAGACTTGGAGTGTGAAGAGGAGTTGTAGGAAATGTCTTTTTCTTCAAAATGAGCTTTGGATGGAATTTTTCTGATAATCCATGTGGAAGTTATGCCTTGGTCAAGTTACAGTTGACTTTTTCAACTGTCCAAATATGGAAACTTTTGCATCTTGAGACTTTTTGAGCCAAGCTTTGAAAATCATGATCAAGAATTGATCAAATGATGTTTGTGGCTTCAAAATAAGATGTTGACCAAAAATTTGAACTTTTGACTGTCAAATGACCATTTTGCCCCTGCAGTTGACTGTAGTGCAATAGGGTTTCTGACTGTGCAATCTTGTGATGTAAGTCTTGAAACTTGGTATGTGGATGCTTGACCATGTTTATAAGCATGTGGGACTTGACTGGACCCTTGGAAACTTCATTTTCTTTGTCAGAACCAAAACCCTAATTTTTGACTGTTATGAGGCCCTTGAACTGTGCAACCCTTGGGGAGATTTTGAAGCATGCTCTTTGCAATTCTTGAAGAATATGGGAGGGAAAATTTTGGGGTACAACAGTTGCCCCTGTTCAATCTTCTTAAACCTGAGGATGTAGATTGGCTGACGTGCCTTCCGTAATCTGAAGGTAGAAGATGATTGAACACTAAAGTGCCCAGAAATTTGCGCTCACATAGTAGTGTGATGGTGGAATGGGCTTATAGATGCCATTTGGAGATTAATGAATAGGATGATGGGCTTATAGATTCCATGCTAAGAGATGATGGGCAGGCTGATGGGCTTATAGATGCCATCTGGATGTCAATTGCATAAGATATTCCTTAGCGAGAACTTGCGTACCTGCAAAAGAAAAGGATTACCTGACCCGTTACAGGAGCTGGTCTTCAGATTCTTCGTATAGATGTGTCCTGACTAGTTACAGGAGCTGGATCTGGATCTTCAAAAGGTGATGAATGAACCAGGGATGGTTACTACCTCAACAGGAACGCTGAGAGAACCTGGGGACGATTACTACCTCAACAGGAACGCTGAGAGAACCTTGGACGATTACTACCTCAGCAGGAACGCTGAGAGAACCTTGGACGATTACTACCTCAACAGTAACGCTGAGAGAATCTTGGATGTCTTCTATTGAGTCTTTATCAGGAAAATCTGTTAGGGATCGATTTAACTGGACTAGAGAGGCCTTTGACTGGATAAGAAACAGAAAAATCTTAGGGTCGATTTAACTGAACCGGTCTAGGTCTTGAAATCTTCAACTGGATAAGAATCATGGAGATCTTAGGGTCGATCTGACTGAACCAGAGACGGCCTTTGACTGGATAAGAAACAGAAAAATCTTAGGGTCGATTTAACTGAACCGGTCTAGGTCTTGAAATGTCTTCAACTGGATAAGAAACAGGGAGATCTTAGGGTCGATCTGACTGAACCAGTGAAGGCCTTTGACGGGATAAGAAACAGAAAAATCTTAGGGTCGATTTAACTGAACCGGTCTAGGTCTTGAAATCTTCAACTGGATAAGAAACAGGGAGATCTTAGGGTCGATCTGACTGAACCAGAGAAGGCCTTTGACTGGATAAGAAACAGAAAAATCTTAGGGTCGATTTAACTGAACCGGTCTAGGTCTTGAAATCTTCAACTGGATAAGAAACAGGGAGATCTTAGGGTCGATCTGACTGAACCAGAGAAGGCCTTTGACTGGATAAGAAACAGAAAAATCTTAGGGTCGATTTAACTGAACCGGTCAAGGTCTTGAAATATAGCTGAGAATTTAACTGAATCTTTCCTGAAAGGTAAAGGTCAGTCATATGCAATGCATGATGTGGATTAAGCAATGATGTTCTCAACATAAATGAGATTTGTAAGATATGATGCGTTTATGCATGCTATAATGTATGGAAATGTGATGTTTATGAATGTATGTTTTCGCCTTGGGAAAATAAATTCTTGACGGGTGCCGGGAAGTCACTCCTGGGCTGATGTTGGAGAACAATGCTTTGTTATTTCCGCTGGGGATGATAGTTGCAAGAATACCAGTAGGAGAAGATAACTCCGTTGGGGAATAAACTTAGCGAATGGATTACTCTGCGGGGAGAAAAGTACTCTAACGATCTTGTTGGGAAACAATACTCTGTGGGGAGAGATGTACTTTGCTGAAATGTCGATGGTAACTCCGCTGGGGATACCGTTGTTGTGTTGGAAGTGTTAATAGACTTCGCTGGGGATAAGGAGACTTTGCCGAGAACGATCTTTCCGTGGCTTTTGGCTGAGGATAACCCAGTTATATCCTGGTAGGGAAATAACTCTTTGAATAAAGCCGGGAGACGCGTTCGTGCTTTGTGAGGATAAGCTTCCAGAATCTACTGGGGATAAGCTTACTGCTTGGGGAGATGGATTCCAGCTTTCCTGGGGAAACTGGATTGGACTCTCTTGGGGAAGTTTTGAACTGTATCGGGGAAGTGACTCCATTGAACGTTTGATATACCGCCGAGGAACAATCTTTAGACTAAGACTGCCGGGGATGCTTGTTAAGAATGCATGTATATTGCTGGGGAATGTTGAGATCTGCTGGAGGATACCCAACTTCCTTAAGGCTGATAATAGCTTGCTTGGGGAGAGTGTGTTGACTTGCTGACTCACTCCCTGGGGAATTAAGATATCTGATTGTGTCCTTCAGCTGAACTCACCTTGGTACCTTGGAGGACAGAACAATTAGATTGCTCAGACAACTCTTTACTTCCCCTGTTTCTGAGGTGGGAGAGGAAGACCTGTGAGGTGCTGATAGTTGTTAATGGACAAACCTTCTTCTGATAGGTAGGTGACAGGATGACGGGACATAGTCGTACGCTTCAATCCCTAACTTTTGCCTGGACCGCCCTTTCGGGTTTTCAGTCCACCGGGATACCCATTTTTGCCCAAGCCGCCTTTTCAGGTTTTCGACTTGCCGGGTGTACAGATTTTTTCATTTCATCCCTTATTTTGCCCGAACCCTTTTGGTTCGCCGGGAAGCCCTAATTTTTGCCTAGGTACGTCAACCTAGCGGGTCTTTGATTATGCGTATTTTTTTCCGACTATATCCATGCTCTCAGAATGTAGGGAGTTGCCCCTGTTAGAAGTGTTTTGTCATACCCCCAGAAGATGTTTGATCAGGCAAGATTCGTTGCTGGAATGCCCCAAGTGACTCAGGCGGAGATTTGCCCCAAGCTATTTGGCCTTTGAGAGATTCTCCGAATCTTGATTGGACTGCCCCAGATAATAGACCAAGATCATGTCATGCCCCTTGATTGGAAGTGCTTTTGTTCGCCAGGTATTCATCGTGCGAATTTTCCTGCTATTCAAACAAGAAGTCATATGCAAACAAAGTTATGTTAAAAATGCAAAGCTTATGTCTGTCTTGAAGATTTTGAAAATGCATTCTTTTTCATAAAACAAATGAATGTTTGTAAAACGTGATGTCAACTCCGTATTTACTGCAGGCCTTAAGGAGTCAAGATACCTTTCGTAACAGTATGCTTTCGAACTAACCCATGCTTCAGCTAGGACTTTTGAGGGTTATAACGTGGCCTGGTTCACGGTTTAAGAAACAAAGGATAAAGGCTCAAATTATTTGTACCCACCCGTTCTTCGTGATGTTCTCCAAACCTAATACTCAGTTGATCGTACGTTAGACCTTTTTTGAGTCTTTGTCCTGATGTTCCAATGATGGTTCAGATATTGATGATTTATTCCGGATAGGCAGTCATTTTTTGTCGAGGGTTTGTAGGACCTCTTTCTTTTTCTTTCATTATCCCTGTTTTTTGCGTGAACTGTTTCTTTTTGGAATTACAGTCAGCGGGATGCCCCAGTTTTGTAAGTCTCCTTCATAGGTTTTGACTTAATGGGTTTTTATTTTGAGAAGTAATGACTGCCTGTCTGTATGATTGTTCGGAACCATCACTGTCTTTTTTTTTGTAAGGACCTCTTTAGTGTCATTCGTTATGCACTTGGATCAACTGAGAGAACTACCCTGCCCCAGGTTATGATTAAGGGTTTCAATTTTCGAAAAGAAAAACTCCTACTTCTTTGGCTCAAAGGGGTTGACGAGGGATTATCTTCCTTATAACTCCAGTGTTTAGGAATTGAAACAATGCATGTGCCTCATCAGCGGGGTCTGTTCAAAAGCATACTATAGATTGTGGTATCGTTTTCGTCATCCTCCCTCAAGAGGCTTAGAATTATTGAGAGTTGATCATCAGAAAAAATATGAAAATAATTTGCATATAGTGAATACGAATATATTGCTTCAAAACAGACATATGCGATGCATTAATGAAATAACAATGTTTAACATGAGTAAATGTTTGAACAAAAGAAAATTACAACTTGGAAATCCTGATGAACAAAAGTCTTTTCATCTCAGAGCTTGTTACTTCAAATGGTGAGCCTTGGAGGGATGGTAGAAAAACTCAGCCTGACCATCTTGTGTGAACTCCAATGCTCCTTCATCAATCAGGTCCTGGATCTTGTTCTTTAGAGCCCAACACTCATTTGTATCATGTCCTGGACTGGCAGAGTGGTAGGCACAGCTTTTATTGGGATCATAGATAGGAGATGTTGTGTTGGGGTTCCGGGGATGAGCCCTTAATGTGATCAGATTCAACCTCAACAAGCATTGTAAAGCTTGAAACAGCGACATGTTGAGCTGGGTGAATTGCCTCCTGGGCTTGTCTGGCTGAAGCTGGTGAGGTTGATGCTGAATTAGTGACACTGGAGCCATTTGAGGAGCTCTCCCTTTACCTCCTTGTCTCAAGTATGGTTGAATGATGACTGGCTCTTTATCCTTGGATGTTTGCCCCAGTTGGTTACCCCGAAGCAGTTGGTTGACGAGAACTCCGAGCTCACCTTGTCTTTGAGCTAAGTCTTGGATGATAGTCACCTGACCCAGCATCTGGGCTTTCATTGTATCCATCTCAGCTTGCAGGTGTTTCAGCCGTTCGTTCTCAGCGCTGTTCCTAACCAAAGTCCCCATGAGAAGTGTCCTTAGCTCCTCCTGCCCCTTGGACAGACTCAGGAGGATTTCCCCGAACCGAGTCTCTTGAGCAAGAAGGTCCTGGTTATCTTGTTGGGAAGCCATTGCTGAAATAAACAGCGAGAAAGGTAAGTGACCTGCAACAAGGATACCTGTTATGATGTGTATGTATGCATGCAATGTTTTCAAGGATCTCGCAGGGTAAACAAGAAGATTGTTAGCATTGGAAACTGGTGACTTGATTGAAGTAACTTTGTGTTGTAGAGAGTCCTTCTTCAAGGGTCAAAGGCTCACCATATCCAGTGGGTCATAGCCCCTGACAATCTTGGCTAGAGGAAAATAAATCCCCTTTGCCCCTTGCTAGATGGTTGGTTCATTATGACCTGCATCACAAACCCTTGAGATCCTTGAAACGGGTTAGTCTTTATGCAGGGTGCATGCAATGGTATGATGTTATTTTATGCATGGGATAATGTAAGTAAACCCTGTTATGAGTCCCCATTAAGGACTATAAACAAAACCTGCAAGAAACTCAGTACACTCTGTTATGAGCCCCCATTAAGGACTATAAACAGAACCTGCAAGTAGTTTATGTGTCAGATAACAAGCATGCAAGTAGGCAAGTTGGAAGGCACACAAGTCACACAAGAGAAACCCTTAGAGTTTAGGCCAGCATGGGGTCTAGGTATTACCCTCTTGAAGTTGGTGGGCTCAACCTGTCCTATTAGAAGTAACCGGGTTCTAAGGGTCCCAATATCACAGGATTGCTTTCATTGTTCATCGTTTCGATTTGGCCACTGAACTGGCGACCGAAATATTCCAGGAAAGCAACCCTCAATTGAGTGTAGTATCGAGTATCAACCAACCTCGGACTGCACCAAAGTCAGTTATCTCACTACCCTAAAGAGGCCAAGATAGTTCAATTAAGGTTCCTAAGGTCTGTTGATGCTTCACGACACCACGCGGAGGCCCCGTACTCTCCTTGACTGAACTCAAGGGTTACCAGTACATACCAAAGTGCCACATCAACGTAGCAGACTGTTTCAACCATGTCGGTATACCCCGCACAGTTCCCTCACAGCCTTTTTGCTACTTTCTAAGAAGGTATCCCCAGATCCGGGTTAGGATCTATAGAACTCCCAAGACAGTCCCACAATTTAAAGCAAGCAAATCAATACAATTGAAAACACAGTTATGAACTAACCCTAAGGTACACCTCACTTTATAAAGTTATCCCCAACAGAGTCGCCAGTTCTGTGATCGGTGGATCTGGAACTGACTGTTTAACGTTGGTTCGCGAAATGTCGCGGAAGCAAGAGTCGCCACCGTCTTTTATTTTCTCCAAATGGAAAAGACAAAAGCACAGAAAAATTACTTATAGAGATTGCTCTCGGTTTGGGAGGTAGATTATAGAAAGGGAAGGTGTTAGCACCCTTTCTATCCATGGTTATCCATGGGCTCTTAGATACTTGCTCATTTGTGTTTTCAAAAATGGTTTGTTTGCTTTTCAACTGTGGGTTTTAAAAAGTTTCTTTGAAAATTCCAGTTCGACTCTTGTATCGGTCCTCAAGAGTGTTTGAAAAATTGCTTTCGAAAGCTTTTGAAAAGGTGTCGGTGTGAAAAGTAATTTTGATTTGTTTTGAAATTTAGAGCAAGTATCTAGAGTCGTCTACCTACCCTAAGGAATTCGTCTGTGTAGATGTCCTTTAAAGTAGTGCCATCCCACCATTGAGAGGTAGGTAGCACCACCATTGGAGGTGTTCGGGTCAATTCGAAGGTTCGGGACATGGTGATCACCAGAGCAATAGGAAGATACCTTAGAAGCTACCCTCATGCCAGGTTCCCGGATCATGAGGACTTACTAAAACATCCTCTACTCGACGATCACCTTTCGAGGGGTAAGGCAACAGTGAGGCGTACCCTAGGGGTGGTGTGTGATTTGTGTGTCGTTTTCAGATATTTTATCTTGTTCATGTCATGGGTGATCTACGCTTTTGTTTTTATTTTAACATTCATTCTTGCATGCAATTTATTAGCAGTTAAAAAGTTGCGGGAAATATAAAGGTCCTACGCTATTACAAAGGCGCGGGTCCACATCGCCAAATTAAATCCAGGACCCGATTTGAAAATACAATAAAGTAAAGTGCGAGAAATATAAATGTCTGATTTACACGGCTTTGGGAGAATTACATGAATATGATAAGAATGGAAATAAATGCGCGAAACGAACTAATAATCGAAAGCGAGGGCGTTGGACCCTTTTTAATGACATTAAATTACGACTTAACAAATTAATTAAATTAAATGAGAAAGGAAATTATTTTTTGAGTTTTTTATATTTATGAATTTTAATGAGAAGATTATGGAATTTAGACCTAATTCTAGTTATTTTTAATTTATTAAGAAAACATATTAAAATTGAATCCAAAATTAACCTAATTAATTAATACAATTTTATTTACAAAAATATATAATTAATAATTAATAATGGTAAAAGAAAAGAAAAAGATAAAAGTAATTAAAACCTAATTCTACAAATTTTAAATTTATTAAGAAAATGTTAAAGTTAAGCCTAGAATAAAAAAAACTAATTAATTAATAAGACCTTTTTTACAAAAAATAACATTAAATGAAATATATTTTAATTTTGTGACTTTCTGATTTTTATTATTTTTTATGTTATGAAAATATGTTAATTTAAAGAATTAAATTAAAATTAATTAAAACAAATGAAAGTAGAAAAAATACAAAAAAAAAGATGAAAGAGCAAACCAATGGGGGGTTCTGTCCCCAAACTGGAGGTATAATTCAGTAATTAGGCCCAACGTTTTCCTGGCCTCTTTTGACTTTTCTGGTCACGTGTGTCTGCATTGACTGATGCTTGTGGTTCTCCTCAAATCTTAACCTTTAGATTGCCCTCAGTGGCCATGTGGCGCGTTTGGATTATGGGTGTATGGTGATCATTAGAAGACACGCTGCATAGGAAGATATTAGCAAGAAAAATAAGGAAATAACATGGGGGACCTGGGGATCGAACCTAGGTCCCAGAGTTTACCACACTGATGCCCTGCCAATCGCGTTGTTGTGTTTCTTTGTTATTATAACGCTACATAAATAATATAATGAAAAGTAAGTGCAAGTGGTCTGAAACGAAAAAACGCGCGCCAAGCTTTGAACCCACCAATCACTGTCTTCCACGCATCATCTTCTTCATTGTTCTGAAACAAAAACATTCAAATAGCGGGGGTTTTAAACCCCCACAAAAAGATGAACATGAAAATAGCGATTAGAAATCTATCGCTCATAAATTGAGTGCGACTAGTGTATTGGATTTGTCATGAGCTCCTGATTCCAATGATGCCACTTAGGTTAGCTAATTTTTTCCCAGGCGTAAAGCCCTAATTTGTGGCTCCTGCAACCCTAAAAAGCAACAATGGCAATTCTCCATACAAGCTGTGTCAATTTAATTCAGTGATGCCATGAGTTTTGTTGAGTTTATATTAACATAAAACAAACGTTAGAATGCATGAATATGGCCTGAAGGATAAAACACGACTATGCAAAAAAGATGAAGCAGCTTGACTTCTATGTACCAATTCCTGAGGTTGGAAGCGTGGAAAAGTATTCAGGCAGGTTCACAGGTGTCCTAGGAAGCTTTTGGGATCAATATTTTCCTTTGAATCGTCCTCCAAGGCAGATTTCAGTTTTTGATTTTTTTGACAAAAGTGCAAGCTTGGTTCTTGAGATGGGGCGCAGCCTTCAGGTCCTTTGTGCATTAGGTTTGCATTAGTATATGTAAGGAATGAATTAGGGTTGAGTTTTGATCCAAAAAATCCTTGCATTGATGAGAACAATATTTGATTTCCATGGCATATCTTCCAAATCTTTTTTAACATGTTTTTGATTCCAATCATGGCAAAACCTTCCAATTTTGGTTATGCACGAATCTTGAGCCTTTAAGGAGAGTTTATTCTGCACAAAAAGATTTAAAAACTTTGGTTTAGTATTTTTCCATATTTTATTTAATTTAAATGAATTAATTGCAATAAAAAATTCAAATAAATAAATAAAAATGATGAATAAATCCCCTTTGGGCCAAATGGTCGTGCATATGCTTTGGATGATGAATCTTGGAAGAAAATGAGGCCCATTAGCAATTTTAAGACATTTGAAGCAAAGTTGACTTTTCAAAATATCCAAAAATTTCCCAACTTCCACAAGGCATATCTTGCTCAATTTTTAAGCTTTGATCATGTTCTTGGACATTTTGGAAGGGTATTGAAGTCCTCTAACCAATGCCTTTGGTACCATGTCATTTTGATTTACCAATCTCAAGTTATGGCCTTTGACTTAAAGTCCCTTTTTGTTGACTTTTGAAAATGACCTATAATGTTGAAATTGATAACTTTTTGTGAGAGAATTTCTTGGACTTGGAGTGTGAAGAGGAGTTGTAGGAAATGTCTTTTTCTTCAAAATGAGCTTTGGATGGAATTTTTCTGATAATCCATGTGGAAGTTATGCCTTGGTCAAGTTACAGTTGACTTTTTCAACTGTCCAAATATGGAAACTTTTGCATCTTGAGACTTTTTGAGCCAAGCTTTGAAAATCATGATCAAGAATTGATCAAATGATGTTTGTGGCTTCAAAATAATATGTTGACCAAAAATTTGAACTTTTGACTGTCAAATGACCATTTTGCCCCTGCAGTTGACTGTAGTGCAATTAGGGTTTCTGACTGTGCAATCTTGTGCTGTAAGTCTTGAAACTTGGTATGTGGATGCTTGACCATGTTTATAAGCATGTGGGACTTGACTGGACCCTTGGAAACTTCATTTTCTTTGTCAGAACCAAAACCCTAATTTTTGACTGTTAGGAGGCCCTTGAACTGTGCAACCCTTGGGGAGATTTTGAAGCATGCTCTTTGCAATTCTTGAAGAATATGGGAGGGAAAATTTTGGGGTACAACAGTATGCCCACTGGAGTGAGTACGAAAGACTCCTTCGTGCATATCTTCCAAAATCTTCTCAGCTTTCTTCTTGTCTACACAACGAAGCAAAGTCGAATCATGATTACGCTTGTAGAAAATTCTGTTACTCAGAAAGAACTTGGCAGAGAATCTCCTTAGAAATTTCTTATTGTTGATAGATGCTCCTTCAGAATACTCTTGAGTCTCAAGGTATCTTTTTACATTGTGGTACCAAGGCTTTTCCTCTACTCCATCAGTATCAACTTCGTAGAAATGTGCCGGTTTGTCTAGTCTCTAAATAGTAATTCGAGGAGCTTCATTGTCCCATCTGACTCTTAACATAAATGACATGGTAGCTAGTGCGTCTTCCAATTGATTCTTTTCACATGGAATATGTTCAAAATTGATTTCTTTAAAGTACGAAATTAATGTCAACACATGCTCTTGATAAGGAATGAGATTTGGATGTTTCATATCCCATTCTCCCTTAATCTGACTGGTCACTAGGGTTGAGTCCCCATATACATTAAGGAATTTAATTCTCATATAGATAGCATCCTTGATACCCATGATGCGTGCTTCGTATTTGGCCATGTTGTTAGTATAGTCAAAACATAATCTGGCGGTGAAGGGCGTATGGAAACCCTTGGGAGAGACAATTACAACACTAATTTCATTACCAAGCTTGTTGGAAGCTCCGTCAAAAACCATAGTCTATCGGGATCCCGACTCAAGTCCTTCGTATAGTCCAGGTTCTTCATAACTAGTAATTAGCATAATATTCTCATCTGAGAACTCAAAATTCATAGACTGATAGTCATCTACCGCCTGATGAGCCAAATGATCTGCCAATACACTTCCTTTGATTGCTTTATGAATAGTGTACTGAATGTCATACTCTATCGAGACCATTTTCCATCTTGCTATTCTTCCAGAGAGATCAGGTTTCTCGAATATATATTTTATCGGATCCATCTTAGAGATCAATAAGGTAGTATGAGTCAACATATATTGTCTTAGTCGGTGAGCAGCCCATGCCAAAGTGCACCAAGTCTTCTCGAGCAACGAGTATCTTGTTTCATAGTCAGTAAACTTTTTACTAAGGTAGTATATTGCATGCTCTTTTTGACCAGACTCATCATGTTACCCCAATACACACCCCATTGAGTTCTCTAACACTGTTAAGTACATGATCAGAGGTCTTCCTTCAATTGGTGGCATCAGAATCAGAGGTTCTTGAAGATATTCTTTGATTTCATTGAAGGCTATCTTGAAATCATCGTTCCACTTCACTACCTGATCTTTCTTTAGTAACTTGAAGATAGGCTCACAAGTAGTGATCAATTGTCCCAGGAAACCTATGACTTCCTTCTCAGTACGGGGAGTTGACATTTCTTGAATAGCTTTAACCTTGGTAGGATCAACTTCAATACCTTTACCACTGACGACGAAACCTAGGAGTTTACCGGATCTTACCCGAAAGGTGCACTTGTTTGGATTCAATCTCAACTTGTACTTCTTTAATCTCTCAAACAACTTATGCAGGTGGTCAAGATGTTCTTCTTCAGTCTGGGATCTGGCTATCATGTCATCAACATAGACCTCTATCTTGTGATGGATCATATCAGGGAACAAAGCCACCATAGCACGTTGATATGTTGCACCGGCATTCTTTAAACCGAAAGGCATAACTTTGTAACAAAAAGTGCCCCACTGTGTGACAAAAGTAGTCTTCTTCATGTCCTCGGGTGCCATTTTGATTTGATTATAACTAGAGAAACTATACATGAAGGAAAATACCTTGTGTTGAGCGGTGTTGTCAACCAGAACGTCAATATGTGGAAGCGAAAAGTAATCTTTGAAGCTTGCCCTATTCAGATCCTTGTAGTCTATACACATATTCACCTTACCATCTTTCTTAAGTACCGGCATCACATTTGCAACCCATTGAGGATGGGACGTAAGAGCTAAGAAACCTGCATTGAATTGTTTCATAAACTCAGCCTTGATCTTTTTGGACATCTCGAGATGCATACGACGAACCTTCTATTTTATAGGAGGACAACCTTCCTTCATCGATAGACGGTGAACCATAATATCAGTATCAAGCCCTGGCATATCTTCGTACGACCAAGAAAAGATCTCAACATAGTCATGCAACATTTGGATTAATCTCTTTTTGACATTGTCTTCTAGGTTGGCCCATGTTTCTTATCCTCTTAAGTACCCAAATTTACAACCTCAATTGGCTCTTCATATGGTCATATGACTCTTTCTTCTTTAATTTACAACCTAGCAAGCTCTCCGGGTATTTCACAATCTTCCTCACCTTCGTCCTCGGCTTGGTAGATCAGATTTTCTAAGTCATAATTGGAAATATCATAATGGTTATCAACGAGATCCAGGGTGGATATGGATCTGCAATTTTTTTTTTGTGTGTGTAAGAACACATAGCTATTTTGAAAGTAATAAAGAAAGACACAGAACGCAAAATTTGAATGCAAGCGTCCAATAATTTATTAAATAAAAATATATGGATGAACTTGACAACCCTAACAAATGGACCATTGTGCCCCGGGTAAGGCACAAGACTTAAAATTATTATTCAAATTACATAACAAAAAACATGGAAATAGAAAACAGAAAATGGCATTTACTCTTGACTAAAGGAGATTGGTACAAAGTCTTCAATTGTCCAGTTGGTGAGCCCTTTAACAGTAGTCAGGAATATCGAGTTTTCCAGGTCATTGTCGCTATGAGCATCTTCTATAGCATTTACCCCCTTGTCATGGTTTGACATAGGAGCAGTGATCATATTAGGAGTCTCAAGAGGATCAAATTTAATCTCCTTAGAGTCAATCATATCTTGGATTTTATTTTTCAGAGTCCAACAACCATTTGTGTTATGTTCGAGTCTATTGGAATGATAGGAGCATCTTACATTGGGATTGTACATGGGAGAGGAAGTGTTGGGATTCTAAAGAGGATCTCTCAATGTAATCTACTCTGCCTTCAACGGGTGTTGTAATGCTTGAGACAACGGCATATTGATTTTGGTGAATTATCTCCTGGGTGCATTTGGCCTACGTTGATTGCCTTGTTATTGATATCGCGTTGGTGCGGGATTGGAAATCATTACTGCCCCCACAGATTGATGGTGGCCACCTTTACTATGAACTTTTTGGCTGTACACAACATTAGCTTCATTCTTCCTATTGAATGACTTATTTGCATTACTCGAAGATGCAGCCACCTGAATTTTTCCGCTTCTGATTCCACCTTCAACATGTTCCCCTATTAATATCAACTTAGTGAACCTGGATGAGGAGCTTCCAATCAGATGATTGAAGAAATGACTTGTAAAAGTTCCCATAAACATGTCAACCAATTCCCGATCAGACATAGAAGGTTGAACTCTTCCTGCTAGATCTCTCCATTTCTGGGCATACTCTTTAAAGCTTTTGTTAGAGCCCATGGTCATACTCTGTAGTTACATATGGGTTGGTGCAAGATCAGTATTATACTGGTACTGCTTATAAAAAACAGCAGCCAAATCTTCCCAAGTATGGATATTGGTCTTTTCTAGTTGATATAACCATTCCAACTGTGTTCCAGACAGGCTCTCTTGAAAGAAATGCATCCATAACTTCCTGTCAGTAGTGTGTGGTAAAATCTTCTGGACATATGACCTCAAATGAAGCTTTGGGCAAGAAACACCATCATACTTTGCAAAAGTGGGGACTTTGAACTTATTAGGAATGACAACTCCTGAGACTAAACCCAAATCCTCAAAATCCAACCTAAGCACTTTCTGGTTCTCCATAGAATTTAGACGATCTTTTAGCTGATTGTATTTTCCATGAGCAGGGGGGTATTGTTCATTCAAATAATCTTCTTCCTCTTCATCAAAGTATTTAACAGGACCATGGTTGATTTTTTTAGTTTCACCACTCTTATCATCTTTATCCTGTTCGTCGTCTTCATATAATGGAGTATCGGGATCCTGAACTCGCTTGACTGGACCCCTTAACCTTCTTCCCATGTTAAGGAAGCTAGCTGGTTTCTTTTTCTTTTTCTTCTTCTCTTTGGTGAGGAGTGCCTTCAATTCTTTCTTCCCCTTGGCTAAGTTCAGGAACATCTGTTGGAATTGGGCATTCTGAGCTTGGAGATCTTTGACGGTTTGTTCAAGAGCCATTCCTGCTGAAATAGACAGCAAGAAGATGAGAAAAAATGTCTTGGGAGTACATGTTATGTAATTATATGCATGACATATAGATGCAAATGCAATGTTTTCAAGGATTTCGCAGGAATAAAATATTAGAAAAAAGAATCTAGTCGCAGCTTTGTCTTGAAGAATTTTGAGTCTTTATCTTTGAAAGTCCTTCTATAAGAATTAATCTCACCATATAAAATGGGTCATAGCATATTACTCAAGAGAATGTACTTTGATATTTGACGGCTTTTGGTTAGAGGAAAATAAATTCTCTTGCCCCTTGCTTGCAATCTGTCTTATGATAATCCTACACCAAAGGTCCCTAAGAACCTTGAAATGGTTAGTAAAAATCACATGTCATGATGATATGATGTTATAATTTCATTGTTATACCCCAAAATTTTCCCTCTCTTTTCTCAAGAGACTTCTCATAAAATATCTCAAATGCTCAGGGATTCTCAAGAGTTGATCAGACAAGTTCACATCCTAAGCACTGAGTCCACAAATTAGGGTTTTGGTTTTCTCAAGGGAAATTGGACTTATAATGCCTCAAGTGACTTTCATGGTTCATTATAGGTCTCCAAGATTGCTCATACTAAGTTTTAAGTCTTGCACCATAAATTTGCCCAATCAATTGCTCAGATGACTGAAAATCAGCTATATTTGGTAAAAAGTCAATTGTGGTCAACATGCAGTCAAAATTCATGATTTTTGGCCAAAAACAACATTTTGAAGTCATATTCATCAATTGATCAAGGGTTGATCGCAATTCCTCAAGAAAAGCATTCAAATCATCAAAGGGGCAAAATTGTCAAAATTAGGGTTTTGACTGAGAATGACTGATCAGTGACTCTTGACCTAGCACATGACCTAATGGCTTGAAGCATGATCTCAAGGACTCAAACATAATATCTTGACCTAATTTCATGGTACAAATAATTTTTCAAGATCAATCAATTGATAGTTGAAATTTGATCAAGTAATGAAAAGTCAACTGATACACAAAAAGTCAAACTTTGATTTTTTGGTCAACATTGAATTTCAAAGATCAAGATTCATCAAGACATTCAAAAATATCAAACTTGATCATCAAGAATCAATAAAGTCAAGAAAAGTCCACAAAAAGTCAAAGTTTTCAACACTTAGAAAAATTCTAAGTGTTTTTACCCTTGACAGTTTTATTATTTCATGACATTTTTTCACCAAGATGCAAGATGATTCAAGGAAAACTTTCAACGTGAAAGTTGTAGATCTTGATGAATTCTACAACTTTGTCCATTAGGGTTGATGTCCAAAAAATGCTTAGATTATGAGATATAAGCCCATGAAGTCATGACTTTTTATCAAAAACACTTAGTGAAATTTTCATCAAGTTAGGTAGATTTTTTGTCCCAACTTCTTGGCAATTTTCACCAAGTTCCAAGTTGATTTATACAAAGTGGTCAACATTAAGGTTGTATAAAATGTTTCAAGCTTTCCAAAATATCCAAGAACTTGAAAAGATCATGCTTGAGCTAGGAGTTTTGTAGAAAAGAAGTTAAGCATGCATTCTAGAATTACAAGGCATTTTCATGAAGAACACTTGATCAAATCTCAAGCCATGCTTCATAAATCTTGCTTTGCAAGCTTCTAACTTGAAAATAGCTCCATAATTAATTGTTTACATAATTTATTGAGGTATGATCCAAGTGATTAAGCCATTGTCCAAAGCAATTTTCCATTTTTGGAAGAAAGGCACTAGTGCCATTCTTGAAAAGCAAGCTTTATCACAATTGCCAACTCCTTGAGCCTCTCAATTGTTTGCTACTGCATACACTTAACCTACAATATCATAAGAAGTATTTTTAATGTGTTCAACCACTTTAGAAGGCATAGTACAAGCATTGGAACTATGTTCTTCATAGTACAAGCTAACACACGAATTACAAGCCTTGAAACACCCTAAAATCAGAATTGCATCAAAACCTCCATTACTTGTCATTTCTGACCTTGAACTTCAAACTCATAATCCACTCTTGCGTTTCCTCTCTAAATCCATCACAAAGCTTCCATACATCATTTAGAACTCATCCTCACCCCTGTTTCATCACTGTAACACCATATGCACCATCCTCCATTTCCAAAAACTCAAACCTACAACTTGACTTCTCCAGAAATATTCAGCCACTCTCAGCTCAAAGTAAGCATTGAAATAGCTTCTTAGGAGTTCAGCGAAGCTATCCAGATGATCACAACACTTCTAGGAGTGCTCAAACTCCAAACACGATTTCCAGTTTTGATGTAAGTTTTCTCAACTTTGAACTCTCTATACAAGCATCATTAATGGTTACTTTGTGAATGAAAAACGTAGACATTATTTCCCTGGAGCTAACCATGCCTTTCGTTTTCATTTCTGTTGCCTGAGTGATGCGAATTTTGAAGTTGAACTTTCTGAAAAAATTAGGTTTTATTTGGTACCAAATAAAATTCATGCTCATCTTTGATTTATAATTTAAGTTATTTACATGGTTGAATTCGTGATGAAATTTGGAGAAACTTTTATGTTTACATTTTTGGAAATTGTTGAGAAATTAACAAGTTCGGAATTCATAGCAATGGTGTTGTTGCTCTGCGTGCGCAAGGTTGAAGATGAAGCCATTTCAAATATTCAGAAAGAAGTTTATTTTAAGTTTATTGCAACATGTATTATGACCGGATGAAATAGCCACCCTAGTGGCAGCGGAAGCGCACGTAAGACATTAGTGTATAGGGACCTGGGTTCGAGCCCCAGTGGTACCCTTTTTATTTTCACATTATTTGTTCTTGCATATTTAGCATGCTTGGCTTCCTTGAGTCCATCATGGACCCTCATTCCTTCACCATAGGATCATCATAAGGTCTCATCCCACGCTCCATGATGCAAGCTCATGGTACACTCCAAGAAAACATCCACACTGGATCAGCAAGCGCTTGGACCCTTCTATTTTGGGCTTGATCTGAATTTCTTTTTTCTCACCCCCTATTTGCTATATCATGCGCAGACCCACATCATTTTTATTTTTACTGTTTTTTCTGATTTCAAACGAAAAATCATATTGGGCTTGACAAAAATGATTTCTCACACCCCTTTTACTTTTTAACACCCAGCCCAATTCTTTATATTTTCATTATTTTTATTTATTTACTCATTTATTTATTTAACCAAAAATACCAAAAATATATTTTCTTAAATAATTAAATTAAAAATATTTTAATGTAAATATTTTATTTTATTAAAATAAATTTTATTATTTCTTTTACAAATTGATATTGGCATTAACCTTCAAATTATTTTCTAAACAAGTGATTTAGACTTAGGTTTTTATTTTCTTCTTAATTTCTATTAACTTAGATTTTAGGTTTTGTTAAAAAATTAATTAACTTTTCTTGTAATTAAAATTAATTATTTAATTAGGTTAATCTTGAAACCTTTTTCTCTATCAAAAAACCCTAAAAACAATTTCCTTCTTCTTCTTTACATTTTGTACATTCTATCATTATTCATGTACATGGTTTGTAATAGATAATTAGGTTTATTTGCTTTCTTCCCCCTATCCACAAACTTGTACCCCATTCCCAAAGCATTGTAATAGCGTAGGACATTTAAATTCCATAATTTATCGTTTTCCTTATTATTGTTAGTAATTAGAGTTTGCATGATAAGATATAAAATCAAACATTAGACAACCCTAATTCAAGATAAGATACTTGAAAACAAAACACTTTGCACGCATGCACCTCTAGGGTAACCCACGCTTGTTTCCTCGGATAAAACAATCATGTCCCTCGAATGTGGGATGTTATAGCAAAGACCCTCAATTAAAAGATCATAGTCCCTTGATGACCCTTCAATGTTGCCTTCGATAAACGATCTTAGTCCCTTACAAAAATTGCTAATGCATCTTACAAGTTGCCTTCTATGACTGTATGATGACCCACGCCCGTCCCTCACATCCAATGATATGGCTCTCTACCAACCAATGGTGAAGTAGCACTATCTAAAGGAGTAGGAAAAGAACAAAGACATTTTGAGTAGGTAGATTTCTCGTAATTTCTTGCTCACAAACTAAAACAATCTTTACACCTTACACTTTCAAAACAATTTCCAAAACAAACATTTTGTATACATTCTCAACGATATGAGAATCATTACAAAATTTCCTTACATTATCATCTTCAAAATATCTTTCCAAACACTCCTTTCTAAACAAATATTTTCAAAACCAACACTTTGTATACATTCTCAACGATACGAGAATCATTGCGAAGTTTGCCAAACGAAGGTGTTTTCAAAATACTTTCAAACTTACGCAAACACAAAGCATTTCAAAGTGAGCTAGCAATTAAGAGCCCGTAGATAACTACAGATGAAAAGGGTGCTAATACCTTCCCTTTTCATAACCTACCCCCTGTGTTTGGGAGTGTTTAAGGGAGTTTCAAGGATTGTGCATTCGTGTTTTTCTTGCAAAATAGTGCCTCTATTTATAGGAAAGAGGTTTAAGGGCCTAAAGTGATCATATTCACAAGATCGCATGTTATGGTTTTTTGACTTGTTTTTGAAGCAACCTTGACAAAAATTGTTCCAATGCATAATACAAAGCAATCTAGAGTAGTTAGAGGCTTTAAACATGCTTATCTGATCTTGTATGTTGAGTGTTGTAACGCGGTGGGAGAACTGACTTGGTTGTTTTGTGTTTTATCGCAATTGTTGCGGATAGCAAGAGTCACCACCGACTTTTCTTTTATCCAATAAGGAAAGGCTGAAAAGAACAGGAAAGACCTTTAGAGATGTTTTCTTGAGTTCGGGGGGTAGATTATGAAAAGGGAAGGTATTAACACCATTTTCATCCGTAGTTATCTACGGGATCTTAGTTTCTTGCTAGATCACTTGCTTTTGTTTTAAATTGTGCTTGTGGTGTGGGTTATGAAAGTATTTTGAAAACGTCCTTATAATGGTTCTCGTCTCTATAAGAACGCGTACAAAAAGCTTTGTCTTTTGAAAATGTTTCAAGATGAAAGTGTTGCTGTAAAAAATGTTTTGTTGTGAGCAAGCGAGCAACTAGGAGCATCCTACCTACTCAAAAGGTCTTAAATGTTTTTTTCCTCCTCCTTTATATGTGGCTATGATACCATTGATTTGGTAAGAAGCCCCATCGTTGGATGTGAAGGGACAGGCGTGGGTCAATCGTACAGTCATAGAAGGCAACTTGTGAGACGCTTTAGCAATTTTTCGTAAGGGACTAGATCGTTTTACCGGAGGCAACATCGAGGGACATCAAGGGACTACGATCTTTTTATCAAAGGGTCTTTGCTAAAGCTTCCCACATTCGAGGGACATGACTGTTTTTTCTGAGGCAACAAGCGAGGTTACCCTAGAGGTGCACGTGTGGAAATGTGTTTGATTCAAGTTAAGTTATTCTTTGATTAGGATTATCTAGCGATTGATTTTAAATCTTGCCATGCGCACCTAATTACTATACAGTATAAGGAAAACATTAAATTGTGAAAATTAAAATTCTACGCTATTACAGAGTTTTCGGGAATAGGGGTGCAAATTCACAAATGGGGATGGATCAATGTGATTAAAAGTCTAAATAGGTAATTAATATAACCAAATCGAATCGAGCAATTAATTGAAACTACAACAAATCTACGAAGTAAAAATTAATTAACAAAATAAAAATATGGAAATAAAATTCTAGGTATTTGCTTTAAAAGTTTGGGAATAAAATTCTTTTCTATTAAAGAAAATATTTAACTAAAGAAATTAAATCAAATGTATATTATTTTAGATTTTAGTATTTTTTATTATGTAGAAACTAAATAAATTAATAAAATGTTAACTAAATGATAAAATGTTAATTAATAACATTATTCACAAATTTCCCTAAATTAAATTTAGAACTAAGCTAATTAAGAAAATTATCTAACAAAACTATATGATTTATTAAATTAAAACAAATAAAATCAAAACTAACAAAACAAAGTAAAATGGTGGTGTTAAACTGACTATGGGTGTGTGAGGTAGAAATCTGGATGGGCCAAAAAAGAATTGTAAACCCAAAGTTATTTGTTAAAAATAAGGAAAAGTATGTCTTTAAGAAAAAATACAAAGAAAAATAAACAAAACACCCTCCAGGACTCGAACTCAGAACACTACGCTTGCAAATCCACACGAGATAGAAGTGTATGTCGACGATATGATTGCAAGGTCTCAAACTGAGGAGGAACACCTTGACCATCTACGGAAGTTGTTTGACCGTCTGAAGTTGTACAAGTTGAGGTTGAACCCAAACAAGTGCACCTTTGGGGTGAGGTCTGGAAAACTACTAGGTTTCATTGTAAGCGACAAGGGTATTCAAGTGGATCCTGCCAAGGTGAAAGCCATACAAGAGATGCCAGCTCCCAAGACAGAGAAAGAAGTCAGAGGCTTTCTAGGACGGTTGAACTACATTGCTCGATTCATCTCACATCTAACTGCTACCTGTGAACCAATCTTCAAACTGCTAAAGAAAGATCAAGTAGTACGTTGGAACGATGAATGTCAGGCTGCTTTCGAAAAGATCAAAGAGTATCTCCAAGAGCCACCCATTCTTATGCCACCGGTTGAAGGGAGACCTCTAATACTATACTTGACAGTACTTGACAACTCAATGGGGTGTGTGCTGGGACAGCATGACGAGTCTGGCTGAAAAGAGCACGCCATTTATTACTTGAGCAAAAAGTTTACCGACTGTGAGACTCGGTACTCACTACTCGAGAAAACTTGTTGCGCTCTGGTATGGGCTACTCGCCGGCTGAGACAGTATATGTTGACTCACACTACTCTGTTGATTTCAAAAATGGATCCAATCAAGTACATATTCGAAAAGCCTGCCCTCTCTGGAAGAATAGCAAGATGGCAAATGATCTTGACAGAATATGACATCCAGTACACGACTCAAAAGGCAATCAAGGGAAGCGTATTGGCAGACCATTTGGCACACCAACTAGTGGACGATTACCAGTCGTTGAACTTTGAATTTCCAGACGAGGATATCATGGTAGTGATAGATTGCGAAGTACCTGGACCGGATGAAGGACCTGAGGAAGGATCCCGATGGTCTATGCATTTTGACGGAGCCTCAAATGCTTTGGGTAATGATATCGACGCTGTGATCATATCCCCTAAAGGCACTCATACTCCACTTACTGCCCGACTATGTTTCAACTGCACCAACAACATGGCGGAGTATGAGGCATGTATCATGGGTCTTCAAGCTGCAATTGACTTAAGGATCAAGTTTTGAGTGTCTTCGGAGATTCCGCTCTCGTGATCAATCAGGTCAAAGGCGAGTGGCATATGAAACACCCAAATCTTATTCCTTACAAGGAGTATGTGCTGACATTGCTTCCCCACTTCGAGGAGATAACTTTTGAACACTTCCCAAGAGAGGAGAATCAGTTAGCGGGCGCGTTGGCTACAATGTATTCTATGTTCAAAGTCAAATGGGACAACGAGGCGCCCCGGATCATCATTTGGAAGTTGGACGAGCCTGCATATTGCTGTGATCTTGAGACTGAGGAGGTAATTGAAAAACCCTGGTATCATGAAGTGAAGAGGTACTTGGAAGATCAAGAATATCCCGAAGGTGCATCCATTAACCACACGAAGTTTCTGAGAAGGTTCGCAGCAAAGTTCTTCCTCAGCAATGGCATTCTCTATAAGCGAAACCATGACTCAACGTTACTACGATGTGTGGATAAGACTGAAGCAGAAAGGATCATGGCAGAGCTTCATGAAGGTACATTCGGAACGCATTCCAGTGGACATACCATGGCAAAGAAAATCCTTCGGGCAGGATATTTCTGGTCCACAATGGAAGCCGACTGTTACCAACATTCGCGAACTTGTCATAAATGTCAGATTTATGCTGATAAGGTGCACATTCCTCCGGTTCCTATGAATGTCTTGACAGCACCTTGGCCTTTTGCAATGTGGGGCATTGATATGATCGGTGAGATCCGACCGACGGCATCCAACGGGAACCGCTTCATCTTAGTAGCAATTGATTACTTTAAAAAATGGGTTGAGGCAGCCTCCTATGCTACTGTAACCAAGAGCGTCGTGGCACGGTTCATTCGGCATAACCTGATCTGTCGATATGGTGTACCTGAGAGGATCATTACGGATAATGATACCAATCTTAACAACAAGATGATCACTGAGCTCTGCGAGCAATTTAAGATACAGCACCACAACTCTTCTCCTTACCAGCCGAAGATGAATGGGGCTGTAGAAGCAGCAAATAAGAATATCAAGAGAATTGTGCAGAAGATGACAGTGACCTATAAGGATTGGCACGAAATGTTACCATTTGCTCTTCATGGTTACCGCACCTCAGCACGGACGTCGACAGGGGCAACTCCCTTTTCCTTGGTTTATGGCATGGAGGCAGTCTTGCCTATTGAAGTCCAGATACCCTCTCTTCGGATAATGAAAGATGCAGACTTGAGCGGAGATGACTGGATCCAGACTCGGCTTGATCAGTTAAACCTAATTGACGAAAAGAGACTTACTGCTATTTGTCATGGTCAAACGTACCAAAAGCAGATGATCAGGGCATTTAACAAGAAGGTCAGACGACAAGAGTATCAAGTCGGAGATTTGGTAATCAAGCGCATCATTCTTCCTCAAAGTGATCCCAGGGGCAAGTGGACCCCTACGTACGAAGGGCTATTTGTGGTTAAACATATCTTCTCAGGAGGAGCCATGATTCTAACCACCATGGATGGTGACGACCTTCCTCACCCCGCCAATGCAGACATAGTAAAAAGATACTACGCATGAATGAAAGACCCGCTAGGTTCACACACCTAGGAAAAATAAGGGCTTCTCGGCGAACCAAAAGGGTTCGGGCAAAAATAAGGGATGAAATGGAAAAAAAACCTGTACACCCGGCAAGTCGAAAACCTGAAAAGGCGGCTTGGGCAAAAATGGGTATCCCGGTGGACTGAAAACCCGAAAGGGCGGTCCAGGCAAAAGTTAGGGATAAAGCGTAATACTATGTCTCCTTGGATCACTTTGCATCCAGAATTCGGCATCAACTATCAGACTTTGGCATCGATCAATCAGCTTCATCTCCAACTAAGCAGCAAAGTGATGAGACGCTCGAAGACATAAAGGCGATAGCAGAATTGGAACCCAGTGGGATTATTTTTCACATGGCTGTTTTGTTTTCCTTTTTTCAAAATTGTATAAACTCTATGTTGTTCGGAGGCGTTCTCTTACTAGGACGTCAGCCTCCTGTACAAAAACGCCTATTTTCAGGCAAATCTCAAAATCAATACAAGTTCAACTTTTCAGACAAGTTATCCATTGTTTTTCTTTTTTTCTGTTTTGTTTTGCGAAGAACGTCCAATGTTCATTTTTTATATATGCATTTGACATTAATTGCTAATCATAAATACTTGCATGCGAAACAAAAGACTAATTACAGATGACTTCAGAAACAGGGGCAATTTAGAAATGTCTAGGCGATCTAGTTGCTCTGTCCACCAAGGTACCAAGGTAAGTTCGGCGGAAGAACGTAACCAGGTTACCTCAATTCCCCGCAGAATAGTCCCAGCAAGTCAGCAATACTCTCCCCAAGCAGAGATAATCCGCTGCCAGCCTTAAGGAATTTGAGCATCCCCAGAAGATCTCAACATTCCCCAGCAGATCTCAACATCCCCCGGCAGATTATAGGCATTCCTCAGCAAACATTCCCGGCAGTCTTAATATAAGGTTGTTCCCCGGCGGAATACTATCTCCCAGTCTATCTGAAAAGTTTCCCCAGATGAGTTGAGTCATTATCCCCAGCAGGTCTTGAAGCTCATCCCCGGTAGATTCTGGAAGCTTATCCCCTGCAGAGTACATACGTCCCTCCCCGACTTTATTCAAAGTTATTCCTCATAAGAGCTTATAACTGGGTTATCCTCAGCTAATAACCGCGGAAATATCGTCCTCAGCAAAGTTCTGCCTATCCCCAGCGGAGTTCATCAGAGTTCCCCAACATAACTTATCAGTGAAATCCCCAGCGGAGTTTATCATTGAAATCCCCAGCGGAGTTCTCATTAAAACCTCAGCGAGGTATCTCTTCCCATAGAGTAATTTCTCTAACAAGTTTGTTCCCCAACGGAGTCATCTCCTATTACCGATTTATTCTTGCAACCATCATCCCCAGCGGAAGCGAAGAACTCTACTCTTCAACATCAGCCCGGGATTTGATTCCCCGGCCATTCGTCAAGGATTTATTTTCCTAGACAAAAATAAATTCATAGACATTTCACATTTCATACATCCTGCTTGCGTACATGATAAAGTGCATACAACACTATCTCATTTTGAGCATCATGCACATCATGACATCGCATACAACTAATGTTTTGCCTTTTCAGGAAAAGTCAATCCAAAGATGATTACTATCAACTATCGCAATTCCAGATTTGATTCCTGTATCTAGCCAGGGCACATCTGTGAGTGATTGATTGTAGATTCGATACCTGTATCTAGCCAGGGCATATCTGCATGAAGAGTTTGAGGATCAACCCTTGTAACAGGCCATGAAATTATCTTTCATTCTCAGGTCATAGGTTTACACCTGTATCCAGCCAGGAAAATCTATCTCTACCAACCTTTTACAATTCCAGATTCGATTCCTGTATCCAGCCAGGGCATATCTGTGAATATTTGATTGTGGATTCGACACCTGTATCTAGCCAGGGCACATCTGCATGAACAAGTTTAGAGATTCGATACATGTATCCAGCCAGGGCACGCCTGTAAACAACCTTTCGCAGTTCCAGATTCGATTCCTGTATCTAGCCAGGGCACATCTGTGAGCAACCAATTGTAGATTCGACTCTTGTAACTAGCCAGGGCATATCTGCATGAGGAGTTTGAAGATCAACACCTGTAACGAGCCAGGAAACATCTTCCTTTCTCAAAGTACGCAAGTTCTCGCTAAGGAATCTCTTATGCGATCAACACCTCCAAATGGCATCTATAAGCCCATTCCCTACAAGGTTCTGTCATGTCTCCAGATGGCATCTATAAGCCCATCCCCCTATCCACCATCTCTCCAAATGGCATCTATCAGCCCATTCCCGCCATCACATTGCTGATACTCCAGCATGTGAGTGCAAATTTCAGGGCACTCTAGTGTCCAATCTCTTTTTACCCTCGAGTCGCGAAAGGCAGACTTGCCAATCTAACTCTTCAGGTTCAAGAAGATTGAACAGGGGAAACTGTTGTACCCCAAAATTTTCCCTCCCATTTCCTCAACATTTTCTCATCACAAGACCCTTGGAACTCAAGATCCAGCTAGGGTTTCCTCTGCTCAAGACTTCTCCTTGCACTGTTGACCCAAATTAGGGTTTGAGTTTGCACAGAGATGTTTTGACCTAAAATGCCTAAGATGACTTTCATGCTTCATATTGGACTCCCAAGTTTATCCATGCCAAGTTTCAAGTCTTGATTCCAAACTATGCCCAGTGAATTGGACAGTTGACCTAGAAATCAGCTGTATTGGGGAAAAAGTCAACTGTGGCCAATTGACAGTCAAACCTCATGATTTTTGACCCACATCAACATGTTGAACTCATATGAACCATTTGGTCAAGTTTGGATTCCACAAGAAATTTGATCAGATCACCAAAAGGGCAAAATGGTCATTTTTAGGGTTTTGACTGCACAAAGGCAATTTTTGACTGTTTGACCTAGCCAATGGCAAACCAAGCTCACATATGGACTCAAGGACCCCATGGAATTGTCTTGACATGTTCAACAAGTTCAAAAGATCCCAATTGCACAAAATTGACAGATGAATTTTCCAGTCAATTGATCAATTTTTGACTGTATACTGAAAAGTCAAACTTTGACTTTTTGGTCAAAATCAAGTGTCAAGATTCATTTTTCATCAAAACATGTCAAATCATGAAAATTGTTCATCAAGAAATCAAAAATCACAAATTAGGGTTTGAAATGAAGAATTTTCATAACTTAGAATTTTTCTAAGTTATGAAAATCCTTAATTTTTTTCCTAACTTTGTCCCATTTTTTCACCAAGATGCATTTGGATTCAAACAAAAGTTAAAACATGAAAGTTTTAGTCCATTTCAAAATATACAACTTTGATTCACAAAGTTTCCTCAAAAGAAGCTTGTAGCTCAAGTTATGATTTTTGGAATAAGGGTGCAAAACATTTCTTAACTTAGAAAAATTTTGACCTATTCTAGGCAGGATTTTTGCCTAACTTCATGGCCACTTTTCACATGATTCCACTTGAAATTTCAATTTTCATTACAATGATGGATTGTAGTACACATTCCAAGCTTTCCAAAATGTCCAGGAACTCATCAAACAACCTTGTGGTTAGGGAGAATCGAATTTGGCAATATGGGCAAAACTCACTTTGTTCATGGCCAATTTACATGTCCATAACTTTGCATTTTTGAACTCAGCATGCTCTAAGCTAGATTACAGGTCCTTTATCTCATCCACACTCAATAATTTAATGCAAACCTCTTGTGTTCAAGCCTTATCTTATGTGTTTAAGCATTGCATACAAGATTGAGCCATAATTAGAAAAAGCAATATATCCATTTTTGAAAAGTGGAACTTTATGTCAAATTTGCAAATCAAGAAGTACAAGGCAAATCTCTTTGGCACAAGTTCAGAAGCATGTCACACTGATCAAGAGGGATGGTTGCAGCACATTAGAGGGGCCTGCACAAGCTTGTAAAACCAACTTGCCATTTCTTGCTTAAGTTAGAAGTAACTTGGCATAACTGACACCAACTCTCATTTCTGCCAACACAAGCTAAAACAAACTTGTTGTACACCTTCCAAACATCAAACCTAAGCTAAGGCACGAGCAAAACACCCTCCAAACATCATCAAACCTCAAAACACCCTCCTACTGCAGAAAACAGAGTCACCTCTGCAGTTGGACTTCCATAACTCAGTCCACTCGTGCATTCTTGCTAAGACCAGTTCATACACATTCCATACCACATATACAAGTTATCCCAAGCATTGGACATGACCTGTAACACCTCTAACCAACTTCACCATTTTCATTTTTTCTGTTTTGCAGGTTGATTTCCATAGCTTGATTCAGTTGGTTTCAAAGCAAGTTAAAGGTTGGAATAACATCCCTGAACTTCAAGCAAGTTGTATCAATCCTCACCTTGCCTTGAAAGTGCCTCCATTGTCAGACACGATCCAAGCTGAATAGGTAAGTTCATGGACTTCTATCTCTCAATATAGGAAGAGTTAGCTCTAAGTTTATGAATGAAAAATGTTCTATCCATGGCCCTGAAGCTATACCTATCCTCACTTTCCATTTATATTGCATGTGCTGAGAGTATTTAGAACCTGAACATTGACAAAAACTTAGGTTAAGAATTAGGGATGGAGAAATTCTCTCTCATTTCTGAGAGTTAAGTTAAGTTTTTTATATGCATGGAATCGTGGCTTGATGCTTGACATCTTTCATGTTATGAGTTTGTGCTAAAAGTCCAGGAATCAGGAGATAGCAGGAATCACGTGCTTGCTCTGTTTGTTGTTCAGAGGTTTAAGACAACCTTTCATGGGCTGGGCCTGTGATTTTTTCCTTTTTACACCATGTTTTTACATTTGCACCTCCTTGGCCCATTGCATTTTATTTCCATTATTTTTGACTTTTGATTTTTGTTTCTGATTTATTTATTTTTGTCAAAGCATAAAAAATATTAAAATTATTTTTTCCACTTTTTTTTTGCATTTTTAGGCATTTATTTGTTCTAATTTGATATATGTAAATAAATAAATATAGATACTTTTATGCTAAAATACAAAAGATAATACAAACATGTTTTATTTCTGATTTTTATTTTATATTATCTCTTGAAAACATTTTTATAAAAAATATATTTTCTTGTAAATATTAAATATATTATTTTTTGTACATAATATATATATTTAATAAATAATGTAAATACTTATATATTTATTAATATATTTAGGGAAAATACAAAGAATTAATACATTTTATTTTTATTAATATTTTGACCTCAAAAATACCTTTTTTACAATATACCTTCTTTTATTTATTTTTGTACATAATTAATAAATATTGCATATATTAAATAATTAATACATTTTGTTTAACAAAATTAGGGTTTTGCCCTAAATACCTAAAAATACCAAAATTAATTCATTTTATTTTTGTTTATTTGACACATGATAAATACTCTTTTACCTACATATGAAAACCATTTTTTCATTTTGCATATTTATTTTATTTTATTTAATTATTGTGCAATTAAATCCCTTGTAGAATATCAATTTGGGTGTAATAGTTAGATTTTAATTTCTTGTCAAAATATCTCCATTTGGACATTTGTACCCCCCATCCCATATATTGTGTTGTAATAACTTAGGACCTTTTATTTTCCGCACTTTAAAAGCTTTCTAATTATGCCATGTTAGAATTAGGGTTTTGTATGCAAATCAAAAACAACAAATAGCTTGACCTAATTCAAAGATAACAAAACATGAAAATGGACAACACCAATCACACTTGCATCCTTAGGGTTACTCCACTTGTTGCCTTCAATAATGGGACATATTGCATGTTAGGAATCTTTGGCAAAAACAAAACAATCAAATGATCATAGTCCCTCGATGATGCTTTCAAAAGTTGCCTAAAAATGATCATAGTCCCTTAAAGGAAAAATTGCCCAAAGATACTTGGCACCATTGCAATTATGGTCTAAACGATGACCCGCGCCTGTCCCGTTCACATCCTAACACAAGATTGTCCATGTGATCGGTGGATCTGGAACTGACTGTTTAACGCTGGTTCGCGAAATGTCGTGGAAGCAAGAGTCGCCACCGTCTTTTATTTTCTCCAAATGGAAAGGACAAAAGCACAGAAAAATTCCTTAAAGAGATTGCTCTCGGTTCGGGAGGTAGGTTATAGAAAGGGAAGGTGTTAGCACCCTTTCTATCCATGGTTATCCATGGGCTCTTAGATACTTGCTCATTTGTGTTTTCAAAATGGTTTGTTTGCTTTTCAACTGTGGGTTTTAAAAAGCTTCTTTGAAAATTCCAGATCGACTCTTGTGTCAGAGTGTTTGAAAAATTGCTTTGAAAGCTTTTGAAAAGTGTCGGTGTGAAAAGATTTTGATTTGTTTTGTTTTTGAAGAGAGCAAGTATCTACGAGAACCTACCTACCCTAAGGAATTCGTCTGTGTAAATGTCCTTTAAAGTAGTGCCATCCCACCATTGAGAGGTAGGCAGCACCACCGTTGGAGGTGTTCGGGTCAATTCGAGTTTGTAGGGACATGGTGATCACCAGAGCAATAGGAAGACACCTTAGAAGCTACCCTCATGCCAGGTTCCCGGATCATGAGGACTTACTAAGACATCCTCTACTCGACGATCACCTTTCGAGGCAAGGCAACAGTGAGGCGTACCCTAGGGGTGGTGTGTGCGATTCGTGTGTCGTTTTCATTGATATTTGTCTTGTTCATGTTATTGGTGTTCTACGCTTGATTTTATTTATGTCCATTCATTCTTGCATGCTTTTTGTTAACAGTTAAAAGATATTTGCGGAAAAAGTAAATCTAAAGCTATTACAAATGGCGCGGGTCCACATCGCCAAAATTAAACCGGACCCGATTTGACGGAAAATAAATAAAGCAAAGAAATTGAAAAGTGCGAGATGTAATTACAAGGCCTTGGGAGAGATACATAATTATTCAAGCGACATAAGATAAATACGCGAAATTAAACAATTAAGTCGACACGAGGGCGTTGGACCCTTTTGCAAAATTAAATTAATAAGGAATTAAAATTAATATTAAAAGAAAATGTTTTTGGTATTTTTGTGTTTTTTAAGATTTGATAGAAAAAGGAATTAATTAAAATTAAAATTGAATGCAAACCCTAATTCTAATGGCTTTTAAATTTATTGTGAAAATATTAAATTAAAACCTAAATTAAACCTAATATTTTTTATGTACAATTTAATTATAAAAATAGATAAATAAATGATATTATGATAAAAAAGGAAAAATTAAAAGGAATAAAAATTATCAATTAAACCTAAGTCTATATTTTTGGATTTTTGTTATGAAAAGAATTTAAATCAAACCTAATTTAAAAACTAAATTTATTTATATGCATTATTTACAAGAAAATATGAAAATAAAAAAAATTTATTATTTCTTTTCTCTTTTCTGATTTTTTAGGCATTTTTATATTTGGTAAAAATAATTAATTGAATCAAAACAATAAAACAAGTAAAATAACAATTGAAAATAAAATGTGAAAAATATAGAGAAGGCAAACCAGAGGGGGGTTCAGGCCCCAAAGTGGAGGTTAAGTCCAAGCAATTTTGGCCCAATAGCATTCAGGTCCATTGACTTTTTTGAGTAGCGTGTTGTCACTTTGATCAGGGTTTATGGTACACTTTCAATCCACGCCCTTGATCTGATCTCAGCGTGCACGTGGATGATTGAATGATGAGGGAACATAATGCGTCTGCAGCCTTGAAGCATAGGTGAATGTGAATTGGAAAATAACATGGAAAATGTCAAGACCTGGCACTCGAACCCAGGTCATATGCCTTGCCAATGCTTTCTCTAACCAGCTGTGCCAACTAAACGCGTTTTATATATATTAAACAAACAAACATAATAAAGAAAACAAACGTTAGTGGGAGCTTTTACGCGCGAATTTCAAAAGAACCAATCCAACAATGCCACGAGGTCGTCTTCTTCACGTGTTTTGTTTTTCCTGAAATAAGGACATTTTAAGCAACGGTTTATGATGCGTTTCCTTAGGCCGGTTTACAGAAAATAGCGATCAAGCCATCTCTAAACATAAATTAGGCGCGAGGGTCCTGTCTTCTTCGTCTAGATGAGCTGATTCTAATTATGGTCCTGAGAATGTCCAATTTTACCGTACCTGGAAACCCCTAATTCAAAAGCTGCAAAACCCTAATGCTCAATAATGGTGAAATCGTATTGAGTGCACAAAAACGCAATTAAATGGTACAGTTAGCATCAGAATACATCAATGAGTAATAATCCATAAGAAGAATGCAATGATTATGCTTGAAAATCAAAATACGATTATGCTTATTTCATGAAAAATTTAGAGTTCTGTATACCAATCCTTGATGTTTTGATGGTTGTTTCTGATTGGAACGTGATCAGTAATCCTTGAGGAAGCTATTGGAATCAATTTCGTGCCTTGAATCAACCTCTAACAATGATTTCAGTTTTGACTTTTTAGAGAATTTTTCCAAGTTTGCAATGGCCTTTCTTGCGCAGCTGAGACTCTATGGGCATTAGGGTTATGTTCAAGCATTTGTAGTGAATCAATTAGGTTAAGAAAATTGATAAAAATCTCTTGCAATCATGGTTTTCAATATTTGATTTTTCACCATTATGTTTCATATCTTTTTCATGTGCTATTGTATCAATTATGCTCAAATCAGACCAAATCTTTCCCTATTGACTTATGCACGAAATATTGAAGCTGAAATGTGTACAAAAAGATTTGAAAACTTAGGTTAGTATTTTTCCTATATTTAATTTGATTTAAATGAATTAATATAAATAATAATTCAAATAAATAAATAAAAAATGAGAAAATACTTCCCTTTGGGCCAAGTGGTCGTGCACATGCTTGGAATGATGAATCATGGAAGAAAAATGGGCCCATTAGCAATTTTAGATCATTTGAATCAATGTTGACTTTTCAAAATATCCAAAAATTTCCCAACTTCCACAAGGCATAACTTGCTCAATTTTTAAGCTTTTCTCATGTTCTTGGACATTTTGGAAAGTTATTTGAGTCCTCTAACCAATGCCTTTGGTCCCATGTCATTTTGATTTGCCAATCTCAAGTTATGGCCTTTGACTTAAAGTCCCTTTTTGTTGACTTTTGAAAATGACCTATAATGTTGAAATTGATAACTTTTTGTGAGAGCATTTCTTCGACTTGAAGTATGAATATGAGTTGTAGGAAATGTCTTTCTCTTCAAAATGAGCTTTGGATGGAATTTTTCTGATAATCCATGTGAAAGTTATGCCCTGGTCAATTTCAGTTGACTTTTTCAACTGTCCAAATAAGGAAACTTTTGCATCTTGATGATTTTTTGAGCCAAATTTTGAGAATCATGATCAAGCATTGATCAAATGATGTTTGTGGCTTCAAAATGATATGTTGACCAAAAATTTGAACTTTTGACTGTCAAATGACCATTTTGCCCCTACAGTTGACTGTAGTGCAATTTAGGGTTTTTACTGTGCAATTTTGAGCTGAATGCCTTGAAACTTGATATGAGGATGCTTGACCGCATTTGTAAGCATGTGAGACTTGATTGGGCTTTTGAAAACTTCAATTTCTTGATCAGAACACAAACCCTAGTTTTGACTGTATAGGAGACCTGTGCACTGAGCAACCCTTGGGGAATTTTGTGACTTGGCTGGGCAATTTCTTGAAGAATATGGGAGGGCAAATTTTGGGGTACAACAGTCCACCAAATACAATGGTGGAACAAAATTGTTAAAAGGGTTAAAACATAGCAAAGATCTTTGAGAAATTTAGGATAGATAGCTCTTAGTTACTTGCCAACTTGCAAAACAAAACACTTGCCTATTTTTTTCAAAACCACACATCACTACACTTTCAAAAAAAAACTTTCAAAAATATCTTCAACTGGATAAGCATCAGGGAGATCTTAGGGTCGATCTGACTGAACCAGAGAAGGCCTTTGACTGGATAAGCATCAGGAAAATCTTAGGGTCGATTTAACTGAACCGGACAAGGTCTTGAAATATCTTCAACTGGATAAGCATCAGGGAGATCTTAGGGTCGATCTGACTGAACCAGAGAAGGCCTTTGACTGGATAAGCATCAGGAAAATCTTAGGGTCGATTTAACTGAACCAGACAAGGTCTTGAAATATCTTCAACTGGATAAGCATCAGGGAGATCTTAGGGTCGATCTGACTGAACCAAAGAAGGCCTTTGACTGGATAAGCATCAGGAAAATCTTAAGGTCGATTTAACTGAACCGGTCTAGGTCTTGAACTATCTTCAACTGGATAAGCATCAGGGAGATCTTAGGGTCGATCTGACTGAACCAGAGAAGGCCTTTGACTGGATAAGCATCAGGAAAATCTTAAGGGTCGATTTAACTGAACCGGTCTAGGTCTTGAAATATCATTTGAGAATTTAAACTGCATCTTTCCTGAAAGGTAAAAGTCAGTCATATGCAATGCATGATATGGATCAAGCAATGATGTTCTCAATGTAAACGAGACTTGTATGATATGATGTGTCTATGCATGTTATAATGATGTATGTGATGTTTTATGTATGTTTTTGTCTAGGAAAGTGAATCCTTGACGGGTGCCGGGAAGTTGTATCCTGGGCTGATGTTGAAAAATTAGATCTTTGTTTCCGCTGGGGATGATAACTGCAAGAATACCGGTAGGAGAAGATGACTCCGTTGCTGAATAAACTTGGCAAATGGAAGATTCTGCGGGGAGAAAAGATACTCTAGCGACCATGCTGGGAAGTGGTACTCTGTGGGGAGATGCTTTGCTGAGTGTAGATAATGACTTGCTGAGGATGTCTTGTTGTTGGAAGTGTGAATAGATTTCGCTGGGGATAGGAAAGAACTACGTTGACGACGACCTTTCCGTGGCTTTTGGCTGAGGATAACCCAGTTATAACTCTTTGAATAAAGCCGGGCGACGCGTTCGTGTTCTGCGAGGGGATAAGCTTCCAGAATCTACTGGGGATAAGCTTATTGCTTGGGGATAAATTCCAACTTTCCTGGGGAAACTGGATTGGACTCTTTTTGGGGAGTTTTGATCTGCTGGGGAAGTGATCCCTTTGGATATTGAGATACCGCCGGGGAACAATCTTTAGATCAAGACTGCCGGGGATACTTGTTAAGACTGTATATGTATTGCTGCTGGGGAAGTATTGAGATCTACGGGAGGATACTCAATTTCCTTGAGATTTGATAATTTGCTTGGAGAGGAATGTACTATTTTGCTGAACCACTCTCTGGGGATTTAAGATGTACCGGTCATATTCTCTAGCTGAACCTACCTTGGTACCTTGGAGAATAGAACAATTAGACTGCTCAGACAACTCTTTTATTGCCCCTGCTTCTAGTGTCACCTGCAATTAATTCCTTTGTTTCGTGTGCAAATATTTATGAGTTAGCAAATTATTGTCAATGCATATATCACAAATTGAACCTTGGACGTTCTTCGCAAAACAAAACAGAAAAAGAAAAACACTTGGCACGTTTAACTGAAAATATATTTGTATTGATTTTGAATGGCCTGTGAATAGGCATTTTGTGTACAAGAGGCTGGCGTCCTAGTAAGAGAACGCCGCCGAATGAGAGAGTTTATACAGATTTTGTACAAAAGAAAATAAAACAGCTGTGTGAAATGAATGATCCCACTGGGTTTCAATTCTGCTATTGCCTTTATAGCTCCGAGCGTCTCATCACTTGATGACCTTGGTTGAAGGTGAAGCTGACTGATCGATGCCGTCTGAACTTGATGTAGATACCGGATTCTGGATGCAAAGTGATCAATGAGACATAGTATTACGCTTTTATCCCTAATTTTTGCCTGGACCGCCCTTTCGGGTTTTCGGTCCACCGGGATACCCATTTTTGCCCAAGCCGCCTTTTCAGGTTTTCGACTTGCCGGGTGTACAGATTTTTTCATTTTCATCCCTTCATTTTGCCCGAACCCTTTTGGTTCGACGGGAAGCCCTAATTTTTGCCTAGGCATGTCAGCCTAGCGAGTCTTTTTTATGCGTAGTATCTTTTTACTATGTCTGCATTGGCGGGGTGAGGAAGGTCGTCACCATCCATGTTGGTCAGTATCATGGCTCCTCCTGAGAACACATGCTTAACCACAAATGGCCCTTCGTACGTAGGGGTCTATTTGCCCCTTGGATCACTCTGAGGAAGGATGATTCTCTTGATCACCAGATCCCCAACTTGATATTCCTGTGGTCTGACCTTTTTGTTAAATGCCCTGATCATCCGTTTCTGATACGTCTGACCATGACAGATAGCAACAAGTCTCTTTTCGTCAATGAGGTTGAGCTGATCAAGTCGTGTCTGGATCCAATCATCTTCGTTCAGATTTGCATCCTTCATTATCCGGAGAGAGGGAATTTGTATTTCGATCGGTAAGACTGCCTCCATACCATAAACCAGAGAGAAAGGAGTTGCCCCGGTTGACGTCCTAGCTGAGGTACGGTACCCATGTAGAGCGAACGGTAACATCTCGTGCCAATCTTTGTAAGTCACTATCATCTTCTGCACGATTTTCTTGATGTTCTTATTTGCTGCTTCTACAGCCCCATTCATCTTCGGTCTGTAAGGAGAAGAATTGTGGTGCTGTATCTTGAACTGTTCGCAGAGCTCAGCGATCATCTTATTGTTCAGATTGGTACCGTTGTCTGTAATAATCCGCTCAGGGACACCGTATCGACAGATCAGGTTATGCCGAATGAACCGTGCCACAACAGTCTTGGTTACCGTAGCATAGGATGCTGCCTCAACCCACTTCGTAAAATAATCAATCGCCACTAGGATGAAGCGATGCCCATTAGATGCCGTAGGTTTGATCTTGCCGATCATGTCTATGCCCCACATTGCAAATGGCCAAGGCGCAGTCAGAACATTCAAGGGTACCGGAGGAACATGCACCTTGTCTGCATAAATCTGGCACTTGTGGCATGTCCTGGAATGTTGGTAACAGTCAGCTTCCATTGTGGACCAGTAATATCCTGCCCGTAGGATTTTCTTAGCCATAGTGTGCCCACTGGAATGTGTACCAAAGGTCCCTTCATGTAGCTCTTCCATGATTCTTCCTGCTTCAGTCTTATCCACACAACGTAGTAAGGTTGAATCATGGTTTCGCTTGTACAAGATGCCGTTGCTAAGGAAGAACTTGGCTGCGAACCTTCTCAGAAACTTCTTGTCATTGACAGATGCACCTTCCGGGTACTCCTGAGCTTCCAGATATCTCTTCACTTCGTGGTACCAAGGCTTCTCAGTCACCAATTCAGTTTCGAGATCACAGCAGTATGCCGGTTCGTCCAGTTTCCAGATGATGATCCGGGGAGCCTCATTATCCCATTTGACCTTGAACATTGAAGACATTGTAGCTAACGCGTCCGCTAGCTGATTCTCTTCTCTTGGAAAGTGTTCAAAGGTTATCTCTGTGAAGTGGGGGATCAGGGTCAACACACATTCTCTGTAAGGAATCAAGTTTGGATGTTTCGTATCCCACTCTCCTTTGATCTGATTGATCACAAGAGCGGAATCTCCGAAGACACTTAGAAATTTGATCCTTAGGTCGATCGCAGCTTGAAGACCCATGATACACGCCTCATACTCCGCCATGTTGTTGGTACAGTTGAAACATAGCCGGGCAGTGAGTGGAGTATGAGTACCTTGTGGAGATATGATTATGGCGCCGATACCATTTCCCAAAGCATTGGAAGCTCCGTCAAAGTGCATAGACCATCGGGATCCTGGTTCAGGTCCTTCATCCGGTCCAGGTACTTCACAGTCAGTTACAATCATGATGCTTTCATCTGGAAACTCGAAGTTCATTGATTGATAGTCATCTACAGCTTGATGTGCCAGGTGGTCTGCCAATACACTTCCCTTGATGGCTTTCTGGGTCGTGTACTGAATTTCGTATTCCGTCAAGATCATCTGCCATCTTGCAATTCTCCCAGACAGAGCAGGCTTTTCGAATATGTATTTTATAGGATCCATCTTTGAGATCAAAAAGGTAGCGTGAGTCAGCATATACTGTCTCAGCCGGCGAGCAGCCCATACCAAAGCGCAGCAAGTTTTCTCAAGCAGTGAGTATCGGGTCTCACAGTCGGTAAACTTTTTGCTAAGGTAATAAATGGCATGCTCTTTTCGGCCAGACTCGTCATGCTGCCCCAGCACACACCCCATTGAGTTGTCAAGCACTGTTAGGTATAGTATCAGAGGTCTCCCTTCAACCGGTGGCATAAGGATAGGTGGTTCTTGGAGATACTCTTTGATTCTGTCGAAAGCAGCCTGACATTCATCGTTCCAACGTACTACCTGATCTTTCTTCAGCAGCTTGAAGATTGGCTCACAAGTAGCAGTCAGATGTGAGATGAATCGAGCGATGTAATTCAGGCGTCCTAAAAAACCTTTGACTTCCTTCTCTGTCTTAGGAACTGGCATCTCTTGAATAGCTTTGACCTTAGCAGGGTCCACTTGAATACCTTTATCACTGACCACGAAGCCTAGCAACTTCCCAGATCTTACCCCGAAGGTGCACTTGTTCGGGTTCAATCTCAGCTTGTACAGTTTCAACCGGTCAAACAATTTCTGCAGATGATTTAGGTGCTCTTCCTCAGTCTGGGACCTAGCGATCATGTCGTCCACATACACTTCTATCTCATGATGGATCATGTCATGAAATAAGGCGACCATGGCACGTTGGTAGGTTGCCCCAGCGTTCTTCAACCCGAATGGCATGACCTTGTAACAGAAGGTGCCCCACTGAGTAACAAATGTAGTCTTTTCCATGTCTTCAGGTGCCATCTTGATCTGATTGTAACCTGAAAAGCCATCCATGAAAGAGAATACCTTGTGCTGGGCTGTATTATCAACAAGGACATCAATATGAGGTAAGGGGAAGTCATCTTTGGGGCTGGCCCTGTTCAGATCCCTGTAATCGACACACATTCTAACCTTACCGTCCTTCTTAGGTACCGGCACCACGTTAGCAACCCACTGAGGATAGGAAGTCACTGCAAGGAACCCCGCATCAAACTGTTTCATAACCTCGGCCTTAATCTTCTCGGACATCTCTGGACGCATCCGACGGACCTTTTGCTTAACTGGAGGGCAGTCTTCCTTAGTTGGCAAATGATGGACCACAATATCGGTATCCAACCCGGGCATGTCTTCGTAGGACCAGGCAAAGATCTCCATATAATCATGCAGCATCTTGGTTAACCGTTGCTTCGCGCTGAGCTCTAGGTTGGCACCAATCTTTACCTCTTTTCTGTCTGCCTCAGTACCCAGGTTGATTGTTTCCACTGGCTCTTCATGGGGTTGAATTGCCCTCTCTTCCTGAAGCAACAGTCTTGCAAGCTCGCCAGGCACTTCGCAATCATCTTCACCTTCGTCTTCGGCTAAGTTGATCGGATTTTCGAAGTCATAATTGGCAGTAGCAGAGTTGTTATCAGTGAGATCCAGAGTGGATTGAAACCTGTATGAGTGAGTGTGTGTGTAAATACAGCTGTTTTGAAAATTATGTAAAGGAAAAGAAAGACAGAAAAGGAGCACAATATTTGTAATGCGAAGAATACGTCCAAGATTTTCATTTATGATATATGAAATGACAGTTTGTATGCCCTCACAAATAGAACCACGGTGCCTCGGGTAAGACACCGGGCCATAGAGTTTATCATTGTTTATTACAAAATACCAAAACATAGGAATTCATTACTTAGTGACAAGAGAAACAGATAAGTTGTCCTTTGCGCTCCAATTGTTAGGTCCACTGTCGGTTGCCGGGTAGATCCAGCTATCAAACTCAGCATCGTCCACTTCGTCTTCGTCCCCAATAGCGTTCACTCCATGAGCAGGTAGGGGAGCTGTTACCATATTAGGCTTGTCAGATGCCTCAAACTGTACCTCCTTGGCGTCAATAAGGTCCTGCAGCTTGTTCTTTAACGCCCAACAGTCATCGGTAGAGTGCCCCGGGCTATCTGAATGGTAGGCACAACGAGCATTCGGGTTGTACTTGGGAGATGCAGTGTTGGGGAACTTAGGAGCCTCCCTGACAGTCACCAAATTAGTGGACAGCAACTGTGGCAAGATCTGCGACAAGGTCATGTTTAAACGGGTGAATTCTCTCCGGGGTCTTTCCACCTTCTGAGTATTGTTTGGCCGAGGAGCGGCAGCAGGCTTAGCAATCATCACCGCACTGACAGATTGGCGGTGCTCAGGTCTCTCTGATTTCCTAGAACCGTACACGGCACTAGACTCCTTCTTGAATGGTTTCTTTTCCGAACTAGATGATGCACCCTTTGCAATCTTCCCAGACTTCAGCCCAGCTTCAACTCTCTCTCCAGTAAGAATCAAATCAGTGAACCCAGCAGAAGAATTCCCAATGAGATGGTTGAAGAATGGCCCAGATAGGGTCCCCAAGAACATGTCCACCAACTCCCGATCAGTCAATGGTGGCTGCACCCTGCCAGCCAGGTCTCTCCACTTCTGAGCGTACTCTTTAAAACCTTCGCTTGCACCTAACGACATACCCTGGAGTTGGGTACGTGTGGGGGCAAGGTCGGCATTATATTGATACTGCTTGTAGAAAGCAGTAGCCAACTCCTCCCAGTTACGAACCTTGGTCCCATCCAGCTGATAGAACCATTCGAGATGAGTCCCTGAAAGACTCTCCTGGAAGAAGTGGATCCATAAATTTTTATCCGCAGAGTACGGCTGAATTTTCCGAACATAGGATCTTAGATGCAGCTTGGGACAAGACGCCCCGTCATACTTAGAGAAGGAGGGTGCTTTGAACTTGTGGGGGATGATCACACCAGTTGACAAACCCAGATCTCCGAAATCCAGCCCAGGTACCTGTTGAACCTCCATAGCCTTCAACCTATCCTCCAGTTGCTTGTATCTGTCTTCTGCGGGAGGGTACTGCTCTTCATCAAAATCTGTCTCGTTGTCGGAGACTGCCGGACTGGGAACCCTTGCTTCTGCCTGAGGAGGATTCTTGTCAACAGAAGAACCAGCCTCTTCCTGTTGCAGAGTATTGTTAAACCTTCGGCCCGAGTTGAACAGAACAATTCTTCTCTTCTTCTTCTTCTCTTTCTTCAGGAGCATAGCCTTCAGTTCTTCTTGGCCTTTAGCCAGACCCTTGATTAATTCTTGAAACTGCGCATTCTGCGCCTGAAGAGCCTTGATTGATGTCTCAGTTGATGTAGAGTCGGTATTCATGATGCTGAAATAAACAGCGAAGAACTGTAAGCAACCTGAAAAGGGGAAAAACCTGCTATGCACATGATGTATGAAATGCGTATGATTTATGTTTTCAAAGACAATCGGGAATCAACTTTGTAAACAAAAAAGAACACACTTCATTAGATTCAACTTTGCCACTGAAATTATTCAACAAGTTGCCCTTAGGCGTTTACATGAAAGGAAATACTGGAAAGGAAATAAAACTGTAAAGGCACATTCAGAGTTCCTTATTGATCCCATGGTCTCCTCTTCTCAGTACGGATGTAGGCATTCAGAGCTCTCTCATTCTCCAACTGCTTGGTCAGCTTCTGGATCTTTGATTCCTGCTCGTTGAACTTTTCCCGGTAAGAATCCCGTTCTTCTCGCAATTGCGAACAAGATCTCTTCAATGTCTCATAATCAGTAGGTATCTGAGGAGGAAGGACAGTTGGAGGAACACCATCCTTATCAGGACACTCAAGAATGACGGGTCTGACAGCTTCATACGGCATACCTAACTTCTGAGCGCGGATGCAAACCCATTTGTAGTAGGCTTCCATAGGTAAAGAAGTCTTTGGCCCTAGCTCTTGTGGGTCAGTTTTATGAACTTTGTCCCAAGCCTTGATGAACCTACGACGTAGCTCGTCACTATCCACCTGAAACTCGAAACTGATGTGAGGCACCAACATCTCATGGGGACCTGCTCTTCTTGCTCTTCCAAACTGACGGAGTGCTAGACATGGATTGTAAGAGATCCCTCCTTGGGTACCAATCAGGGGAACATTAGGGTATTCCCCGCATCGATCAATAACGGCTATCTCATCCAAACCTCTGCAAGTCCAAATGATGTCTTTATCGATGAGAGACATTAACCTATGAGCCCAACCTCTTCCTTCTTGATTCTTCAGTACGAACTTAGGGAGGTGCGAAATAAACCACCTCACCAACAAAGGGATACAACACCATAGGGTTCCTCGTCTTCGGGTAGTACGGGTATGAAGTTGTTGCAAGATGTCACCCAAGAGAGTGGGCACAGGATTCTGAGACATAAAGATCCTTATGGCAGTGACATTGATGAAGTTGTCAGGATTAGGAAATAGGACTAACCCATAGATTAGGAGAGCCAAGATGTCTTCATATGCCCTAAAGTCCAGGTCATTCCAGAAATTGTTAGCTTTACCAATTAGAAACTTGGCCAAGAAACCCTTAACTCCGCTTCTAGTCACCCAGTTGTCTGTTACCTCTTGATGGGTCAAAGGAAGAGCTGCAGCAATGTCCTCAAGCCTGAGGGTCTTTTCCCAACCAGTAAAGGGAGTCTGATCCAAGATAGGGATACCAAGTAAATCAGAGAACTCTTCCAGGGTAGGGACCAGCTGGAAGTCTTGAAAGGTGAAGCACTGGTACAGAGGGTCATAGAACTGGGTCAGAACACTCATCAACTGTTGATCCCGCTTTGCAGTGACTAAACTGAGAAGGGAGCCATGCCTCTGAATGAAGGAAGTGGTATTTGGAATTCTGCTAACCAACTCATCAAGCAACTCAGGTGAACGAACAAAGTTGAACCGGATAGTATTCCTTCGCACAGGCATCATAATGTCCTACAAAACAGAGCAAAGATGAAACCCTCTTGTCTTTGAAATGGTCAGTCCTTATGCAGGATGCATGCAATGTTCATGATGCTATGATGTTATGATAAAGCACACCACATACAGATACAAAGGCAAACATGGTAGGGCACACAAGTCACACAAGGCAAGCCCCTAAAGTTTAGGCCAGCCTGAGGTCTAGGTACTACCCTCTTTCAGTTTGTCGGTTCACACCTGTCCTAATCGAAAGTAACCGGGTTCTTAGAGGATCCCAATATCATTGACTACCCTCAATCGGTCATAACTCCAGCATCGCAATCTTTTCTTGCGGCCAGAACCATCACGAGAGTTTAGCCTCAATGGGCGTAGCATACTGCTACAATTCTAAAGGCCAAGTTGTGTCAATTAAGGTTCTAAGGTTGTTGGTGCTTAATGACTCCTTAGAAGACCCATATTCTCCTCGTTGCGACACAAGGGATATCGGTACAGACAAAGGTGCCACACCAACGTAGCCACTGCTTCACCTGTGTCGGTCTACGCCGGACAGGTCCCTCACAGCTTATGCTACCTAAACAGGGTATCCCCAGATCCGGGTTAGGATCTATGTATCTCCGATGCAACCCACAATAGTAAAGCAAGCAAATCAATACAAGTGAAAACACAGTTATGACCTAGCCCTAAGGTACACCTCACTTTATAAGCTTAAATCCCCAGCAGAGTCGCCAGTTCTGTGATCGGTGGATCTGGAACTGACTGTTTAACGCTGGTTCGCGAAATGTCGCGGAAGCAAGAGTCGCCACCGTCTTTTATTTTCTCCAAATGGAAAGGACAAAAGCACAGAAAAATTCCTTAAAGAGATTGCTCTCGGTTCGGGAGGTAGGTTATAGAAAGGGAAGGTGTTAGCACCCTTTCTATCCATGGTTATCCATGGGCTCTTAGATACTTGCTCATTTGTGTTTTCAAAATGGTTTGTTTGCTTTTCAACTGTGGGTTTTAAAAAGTTTCTTTGAAAATTCCAGATCGACTCTTGTGTCAGAGTGTTTGAAAAATTGCTTTGAAAGCTTTTGAAAAGTGTCGGTGTGAAAAGATTTTGATTTGTTTTGTTTTTGAAGAGAGCAAGTATCTACGAGAACCTACCTACCCTAAGGAATTCGTCTGTGTAAATGTCCTTTAAAGTAGTGCCATCCCACCATTGAGAGGTAGGCAGCACCACCGTTGGAGGTGTTCGGGTCAATTCGAGTTTGTAGGGACATGGTGATCACCAGAGCAATAGGAAGACACCTTAGAAGCTACCCTCATGCCAGGTTCCCGGATCATGAGGACTTACTAAGACATCCTCTACTCGACGATCACCTTTCGAGGCAAGGCAACAGTGAGGCGTACCCTAGGGGTGGTGTGTGCGATTCGTGTGTCGTTTTCATTGATATTTGTCTTGTTCATGTTATTGGTGTTCTACGCTTGATTTTATTTATGTCCATTCATTCTTGCATGTTTTTTGTTAACAGTTAAAAGATATTTGCGGAAAAAGTAAATCTAAAGCTATTACAAATGGCGCGGGTCCACATCGCCAAAATTAAACCGGACCCGATTTGACGGAAAATAAATAAAGCAAAGAAATTGAAAAGTGCGAGATGTAATTACAAGGCCTTGGGAGAGATACATAATTATTCAAGCGACATAAGATAAATACGCGAAATTAAACAATTAAGTCGACACGAGGGCGTTGGACCCTTTTGCAAAATTAAATTAATAAGGAATTAAAATTAATATTAAAAGAAAATGTTTTTGGTATTTTTGTGTTTTTTAAGATTTGATAGAAAAAGGAATTAATTAAAATTAAAATTGAATGCAAATCCTAATTCTAATGGCTTTTAAATTTATTGTGAAAATATTAAATTAAAACCTAAATTAAACCTAATATTTTTTATGTACAATTTAATTATAAAAATAGATAAATAAATGATATTATGATAAAAAAGGAAAAATTAAAAGGAATAAAAATTATCAATTAAACCTAAGTCTATATTTTTGGATTTTTGTTATGAAAAGAATTTAAATCAAACCTAATTTAAAAACTAAATTTATTTATATGCATTATTTACAAGAAAATATGAAAATAAAAAAAAATTTATTATTTCTTTTCTCTTTTCTGATTTTTTAGGCATTTTTATATTTGGTAAAAATAATTAATTGAATCAAAACAATAAAACAAGTAAAATAACAATTGAAAATAAAATGTGAAAAATATAGCGAAGGCAAACCAGGGGGGGTTCAGGCCCCAAAGTGGAGGTTAAGTCCAAGCAATTCTGGCCCAATAGCATTCAGGTCCATTGACTTTTTTGAGTAGCGTGTTGTCACTTTGACCAGGGTTTATGGTACACTTTCAATCCACGCCCTTGATCTGATCTCAGCGTGCACGTGGATGATTGAATGATGAGGGAACATAATACGTCTGCAGCCTTGAAGCATAGGTGAATGTGAATTGGAAAATAACATGGAAAATGTCAAGACCTGGGACTCGAACCCAGGTCATATGCCTTGCCAATGCTTTCTCTAACCAGCTGTGCCAACTAAACGCGTTTTATATATATTAAACAAACAAACATAATAAAGAAAACAAACGTTAGTGGGAGCTTTTACGCGCGAATTTCAAAAGAACCAATCCAACAATGCCACGAGGTCTTCTTCTTCACGTGTTTTGTTTTTCCTGAAATAAGGACATTTTAAGCAACGGTTTATGATGCGTTTCCTTAGGCCGGTTTACAGAAAATAGCGATCAAGCCATCTCTAAACATAAATTAGGCGCGAGGGTCCTGTCTTCTTCGTCTAGATGAGCTGAGTCTAATTATGGTCCTGAGAATGTCCAATTTTACCGTACCTGGAAACCCCTAATTCAAAAGCTGCAAAACCCTAATGCTCAATAATGGTGAAATCGTATTGAGTGCACAAAAACGCAATTAAATGGTACAGTTAGCATCAGAATACATCAATGAGTAATAATCCATAAGAAGAATGCAATGATTATGCTTGAAAATCAAAATACGATTATGCTTATTTCATGAAAAATTTAGAGTTCTGTATACCAATCCTTGATGTTTTGATGGTTGTTTCTGATTGGAACGTGATCAGTAATCCTTGAGGAAGCTATTGGAATCAATTTCGTGCCTTGAATCAACCTCTAACAATGATTTCAGTTTTGACTTTTTAGAGAATTTTTCCAAGTTTGCAATGGCCTTTCTTGCGCAACTGAGACTCTATGGGCATTAGGGTTATGTTCAAGCATTTGTAGTGAATCAATTAGGTTAAGAAAATTGATAAAAATCTCTTGCAATCATGGTTTTCAATATTTGATTTTTCACCATTATGTTTCATATCTTTTTCATGTGCTATTGTATCAATTATGCTCAAATCAGACCAAATCTTTCCCTATTGACTTATGCACGAAATATTGAAGCTGAAATGTGTACAAAAAGATTTGAAAACTTAGGTTAGTATTTTTCCTATATTTAATTTGATTTAAATGAATTAATATAAATAATAATTCAAATAAATAAATAAAAAATGAGAAAATACTTCCCTTTGGGCCAAGTGGTCGTGCACATGCTTGGAATGATGAATCATGGAAGAATAATGGGCCCATTAGCAATTTTAGGTCATTTGAATCAATGTTGACTTTTCAAAATATCCAAAAATTTCCCAACTTCCACAAGGCATAACTTGCTCAATTTTTAAGCTTTTCTCATGTTCTTGGACATTTTGGAAAGTTATTTGAGTCCTCTAACCAATGCCTTTGGTCCCATGTCATTTTGATTTGCCAATCTCAAGTTATGGCCTTTGACTTAAAGTCCCTTTTTGTTGACTTTTGAAAATGACCTATAATGTTGAAATTGATAACTTTTTGTGAGAGCATTTCTTGGACTTGAAGTATGAAGATGAGTTGTAGGAAATGTCTTTATCTTCAAAATGAGCTTTGGATGGAATTTTTCTGATAATCCATGTGAAAGTTATGCCCTGGTCAATTTCAGTTGACTTTTTCAACTGTCCAAATAAGGAAACTTTTGCATCTTGATGATTTTCTGAGCCAAATTTTGAGAATCATGATCAAGCATTGATCAAATGATGTTTGTGGCTTCAAAATGATATGTTGACCAAAAATTTGAACTTTTGACTGTCAAATGACCATTTTGCCCCTACAGTTGACTGTAGTGCAATTTAGGGTTTTGACTGTGCAATTTTGAGCTGAATGCCTTGAAACTTGATATGAGGATGCTTGACCACATTTGTAAGCATGTGAGACTTGATTGGGATTTTGAAAACTTCAATTTCTTGATCAGAACACAAACCCTAGTTTTGACTGTATAGGAGACCTGTGCACTGAGCAACCCTTGGGGAATTTTGTGACTTGGCTGGGCAATTTCTTGAAGAATATGGGAGGGCAAATTTTGGGGTACAACAGTCCACCAAATACAATGGTGGAACAAAATTGTTAAAAGGGTTAAAACATAGCAAAGATCTTTGAGAAATTTAGGATAGATAACTCTTAGTTACTTGCCAACTTGCAAAACAAAACACTTGCCTATTTTTTTCAAAACCACACATCACTACACTTTCAAAAAAAAACTTTCAAAAACATTGAAAACCTTTTCAAAAGACATACACCTTTGTATACATCCCAACATGGATCATTACAAAGGCTGCCACAACAAATGGCCTCTTTTCAAAACATTTTCAAACCCACACACAAAGCACAATTTCAAACAATTGAAAATCAAGGCAAGTTGATCTAAGCAAGTAACTAAGAGCCCATGGATAACCATGGATAGAAAGGGTGCTAATACCTTCCCTTTCTATAATATACTCACCGAACCCAAGAAAACATCTCAAAGGTTTTTGCTGTGCTTTTTAACCTTTCCTTAGGATAAAATAAAAAGTCGGTGGCGACTCTTGCTCAACCGAAACATTTGTGAAAACAAACACAAAACTCAAGTCAGTTCTCCCACCGTATCACAGAACTGGCGACTCTGCTGGGGAGAACTTTAAAGTGGAGTAACCTTAGGGCTTAGATCACCCTCTTGCATGACTAAATTGTTTGTTTTGATTGCTTTACATCTTGGCTCTCTTGTTTGGGTTTGCAATCCTACACCCGGATTTGGGGAAACATTCATAGATAGCAATACATTATGGAAACTGTGCGGGGTATACCGACATGGTTGAAGCAATAGCTATATTAGTGCGACATATTTGTGAGTACCGGTAACCCTTGAGTTCAATCAAGGAGAGTACGGGGCCGCTGAGTGATGTCACTAAGCACTAATGACCTAGAACCTTACTTGACCAACTTGGCCTTTCATTAGGGGTAGTGAGATGACCGGCTTTGGTGCAGTCCGAAGTTGGTAGATACTCGATACTACACTCATTGAGGGTTGTTTTCTTGGAATATTTTGGTCGCTAGTTAAGTGGCTAAACCAAAACAATTAACAATTAAAACAATCCAATGATATTGAGCTCCTTAGAACCTGGTTACTATTTATAGGACAGGTTTTTAAGCCAATTACACTCAAGAGGGTACTTACCTATGAAACCCCATGCAAGCCTGAAACTAGGGTTTGGTGTGAATTGCTTGTACATATGTTTTGTGCATACATCATGAACATCATAAAGCATCATATGCATTCACTAACCATTTCAAGGGTTTGGATCTTCATCTTTGTTCTTGTTTTGTAGGTCATGGAAATTCCTCGCAGAAAAACCATCCAAGTCAACCTTGTGAGAATCCCTCCTCAACTCAAGGAGCTCACATCAAGAATTCCGGAAAGCTCTCCCTTCAATGAAAGACATGGTAGACTGCTCAGCCTAGTCAACACCAACATTGAAGAGGACATGATGAAGGTGCTGTTCTAGTTCTTTGACCCTTTTCACCACTGTTTCACTTTCCCTGACTACCAGTTGGTGCCCACTTTGGAGGAATTTTCTCAACTCCTGAGAATTCCTATCCTTAATCAACTACCCTACAACGATACGGAAAAGGAACCAAAGCCTGAAGATGTTGCTCGAGCACTACATCTACAGCCATCTGACATCAAGGGGCATTGGGAAACTAGAAGCGGTGTTAAAGGCTTCTTAGCAAAGTTCTTGTTTGAGAAGGCACAAGAGTGTTGGAATTCATTGGACCTACAAGCCTTTGAAGAAATTGTGGCACTTCTTATCTATGGGTTGGTTTTGTTCCCAAATCCTGACCAGCTTGTAGATGTCAATGCCGTCAAAATCTTCTTATCCAAAAACCTAATACCAACATTTCTTAGGGACATTCTTCACTCATTTTACACTCGAACAATGAGAAAGAGGGGTGTTCTCATGTGCTGTACTCCCCTCCTTGCAAGGTGGTTTATTTCGCACCTTCCACAATTTGTCTTGAAGAATGACCAAGGTTTAAGGTGGTCACAACGGTTGATGACCCTTACTCACTCTGATGTACATTGGTGTTCTCGGTCCAGAGAAAATGTCATCATCGTCGATCATTGTGGAGAGTTCCCTAATGTTCCATTACTTGGTATTAGGGGAGGCATTACCTACAACCCTTGTCTAGCCTTGAGACAATTTGGATATGCACGGAGGGATGGCCCTCACGACATGTTGATTCCTGACCTAGTTTTTGACTTCGACAACGATGCACAAGGACTTCGCCAAAGATTCATCAGAGCTTGGAGGATGCCTAACAAGGTTGACAGCAAGACACTGGGGCACAAGAACTCCATCCCTATTGAGCCTTATCTCAAGTGGGTGCGAGCCCGAGCCTAGAGTCTAATGATGCCTTATCCTCATGTTCTCCCTGTGATTAAAGAGCCCGTTACGGAAGGAGAGGTTCCCTACACCGTCCTATATCCTGACATGCCTACATCGTGGGAGGAGATGCAGAAGAGTTAGATCCAACTCAAGGAGGAACGGAACACTTTTGAAGCCAGATTCTACGCCAGTGAGAAGAAGGTTCTAGAGCTTACCCGCCGACTCCATGAGGAAGAGACCCTCAACACCTACATCGCACCAAAGAGGATGCGCAATGTCTTTTTACCTTAAGAATTTTTTGTAATATTTGGCCCATGGGGCATTTATGTACTGACAAATTTCTTCTTATTAATATGACGTGCATTCTTTTTTGTTTGCAACAATTTTGAATGTTCTAAATCCTTGAATGCATTGCATATATAAGCATACCATTCATCATGTGCATATGTAGGTCTCCACACCAGGTTTCCTTATCTTTCTGCTGTTTATTTCAGTAAGATGGATCTCGAACAGACGGTCAAGGACTTGCAGTCTCAAAACGCACAGTTTCAACAACTCCTGATGACCTTGGCTAAGGGTCAGGAGGATCTAAAGGCCCTGCTGGGGAACAAAGACCAAGTGAAAAAGAAGAAGAAGAGAATAGGGGTGGCTACCCTAGGAAGAAGGTTTGAGGGTGAAGCCAGAAGAGTGCTTGAATTTCCCCCTACATCTGAAGAAGGAACCAGCAAAGGGAATGCGGTTGCGGTACCTTCCGAATCCGAGGTTGAGGAAGAGGAGGCTGAAGAAGACGAAGACTACTCTGATCAACAATACCCTCCCGCCTATGATAAGTACAAAGGTTTGGAAGACAGGTTGGCAGCTATGGAGCTACAGAGAGTTCCCGGCTTAGATTTTGAAGACTTGGGATTAGTTGCTGGAATCGTGATCCCCCCGAAGTTCAAAGTGCCCGTTTTTGTAAGGTATGACGGGCTGTCCTGCCCGAAAATGCATCTTAGTTCATATGTAAGGAAGATCCAATCTTACACTGCAGACAAGAACCTTTGGATCCATTTCTTTCAGGATAGCCTTTCTGGGGCTCAACTCGAGTGGTTCTATCAGCTGGATGGAGCCAGTATCCGAAACTGGGAAGACTTGGCTACGGAATTCTATAAACAGTATCAGTACAATTCTGACCTTGCTCCTACGCGTACCCAACTCCAGGGTATGTCACTAGGGACGGGCGAAGGATTCAAAGAGTATGCGCAAAAGTGGAGAGACCTGGCTGGCAGGGTGCAGCCACCACTGACTGACCGTGAACTTGTTGACATGTTCCTTGGGACCCTGTCTGGTCCGTTCTTTAATCATCTGATTGGTAATTCCTCTGTCGGGTTTACAGATTTGATTTTGACTGGTGAGAGAATAGAAGCTGGTATCAAGTCAGGGAAGATACAGAAAGGTGCCGCTGCTAGTACTGAAAAGAAGCCTTTCAAAAAGGAAGCTAGTGCTGTTTATGGTCCTAAAAGACAAGTTAAGCCGGAACGCCGCCAAGCTGTCAATGCATTGGTAATTTCAAAGCCTGTTGCTGCTCCTCAGCAGTATAATCAACAAAGGGGTGAGAGACCCAAGAGGAAGTAAACTCGGCTCAGTATGACCCTGTCTCAGGTTTTGCCGCAGCTACTGTCAACCAACCTGGTGACTGTCAAAGAAGCTCCGAAGGTAGTAAACACATCTTCTCCGAAGTACAACCCCAACGCCCGTTGCGCTTATCACTCTGATAGCCCCGGGCATACTACGGACAATTTCTGGGCTCTGAGGAATAAGGTTCAAGACCTTATTGATGCTAAGGAAATACAGTTTGAGGCGCCCGAAAGGCCCAATGTTGTGACTGTTCCCATGCCCCAGCATGGAGTGAATGCTGTGGAAGAAGACCGATATGTAGCCTCCGTGGAAGAGATTGTTACTCCATTATCAACTGTTAAAAGGAATCTGTTGCTAGCCGGTTTATTTCCGGGATGTGGTGAAGATTGCCTTCTATGTGCTGTTTCCCCTTTTGGTTGTCCTTTGCTAAAATCAGGTATCCAAAGCCTGATGGATAGCAAAGAGATCTTATTCGAGAAGATTGTCGTTCCTGCTGTCCCTGTCGAAGAAGTTTCTATTGTCACTATTTTCAACAAACCTCCCAAGGCTCCTTCAAAGAAGCCTGTCAAAATTATGTCCACTCAGAAGTTTGCTCCCATCATCATTACAGTTCTGGGGCCTCTCCCTTATACATCCGACAAAGCTGTCCCATGGCACTATGGGGCAGATGTTGATGTGCTTGGAGTGAAGCAAGAATTTGATACAAGTACCGGTGTCAGTAACATCACCGGGCCTGCCAAGATTACCCGTAGTGGTAGGCTGTTCTCGCTAGATATTGCGCCGCCAGCTATTCAGAAACCTCTTATCATCACACCCGCAAGTGTGCATGTTCCACTTCCTAATCAAGTTCATGTTTCTACCCCTGCTGCCGAGTCCTCTGACGCTTGGGGCAAAGGGATTGCTACTGATTTGCCTGCCCTGACAGAGGCGCCGAAGACAACCACTGTTGAAGCCTCCCAGCAAGAGATGGAGGAGATCCTCAAGATTATCAAGAAAAGTGATTTCAATGTTGTCGAGCATTTGGGGCACACCCCATCAAAAATTTCTATGCTATCATTGTTGTTATGTTCAGAGGCCCATGCCAAGGCCCTGATCTCCTTCCTGAAGACGGCTCATGTGCCGCAAGAAACATCTGCTGATCAATTTACTGATTGTGTAGCTAACTTGACCGCTGATAACGGGTTGGGCTTTTCTGACGCCAATCTGACTGCAAAAGGAAAGAACCATAATGACGCCCTGCATGTCTCTATTGAATGCAGGGGCACTACTCTTGCCCATGTGTTGGTGGACACCGGTTCTTCATTGAATGTATTGCCCAAGAAGGCCCTAGACAGATTGGATTGTGAGGGTCTGGAGCTCAAGCCTAGTAACATTGTTGTCCGAGCCTTTGACGGTTCGAAAAGGATGGTACATGGCGAGGTTGGCATCCCAATCAGGGTTGGTTCTCAAGTTTTTGATTCAACTTTCTATGTGATGGACATTCGTCCATCCTACTCTTGTTTGCTGGGTCGTCCATGGATCCACAAGGCTGGAGCTATGACCTCCACATTGCATCAGAAGCTTAAATACCCAGTCAGAGGAAAGATTGTTACAGTTCAAGGGGGAGAGGAGTATATGGTCAGCCACTTAAACTCGTTCCGATACATAGAAATGGACGGGGAATTCATTGAAACCCCCTTTCAACACTTTGAAGAGGTGCCTCAGACGCTGGCATCAGCTGAAACTGTGATTGAAGACCTCCTTTTGAAGATGGCTTCCTTAAAGGATGCTCGGGCTGTGATTGAGAAGGGCGAGTGCACAAACTGGGGCCGACTTCCTGACTTCACTCCGAAGACCGACAGGTTTGGCTTAGGCTTCACTGTAGAGGCTCGGAGGGCTGTTCGTAAAGCAAGAGTTGGAAGACCTCCTGTGTTCATCACCAATCCAGGAGTGAATGCTATTGAGGTCGACGTGGAGGAATCAGAATTTGGCAGCTGGATCTACCCAACAACCAACAATGGACCGAGCAACTGGACTGTCAAAGAATTCACCCCTATTACTTTTGTCACTCAGTAATGAACTCTTTTGTTTTCAATTTGTAACAAACAATATGTTGAAACTTTTATGGCTCGGTGTCCTACCCGGGGCACCGTGGCTCCATTTGTGAGGGCTTTTGTATGACATTTTCATATATCATTAATCAAAACATTGGACGTTTGTTGCATTTAAAATCTTGTGCTCCTTTTCTTTCTTTATCATATATTGCAAAACAGCTACATTTACACACACTCACTTATACAGGTTCCAATCCACTCTGGATCTCACTGGTAACGACTCTGCTACTGCTAGTTATGACTTCGAAAATCCGATCAACTTAGCCGAGGACGAAGGTGAAGATGATTGCGAAGTGCCTAGTGAACTTGCAAGACTGCTACTCCAGGAAGAGAGGGCCATTCAGCCCCATGAAGAGCCAGTGGAAATGGTAAATCTAGGTACTGAGACAGACAGAAAGGAAGTCAAGATTGGTGCCAACCTAGAGCTCGGTGTGAAACAACGGTTGATTCAGATGCTGCATGACTACATGGAAATCTTTGCTTGGTCTTACGAAGACATGCCTGGTTTAGACGCCGACATTGTGGTTCATCACCTGCCTACCAAGGAAGACTGCCCTCCGGTAAAACAGAAGGTCCGCCGTATGCGTCCAGAGATGTCCGAGAAAATCAAAGCCGAGGTTATGAAACAATTTGATGTCAGGTTTCTAGCAGTGACTTCTTACCCTCAGTGGGTTGCCAACGTGGTTCCAGTGCCGAAGAAAGATGGTAAGGTCCGAATGTGTGTTGATTACAGGGATTTGAACAGGGCCAGCCCCAAAAATGATTTCCCTCTGCCTCATATCGACGTTCTGGTCGATAACACTGCTCAGCATAAAGTTTTCTCCTTCATGGACGGCTTCTCCGGTTATAATCAGATCAAGATGGCTCCCGAAGACATGGAGAAGACCACTTTAGTTACTCAGTGGGGCACCTTTTGCTACAAGGTCATGCCTTTTGGGTTGAAAAATGTCGGGGCAACTTACCAACGTGCCATGGTTGCTTTATTCCATGATATGATCCATCACGAGATAGAAGTGTATGTCGACGATATGATTGCAAGGTCTCAAACTGAGGAGGAACACCTTGACCATCTATGGAAGTTGTTTGACCGTCTGAAGTTGTACAAGCTGAGGTTGAACCCAAACAAGTGCACCTTTGGGGTGAGGTCTGGAAACCTACTAGGTTTCATTGTAAGCGACAAGGGTATTCAAGTGGATCCTGCCAAGGTGAAAGCCATACAAGAGATGCCAGCTCCCAAGACAAAGAAAGAAGTCAGAGGCTTTCTAGGACGGTTGAACTACATTGCTCGATTCATCTCACATCTAACTGCTACCTATAAACCAATCTTCAAACTGCTAAAGAAAGATCAAGTAGTACGTTGGAACGATGAATGTCAGGCTGCTTTCGAAAAGATCAAAGAGTATCTCCAAGAGCCACCCATTCTTATGCCACCGGTTGAAGGGAGACCTCTAATACTATACTTGACAGTACTTGACAACTCAATAGGGTGTGTGCTGGGACAGCATGACGAGTCTGGCCGAAAAGAGCACGCCATTTATTACTTGAGCAAAAAGTTTACCGACTGTGAGACTCGGTACTCACTACTCGAGAAAACTTGCTGCGCTCTGGTATGGGCTACTCGCCGGCTGAGACAGTATATGTTGACTCACACTACTCTGTTGATTTCAAAAATGGATCCAATCAAGTACATATTCGAAAAGCCTGCCCTGTCTGGAAGAATAGCAAGATGGCAAATGATCTTGACAGAATATGACATCCAGTACACGACTCAAAAGGCAATCAAGGGAAGCGTATTGGCAGACCATTTGGCACACCAACCAGTGGACGATTACCAGTCGTTGAACTTTGAATTTCCAGATGAGGATATCATGGTAGTGATAGATTGCGAAGTACCTGGACCGGATAAAGGACCTGAGGAAGGATCCCGATGGTCTATGCATTTTGACGGAGCCTCAAATGCTTTGGGTAATGATATCGACGCTGTGATCATATCCCCTAAAGGCACTCATACTCCACTTACTGCCCGACTATGTTTCAACTGCACCAACAACATGGCGGAGTATGAGGCATGTATCATGGGTCTTCAAGCTGCAATTGACTTAAGGATCAAGTTTTGAGTGTCTTCGGAGATTCCGCTCTCGTGATCAATCAGGTCAAAGGCGAGTGGGATATGAAACACCCAAATCTTATTCCTTACAAGGAGTATGTGCTGACATTGCTTCCCCACTTCGAGGAGATAACTTTTGAACACTTCCCACGAGAGGAGAATCAGTTAGCGGACGCGTTGGCTACAATGTCTTCTATGTTCAAAGTCAAATGGGACAACGAGGCGCCCCGGATCATCATTTGGAAGTTGGACGAGCCTGCATATTGCTGTGATCTTGAGACTGAGGAGGTAATTGAAAAACCCTGGTATCATGAAGTGAAGAGGTACTTGGAAGATCAAGAATATCCCGAAGGTGCATCCGTTAACCACAAGAAGTTTCTGAGAAGGTTCGCAACAAAGTTCTTCCTCAGCAATGCCATTCTCTATAAGCGAAACCATGACTCAACCTTACTACGATGTGTGGATAAGACTGAAGCAGAAAGGATCATGACAGAGCTTCATGAAGGTACATTCGGAACGCATTCCAGTGGACATACCATGGCAAAGAAAATCCTTCGGGCAGAATATTTTTGGTCCACAATGGAAGCCGACTGTTACCAACATTCGCGAACTTGTCATAAATGTCAGATTTATGCTGATAAGGTGCACATTCCTCCGGTTCCTATGAATGTCTTGACAGCACCTTGGCCTTTTGCAATGTGGGGCATTGATATGATCGGTGAGATCCGACCGACGGCATCCAACGGGAACCGCTTCATCTTAGTAGCAATTGATTACTTTAAAAAATGGGTTGAGGCAGCCTCATATGCTACTGTAACCAAGAGCGTCGTGGCACGGTTCATTCGGCATAACCTGATCTGTCGATATGGTGTACCTGAGAGGATCATTATGGATAATGATACCAATCTTAACAACAAGATGATCACTGAGCTCTTCGAGCAATTTAAGATACAGCACCACAACCCTTCTCCTTACCAGCCGAAGATGAATGGGGCTGTAGAAGCAGCAAATAAGAATATCAAGAGAATTGTGCAGAAGATGACAGTGACCTATAAGGATTGGCACGAAATGTTACCATTTGCTCTTCATGGTTACCGCACCTCAGCACGGACGTCGACAGGGGCAACTCCCTTTTCCTTGGTTTATGGCATGGAGGCAGTCTTGCCTATTGAAGTCCAGATACCCTCTCTTCGGATAATGAAAGATGCAGACTTGAACGGAGATGACTGGATCCAGACTCGGCTTGATCAGTTAAGCCTAATTGACGAAAAGAGACTTACTGCTATTTGTCATGGTCAAACGTACCAAAAGCAGATGATCAGGGCATTTAACAAGAAGGTCAGACGACAAGAGTATCAAGTCGGAGATTTGGTAATCAAGCGCATCATTCTTCCTCAAAGTGATCCCAGGGGCAAGTGGACCCCTACGTACGAAGGGCCATTTGTGGTTAAACATATCTTCTCAGGAGGAGCCATGATTCTAACCACCATGGATGGTGACGACCTTCCTCACCCCGCCAATGCAGACATAGTAAAAAGATACTACGCATGAATGAAAGACCCGCTAGGTTCACACACCTAGGCAAAATAAGGGCTTCCCGGCGAACCAAAAGGGTTCGGGCAAAAATAAGGGATGAAATGAAAAAAAACCTGTACACCCGGCAAGTCGAAAACCTGAAAAGGCGGCTTGGGCAAAAATGGGTATCCCGATGGACTGAAAACCCGAAAGGGCGGTCCAGGCAAAAGTTAGGGATAAAGCGTAATACTATGTCTCCTTGGATCACTTTGCATCCAGAATTCGGCATCAACTATCAGACTTTGGCATCGATCAATCATCTTCATCTCCAACTAAGCAGCAAAGTGATGAGACGCTCGAAGACATAAAGGCGATAGCAGAATTGGAACCCAGTGGGATTATTTTTCACATGGCTGTTTTGTTTTCCTTTTTTCAAAATTGTATAAACTCTATGTTGTTCGGAGGCGTTCTCTTACTAGGACGTCAGCCTCCTGTACAAAAACGCCTATTTTCAGGCAAATCTCAAAATCAATACAAGTTCAACTTTTCAGACAAGTTATCCATTGTTTTTCTTTTTTTCTGTTTTGTTTTGCGAAGAACGTCCAATGTTCATTTTTGATATATGCATTTGACATTAATTGATAATCATAAATACTTGCATGCAAAACAAAAGACTAATTACAGATGACTTCAGAAACAGGGGCAATTTAGAAATGTCTAGGCGATCTAGTTGCTCTGTCCACCAAGGTACCAAGGTAAGTTCGGCGGAAGAACGTAACCAGGTTACCTCAATTCCCCACAGAATAGTCCCAGCAAGTCAGCAATACTCTCCCCAAGCAGAGATAATTCGCTGCCAGCCTTAAGGAATTTGAGCATCCCCAGAAGATCTCAACATTCCCCAGCAGATCTCAACATCCCCCGGCAGATTATAGGCATTCCTCAGCAAACATCCCCGGCAGTCTTAATATAAGGTTGTTCCCCGGCGGAATACTATCTCCCAGTCTATCTGAAAAGTTTCCCCAGATGAGTTGAGTCATTATCCCCAGCAGGTCTTGAAGCTCATCCCCGGTAGATTCTGGAAGCTTATCCCCTGCAGAGTACATACGTCCCTCCCCGACTTTATTCAAAGTTATTCCTCATAAGAGCTTATAACTGGGTTATCCTCAGCTAATAACCACGGAAATATCGTCCTCGGCAAAGTTCTGCCTATCCCCAGCGGAGTTCATCAGAGTTCCCCAACATAACTTATCAGTGAAATCCCCAGCGGAGTTTATCGTTGAAATCTCCAGCGGAGTTCTCATTAAAACCTCAGCGAGGTATCTCTTCCCATAGAGTAATTTCTCTAACAAGTTTGTTCCCCAACGGAGTCATCTCCTATTACCGATTTATTCTTGCAACCATCATCCCCAGCGGAAGCGAAGAACTCTACTCTTCAACATCAGCCAGGGATTTGATTCCCCGGCCATTCGTCAAGGATTTATTTTCCTAGACAAAAATACATTCATAGACATTTCACATTTCATACATCCTGCTTGCGTACATGATAAAGTGCATACAACACTATCTCATTTTGAGCATCATGCACATCATGACATCGCATACAACTAATGTTTTGCCTTTTCAGGAAAAGTCAATCCAAAGATGATTACTATCAACTATCGCAATTCCATATTTGATTCCTGTATCTAGCCAGGGCACATCTGTGAGTGATTGATTGTAGATTCGATACCTGTATCTAGCCAGGGCATATCTGCATGAAGAGTTTGAGGATCAACCCCTGTAACAGGCCATGAAATTATCTTTCATTCTCAGGTCATAGGTTTACACCTGTATCCAGCCAGGAAAATCTATCTCTACCAACCTTTTACAATTCCAGATTCGATTCCTGTATCCAGCCAGGGCATATCTGTGAATATTTGATTGTGGATTCGACACCTGTATCTAGCCAGGGCACATCTGCATGAACAAGTTTAGAGATTCGATACATGTATCCAGCCAGGGCACGCCTGTAAACAACCTTTCGCAGTTCCAGATTCGATTCCTGTATCTAGCCAGGGCACATCTGTGAGCAACCAATTGTAGATTCGACTCTTGTATCTAGCCAGGGCATATCTGCATGAGGAGTTTGAAGATCAACACCTGTAACGAGCCAGGAAACATCTTCCTTTCTCAAAGTACGCAAGTTCTCGCTAAGGAATCTCTTATGCGATCAACACCTCCAAATGGCATCTATAAGCCCATTCCCTACAAGGTTCTGTCATGTCTCCAGATGGCATCTATAAGCCCATCCCCCTATCCACCATCTCTCCAAATGGCATCTATCAGCCCATTCCCGCCATCACATTGCTGATACTCCAGCATGTGAGTGCAAATTTCAGGGCACTCTAGTGTCCAATCTCCTTTTACCCTCGAGTCGCGAAAGGCAGACTTGCCAATCTAACTCTTCAGGTTCAAGAAGATTGAACAGGGGCAACTGTTGTACCCCAAAATTTTCCCTCCCATTTCCTCAACATTTTCTCATCACAAGACCCTTGGAACTCAAGATCCAGCTAGGGTTTCCTCTGCTCAAGACTTCTCCTTGCACTGTTGACCCAAATTAGGGTTTGAGTTTGCACAGAGATGTTTTGACCTAAAATTCCTAAGATGACTTTCATGCTTCATATTGGACTCCCAAGTTTATCCTTGCCAAGTTTCAAGTCTTGATTCCAAACTTTGCCCAGTCAATTGGACAGTTGACCTAGAAATCAACTGTATTGGGGAAAAAGTCAACTGTGGCCAATTGACAGTCAAACCTCATGATTTTTGACCCACATCAACATGTTGAACTCATATGAACCATTTGGTCAAGTTTGGATCACAATTCCACAAGAAATTTGATCAGATCACCAAAAGGGCAAAATGGTCATTTTTAGGGTTTTGACTGCACAAAGGCAATTTTTGACTGTTTGACCTAGCCAATGGCAAACCAAGCTCACATATGGACTCAAGGACCCCATGGAATTGTCTTGACATGTTCAACAAGTTCAAAAGATCCCAATTGCACAAAATTGACAGATGAATTTTCCAGTCAATTGATCAATTTTTGACTATATACTGAAAAGTCAAACTTTGACTTTTTGGTCAAAATCAAGTGTCAAGATTCATTTTTCATCAAAACATGTCAAATCATGAAACTTTTTCATCAAGAAATCAAAAATCACAAATTAGGGTTTGAAATGAAGAATTTTCATAACTTAGAATTTTTCTAAGTTATGAAAATCCTTAATTTTTTTCCTAACTTTGTCCCATTTTTTCACCAAGATGCATTTGGATTCAAACAAAAGTTAAAACATGAAAGTTGTAGTCCATTTCAAAATCTACAACTTTGATTCACAAAGTTTCCTCAAAAGAAGCTTGTAGCTCAAGTTATGATTTTTGGAATAAGGGTGCAAAACATTTCTTAACTTAGAAAAATTTTGACCTATTCTAGGCAGGACTTTTGCCTAACTTCATGGCCACTTTTCACATGATTCCACTTGAAATTTCAATTTTCATTACAACGATGGATTGTAGTACACATTCCAAGCTTTCCAAAATGTCCTAGAACTCATCAAACAACCTTGTGGTTAGGGAGAATCGAATTTGGCAATATGGGCAAAACTCACTTTGTTCATGGCCAATTTACATGTCCATAACTTTGCATTTTTGAACTCAGCATGCTCTAAACTAGATTACAGGTCCTTTATCTCATCCACACTCAATAATTTAATGCAAACCTCTTGTGTTCAAGCCTTATCTTATGTGTTTAAGCATTGCATACAAGATTGAGCCATAATTAGAAAAAGCAATATATCCATTTTTGAAAAGTGGAACTTTATGTCAAATTTGCAAATCAAGAAGTACAAGGCAAATCTCTTTGGCACAAGTTCAGAAGCATGTCACACTGATCAAGAGGGATGGTTGCAGCATATTAGAGGGGCCTGCACAAGCTTGTAAAACCAACTTGCCATTTCTTGCTTAAGTTAGAAGTAACTTGGCATAACTGACACCAACTCTCATTTCTGCCAACACAAGCTAAAACAAACTTGTTGTACACCTTCCAAACATCAAACCTAAGCTAAGGCACGAGCAAAACACCCTCCAAACATCATCAAACCTCAAAACACCCTCCTACTGCAGAAAACAGAGTCACCTCTGCAGTTGGACTTCCATAACTCAGTCCACTCGTGCATTCTTGCTAAGACCAGTTCATACACATTCCATACCACATATATAAGTCATCCCAAGCATTGGACACGACCTGTAACACCTCTAACCAACTTCACCATTTTCATTTTTTCTGTTTTGCAGGTTGATTGCCATAGCTTGATTCAGTTGGTTTCAAAGCAAGTTAAAGGTTGGAATAGCATCCTTGAACTTCAAGCAAGTTGTACCAATCCTCACCTTGCCTTGAAAGTGCCTCCATTGTCAGACACGATCTAAGCTGAACAGGTAAGTTCATGGACTTCTATCTCTCAATATAGGAAGAGTTAGCTCTAATTTTATGAATGAAAAATGTTCTATCCATGGCCCTGAAGCTATACCTATCCTCACTTTCCATTTATATTGCATGTGCTGAGAGTATTTAGAACCTGAACATTGACAAAAACTTAGGTTATGGATTAGGGATGGAGAAATTCTCTCTCATTTCTGAGAGTTAAGTTAAGTTTTTTATATGTATGGAATCGTGGCTTGATGCTTGACATCTTTCATGTTATGAGTTTGTGCTAAAAGTCTAGGAATCAAGAGATAGCAGGAATCACGTGTTTGCTCTGTTTGTTGTTCAGAGGTTGAAGACAACCTTTCATGGGTTGGGCCTGTGATTTTTTTCCTTTTTACACCATGTTTTTACATTTGCACCTCCTTGGCCCATTGCATTTTATTTCCATTATTTTTGACTTTTGATTTTTGTTTCTGATTTATTTATTTTTGTCAAAGCATAAAAAATATTAAAATTATTTTTTCCACTTTTTTTTTGCATTTTTAGGCATTTATTTGTTCTAATTTGATATATGTAAATAAATAAATATAGATACTTTTATGCTAAAATACAAAAGATAATACAAACATGTTTTATTTCTGATTTTTATTTTATATTATCTCTTGAAAACATTTTTATAAAAAATATATTTTCTTGTAAATATTAAATATATTATTTTTTGTACATAATATATATATAATAAATAATGTAAATACTTATATATTTATTAATATATTTAGGGAAAATACAAAGAATTAATACATTTTATTTTTATTAATATTTTGACCTCAAAAATACCTTTTTTACAATATACCTTCTTTTATTTATTTTTGTACATAAATAATAAATATTGCATATATTAAATAATTAATACATTTTGTTTAACAAAATTAGGGTTTTGCCCTAAATACCTAAAAATACCAAAATTAATTCATTTTATTTTTGTTTATTTGACACATGATAAATACTCTTTTACCTACATATGAAAACCATTTTTGCATTTTGCATATTTATTTTATTTTATTTAATTATTGTGCAATTAAATCCCTTGTAGAATTTCAATTTGGGTGTAATAGTTAGATTTTAATTTCTTGTCAAAATATCCCCATTTGGACATTTGTACCCCCCATCCCATATATTGTGTTGTAATAACTTAGGAACTTTTATTTTCCGCACTTTAAAAGCTTTCTAATTATGCCATGTTAGAATTAGGGTTTTGTATGCAAATCAAAAACAACAAATAGCTTGACCTAATTCAAAGATAACAAAGCATGAAAATGGACAACACCAATCACACTTGCACCCTTAGGGTTACTCCACTTGTTGCCTTCAATAATGGGCCATATTGCATGTTAGGTATCTTTGGCAAAAACAAAACAATCAAATGATCATAGTCCCTCGATGACGCTTTCAAAAGTTGCCTAAAAATGATCATAGTCCCTTAAAGGAAAAATTGCCCAAAGATACTTGGCACCATTGAAATTATGGTCTAAACGATGACCCGCGCCTGTCCCGTTCACATCCTAACACAAGATTGTCCACCAAATACAATGGTGGAACAAAATTGTTAAAAGGGTTAAAACATATCAAAGATCTTTGAGAAATTTAGGATAGATAGCTCTTAGTTACTTGCCAACTTGCAAAACAAAAACACTTGCCTATTTTTTTCAAAACCACACATCACTACACTTTCAAAAAAAAACTTTCAAAAACATTGAAAACCTTTTCAATAGACATACACCTTTGTATACATCCCAACATGGATCATTACAAAGGTTGCCACAACAAATGGCCTCTTTTCAAAACATTTTCAAACCCACACACAAAGCACCATTTCAAACAATTGAAAATCAAGGCAAGTTAATCTAATCAAGTAACTAAGAGCCCATGGATAACCATGGATAGAAAGGGTGCTAATATCTTCCCTTTCTATAATCTACTCCCCGAACCCAAGAAAACATCTCAAAGGTTTTTGCTGTGCTTTTTAACCTTTCCTTAGGATAAAGTAAAAAGTCGATGGCGACTCTTGCTCAACCGAAACATTTGCGAAAACAAACGCAAAACTCAAGTCAGTTCTCCCACCGTATCACATCTTCCTTTAGACAATGTTATCCCACTGTTAGTGAGTAGGTAGCACCGTCGTTGGAGTTTTAAGGGTCAATTCGATTAAGGGACGTGCGGTCACTAAAGCAATGTTAGGACACCTTAGAGGTAACCCTAATGTCTTAGATCATTTTATCTGAGGCAACTAATGATCTTTGGACAAGAGAGCGACCTCTAAAACTTCCTATACTCAATGACCGCGTACAAAGGCAACCAAGTGGGGTGTACCCTAAGAGTGCGCATGTGCGAGTGTGTTGTTTTCAGTTATTTTATCTTTGTACATGTCAATGGTTATGTATGTTGATTTTAGATTAAACATTCATTCTTGTCATGCATCCCTATTATCAAACATCTAACAGTTTATAAGTTGCGGAAATTAGATTACGGAAAGTAAATTACAGGACGTCGGGTATTTACATCGCCAAAAAGCAACCCTTTGAAATTTAAATGCGGAAAATAAATAAAGCGGTAAAGATAGTCCTAATTATCTATTACATTCCGGAAAAAAATACAATATTGAATAAAAATGTATCGCGTGCAGGAAATTAAGTCGGATGCGTGTTCTAGGGTTTTAACCCTTTGATTATTAAAGAAAAGATTTTTTTTTTGGTTATTTTTTAATTAATAAGGAAACTATCCTAAATTAATTTTTAAATTAAATTAATTAAACTAATCAATAAAAATAAATATTTTTGGGTTTTTGTGTTACTTAAAGAAATAAAATAAAATTTATTAATGTTAGTAAAGACCTGATTAATTCTAAGTTAATTTTAATTATCACAAAAATATTAAAGTTATTCCTAATTAAAACTAAATTAATTAAATTAATATTGTTAACAAAAATAAAATACTGAAATTTAATTTAATAAAGAAAATATTTTGGTTTTAATTTTATTAAGAAAAAGATTTGATTGGTTAATGATTAAAAAATAATAAAACAAACAATTAAAATAAAATAAAATAAAATAAAAAATAGAAAGAGTTATGAGGTTTGGGCCTGCTTAGGAGGTCTGAACAGCAATTTGATGGCCCAATTGTGTTGGCCTGGCTGACTTTTTGAGATCCAGCATGGCACTTTGACTTGGTAGCATGGTGGACGTCCATCTCTTGGCCCTCAGATCTGGCCTAAGGCCATCTGTCCATTGGAGATATGGAGGCGCATGATAGATCTCACGCTGGCATCAACACTTGATTACCTGAAGAAAAATAATAACAAGGCATATGGGGGACCTGGGATTCGAACCCAGGTCCTGTTGGATATTGGATACACGCCACTACCACTCAGCCATTGTGTCTGAATTGTTAGTGTATTAAGCAATAATGATAATATGAGAAAACGTGCTAATATGCCAGAATAAAAAATAAAACGCGCGAATATTTGAACTAGCCACAGGGGGAGTGACACGTCTCCATCCCTAACCTCCATCCCTATAATTTTTACCTGCGGATTCATATCCGCAGCTGAATTCGTAGGTCAACCCTAAAATCAATTATAGGCCACGAAAATTAAATCCAAGCGCATGGTTGAGTTCGTCCTTCCCTTTCGGTCATGTCCATGGCCATCAATGGAGTTAATTTTGCCTGTAAAAGAAACGCCCAAAAAAACAACCATGAAACCCTAGATTCGGCTATGGGGTTATAGATCAGATAAATGCAATTGGATGATATAGAAAGCTTGGAAATTTGATGAGGGTCATGAATATGCAAATGGTTTGGGCAAAAGATACAGAAATAAGGATATATGAATTCAAGAAAGAAGCGATTTTTCGCGACTCTTACAGTGCTTTTGGGTGTGTATGAGAGCTTGCTAAGGGGTGGTTCTGACTCAGTGAACCTCCAACAATTGATTGGTGTTGAGTTTCGCTTCTGAAAATGCCTCCAAGGATGATTTCAGTTTCACACTTTTTGTTAATTTTGAAAGTTTGGTTCTTGGTGTTCTTGCAGCCCCTAGGTCCCAATTTCGTGTGCCTTGACTTGTATATGTAATATGCAATGCATTAGGTTAACATTTGTGGATTGAATCCTTGCACATCAATGTCATGGGATTTGATTTGATCCACCATTGAAAGCTTACCTAATTTGTCAAAAATCCAATCTTTTTGCACATGGAATGCTTGATACGAGTTTGATCATGATATTGATGATGATTAAGTCTTGAAAATAGAAAAAGATCTCATGTAATCAAGTTTTGGGATTTTATTTGATTTAAATTGATTAAAAATGAAATAATTCAATAAAAAATCAAATAAAATAATAAAATTGATGAATGGACACAAGGCTGAAGCTAGGACACGTGTGTAATGTGGCAAGATCAAATCAAGTGAAAAAGAATGGGCCCATTTGACAAAATTTGGAGTTTTGGCGATAATTGACTTTTGGCAATTTTGTAAAAATGCCCAACTTCAACAATGCATAACTTCTTCAATTTTGAACTTTTTGAGGTGTTCTTGGACTTTTTAGAAATCTTGATATGTCCTCTAACCAACCCTGTTTGTCTCATCTCATTTTGATATTCCATGCTCAAGTTATAAGCTTTGGAAAAAACGGTGTTTTTGTTGACTTTCAAAAATAACCTATAATGTCCAAATTTGTAACTTCTTGTGAGTGAATTTTATGATCTTGGGGTATGAAGATGGATTGTAGTAAATTTCATCCTCTTAAAAATGAGCTTTGGATGGGTCATTTCTCATAAATTATGAGAAAGTTATGCTTGGTCAAAGTTGAATTGACTTTTCCTGCAAAAACCCTAATTTAGCAACTTTTGAGTCTTGATGAATTTTGAGCAATCCTTGATGAATCATGATCAACCCTTTATCAAATGATGAAATATCCTTTAAAATGAGAATGTTGACAAAAAAATCTTGAAGTTTGACTGTATTTGGGTCACAGTTGACTTTTGCCCTAGCACAGTCGATTTTTGGACCCTTTGAGCAATTGACTGAGCAAACTTCCTCTGCAAGACTTGAAATTTGACATGGATGATCTTGAGAACATATTAGGACATTAGGGAGAATTTGAGGTCATTTGGACTCAAGGATCTTGATGCAACACAAAACCCTAATTTGGGGTTGACTGCCTTAGGAGATGATTTGTCTGACCCACTCTTGAGCAAACTTGAGCAACTTGGAGATTTTTCTTGCAATGTTTTGAGAAATATGAGAGGGAAAATTTTAGGGTACAACAGATGCCCCTGTTCAATCTTCTTAAACCTGAGGATGTAGATTGGCTTTCGTGCCTTTCGTGATCCGAAGGTGGAAGATGAATGAACACTAAAGTGCCCAGAAATTTGCACTCGTATGAAGTGGCATCAGCCTGGTGATGTCGGGAATGGGCTTACAGATGCCATTTGGAGACTGTTGATAAGAGGTCTGAACTTCGACTGGAATAAGAATCAGGGAGATCTTAGTGTCGATCTACTGAATCAGAGAAGGTCTTGGATTGACTTTGACTGGATGAGAATCAGAAAAATCTTAGAATCGATTTAACTGAACCAGACAAAAGTCTTGGAATATCTTCAGCTGGAATAAGAATCAGGGAGATCTTAGCATCGATCTGACTGAACCAGAGAAGGTCTTGGATTAACTTTGACTGGATAAGAATCAGAAAAATCTTAGAATCGATTTGACTGAACCAGACGAAAGTCTTGGAATATCTTCAACTGGAATAAGAATCAGGGAGATCTTAGCGTCGATCTGACTGAACCAGAGAAGGTCTTGGATTGACTTTGACTGGATAAGAATCAGAAAAATCTTAGGATCGATTTAACTGAACCAGACGAAAGTCTTGGAATATCTTCAACTGGAATAAGAATCAGGGAGATCTTGGCATCGATCTGACTGAACTAGAGAAGGTCTTGGATTAACTTTGACTGGATAAGAATAAGAAAAATCTTAAAATCGATTTAACTGAACCAGACGAAAGTCTTGGAATATCTTCAACTGGAATAAGAATCAGAGAGATCTTAGCGTCGATCTGACTGAACCAGAGAAGGTCTTGGATTAACTTTGACTGGATAAGAATCAGAAAAATCTTATAATCGATTTAACTGAACCAGACGAAAGTCTTGGAATAACTTCAAGTGGAATAAGAATCAGGGAGATCTTAGCGTCGATCTGACTGAACCAGAGAAGGTCTTGGATTAACTTTAATTGGATAGGAATCAGAAAAATCTTAGAATCGATTTAACTGAACCAGATGAAAGTCTTGGAATATCTTCAACTGGAATAAGAATCAGGGAGATCTTAGCGTCGATCTGACTGAACCAAAGAAGGTCTTGGATTAACTTTGACTGGATAAGAATCAGAAAAATCTTAGAATCGATTTAACTGAACCGAACGAAAGTCTTGGAATATCTTCAACTGGAATAAGAATCAGGGAGATCTTAGTGTCGATATAACTGAACCAGAGAAGGTCTTGGATTAACTTTGACTGGATAAGAATCAGAAAAATATTAGAATCGATTTAACTGAACCAGACGAAAGTCTTGGAATATCTTCAACTGGAATAAGAATCAGGGAGATCTTAGTGTCGATCTGATTGAACCAGAGAAGGTCTTGTATTAACTTTGACTGGATAAGAATCAGAAAAATCTTAGAGTCGATTTAACTGAACCAGATGAAAGTCTTGGAATATCTTCAACTGGAATAAGAATCAGGGAGATCTTAGCATCGATCTGACTGAACCAGAGAAGGTCTTGGATTAACTTTGACTGGATAAGAATCAGAAAAATCTTAGAATCGATTTAACTGAACTAGACGAAAGTCTTGTGATATCTTTCTGAGGAATCCGCTGAAACAGCCCTCAATAAATGTAGTTTTTGAGGGGACTACCAGGTCATATAAGTAGTCAACGGTGTTTATTGATTCGTCTTTCCCTGAAAAGGTAAAGAGTTAGTCATATGCAATGTCATGATGCATGAAATGCATGATATATATCAAGCAATGATGCTCTCAAAGTAAATGAGATTGTGTGGTATGATGGGTATATATGCCTGTATCATGATGTATAGAAATGTAATGTTTCTAGCTGGGGGAAATAAATCTCGGATAGCTGCTGAAGAATAGAGCTGGATTCTTCGTTTCCACTGGGGATGGTGAACGAAGATGATTGTGAGAATAAACCTGCGGGAGAGGATAACTCTGTTGGGGGAATAAACTGATGAGGAGATTACTCTGTGGGGAAGAGATGCTCTGCTGAAGATTCCACTGATAAATTCCGTCGGGATGAATTGTCGTTGCTGATGATATTGAATCCTATTGGGGATTGAATTCCTATTTGTGAAAGGAAAGAACTTCGCTGGGGACGATCTTCAGTTGCGACTTCTCTGGGAATAACCTTTTAGACTCTTATGGGGATAATCCTTTGAGTTTTGCTGAGAATGATCCTTTGAACTTGGCTGGGGAGATTTATTTTTGTACTCCGCTGGGGATAAACTTCCAGAGTCTATTGGGGATGATTCTCCCAATTTCGTTGGGGAAGCTTTTTCAGACTGCACTGGGAAAATTTTAACTCCACTACGGATATCTTGTATTCTGTCGGGGAACATTCTTACACTCTATTGGGGAATATTAAGATTGTCGGGGATATCAAGCCTTCTTAGTGCTGATGGTAGATAAACTCTGCTTGGGGAGAATATTACCGATTTATTCACAGTTGCAAGTCTCAACTGGGGGAGAGCTACCATTATTGTCTTACTCTGCGGGGAGTGAAATTATCTTAACCATATTCTTCAGCTGAATTTACCTTGTACCTGGTGGACAGAGCAACTATACAGTTTGGACAATTCTCATTTGCCCTTGTTTCTGATATTACCAGTAATCATATTTTTGTTTCGCATGCAAATATTTATGAGCGGCAATTAATGTCAAGTGCATATATTAAAAATGAACATTGGACATTCTTTGCAAAACAAAACGGATAAAGGAAAAACAGTTCGAAATTTCTTTGAAAATGAATTGTATTGATTTTGAAGTTTGGCCTGTAAATAGGTGTTTTTGTACAAGAGGTTGACGTCCTAGTAAGAGAACACCGTCGAATGATAGAATTTACACAAATTGTGGAAAACAAAACAGCTATGTGAACAATCCCATTGGGTTCCAACTCTTCTATTTCCTTTATGTCCTCGAGCATCTCATCACTTTGCTACTTGGTCGAAGGTAGATCAGATTGATTAGTGTCGTCCGAGCTTGGTAGTCGATAGCGAAGTCTGGTTGCAAGGTGATCCAATGAGACATAGTGTTACGCTTTGATCCCTAATTTTTTCCTGGACCGCCCTTTTGGGTTTTCAGTCCACCGGGATACCCTTTTTTGCCCAAGTCGCCTTTTCAGGTTTTCAACTTGCCGGGTGTACATATTTTTTATTTTCATCCCTTATTTTTTCCCGAACCCTTTTGGTTCGGCAGGAAGCCCTTATTTTTGCCTAGGCCAGTCAACCTAGCGGGTCTTTGATTATGCGTAGTATCTTTTCACTATGTCTGCATTGACGGGGTGAGGAAGGTCGTCACCATCCATGGTGGTTAGAATCATAGCTCCTCCTGAGAAAATGTTCTTAACCACAAATGACCCTTCGTAAGTAGGGGTCCATTTGCCCCTGGGATCACCTTGAGGTAATATGATACGCTTGATAACCAGGTCCCCAACTTGATACTCTTGTCGTCTGACTTTCTTGTTAAATGCCTTGATCATTCGTTTCTGATACGTCTGACCATGAAAAATAGCAGTAAGTATCTTTTCGTCGATTAAGTTCAGCTGATCAAGTCGGGTCTGAATCCAGTCATATTCGTGCAAACCTGCATCCTTCATGATTCGGAGAGAGGGTATTTGAACTTCGATGGGCAAGACAGCCTCCATACCATATACCAAGGAATAAGGTGTTGCCCCTGTTGACGTCTGCGTTGAGGTACGGTACCCATGAAGAGCAAATGGTAACATCTCGTGCCAGTCTTTGTACGTCACCGTCATCTTCTGCACAATCTTCTTAATGTTCTTATTAGTCGCTTCGACAGCCCCATTCATCTTCGGCCGGTAGGGAGAAGAGTTATGATGCTGTATCTTGAACTGCTTGCAGAGCTCGGTGATCATCTTGTTGTTGAGATTGGTACCATTGTCCGTTATGATCCTTTCTGGTACACCGTACTGACAGATCAGATTGTGCCGAATAAACCGTGCCAAGACGTTCTTGGTTATAGTAGCAAAGGAAGCTGCTTCAACCCATTTCATAAAGTAATCAATTGCTACCAGGATGAAGCGATGCTCGTTAGATGTCGTAGGTCTGATCTCGCCGATCATATCAATGCCCCACATTGCAAAAGGCCAAGGAGCTGTCAAGACGTTCAGAGGAACTGGAGGTATGTTCACCTTATCAGCATAGACTTGGCACTTGTGACATGTTCGAGAATGCTGATAACAGTCGGCTTCCATAGTGGACCAATAATATCCTGCCCGTAGGATTTTCTTTGTCGTGGTATGTCCACTGGAATGGGTTCCGAAAGTACCTTCGTGTAACTCTATCATGATCCTTTCTGCTTCATTCTTATCCACACAACGCAGTAAGGTCGAATCATGGTTATGCTTGTAAAGGATGCCATTGCTAATGAAGAACTTCGCTGCGAACCTCCTCAGAAACTTCTTGTCATTAGCAGATGCACCCTCGGGGTATTCTTGAGCCTTAAGATACCTCTTCACCTCATGAAACCAGGGTTTATCTGCTACCTCTTCAGTCTCAATGTCATAGCAATGTGCAGGTTTGTCCAATCTTTCAATGATAATCCGGGGAGCTTCGTTGTCCCAATTGACTTTGAACATAGAAGACATCGTAGCTAGCACGTCCGCCAACTGATTCTCCTCTCTAGGGAAGTGTTCAAAGGTTATCTCTTCGAAGTGTGGGAGCAACGTCAACAAATACTCCTTATAAGGAATAATATTTGGGTGTTTCGTATCCCACTCGCCATTGATCTGACTGATCACGAGAGCGGAATCTCAGAAGACACTAAGAAACTTAATCCTTAGGTCAATTGCTGCTCGAAGACCCATAATACACGCTTCATACTCCGCCATGTTGTTGGTGCAGTTGAAACATAGTCGGGCGGTAAATAGAGTATGAGAGCCTTTAGGAGATATGATCACGGCGCCAATGCCATTACCCAAAGAGTTTGAAGCTCCATCAAAGTACATAGACCATCGGGATCCTTCTTCAGGTCCTTCATCCGGTCCAGGCGTCTCACAGTCAGTCACTACCATGATATTCTCATCCGGAAATTCAAAGTTCATAGACTGGTAATCATCCACTGCCTGATGTGCCAAATGGTCTGCCACCACGCTTCCCTTGATTGCCTTTTGGGTCATGTACTGGATGTCATACTCAGTCAAGATCATCTGCCATCTTGCTATTCTTCCGGATAAGGCAGGCTTCTCGAAGATATACTTGATTGGATCCATCTTTGATATCAACAGAGTAGTGTGAGTCAGCATATACTGTCTCAGCTGGCGAGCAGCCCATGCCAAAGTGCAGCAAGTTTTCTCGAGCAGTGAGTATCGGGTCTCACAGTCGGTAAACCTTTTGCTAAGGTAATAAATAGCATGCTCTTTTCAGCCAGACTCGTCATGCTGCCCCAGCACACACCCCATTGAGTTGTTGAGTATTGTCAAGTATAAGATCAAAGGTCTCCCTTCAACTGGAGGCATCAAAATGGGTGGCTCTTGGAGATACTCTTTGATCCTTTCGAAAGCGGCCTGGCATTCATCATTCCAACGTACTACTTGATCTTTCTTCAGTAGTTTGAAGATTGGCTCACAAGTAGCAGTCAAGTGCGAGATGAATCGGGCAATGTAGTTCAGTCATCCCAGAAAGCCTCTGACTTCTTTTTCTATTTTGGGAGTTGGCATTTCCTGTATAGCTTTCACCTTTGTAGGATCCACTTGAATACCCTTATCGCTCACGATGAAACCCAGTAGCTTACCAGATCTCACCCCAAAGGTGCACTTGTTCGGGTTTAGCCTCAGCTTGTACAATATCAATATGTCAAACAACTTCTGAAGGTGGTCCAGATGTTCTTCCTCCGTCTGGGATCTTGCAATCATGTCGTTGACGTATACCTCAATCTCGTGATGGATCATGTCATGAAACAAAGAAACCATAGCACGCTGATACGTTGCCCTAGCATTCTTCAATCCAAAAGGCATGACCTTGTAGCAAAAGGTGCCCCATTGAGTAACAAAGGTCATCTTCTCCATGTCTTCGGGAGCCATTTTAATCTGATTATAACCGGAGAAACCATCCATAAAGGAGAAGACTTTATGCTGAGCGGTGTTGTCAACCAGAATGTCGATATGAGGTAGAGGGAAGTCATCCTTGGGGCTTGCCCTGTTCAGATCCCTATAGTCAACACACATTCGAACCTTACCATCCTTCTTCGGCACCGGAACCACGTTGACCACCCACTGAGGGTAAGAAGTAATCGCTAGAAAACCAGCGTCAAACTGTTTCATAACTTCAGCCTTGATTTTCTCAGACATCTCTGGGCGCATTCGGCAGACTTTCTGTTTCACTGGAGGACAGTCTTCCTTGGTAGGCAGGCGGTGAACCACAATATCGGTATCCAAACCCGGCATATCTTCGTAAGACCAGGAAAAGATCTCAACATAGTCACGCAGCATCTGAATCAACCGTTGCTTCACATTAAGCTCCAGATTTGCCCCAATCTTGACCTCTTTCTTGTCTACCTCTGTACCCAGATTCACTATTTCCACTGGCTCTTCATGTGGCTGCATAGCCCTCTCCTCTTGGAGTAGCAGCCTCGCAAGTTCACCAGGTACTTTGCAATCATCTTCACCTTCATCTTCGGCTAAGTTGATCGGACTTTCTAAGTCATAACTGGCAGTAGCAGAGTCGTTACCAGTAGGATCCAGAGTGGACGTAGACCTGTATTTGTGAGTTTGTGTAAAATAGCTGTTTTGCAATATATAATAAAAGAAAAACAAGGAGCGCAAAATTTGAAATGCAAGAACGTCCAATGCTTTTATTAATGATATATGTAGATGACACACATAAAGCCCTCACAAATGAAGCCACGGTGCCCCAGGTAAGACATCGGGCCGTAAAGTTTAAAACATTGTCTATTACAAATTCAAAACAAAAGTTTCATTACTGGGTAACAAAAGAAATAGGGATGAAGTCCTTTACTGTCCAGTTGCTTAGTCATCCATCAGCGGTAGGATAGATCCAACTGTCGAACTCAGACTCTTCAACGTCGTCTTCAATGGCATTTACTCCTAAATTGCTGATAAACAAGGGAGGTCTTCCGATCCACGCATTCCGAACAGCTTTTTGAGCTTCTGCAGTGAAACCCAAACCAAACTTGTTAGTTTTCTGTGCAAAATCATGGAGTTGTCCCCAATTTGCACACCCACCTTTCTCAACAACAGCCCGGGCATCCTTGAGGGAAGCCATCTTCATAGGAGAACCTTCAACAACAGTCTCTGTTGATGCTAGCGTCTGGGGAACCTCTTCAAAATGCTGAAATGGGGTCTCAATGAACTCCATATCCATCTCTACATATCGAAAAGAGTTGAGGTGGCTCACCATGTACTCCTCCTCTCCTTGTACTGTCACAATCTTCCCTTTCACTGGGTACTTCAGCTTCTGGTAGAGCGTAGACGTTACTGCCCCAGCTTTGTGGATCCATGGACGACCCAGTAAACAAGAATAAGATGGCCGAATGTCCATCACATAGAATGTAGAGGCGAAAACCTGAGAATCAACCTTAATCGGAATATCCACTTCTCCATGCACCATCCTCTTAGACCCATCAAAAGCCCTGACGACAATGTTGCTTGGTTTCAGCTCCAACCCTTCACAGTCCAACCGGTCTAGAGCTTTCTTAGGCAAAACGTTCAATGAGGAACCAGTATCCACCAATACATGAGCAAGAGTAGTGCCCTTGCATTCAATGGAGACATGCAGGGCATCGTTGTGATTCTTCCCTTTAACAGCCAAGTCGGCGTTAGAGAAACCCAAACCATTATCAGCAGTCAGACTAGCCACGCAATCTTTAAACTGGTCTGCTGATGTTTCTTGCGGTACGTGTGCAGTCTTTAGTAATGCAATCAGAGCCTTGGCATGGGCCTCTGAGCATAGAAACAGTGACAACATAGAGATTTTGGACGGGGTTTGCCCCAGCTGTTCAACTACAATATAGTCACTCTTTTTGATGATCTTTAAAATCTCTTCCATCTCTTGTCTAGACGCTTCAACAGTAATCGTCTTCGGTGCCTCCGTCTGGGCAGGCTCACTGGTGATCCCTTTGCCCCGAGCGTCGGATGACTCGGCGACAGGGGTAAGAATAGGAACTTGAACAGGAATAGTAGCAGGTACACTGGCAGGTGTAATAACAACAGGTGTCCGGGAAGTTAGTGGAGAGATATCAGGGGGAAAAAGTCTTCCACTGCGGGTGACTTTAGCAGGTCTAACAATATTGATGACGTCAGTATCAGTATCCAAATCTTGTTTAACTCCATGAAAATAAACATCATCCCTGTAGTGCCAAGGGACAGCTTTATCATATGTGTAGGGGACAGGCCCAGGAATAGTGATGATCAATGGTGCAATTCTTGGAACAGATGTAATTCTAACAGGCTTTCTCGAGGAAGCCTTGGAAGAATCGTCGAAAATGGTGATAATAGCAACTTCTTCAGTACGAGCTAAAGGAACAACAGTCTTCTCAAACAGAATTTCTTTACTATCCATCAGGCGTTGGACACCTGATTTCAAAAGATGGCAACCGGTAGGTAGGACAGAACACATACGGAAATCTTCGTCACAACCTGGAAATAAACCGGCTAGTAAAAGGTTCTTCTTCATAGTCATCAATGGAGTAGCAATATCCTTCACAGAAACCACAAACGAGTCTTCATCTATAGCATTCACTCCATGCTTGGGCATAGGAGCAGTCACAACATTAGGTCTTTCGGGCGCCTCGAACTCAATCTCCTTAGCATCATTTAAGTCCTGTATTTCATTCTTCAAAGCCCAACAATCATCCGTATTATGTCCCGGGCTATCAGAGTGAAAAGCATATCGGGCATTAGGGTTGTACTTAGGCGATGCAATATTGGGATTCTGCGGGGCCTCCCTTGGAGTCACTAGATTGGTTTTCAATAATTGTGACAGAATCTGAGACAAAGTCATGTTGAGATGGGTGAATTGCCTTCGAGGTCTCTCGGCCTTTTGTTGATTATTGCGCTGAGGAGCACCAGCAGGTCTTGAAATAACAATCGCATTAACGGCTTGGCGGTGTTCAGGTCTATTCTGGCTTTTCGAACTGTAAACAGCACTGGACTCCTTCTTAAAAGGCTTTTTCTCGGTGCTCGATGAAGCACCCTTTTGTATCTTACCAGACTTAATACCAGCCTCAATCCTTTCACCGGTCATAATTAACTCTGTAAACCCAGACGAAGAGCTCCCAATCAGGTGGTTAAAAAATGGACCAGACAAGGTCCCCAGAAACATATCCATAAGCTCCCGATCAGCCAAGGGTGGTTTCACTCTTCCGGCGAGGTCCCTCCACTTCTGAGCATAATCTTTGAAACCTTCGCCCGTTCCCATAGACATACCCTAGAGTTGGGTACGCGTAGGAGCGAGGTCGGAATTGTATTGGTACTGCCTGTAGAAAGCAGTAGCCAAATCTTCCTAATTGCGGATACTGGCTCCTTCTAATTGGTAAAACCATTCAAGCTGAGTCCCTGAGAGACTGTCTTGAAAGAAGTGGATCCATAGGTTCTTATCAGCGGTGTACGACTGAATCTTCCTTACATATGACCGGAGGTGCAGCTCCGGACAAGAAACTCTGTCATACTTAGCAAAGGTTGGTGCTTTGAATTTGTGGGGAATCACCACCCCAGATGATAGACCCAGATCACCAAAGTCCAGACCAGGAACTTTCTGAACTTCCATCGCACTCAACCAGTCTTCCAGTTGCTTGTATTTATCCTCAGCCGGAGGATACTGGTCTTCGTTGAAGTCCATCTCATTGTCTGAAACCACATGGCTAGGAGACCTCCTTTCTTCCTGACTATCTTTCCCTCCAAATGAGGTGGTCAAATCAACTTCATCCCGTAGCCTGTTTCCAAACCTGTGACCTGTGTTAAACAGGGTTGTCCTCTTCTTCTTCTTCTTCTCTTTCAGAATAAGGGTCTTCAGATCTTGCTGACCCTTAGCTAAATTCATGAACAATTCTTGGAACTGGGCGTTCTGGGCCTGCAGAGCCTTGATTGCTTGTTCAGTTGATGGCTCAAAAGACATGATGCTGAAATAAACAGCGAAGAAGATGAGAAAACCTGTAGGGGTACCTGTTATGAGGTGCATGGGATGAAATGCGTATGATATGATTTCAAAGACATCGAGAGATTCAAATTCGTAAACAAGAAATGAAACACACTTTTATTAGATAAACTTGAAATTCAAATTGTTCAACAAATTGCCCTTAAGGCGTTACAAGAAAGGAAATACTGAAAAGTAAATAAAAACTGGAAAGGAAATAATCAAAGGACAATCAGTGCTCCCATGGTCGCTTCATGTCGATGCAGACATAGTTGTTGAGGATCCACTCGTTCTCCAGTTGCCTAGTCAACTTCTGGATCTTCTGCTCTTGCTCGTTAAACTTTTCTCGGTAAGCATCCCGCTCTTCTCTCAGTTGCATCCAAGACCTTTTCAGTGCCCCAATTTCAGTGGGCATATGAGGATGGAGGATGGTCGAAAGAACCCCTTCTTCATTAGCAACTTCAACAATGATAGGCAGGACGGCTTCATACAGCATACCCAACTTTTGGGCACGGATACGAACCCATATGAGATATGGCTCCATTGGAAGAGAAGTCTTTGGACCCAGCTCATGTGGATCAGATCTGTGAACTCTATCCTAAGCCCTTATGAATTTGCGGCGTTGCTCATCGCTATCCCCTTAAAAATCAAAGATGATACTAGGCATTAGCAGCTCATGAGATCCTTCTCTTCTGGCTCGCCCAAACTGACGTAAGGCCAAGCACGGATTGTAATTAATTCCTCCATTGGCTCCTATCAGTGGAACATTGGGGTATTCCCCACATCGATCAATGATAGCCACCTCGTCCATACCCTTGATAGTCCAGATTATGTCATTATGAGAGAGAGACATAACCCTATAGGCCCAGCCCATGCCTTTTTTGTTCTTCAGCACTGATTTGGGGAGGTTCGAAATAAACCACCTCACCAATAATGGAGCACAACACATCAAGGTTCCCCGCTTTCGAGCAGTACAGGCATAAAGCTGATGAAGAATGTCACCCAAGAGAGTGGGTACAGGATTACGAGAGATGAAGATTTTCACCGCATTCACATCAACAAAGGAGTCAGGGTTCGGAAACAATACCAAGCCATATATCAGAAGAGCCAGAATATCTTCGAATGCCTTGAAGTCTAGACTATCCCATAAATAATTAGCCTTACCAACCAAGAATTTAGTCAGAAAGCCCTTTTCTCCACTTCTATTCTCCCAATTAGCCATTACCTCATCCTTTGTCATATGAAGGGCTGAAGAAATCTCTTATGGCCTAAGGATCTTCTCCCAACCAGTAAACGGGGTCTGCTCTAGAATAGAGATACCGAGCAGATCAAAGAACTCTTCTAAGGTGGGAACCAACTGGTAGTCTTGAAAAGTAAAGCAATGGTACAGCGGATCATAGAACTGGACCAGGACACTCATCATATGCTCGTCCAATTTAGAAGTGACCAAACCCAAGAGGTGACCATGTCTCCTGATGAAGGAGGTGGTATCTGGCATCTTTGCAATCAATTCTTTAAGCATAGTGGGAACCTGGACAAAATTGATTCGGATGGTGTTCCTACGCATGGGCATCATGACCTACAAAACAGAACAAAGATGAATCCCTCATGTCTTTGAAATAGGTTAGTCCAATGCAAGATGTATGCAATGTTATGATGTCATGATAGAAAGCACATTACAAGTATCCACAAATAGCAAACATGGTAAAGGCACACAAGTCACACAGAGAGCCCTTAGATTTCAGGCTGGCAAGGAGCTTAGGTACTACCCTCTTTCAGTTCAGTTGGTTCAAACCTGTTCTAAAAATAGTAACCGGGTTCTAGAGGATCTTAATATCACTGGCTACCCTCAATCGGTTATAATTCCAGTTTAGCAACCTTTTCTTGCGGCCGAAATCATCGCGAGAGTTTAGTCTCAATGAGTGTAGCATACTGCTACTATTCTATGGTCAAGTTGGTCGATTTAAAGGTTCTAAGGTCAGTTGGTGCTTAATGACCCCTTAGAAGACCCATATTCTCCTCGTTCCAACACAAGGGATATTGATACAGACTAAAGTGCCACACCAACGTAGCTACTGCTTCAACCGTATCGGTCTACGCCATACAGTTCCCTCACAGTTTATTGCTACTTACCTAAAGGGTATCCCCCAGATCCGGGTTAGGATCTATAGTAACTCTGATACAAGCCCACAAACATAAAGCAATCAAGACAATCAAGAGAAGCAATTTTAATGACCTAGATCTTAAGGTATACCCCACTTATATACTCCCCAGCAGAGTCACCAGTTCTATGATATGGTGGGAAGAATTGACTGTTTTTGGAATGCTGGTTTGTGTTTTGCGTTTGTTTTTGCAAAATGTCGCGGTAAGCAAGAGTCGCCACCGACTTTTATTTTATCCAACAAGGAAAGGAAAAAAGCACAGAAAAATTCCTTTTTCGAGATTTTTCTCGGGTTCGGGGGGTAGATTATAGAAAGGGAAGGTGTTAGCACCCTTTCTATCCGTGGTTATCCACGGGCTCTTAGGTACTTGCTCATATGTTTTTAAAATTGCTCTTCTTTGTGTTTGTGGGTTTGAAAAAGTTTTTGTTTTTGAAACTTCGTCTGAAAAGTCTAAGTGTGAAAAGTATTTTTGTTTTTTTGAAAGAGCAAGTACTTAAGAACCATCTACCTACTCGAAAAAGGAATCGTTCTACGCTATCTTCCTTTAGACAATGCTATCCCACTATTAGTGAGTAGGTAGCACCGTCGTTGGAGTTTTAAGGGTCAATTCGATTAAGGGGCGTGCGGTCACTAAAGCAATGTTATGACGCCTTAGCGGTAACCCTAATGTCTTAGATCATTTTATCCCAGGTAACCGTTTCGAGGCAACTAATGATCTTTGGACAAGAGGGCGGCCTCTAAAACTTCCTATACTCAATGACCGCGTACGAAGGTAACCAAGTGGGGTGTACCCTAAGAGTGCACATGTGCGAGTGTGTTGTTTTCAGTTATTTTGTCTTTGTACATGTCTTTGTATATCCCTATTATCAAACATCTAACAGTTTATAAGTTGCGGAAATTAGATTGCGGAAAGCAAATTACAGGGCATCGGGTATCTACATCGCCAAAAAGCAACCCTTTGAAATTTAAATGAGGAAAATAAATAAAGCGGTAAAGATAGTCCTAATTATCTATTACATTCCGGAAACAAATACAATATTGAATAAAAATGTATCGCGTGCGGAAAATTAAGTCGGGTGCGTGTTCTAGGGTTTTAACCCTTTGATTATTAAAGAAAATATTTTTTTTTTTGGTTATTTTTGAATTAAGAAGGAAACTATCCTAAATTAATTTTTAAATTAAATTAATTAAACTAATTAATAAAAATAAATATTTTTGGGTTTTTGTGTTATTTAAAGAAATAAAATAAAATTTATTAATGTTAGTAAAGACCTGATTAATTCTAAGTTAATTTTAATTATCACAAAAATATTAAAGTTATTCCTAATTAAAACTAAATTAATTAAATTAATATTGTTAACAAAAATAAAATACTGAAATTTAATTTAATAAAGAAAATATTTTGGTTTTAATTTTATTAAGAAAAGATTTGATTGGTTAATGATTAAAAAATAATAAAACAAACAATTAAAATAAAATAAAATAAAATAAAAAATAGAAAGAGTTAGGAGGTTTGGGCCTGCTTAGGAGGTCTGAACAGCAATTTGATGGCCCAATTGTTTTGGCCTGGCTGACTTTTTGAGATCCAGCGTGGCACTTTGACTTGGTAGCATGGTGGACGTCCATCTCTTGGCCCTCAGATCTGGCCTAAGGCCATCTGTCCATTGGAGATATGGAGGCGCATGATAGATCTCACGCTGGCATTAACACTTGATTACCTGAAGAAAAATAATAACAAGGCATATGGGGGACCTGGGATTCGAACCCAGGTCCTGTTGGATATTGGATACACGCCACTACCACTCAGCCATTGTGTCTTAATTGTTAGTGTATTAAGCAATAATGATAATATGAGAAAACGTGCTAATATTCCAGAATAAAAAATAAAACGCACGAATATTTGAACCAGCCACAGGGGGAGTGACACGTCTCCATCCCTAACCTCCAGCCCTATAATTTTTACCTACGGATTCATATCTGCAGTTAAATTCGTAGGTCAACCCCAAAATTAATTCTAGGCCATGAAAATTAAATCCAAGCGCATGGTTGAGTTCGTCCTTCCCTTCCGGTCATGTCCATGGCCATCAATGGAGTTAATTTTACCTGTAAAAGAAACGCCCAAAAAACAACCACGAAACCCTAGATTCGGCTATGGGGTTATAGATCAGATAAATGCAATTGGATGATATAGAAAGCTTGGAAATTTGATGAGGGTCATGAATATGCAAATCGTTTGGGCAAAAGATACAAAAATAAGGATATACGAATTCAAGAAAGAAGCAATTTTTCGCGACTCTTACAGTGCTTTTGGGCGTGTATGAGAGCTTGCTAAGGGATGGTTCTGACTCAGTGAACCTCCACCAATTGATTGGTGTTGAGTTTCGCTTCTGAAAATGCCTCCAAGGATGATTTCAGTTTCACACTTTTTGTCAATTTTGCAAGTTTGGTTCTTGGTGTTCTTGCAGCCCCTAGGTCCTAATTTCGTGTGCCTTGACTTGTATATGTAATATGCAATGCATTAGGTTAACATTTATGGATTGAATCCTTGCACATCAATGCCATGGGATTTGATTTGATCCACCATTGAAAGCTTTCCTAATTTGTCAAAAATTCAATCTTTTTGCACATGGAATGCTTGATACGAGTTTGATCATGATATTGATGATGATTAAGTCCTGAAAACAGAAAAAGATCTCATGTAATCAAGTTTGGGGATTTTATTTGATTTAAATTGATTAAAAATGAAATAATTCAATAAAAAATCAAATAAAATAATAAAATTGATAAATAGACAAAAGGCTGAAGCTAGGACACGTGTGTAATGTGGCAAGATCAAATCAAGTGGAAAAGAATGGGCCCATTTGACAAAATTTGGAGTTTTGGGGATAATTGACTTTTGGCAATTTTGCAAAAATGTCCAACTTCAACAATGCATAACTTCTTCAATTTTGAACTTTTGGAGGTGTTATTGGACTTTTTTGAAAGCTTGAGATGTCCTCTAACCAACACTTTTTGTCTCATCTCATGTTGATGTTCCATGCTCAAGTTATTAGCTTTGGAAAAAAAGGTGTTTTTGTTGACTTTCAAAAATGACCTATAATGTCCAAATTTGTAACTTCTTGTGAGTGCATTTTCTAATCTTGGGGTATGAAGATGGATTGTAGGAAATTTCATCCTCTTAAAGATGAGATTTGTATGGGTCATTTCTAATAAAGTATGATAAAGTTATGCTTTGTCAAAGTTGAGTTGACTTTTCCTACAAAAACCCTAATTTAGCAACTTTTGAGTCTTGATGAATTTTGAGCAATCCTTGATGAATCATGATCATCCCTTGATCAAATGATGAAATATCCTTAAAAATGAGAATGTTGACAAAAAATCTTGAAGTTTGACTGTATTTAGGTCAGAGTTGACTTTTGCCCTAGCAAAGTCGATTTTTGGACCCTTTGAGCAATTGACTGAGCAAAATTCCTCTGCAAGACTTGAAATTTGACATGGATGATCTTGAGAACATATTAGGACATTAGGGATAATTTGAGGTCATTTGGACTCAAGGATCTTGATGCAACATAAAACCCTAATTTGGGGTTGACTGCCTTAGGAGATGATTTGTCTGACCCACTCTTGAGCAAACTTAAGCAACTTGGAGATTTTTCTTACAATGTTTTGAGAAATATGAGAGGGAAAATTTTGGGGTAAAACACAACCACTGTGCTATTTTGTTTCATTCGTTATTAATATGAATTAATTGAAATATAAGGGGGAAATGATAGTGTGATTGAGCTAACAAGCCCAATGGGGGGGACCCGGTTTGGACTAAAAACATAAAGGGTTCAAAATCCTAGTGACCAAAGGAAAGAGGCGCGGCGCTGGGTTATTGGAAATAGGAAGAAGTCAGATTTAATATTCGTCATTCTCATTAGAACTCCAATTCTTATGCTTATCGTAAAAAATATATAAAAAAATCTCTCCTCACGTTTTCAGTCTGTGAGAAAATTCCAGTGGGAATACCTAGTCCTATTCTCCCCAGATCATTGGCTGCAACGCTGCAAAATTGGTCCTCTTATGGCGGATTTGGTTCTGGGATTTAATCGCGAAGGTGATAATGTAGTGAAGGGCGTGAGGGTTAATGGAAGAAAACATGGTGAGACAGAGATTAGAGTTGTTAAAGATGGATGATGAACAGATGAAGATCGTGAAGATAAGAGGAACGGTTATTGTTGGAAGCTGAAGGATAAGCTCAATACGGGAGTATTACGTTTTTGTGTTGCTCGGTGAAATCTCGTGGAAGAATAATGAATGGAGGAAGGTGGTGTTCGATGAAGTTGAAACGAGCTATCTTCTGGATTTTTGTGTATTAAACGGTTTTTTCTTTTTTGCTGTATTACTTTTTCCTAACATCTGTAACCTCTCTTTTCTTAATTTTGATATGAATGATTCAATTTAATGGCAGAATTTGATTGTGTGTGGAGTTACAGGTGTGTGTTAGGTCGAGAAGGTATGCAATTTTATAGTGTTTTAGGTCGAGCTCGATTAAGGTATGACTGGGAAGTGCCACAGACGGTAGGAGTATTTGCGGGTTGTGAAACAATGGAGTACATGAGGTTTGAGGTATATATTTTTCTTTATGAATCGCTGTGAGTTTCTTATGACAGCAAAACAAAATTTTCATACAGAAAAAATAGACCGTAGTAGCCTCATGTGTTTAATATAACAACAATCAGTGGAACAAAAATGAAAAGAAAGAAAGAAAAGAAGTTACCAGATTTGAGTTTCGGTTCTTCTTATGTAAGCTTTAACGCCTTCTCTGCACTTCTGATTCTACTTTATCTCTTCTTCCTTCTTCTGAAACTGGTTCAAGAATTCTCAGGCTGAATGTATTGTTGTAGGTGAGCTGACTTGTGAATGGGAGTATGTTGGCTTGAAGGGTAGTTCACAGCAGAAGGAAGAGGTTGTGTAGTGATAGATGTGAGGTTCTGTTGTTGTGGCTGAAGGTGTTGAAGGATGGTGAAGAGATAGAGGATGAAGGATTTCATAGAGAGAGAGAGAGATAGAGTTTTTTTGTTTTTTTGCAGAGTTTTGGGAACAAGGTTAGAAGTTGTGTGGGGATGAAGATAAAGATTTGTGAGTGAGCCAGAGATGGTTTTAGTTTGTGGTTTTCTCTGAGTTTTGGATTGATATTTACTTCTGTATTTTTTTTCTCTCCTCCTTCAGCGTGCCAATAGTTGGTTTTCTTTATAGTGAATATGAATGGATTTTGGGAGGGAAAAGGGTAAGTGTTTGAACTATTTCGACATGCTGTTTTTTGTGCTTTTCTGATGCAGATATGCTCTGCTGAATTTGTGCAACATTTTGGACTGTAGTTGGCAATTTTTCTTCTGGTTTTTGCAGGCTGCTTTGTAGCAAAATTTTGGATGGTTTAGGCAAAGAGTTTTGTGGACTGTTTTGACAGTTTATCAGTGGATAACAGGGCTGTTTTTTTTTAGACAGTTTGTGCAGTTTTTTGGGCAGCTAGTGCAGGTTGTTTGGACTGTTTTACTGGTTTGTAGCAGGCTGCTTTTCTTTACATATTTTGGGATGTTATATGCTAGGCGATATCTTTATGTCTCTTTCTCTTTCCCTTTTCATCTTTCTATGATGCAAATTTTTGCTTTTTACACAATCTCTAAAGGATTTGCAGTATAGGGAAAATGATGACATAAGGGCTATAAATTGGTGCTATGCTATTTGTTTTACTTGTTTCTTCTATTTTTCCTTCTTTGGTTTTTTGCCCTACTATTTTAAGTTGTTGCGATGCTGTTTGGCCTTCTTTGGTTTTTGCCCTACTGTTTTGGACGGTTGCATTGTTAGGCAGTTTGCTGGCTTGTAGCTGCTGCTGGCTGCTCCTGTGTTTTGGTTATTTTGCTACCTTGCTGTTTGTTTTTGTGGCTTGCGCTGTTTGTTTTTGTGGTTTGCGCTGTTTGTTGCTGCCTTGGTGCTTTGCTGCATCTATTTTTGTACTTGGCAATTTTGGCTTGTTGCTTTTGCAGTAGGAAAACATTTGTGAATTTTTATTCCCTATTGTGAACCAAAAGGATCAAACTTTTTGTGATTTGCAAAAGTAGGAGATAGTCCATGATTAAAAACAAAACCTTTTAGTTCTGATTCCAAATGCAAATCCTAATGATGAGTTTTCTTGTTTAACAAATCATTCTTACTTGAATTTTTCACATGTTGATTGTTTGATAATTTTTCTTTCTTTTGTTACATGTACGAGCAATTGGATGGCAAGCGAGGTTGAAAGGAGAAGAAGCCATGGCGAGGAGTGGATGATTTTCTTGAAGATGAAGCAAGAGAAAATTGAAGAACCAATTTTTTTTTGTAAAAAAAACACTTGTAGTTTGTATTGTAACTTGTAACTTTGTAACATGAATTGATGGAACTTGAAGCTTGTAAATCTCTTGTAGTAATGTAACAACTTTGAATGATTTGCAAGATATAAACTCGAAATTTCCTTGAGTAAACTCATTGGTCTCAAAAGCTTGAAGGAGATTGACACATAAGTGAATCAACGCGATTTCGAACATGTATTGAGTGAAGTTTGTTTGATAATATTGGATATGTTTTGAACATTGTATACCCTCTTGATTCCATGAAACTTGCACTCAAAATGAAACTCACATTCCATGCTCGATTCAAATGGAACTTCATTGCCAAACCTGAATTCAATCTCTTGATGACAAAACATATGCTTTAAGAGTATTCATCAATCTTGTAAAATTAACAACTTCAACATGAGAATCATAGTCCTGAGAAAACAATTGTGGTATGAATTGAAATTAGGAGTTAAGAACATTCGAAATCAAGCAAATGACCTGTGATGATTCGATAACTTTCAAAGTCTTCCAAACACAATTTTCCTTTGATCTTTGAAGATAAACTCGTAAATGACATCACTTATGACAATATGCAGAAATAATCATCTCAAGATATTGGAATTTGAGGTAATCACAATTCTTAGAAGTCAGACGACAGTTACTTAAGATTAGGTCAAATCCATGAAGTGGCCTCTAAAGTATTTGAATTTTGGTGATGAGAAATTGGAGATGACGTAAGGAGAGTCATACGCAAAAAGAACCGCTTGAAAGTATCGAATAATGAAGAAGTTACAATCGTTTGGACTTGATCTCGCAAAGGTCGATTTTTTGGGTCAATGTAGTCGTTTTCAGTCATCTGAACCATCGACTGAGCAAACTTGCAATGCAAATTTTGAAAACTGGCACGAACATCCTTGAGGAGACATGAAGATCTATGAAGACCATTTAAAACCTTGGAGACTCAATTTTCTTTGGGAAATAACAAACCCTAATTGTTGACTTACTGCCTAGGAAGAGAATCTGTCTGATCAATTTTGAGCCAAATTGAGTATTAGAGAAACCCTAGGATAGTATCTTGAATAAAAATGGGAGGGAAATTTTGGGGTACAACAAGTGTGTTCAGAACAAACAAGTTAGAGGCTTAAGACAAGTTGACTTTGTGATTAAAGCAACTTTACAAGAATGGCAATGTTACTTTGTACCAAAAATGGATGAATCTCTTGGACAATGGCTCAAATGCTTGGATCATAGCTCTAAAAGTTGTGTAAACAATTAATTATGGAGTGATTTTCAAGTTAGAAGCCTGCAAAGCAATATTTATGCAACATGGCTTGAGATTTTATCAAGTGTTCATCATCAAAATGACCTAAACTTCAAGAATTGATTTCCAACTTCTTCTCTTTGATTCTCCTAGTTCAAGCATGATATCTTCAAGTTATTTGACATTTTGGAAAGCTTGAAACATTATCTACAACCTTCATGTTGACTACTTTTGCTAAAACAAATTGAAGCTAGGTGAAAAATTGCCAAGAAGTTGGACAAAAAACCTGCCTAACTTGCCAAAATTTTCACCAAGTGTTTTATGAAAAATGTCATGACTTCGTGGGCTTATATCTTCCAATCTAATCATTTTTTGGACATCAACCCTCTATTACAAAGTTGTAGAATTAATCAATATATACAACTTTCATGTTGAAAGTCTTCCTTGAATCATCTTGCATTTTGGTGAAAAATTGGTATGATGTATTAAAACTATCAAGGTTAAAAATACAGAAATTTAAGTATGGAAAATTTTGAATTTTTGTGGAATTTCTTTACTTTCTTGATTCTTGATGATCAAGTTTGATATTTTTGAGTATCTTGATGAATCTTGATCTTTGAGACTCAATGTTGATCAAAAAGTCAAAGTTTGACTTTTTGTGTAGCAGTTGACTTTTCATCAGTTGATCCAAAATTTAACTATCAATCCATTGATCTTGAGAAATGATTTGGGCCATGAATTTAGGTCAACATGTTGTGTTTTAATCCTTGAAATCATGATTCAATCCATTGGGTCATGTATTAAGTCAAAAGTCAATGATCAGCCCATCTCAGTCAAAATCCTAATTTTGACCGTTTGGCCCCCTTGATGATTTGAATGATTTTCTTGAGGAATTGTGAACAATACTTGATCAATTGATGAATGTGACTTCAAAATTTTGATGTTAGCCAAAAATCATGAAGTTTGAGTGTATATTGACCATAATTGACTTTTTACCCAATACAGTTGATTTTCAATCATATGAGCAATTGACTGAGCAAATTTGTGATGCAAGACTTGAAACTTGGTATGAGAAATCTTGGAGACCTATAATGAACCATGAAAGTCATTTGAGGAATCAAAAGTCCAATTGTCCTTAAGAAAACCAAAACTATAATTTGTGGGCTCAGTGCTTAGGAGGTGAACTTGTCTGATCAAACTTTTGAAACGTCTTGAGTATTTGAGATCTTTTGTGAGAAATGTCTTGAGAATAGAGAGGGAAAACTTTGGGGTACAACATAACCCTTGTACCTAGAATTTACCCTCTCTTTTTTTAGGTTTATTCGCTCTTTTCCCATTTCCTTTGGAAACAATAAAGCATGGCGACTGTGATACGGTGGGAGAACTGACTTGAGTTTTGCGTTTGTATTCGCACTTGTTCGGTTTAGCAAGATTCGCCACCGACTTTTGATTTTATCCTAAGTAAAGGTTAAAAAGCACCGCAAAAACCTTTGAGATGTTTCGTGGGTTCGGGGGGTAGATTATGAAAAGGGAAGGTATTAGCACCCTTTTCATCCATGGTTATCCATGGGCTCATAGTTACTTGTTTTAGATCACTTGCCTTGATTTTCAATTGCTTGAAATGGTGGTGTGTGTGTGTGTTTGTTTGAAAATGTTTTGAAAAAGACGCCTTGTCTAGGCAACCGTTGTAACAATTCTTTACTCAAATGTTTTACAAAGGTGTGTATCTTTTCGAAAAGATGTTTCAAATGTTTTTGAAAGTTGTTTTGAAAGTGTATTGTGGAGTGGGTTTTGAAAAGTAGGCAAGTGTGTTTTGCAAGTTTTATCAAGTAACTAAGAGTTGTCTACCCCTAAATTTACTCAAAGGTTTTTCTCATGTTTTAACCCTTTTAACAATTTTGTTCCACCATTCTATTTGGTGGACAATCTTGCGTTAGGATGTTAACGGGACAGGCGCGGGTCATCGTATGGACCATGAATGCAATGGTGCCAAGTGTATTTGGCAATTTTCTTGAAGGGACTATGATCATTTTGATAGGCAACTTTCGAAAGCGTCATCGAGGGACTATGATCATTTGAATTGTTTTGTTTTGCCAAAGAAACTCAACGTGCAAACATGGCCCATTTTGGAAGGCAACAAGCGGGATTACCCTAGGGGTGCAAGTGTGAATGGTGTATTGATTGTCATGCACTTATCTTTTTGTTAGGTTATCTAGCGTTTGATTTTATTTACATACAAACCCTAGGTCTAGCCATGGTATATTTGAAAGCGATAAATTGCGGGAATTTAAAGTCTACACTATTACAAATAAGCATCCGGGAGTGGGGGTACAAATATTTACAAATGGGGATGAGACTTATTAGGAGAGTAGTGTCCAAATAATTTACAACCAAATCGAATTGCGATCTCAAATGTAATATGTATCAATGTATAGGAATAAATCAATGTAAATGTGTCAATGTATTTGTGTAAGTGTAGGATTATTTACAAGGATGGAATGTTAACTTAATGAGAAAATTAAGTATTTATTCTTTCTTTTTGTATTTTTGTTAAGCATGCAAACAAAACAAGTTTTAATAAAACAAAAGAAAAGGTGTTTTAAGTTTAAGAAAAAGAAAATATTTTAAGTTTTATGTATTAATGTTTTATGTTAATATCTTTTTATGTACAAAGTTTTAACTAAAAAAATGAGATGTTTTAATTTTAAGAAAATCAATATTTATGCATTTAGTTAATATTTTCTTATGTAAACTAAAAAAACTTTAATAAAACAAAATGTTTAAACCTAAAGAAATCTAATATCCACATATTTTGAGTATAATAAAAAAAAGGTATGGTTAATAAAATTTAATGTAAAAAAAAAGTATTAAATAAAAAGAAGAAGGGATTGAAATGGGCTAAAGGGGGTTTGGGCCCAAACAACAAACAAGCAGAAGGAGAAATGGGGGGGGTGCTCCATATTCGTTGGGCTTAGGATGATTAGGAAAGGGCAAGGCCCAAATGGTTGAACACATTTGCAAGGGTTTGAACTTTGTTGTTTCATTTAGATTCTAGGGTTTGTGAGTTACAGCGTCGTTCATCACTTTGCTTCGTTCCTCTTCATCTTCTTGCTCGAACCATGTCTCTGAACAATGCTAACCGTCCATGGCCACCCAACGTCACCTCCGTTTCTCCTCTCTCCACAAGGTTTCTCCAGGCGGTGGTTACGAGGTTTGATTTCTGTTTCTATATCTTTGTATTCGAACTTCGCATGTTTTTAGTGTTGTTTTTGGCAAGTTCTGATTTTTATATGTTGTTGTTGTTGAGGTGCGTGAAAGGAAAGAAAAGAAAAGATACTACCTTGACCCTTGGAGACGAAGGAGGAGGCGGATTGGGAGGCGTTGTGGGCGGCCAAGGGTGAGCGCGCGTGGTGTTGAGCTGGCTCTGGAAATCCTGGTACTCGTATTTATGGGTTTGATGATGAGCTCCACTGAAAACCCATTTGCCTATTTGCTTCTTTTTCTCTCTTCTGTTTGCCTTTGATTGCTTCTTTTCTTCTTCTCTTGTTAGCCTCTGTATGCTTGTATGCTGGATATTAATGATGTTGATGTTGGAAGGTTTTTTGTTCTGATGTTGGGCCCTGAGATTTCTTAGTTGCTTATTGCTTTTTTCCTCTCCTTTTCTGGTTGCCTCTGATGATGTTCTTGAAGGAATGCTTGATATTGAATATTGTTTTTGTGAGTTATTGCTTTGGATTGGTGGTACGGCTGAGTATTGGACCCTGTGATGAACACAGTTCTGAGGGTGTTGTGGTTTGAATGTTGGTGCTGTTGGAGCAGGTTAAAGGCTCGTTTGGCCTTTTCAGGCTTCTGATGCTTGACCAGGTTTAGGATTTTTGTTACAGGTTTAGAGGCTTTGAAATTTTGTTTGACAGGGCTTGTAGAGGTTTGGAACTTTGAAAATAGGCTTGAAGCTTTAGGCCTTTGGTTGTTTGAAGTATATCAGTTTGCTGGCTTTATGCAGGATGTTTGTTGATACAGTTTGGAGGCTTCTTTTCTGGTTTAATGCCTTTTGTTAACAGGTCTGGCTTATGTTAGGTTTGGAGTTGTTACAGTGTGAGGCAGTTTTATTTTGGTGTTATTTTTTTGTTTTGGATAGGTGAAAGGCTTACCAGCTTTTATTGCAGGTTCTTTGGCTTGTATGGTTTGTGTTTTGAAAAGGGCTTTAGTTTGAAGCTTGGCACAGTTTGTGTTACAGTTTGTAACCTTGGGTATTCTCTATGTGTTATTCTGCCTCTCCTACTGTTCTATTACAGTTTTGTTTTTATATTCCTCAAGCCTAAAGCCTGTAAGCCTTTCTTCTTTCTCTCTTTTTCTCTCTCTACAGTTTTAAAAGCATAAAATATTTCTTAGAACTGTACTATTTCTGAAAAAGCAATTGGCCTAGGAAAATGATGTAATTTGAACATTGCTTGCACTAGTTGGTTTACTCTGCATATTTCTTATCTCCTTTTTCCAGATTTTCTGCTTCTTTGACAGCCTTGAATAGCCTTTTGGCAGTTTATGGATAGTTGCTTTGACATTCAGTTTTGCCTTTTTGATTTGGTTAGGCCTAGTTCAGTTTGCCTTTTATCCTTGGTTTGGAATTTTGGATTTATGCAGTATGTTTGACAAACTTGAATCATGAACTATGCAGCTTGTTTGACCATTTTGAATTTGTGCAATTTGTATACTTGTGCATTTCATACTTTAATTGCAAGCAAACTTCCATCCCTCTTTGTGAACCAAGAGAAATCTTGTGATTTGCAGAGAGGGCAAACTGATTTCGGCCAGTTGCTTTTAATGATGAATCCAATTTTTATCTGTATGCTCTTTAATTTCATTTCATCTGCTTTTGACTTTTTTTCTTTTTCTTTGCAGGTAAAAATAATTGAGCAAAGGAGCATTGGATAGAAGATGAAGACTTCAAGATTTTTAGGACATAGCTTTGTTTCCATTTTAATTATTTGTAATAGTATTAATGTAAATAACTGTAAATAAATTCACAGTATTTAAATAATATCTGTAACAAACAATTCAAAATAAATAAACATCCCCTTTTTTTTATCAGTTAATTCTTCTTTCAATTCATTGTTCATTTAATTATTTGAATTCCTTAAATTAAAATAACTGGAAGTAAATCCAATTATTCTGACTTAGAAAAAAAATAATTAATAAACACTATGGTCTTGCCATTTAGCATGAATCAATAACAAACCTGGCGTTTCAGATAGCCATAAACATTGCACAGTCGAATCAAACAAACATCCATATTCTTTTGCCTTCACTGATCATACCAAGCACTGCAAGTCCTCAATTCAAATGCCTCAAACCAAATCTCAGAGTAAACTGAAAAGAACTGTAGAATTAATTCTTTCTGAGAATGCGCGCACAAAAACCCTAATTTTGTTTAAATGTCAGAGAAGCGTTCGCCTGATCAAAACCTGAGCCAACTCAACCAAACCTTAGCAATCTGCTTGAACTGCTTTAAAAACCAATGAAAACCCTAAATTTTGTCTGACTGACGAGAAAAGTCTGTTTGACCGATTCTTGAGCCAGTCTGAAAAAATCAGGAAAAGCCCGAAGCTGTGATTTCTTGTGGAAACGAGGAGGGAAAATTTTGGGGTACAACAGTGACGGTTTTTATTTGATTTGTACAAGTTAAGTCAATCTAATGGCTCAGTCTCATCATTTCTACCGCTACAGAAAACTAGCGACTTCACTGGGGAGAAACGTCTCTTAAGTGGGTTGAGCTTATCTTTGTTTATCTATGTATGTGCTATTATTTGTTGTATATTATTTGTTGTATATATGTATGTCTGGATTTTTCTGATTTTCAGGGTGCTTGGTGACCTCTTATAAGTCCTATACCCAGACTTGGGCAAACTTAAGATAGGATGGGCGGTATAGTCATGTTAACTTTGAGGGAGTAATTCCGAAAAAGGAGACATGAGATCCTCCACTCAGTGGAGGGCCCTTTGACTATAGTATTTGTTTACTGAGCAATCGGGAAGACGTGTTGCTTTCGACCTAGGAGCCCGCGAAGCTGAGAAGCCATAGAACCCTTAACTCATCTTGCCTTTTAGGTATAGTGCAAAGACTATAACTGGGCAATTCGGAAGTAGTTGTCATGCAATTTTGCCAATGTACCCCAAAATTTTCCCTCTCATTTTTCAAAACAATTGATTCAAGATACCTCCTCCTGCTCCTAAGGGTCTCAAACCCTCAAGACTATTCAAGAATTGATCAGATGAACCCTCCTCCTAAGCAGTGGCGTGCAATTAGGGTTTTGGTTTTCTAAAAAAAATTGAGCTTATAATGCCTCAAGTGAGTTTCATGGTTCCTTATATGCTTCAAAGAATCCTCATGTCAAGTTCCAAGCCTTGCATCACAAGTTTGCTCAGTCAATTGCTCAGATGATTGAAAATCAACTGTATTGGATAAAAAGTCAATTTTGGTCAACATACAGTCAAAACTCAATATTTTTGGTCAACATCGAGATTTTGAAGTCACATTCATCATTTAATCAAGGTTTGATCATGATTCATCAAGAAAACTCAAGATTCATCAAAAGTCAAAAATTACTAATTAAGGTTTTCTTAAAGAGAAGTCAACTAAACTTTGATCAAGCATAACTTTCACATGCTTCATCAAAAATTTCTCAACCAAAACCCATTTTGAAGGAAATTCAATTCTATACAACTTTGTCTCTCTAAGATCAAGGCCAAAAATGCTTCATTTGAGAGATATGGATCAAAACATTACAGGTTATTTTAAAAGTCAACAAAAATACATTTTTTGTCAAGGCAATTTGCATCAAGTTAAATACTTCAAATGAAAAAATTACCAACATGAAAGTTGTAGGAGACATCTTGAGGTTTCCAATAAGTCATAGATCACCTTCATATGACAAAAATTGTGAAAGTTATGGTTGGCACAAGTTGGACAATTTTTGAGAAATGCAAGAAATCTCAATTGAGCAAATTTAAATTTTTGGACTAATGGGCCTAACTTTTGAGGATAAAACATGTTTATGACATGATAGAAGACCTCTAAGTTGATTGGTACATGGTCATATTTCTTATCCTATTTATTTAAATTTGTATTTAATTTTTGTAAAAGAATTAAATTAAAAATAACAAATAGTTGAAGTAATGTTGGACTATGATCATTTAGACATCTTCTAGAAAGCCCAAGACCTCATAAAAGCTTGCCAAAACCGTGAGAGACATGTTTGAGACAAGGATCTTCAAAAATTGAAAGTTAGAAAACATGTTTCATTGAATTTTAGTAACACCATGATCACTTGATTCTTTCCTTTTTGGTGACTTAAATCTCCTCCTCTATAAATACTCAAGCCCTCACACTACAATGACAAAAAAAAAAGTTTTGCCTCAAGAAAAGTCTCAAAAATCACAAATTTTCAAAGAAAGTGCACCATTAAATCTCAAGTTCCAGTTTGATTCATTCCAAACCACCATCTCAAATCACTTCCAGAACATCTCCAAGGTAAGAATAGGTAACTTTCCATGCCTATTTTTAACCTAAAACTTGCATACATGCCATGTCCGGTCTGCATTATTTTTTATTATTCGTATTACAAAATTATACGCATTGTTAACTGATTTTAACAATTCAGATTACTTAGCATGATTATTTAGAATAGGTTTGAAGCCTTACATGCAAGTTTTAACATGAGGAATATGATATGCCATTGTTTGGGCATAAAATTTTGTTTGTTTCATGGTGCAGTGGTAGTGTTCTTGCTTGGCAAATGAGAGGGTGTGGGTTCAAGCCCCAGCGCCTGCAACCTTTTTCATATTTGTTTTAACCCTTTTCTATTTTCTTTCTAATTAGTTATTATTTCTTTTTTATCTCTTTTTTTTAATCCAATAAAAAATCAGAAAAAAAACTTATAAAATCAAAAATTAGGTTTAGTCTTTTTTTATCAATTAATTTAATTAATTTAGAATTAGGTTTTTGCAATTAAATTAATTAATTTGTAATTAAAATTAGACATTAGCTTTTTTATTATTAACATATAAAATCGAACCAAAAATACACAAAAAATTAATTTATAATATTTTAGATTTTAGGACTTTATGATAATCTTTCTTACATTTTTGTTTATTTTTCTTTTGCATTTAAATTCATAGAAACAGTTGTATAGGTCGCACGATTTTTTTTGTAATAACCTAGTTTAAATTCCCGCACAATTTCTTTATCATGTAACTGACCCAAGGCCCTGTAATAGCGTAGGACTTTACTTTTCCACACTTATAATTTATGCCTTGTATATATATAATTGTGTAGTAGTAGGCTTGTATGGCAAGATAAAATTAATCGGTAGATAACCTTAAACAATTCCAAGATGACATAATTATAATTGAATCACTCTTTATACATACACCTCTAGGGTAATTCCCTCTCTTCGCTGCCTTCGGAAACATGGTCATGTCCCTCGAAAGTAAGGGTACTTTAGCAAAGACACTCGATTAAATCATCATAATCCCTTCGAATAAAGATCATAGTCCCGCGATGTCCCTTGAGTTGCCTACAAAAATATGATTTAGTCCCTTTCTATCTACGAATAATATGATGACAGTCCCTTCGAATTGCTAAAGTATCCTTATAAGTTGCTTTCTATGACCGTACGATGACCCTACGTCTGTCCCTTCACATCGAATAGATAGGGCTACCTACCAACTAATGGTATGGGTAGCACTGTCTCTAACAGAGAAGGAAAAGAATAATTACGACCTTTAGTGGGTAAGGAACTTTTAATCGCTTGCTCACAACCTTTTTCACAAACAAAACATCTTTACACATCACAATTTTTCAAACAAAATATTTTCAACACTTTGTACGCATTCTTGAGGATTGATACAAGAATCATTACAAAGTTAGCTTTTCAAAATATTTTCAAACAAATCACACACACAAAGCAAATTTCAAAAAGTGAGCTAGTGATTAAGAGCCTGTAGATAACTACGGATGAAAAGGGTGCTAACACATTTCCTTTTCATAACTTACCCCCCAAACTCAAAATCTATCAAGGTCTTTCCTGTTCTTTTCAACCTTTCCTTATATTGGATAAAAGAAAAGTCGATGGTGACTCTAGCTATCTGCATATTTTGGATAAAAACCAAAAAAGTCAGTTCTCCCACTGTATTACAGAATTGGTGACTCTGTTGGGGAATAATTAAAAGAGGGGTTACCTTAATAGTTTATATCACTTTACTTGCTTAAAATGTGTGCTTTGTCTGCTTTAACTTTAAGAGCTTGCTTGGGTTTATTGCTTGTAAGATCCTACACCCGAATCTAGGGATGCCTTAGGTAAGTAGCAATGGATCATGAAAACTATACGGCGTAGATCGATATGGTTGAAGTGATGGCTACTATTAGTGCAACACTTTGGATTATACTAATGTTCCTTGAGTTAGTTGAGGATAACATTAGACTTCTGCATGGTGTCATTAGCACTAAGTTACTTTTAGAACCTTATTTGACCCATTTTGGCCATTAGAAGGTAGTGAGATGGCCGACTTTGGTGCAGTTCAAGATTGGTTAATACTCGATACTACGCTCATTGATATTAGACTCTCGGGATATTTTGGTGGCAAGCTAGTTGCCGTTCTAAAATAAAGTCTGTGGGAAAGATCGGTGATATGAGATTCCTAGAACCCGGTTACTATTTTTAAGACAGGTTAAGCCAACTTAACTTTAATGGGTAAGGGTACTTACCTATGGACTTCATGCAAGAATTTAAATCTAGGGTTCTTGTGTGAATTATTTGTGTTTGTTATCTATCTAACGCGAACATGACTATAATACGGTGGGAGAATTGACTTGGTGTTTTGCGCTTGATCTAAATTGTTGCGGATAACAAGAGTCGCCACCGACTTTTATTTTATCCAATAAAGGAAAGGGTGAAAAGATCAGGAAAAACCTTTTGGGAATTTTTCTTGAGTTCAGGGGGTAGGTTATGCAAATGGAAGGTATTAAAACCCTTTTCATCTGTAGTTACCTACGGGGTCTTAATTGCTAGCTCACTTTGAAATGCTTTGTGTTTGTGCAAGTTTGAAAATATTTTGAAAACGTCTTCGTTCTAAAAACTTCGCAATGATTCTCGTATCATTGAGAATGTATACAAATTGTTAGTTTTGAAAATATTTGTTTGAAAAGGAGTGTTTAGAAAGATGTTTTGAATATGCCAATGTAAGGCAATTTTGTAATGATTCTCGTATCGTTGAGAATGTACATAAAATGTTTGTTTTGGAATTTTTTTTTAAAGTGTGAGGTGTAAAGATTGTTTTAGTCTGTGAGCAAGAAATTACAAGTAATCTACTTACTCAAAAAGTTTTTATTATTTTCCTCCTCCTTTAGATAGTGCTACTTCACCATTGGTTGGTAGAGAGCCATATCATTGGATGTGAGGGACGGGCGTGGGTCATCGTACAGTCATAAAAGGCAACTTGTAAGATGCTTTAGCAATTTTCGTAAGGGACTAAGATCGTTTATCGAAAGCAACATTCAAGGGTCATCGAGGGACTACGATATTTTAATCGAGGGTCTTTGTTAAAACATCCCACATTCGAGGGACATGACAGTTTTATCCGAGGCAACAAGTGTGGGTTACCCTATAGGTGGATGTGTGTAAAGTATTTTGTTTTCAAGTATCTTATCTTAAATTAGGGTTGCCTAATGTTTGATTTTAGATCTTATCATGCAAACCCTAATTACTAACAATAATAAGGAAAGCGATAAATTGTGAAATTTAAATGTCCTACACTATTACAACGCTTTGAGAATGGGGTGCAAGTTTGTGGATAGGGGGAAGAAAGAAAATAAACCTAATTATCTATTATAAACCATGTACATGAATAATGATAGAATGCACAAAATGTAAAGAAGTAGAAGAAGGAAATTGTTTTTAGGGTTTTTTGATAGAGAAAAAGGTTTCAAGATTAAACTAATTAAACTAATTAATTTTAATTACAAGAAAAGTTAATTAATTTTTTAACAAAACCTAAAATCTAAGTTAATTGAAATTAAGAAGAAAATAAAAACCTAAGTCTAAATAATTTGTTTAGAAAATAATTTGAAGTTTAATGCCAATATCAATTTGTAAAAGAAATAATAAAATTTAATTTAATAAAATAAAATATTTACATTAAAATATTTTTAATTTAATTATATAAGAAAATATATTTTTGGTATTTTTGGTTAAATAAATGAATATATAAATAAAAATAATGAAAATATAAAGAATTGGGTTGGGTGTTAAATAGTAAAAGGGGCGTGAGAAATCATTTTTATCAAGCCCAATATGATTATTTGTTTGAAATTAGAAAAAACAATAAAAATTAAAATGACGTGAGCATGCGCATGGTATAACAAATATGGGGTGAGAAAAAAGAAATTCAGATCAGGCCCAAAACAGAAGGGTCTAAGCGCTTGTTGATCCAGTGTGGATGTTTTCTTGGAGTGTACCATAAGCTTGCATCATGGAGAATGGGATGAGACCTTATGATGATCCTATGGTGAAGGTATGAGGGTCCATGATGGACTCAAGGAAGCCTTGCATGCTGAATCTGCAAGAACAAATAATGTGAAAAACAAAAGGGTACTACTGGGGCTTGAACCCAAGTCCCTATACACTAATGCCTTACGCGCGCTTCCTATGCCACTGGGGTGGCTGTTTCATTCGGTCATAATACATCTTGCAATAAACTTAAAATAAACTTGTTTATGAATGTTTGAAATGGCTTCATCTACAACCTTGCGCGTGTAGAGCAACAACACCATTGCTATGAATTATGAACTTGCTCATTTCTCAATCATTTTCCAAAATGTAAACATAAAAGTTGCTCCAAATTTCATCATGAATTACACCATGTAAATAACTTAAACTATAAATCAAAGATTAGCATGAATTTTATTTGGTACCAAATAAAACCTAATTTTTTCAGAAAGTTCAACTTCAAAATTCGCATCACTCAGGCAACATAAATGAAAACTAAAGGCATGGTTAGCTTCAAGGCAATGATGTCTACATTTTTCATTCACAAAGTAACCATTAATGATGCTTGTATAGAGAGTTCAAAGTTGAGAAAACTTACCTCGAAATTGGAAATCGTGTTTGGAGTTTGAGCACTCCTGGAAGTGTTGTGATGATCTGGATAGCTTCACTGAACTCCTAGGAAGCTATTGCAATGCTTACTTTGAGCTGAGAGTGACTGAATCTTTCTGGAGAAGTCAAGTTACAGGTTTGAGTTTTTGGAAATGGAGGATGGTGCAAATGGTGTTACAGTGATGAAACATGGGCGGGGATGAGTTCTAAATGATGTATGGAAGCTTTGTGATGGATTTAGAGAGGAAACGTATGAGTGGATTGTGAGTTTGAAGTTTAAGGTCAGAAATGACAAGCAATGGAGGTTTTGATACAATTTCTGGTTTTAGGGAGTTTTAGGGTGTTTCAAGGCTTGTAATTCGTGTGTTAGCTTCTACTATGAAGAACATAGTTCCAATGCTTGTACTATGCCTTCTAAATTGGTTTAACACTTTAAACATGCTTCTTATGATCTTGTAGGTTAAGTGTGTGCATAAGAAAATAATTTAGAGGCTCGAGGAATTGACAATTATGATAAAGCTGGCTTTTCAAGAATGGCAATGGTGCCTTTCTTCCAAAAATTGAAAATTGCTTTGGACAATGGCTTAATCACATGGATCATACCTAAATCAATTGTGTAAACAATTAATTATGGAGTTATTTGAAAGTTATAAGCATGCAAAGCAAGATTTATGCAGCATGGCTTGAGATTTGATCAAGTGTTCTTCATGAAAATGCCTTGTAATTCAAGAATGAATGCTCAACTTCTTTTCTTCGAAACTCCTAGCTAAATCATGATCTCTTCAAGTTCTTGGACATTTTGGAAATCTTGAAACATTATCTACAACCTTCATGTTCACCACTTTGGCTAAATCAACTTGGAACTTAATGAAAAATTGCCAAGAAGTTGGGACAAAAAATCTGCCTAACTTGATTAAAATTTCAGTAAGTGTTTTTGATAAAAAGTCATGACTTCATGGGCCTATATCTCATAATCTAAGCATTTTTTGGACATCAACCCTAAGGGGAAAAGTTGTAAAATTCATCAATATCTATAATTTTCATGTTGAAAGTTTTCCTTGAATCATCTTGCATCTTGGTGAAAAAATGTCATGAAATAATAAAATTATCAAGGGTAAAAACACTTAGAATTTTTCTAAGTATTGAAAACTTTGACATTTTATTGGACTTTATTGACTTTCTTGATTCTTGATGATAAATTTTTATATTTTTGAATGTCTTGATGAATCTTGATCTTTGAAATTCAATGTTGACCAAAAAGTCAAAGTTTGATTTTTTGTGTATTAGTTGACTTTTCATCAGTTGATCAAATTTCAACTATCAATACATTGATCTTAAGAAATGATTTGAGCCATGAAATTAGGTCAAGATATTTTGCTTAAGTTCTTGAGATCATGCTTTAAGCAATTAGGTCATGTACTAGGTCAAAAGTTATTGACCAGTCATTCTCAATCAAAACCCTAATTTTGACAATTTTGCCCTTTTGATGATTTGAATGCTTTTCTTGAGGAATTGTGATCAACCCTTGATCAATTGATTAATATGACATTAAAATGTTGATGTTGTCCAAAAATCATGAATTTTGACTGCATGTTGACCACCTTTGGCTTTTTACCCAATACAACTGATTTTCAGTCATTTGAGTAATTGACTGAGCAAATTTGTGGTGCAAGACTTAAAACTTGGTATGAGAAATATTGGAGACCTATAATGAACCATGTAAGTCACTTGATGCATTATAAGTCCAATTTACCTTGAGAAAACCAAAACCCTAATTTGTGGAATCAGTGCTTAGGAGGTGAACTTGTCTGATCAACTCTTAAGAATCCTTTAGCATTTGAGATCTTTGATGAGAAGTATCTTGAGAAAAGAGAGGGAAAATTTTGGGGTACAACATCTGCCCCTGTTCAATCTTCTTAAACCTGTAGAGTTAGATTGACTTGTTTTCCATTCGTGACTTGAGGGTATAAGATGATTGAACATTTAAGTGCCCAGAAATTTGCACTCACTTGTGCACAAAGTGAAAAATGTTTGTTGATTATATTGGGAAAAGGCTTAGAGATGCCATTTTGAGAGGCAATGAAAAGTTTGTTGGATATGGGCTTATAGATGTCATCCAAAGTAACTGTTGATAGAGAAATTAGACTAAGTTTATGCTTGATTTTAATTGGGAGAAGTATCAGAATAAATATTTGGTCATTTTAATCTGAGCCAAAATATGTCTATTGGGAGAAGTATCCGAATAAATCTTTTGTCGATTTAATCTGAGTCTGAAAAGGTCTATTGAGAGATGTATCAGAATAACTCTTTGGTTGCTTTAATATGAGCCAATATAGGTCTTTAAATCTTTAACTGGGAGAAGTATCATAATAAATATTTAGCCGATTTAATCTGAGCCAGAAAATGTCTACTGAGAGACGTATCCGAATAAATCTTTGGTCGATTTAATCTGAGCCAGAAAAGGTCTGCTGAGAGATGTATCCGAATAAATCTTTGGCCAATTTAATCTGAGCCAGTAGAGGTCTTTAAATATTTAACTAGGAGAAGTATCAAAATAAATCTTTGGTTGATTTAATCTGAGCCAAAAAAGGTCTACGAAGAGAAGTATCAAAATAAATATTTGGTCGATTTAATCTAAGCCAGTAGATGTCTTTAAATATTTAACTAGGAGAAGTATCAGAATAAATCTTTGGTCGTTTTAATCTGAGCCAGAAAAGGTCTACTGAGAGAAGTATCAGAATAAATCTTTGGTCGATCTAATTTGAGCCAGCAGATGTCTTTAAATATTTAATTGGGAGAAGTATCAGAATAAATCTTTGGTCGATTTAATCTGAGCCAGAAAAAGTCTACTTTAGGAAGTATCATAATAAATCTTTGGTCAATTTAATCTGAGCCAGCAGAGGTCTTTAAATCTTTAACTGGGAGAAGTATCAGAGTAAATCTTTGGTCGATTTAATTTAAGCCAGAAAAGGTCTATTGAGAGACGTATCAGAATAAATCTTTGATCGATTTAATCTAATCCAAAAAAGGTCTACTGAGAGAAGTATTAGAATAAATCTTTGGTCGATTTAATCTGAGCCAGCAGAGGTCTTTAAATATTTAACTCGGAGAAGTATCAGAATAAATCTTTGGTCGATTTAATTTGAGCCAGAAAAGGTCTACTGAGAGAAGTATCAGAATAAATCTTTGGTCGATTTAATATGAGCCGGCAGGGGTCTTTAAATCTTTAACTGGGAGAAGTATCAGAATAAATCTTTGGTAGATTTAATCTGAGCCAGAAAAGGTATACTGAGAGAAGTATCAAAATAAATCTTTGGTCGATTTAATCTGAGCCAGCAGGGGTCTTTAAATATTTAACTGGGAGAAGTATCAGAATAAATCTTTGGTCGATTTAATATGAGCGAGAAAATGTCTACTGAGAGAAGTTTCAGAATAAATCTTTGGTTGATATAATCTAATACAAAAAAGGTCTACTAAGAGAAGTATCAGAATAAATCTTTGGTCGATTTAATCTGAGGAAATATGGGTCTTTAAATCTTTAACTCGGAGAAGTATCAGAATAAATCTTCGATCGATTTAACCTGAGCCAGTAGGGGTCTTTAAATCTTTAACTGGGAGAAGTATCAGAATAAATCTTTGGTCGATTTAATCTGAGCCAGAAAAGGTCTACTGAAAGAAGTTTCAGAATAAATCTTTGGTCGATTTAATTTGAGCCAGCAGATGCTTGAAGGGAGTATCCATCATGTAGATATTTGCCCTGTCTTATTTCAGAAAATGACATACAATCTATTTTTAGGATTTGTTGATTATATTAGTTTTTTGATTGATTCTTCCTGAAAAGGTAAAGAGTTAGTTGTATGCAATGTCATGATGTATGAAATGCATTGCGTGATGATATTCTCAAAATAAATGAGATTGTGCTACATGTGTTTTGTATGCATATGTTATGACGTATGAATGTGAAATGTTGTGAAGTGTATTTGTAAACCCGTGTTGTATTTTTGTCTATGAAATTAAATCCTTGACTATTGCTGGGGATGAAGAGTATGTGTATCTTCAATCTTGTCTAGAATACTTTCATTGGGGATTCTCGCTTACTTGTTTGAGGAAACTCTACAAGGGATGTATTGATTTCTGTTTGGGGAGTAGAGTTTAGGAACCTTGGTCGTCTTTTGCTCTACTGAGGAGTTTAATTATTATATATCCTGACTGGGGATAAAAGAGATGGATAACCTTCTGATTTGTCTGGGGAGGATAATTCTTATATACCCTGATTGGGGATAAAAAAGATGGATATATAACCTTCCAATTCGTCTGGGGAGGATAATTCTCATATACCCTGACTGGGGATAAAAGAGATGGATAACCTTCCAATTTGTTTGGGGAAGATAAGTCTTATATACCCTAACTGGGGATAAAAGGGATGGATAACCTTCTAATTCGTCTGGGGAAGATAATTCTTATATACTCTGACTGGGGATAAAAGAGATGGATAACCTTCTGACTCGTCTGGGGAAGATAATTATTATATACCCTGACTGTGGATAAAAGAGATGGATAACCTTCTGATTCGTTTGGGGAAGATAAATCTTATATACCCTGGCTGGGGATAAAAGAGATGGATAACCTTTTGATTCGTTCGGGGAAGTTAATTCTTACATACCCTGACTAGGGATAAAAGAGATGGATAACCTTCTGAATCGTCTGGGGAAGATAATTCTTATATACCCTGACTGGGGATAAAAGAAATGGATGACCTCCTGACTCATCTAGGGAGGATAAAGTTTGCCTGATATCTGGTCCGGTTCTAGGTTTCGTAGCAACTCTCTGGGAATAGTGGCAATTTCACCGGGGAGAAGAATTTTACCGGTGATTCATAGAAATCCAGGGAGACTGTAGTCTGTTTTGGAATAAACCATGTTGACAGAGAAATACTCTACTGAGGAAATAAATTCTCCTGGGGAAATTGAATTTTGCTAAGAGAGGAAATCTGTAGGAGTTTTACAGTTTTCAAACTCAGTTGGGGAAGAGAATTTCCATGACTGTACTGATTGGAATTCCATAGGTGGGCGATATTACAGGGGAGAAGATCATGCTCCTTTATCCGCTAGGGGGATCTGCTGGTGAGTATGACTATGTTATAAGCTAGGAGATGGCCCACTTTCTGTTTGAAGGCATTTTAAACTTGTCGGGGGAATGTATCTTTGTTGAAGATGAGCTGGTGAAAATGACTCTGGGGATAATCCCGTGGAGATTGCTCGGTGGGGATGACTTGAACAATATCCTATCCCCTAGAGTCCTCAGTAAATGCTGATCAGGGTGATAAGTCTTTTACTGATAGGCAAGTGATGTGATAACGGGACATAGCCTCGCGCTTTAATCCCTAACTTTTTCCTGGGCCGTCTTTTCAAATTTTCAGTCCACCGGGATACCCTTTTTTACCCAAGTCGTCTTTTCAGGTATTTGACTTACTGGGTGTACCATCTTTATGTATATATATCCCTAATTTTTTTTCCGAACCCTCTTGGTTCGCTGGGATGCCCTTATTTTTGCCTAGGCATGTCAACCTAGCGGGTCTCTTTTAAGCGTAGTATCTTTCGACTGTGTTCGCATTCATAGGGTGTGGAGAGTTGTCGCTGTCTATGGTAGTAAGTGTTGTAGCACTTCCAGAAAATGTTTGCTTGATCGCGTGTTACCTTTCATATGTGGGCGCTCGTTTGCCCCTGGGGTTAGTCTGGTGCACCTGATGTTTGAAGTTTTTTGATCAGGTTTCTTGATAGTCTTGACCTTCCTCAATATTTTTCTAAGAATTGTCATGGAAGGACCCGAAGACATGATACTGACACCATCTGATACTACTAGCACAGATAAGCAATTTGGTGATACCGAAGATTCAAATTTCAAAGTGGTTTTTGCTGGAACCCCTGATCAATGTAACATGCCCCCAGTGATTCAGATGGAGATCTGCCCCTGGCTATTCAGCACTTTTGAGAGATTCTTTGAATCTCGACTTGACTACCATAGATGAGTTTGACAATAACATGGCATGCCCCTAGATTATGGTAGGTTTTTCATTGGAAGTGTCTTTCCATTTTAAGTGATTATATTCATTGAGGATTTATGTTCATTGGATATTCGTCGTGTGAATTTCTCTGTTGTCAAACACTTAGTCATATGCAAACAGTAGTATTAAAATGCAAAGCTTATGTATGTCTTGAAAAGAAGAAAAAATGCATTTTTTAGTAAAACAAAATTTGCAAGAATGTGATATCAACTCAGTATTTATAGCAAGCCTTACAAGAGTCAGGATACCTTTTTGTAACTGTATGCTTTCGGACTAACCTATGCTTCAGTTAGGACTTTTAAGGGTTGTAACATGGCCTGGTTCACGGTTTAAGAAACAAAGGATAAGGCTCAAAGTTTATTTGTACCCAACCCATTCTTCATGATGTTCTTCAACCCTATACTCATTTAATTGTGTGTTTGGATTCCAATTGAGTCTGGAATAATGTTTTGGGTGATGGTTCGGGTACTGGAAGTTTATTTGAGAAGGCAATCATTTTTGTAACATTTTTCTGTTGTCGAGGATTTATAGCAGCCTCTTTTTGATTTTATTATCCTAACCTTTTTCCCAAACCCTTTTGGTTCGCCGGGATGCCCTTATTAAGTCTCCTTCATATGTTTTAACTTAGCGGCTCTTCTTTTTTTGAAAGATAATGACTGCCTGTTTTACAAGGAACCATCTCCGTTTTTTGATTTGGAAGGACGTCTCCGAGGCTATTTGTTATGTACGAAGTGAAAGCTTGCGACTGAATACGCATTTGAATTAACTGAGAAAACTACCCTGCCCCAGGTTATGATTAAAGGTTTTAATTTACACGGAAAAGAAAACTCCTACTTCTTAGGCTCAAAGGGGTTGACTAGGGATTATCTTCCTTATAACTCCACTATTTAGGATTTTAAACAACTCTTGTACATCGTTAGCAAGGTCTGTTCAAAAGCATACTGTAGAGATTACGGTATTTTTTCATCATCCTCCCTCTAAAGGCTTATAACTTTTAATTGAGAGTTGAAGATCAAAAAAGGAAGTAAAATCATAGTTTAAGTATAGTGAAAACAAATGGACTAATTCAAGACAAACATATTCAATGCATTAATGAGGATGGCCAAAAGTCTGACATAAAGATAAATGTTTGAATCAACTAGAGAAATTACAAACGAAAATTCGAATAAAAAGCTTCTCCGCCTGAACTTGTTACTTTAGATGGTATGCCTTGCAGCCTCGGCATTTGGGGGATAACAGAAGAACTTGATCTGACCATCTTGCATGAACTTGACTATTCCTTCGTCAATCAAATCCTGAATCTTATTTTTCAACGCCCAACAGCTGTTAGTGTCATGCCCCGGACTGTTGAAGTGGTTTGCGGACCTTACATTAAGATTGTGACGGGAAGAAGAAGTATTGGGCTTTTGAGGAGGATCCTTCAATGTCACCAGCTTGGCCTTCAACATGTGTTGCAATGCTTGAGCCAATGACATGTTGATTTCAGTAAATCGCCTTTTGGGTGTATTCTTCTTACACTGATTCCCCTATTGTTGTTGGCGAGGACGTTGTTGGACTTGCGATGTAGTAGCAATCCGAAAAGACCTACTTTCAACCAATCCAACTTCCTGTCTCATTGGAGGTTGATTAATGATTTGATCCCCAATTCTAGTTGTTCGTCCCATACAATTGTATTTGTCTTGATGAAGTTTGCTGATGAGAGTTCTCAACTCTTCTTGTCCCCGAGCTAAGTTTTGGATAAGAGCCATATGCCCCATCATCTAGATTCTCATTGTTGCCATCTCAGCTTGCAATTGTTCCAACTGGTCATCCTTGTTGTCTTTAGGATTATTCTTGGTCATGCTCTCAGTGAGGAGTGCTTTCAATTCTTCTTTCCCCTTGGATAGGTTTAGGAACATTTCTTCGAACTGAGCATCTTGAACTCAGAGATTTCTGACGGTTTGTTCGAGAGCCATCTTTACTGAAATAAATAATAAGCATATGAGAAAACCTGTATGGGGAAAACCTGTTATTATATGATGCATGGTATGTAAATGAAATTTTTTCAAGGATCTCACATGGTAAATAGAAGAAAATGTTAGAAGTCGAATCTGGCTGCAGTTTTGATTGAAGAACTTTGTATCGTTGAATGTCCTTCTACGAGAATCAAGCTCACCATATCGAGTGGATCATAGCCTTTAAATCAAGATAATGTGCTTTGGTCTTTGACATCATTGGTTAGAGGAAAATAAATCCCCTTTCCCCTTGCTAGGCGTCTGGCTCGTGATGCTTTGACGGAATTCGGTTAGAGGAAAATAAATCCTCCTGCCCCTTGCTAGGCGTCTGGTTCATGATAACCTGCATCATTGTCCCTTGAGATCCTTGAGCTAGTCAGTGAGAATGACATGGTATGATGTTATGATGTGTATTCTATGTACCAAGTAAAAGTGTAAGATGGTGAAGACAAGTAAGTTTTGCAAGAAGTCTTGGTTATTGGATAATGACTACAAACAAATCCTGCAAGTAATTCACATCGTTAGATAATGAATACAAACAAACTCTACAAGGAGTTCAAGTTGTTAGATAATGCAAACAAGTCACACAAGTAGCCTTAAATTCAGGCTTGCATAGAGTTTGTAGGTAAGTACCCTCTTGAAGTTTTAGTTGGTTCAACCTGTCCTAAAAGAAGTAACTGGGTTCTAAGGAATCTCAATATCATTAATCTTTCTTCATCGGGTATTGTTTCATCACAAGCAATCTATTTTTGCGACTGAAATATCCCGAAAGTCTGATCTCAATGAGTGTAGTATCGAGTATCAACCAACTTCAATCTGCACGAAAGCCAGCTATCGCACTACTTTCTAATGGCCAAGTTGTTCAACTAAGGTTCTACAGTCAGTTAGTACTTTATGAAACCACTCAGCAGCCCTGTATTCTCCTTGATTTAACTCAAGGGACACCGGTACCCACAAATGTGTTGCACTAACGTAGCTATCACTTCAACCATATCGGTCTATGCTGTACAGTTTCCACGATCTATTGCTACTTACCTAAAATGCCCCAAATTCGGGTATAGGATCTTTTCAAGAAATAAACCCAAGCATATACCCAAAATGTAAAGCATATAAATCCAGCAAGTAAAGAAAATAAAGGTGATCTAGCTCTTAAGGTAACCCCACTTTAAATATGTCCCCAGCAGAGTCGCCAGTTCTGTAATATGGTGGGAGAACTGACTTGGTGTTTTGCGTTTGATCGCAAGTATTGTGGATAGCAAGAGTCGCCACCGACTTTTCTTTTATCCAATAAAGAAAAGGGTGAAAAGAACATGAAATACCTTTTGAGAATTTTTCTTGAGTTCGGGGGGACTTAGCCTTGCGGCCGTCTGATATTGATTGAATGGATGTGATCCGAGGGTGCATGGTAATGTTAAGGGCGCGGGTATACCAGATCGTACCGTAATATAAACTTGTTTTTATTAAAATTCATTTCATTTTCTCCCTTTCTTTCTCATTTTCAATCAGCCTCTCCTTCATTCTCTCTACCAACATCAAACCCTAAAACCTACATGACGGCGCTCGATTCAAATCGCTAAATCCTCCTCTTTACCATAACTCAAACCTAAGATAATCCCAATAATTTGCCAACAGAAAAATCACAAAAGAGAGATAAGTTTTCGTTCACCTCCAGTCGTGATTCCTCTGATGTACTGTGTTCTTTCTGATTTTGATCTGCTTCTCTCTCTTTCTGATTTGCAAGTAATGGCGGTGGTGATGACGGAGGCTTTAGCGGTGCTTTGAAGGGTCAGCGACGGCACGATTGAAGGTTTAAGATATTGAAACCCTAAATCGTCTTCTCTTCTCTTTAACAACAGGGATCGGTATCTTGTTAATTTCTTCTTTTTTTCTGCTTTTTTCCAACTTTCTCCCTCTCTTCTTTATTCTTAGCTTTAGGTATTTATAGGGTTTTTGTTTTTCCAGATTTAGGAATGTCGTTATAAGTTTTTGATTAGGACTCGGATTAGGGATTGGAATTGTTGTAATTGATTTGCTTCTATAATATATTGATTTGATTCGATTTAGTTATAAGGTTTTTGAGATTTGATTGTAATAAAAACTTTAAGATTTGATTCAGCTTGTTCTTAGATTTGTACAATATGCACTTTTTCCTCTTATATCTATACAGTAACTGTTTTTAGTATTGCATTATTTTTTCCAATCAATCTGCACAGTATGTGTTTTTGATTTGGGCCTTAGACTGTACATTTTTTCTCTGCCCAACACTCGTTTTTTTATTTATTTTGGGCCTTTAACTGCCCAATAGAAGTTCTTCTTTTTGTAATAAACTCTTTTTTTCTGATACAGATTTGGGCCTATTCCCTAGGCTTTGAAATGGATTCTCTTTTTTGATCAAATAGTTTTTTACAAAATACAATATTATAAAATAATGATTTTTTCTATAACAATAATATTTATTAAAAATAATTGTAATAAATAAAAGTAATTGTTTAATACTAATGGTAATATTTAATATTAATAGCAATGTTTAATAATAAAATAAAACAGTTTTTTTCCCAATAAAATAAACCAAAACCGAACAGGCCCATATTGCATCAATTGTTTGGGCTTTCAAGAATGGTTTGCTATGGGCCAATCTAAAAAGAAGTGTACACCCCTCATCACTATTAAATAACCGAAAATAAAATGGGTCAGATGAACAGCTTAATGCCCTTTTATTCGTACTCTACAATTGAAAACGTACCCATCCTTCGAGAAAGACTTCTATTATAAGAGTCTAATGGGCCGTTGGCCAACATGCCCCCATAAATGGGCCAACAAAATAAGTGGACCTTTCTGATTTAGAAATCCCACTCTCGTAAATTAGGATACATCCCTTTCACAAATATTGTATACCCTTTATTGATTTGGATTCTTATTCTAAAGCTAATGGGCCATCAGATATTGATGGTCCATTTTTAAGTTGAAACACCCCTTCTTCCATCTTTTACTTTTAAAATCACACAACGCGATAAACCTAAATATAATCATAATGGCATGACAAATTCGGGGTACGACAACTAATTACACTCAACCTACAATACTCCTCATAATCATCTAGCATCTCTCACTCCCTAAGTTATTTCAAACCCAAAGTAGAGAGAACTACTATATCATCTCAGTGATGATTTCTCAACCAACCTCAACAACACATCATACATCCATATTACTCGTATTGACGATCTCTCAACCGACACAACCAACACGGAAGCATTAACCTTCGACACCCATAAAGATTATTAGCTCTAAATATATCTCTAGAATCCAAAAACTAACAGATAATCATCCTAGATAAGGATTTGAGCAGTATATATCTATAACAACCCAAACCCTGAGCACAAAGCAAAAATATAAGATAACAATCGACGCAGATTTGTAAATCAAATTAAAAATAATGCCATGGGCAACAAATATATATATGAAATCAAAGTAAAATCATATATAAAACTCAATCAAAGAGAAATACACAAAGTTTTCTTTTTCAAAGTTTTTTTCAATTTTTCTTTCTTTTTCTTTTCACTTTTTTTTCTTTTTGTTTTTTTTCTCAACCTCATAGTAATACACACAAGCACATAAAATATGCAGTGAAACATTAAGAAAAAAAGGAAAAGGCTGGGACCTGGGGTCGAACCCAGGTCCTCCCACTCAACATACGCGCATTTAACCAACTGGGCCGCAATGCTTAGTTGTTAATGTAATAATAACAAATGATAATATATAAAAAATAATTGGATTGACGAATTTAAAAAAAAAGCGCGCCAGCATTTGAATGGACCAACAATGATTAGCCACGTATCTTCTTCTTCCCCTGTCCGTCGTTTTAGGTGTGTAAATTTTACCTACGGACAAACTCCATGGCTATAACCCTATGTAAAATCAAGCTTCTCAAATGAACTTTTGTTTTGATAAAGACAAACCATGATTGACAAAGAAGGCAAAGATTTATGATCAAGCTCAAAGCATCTAAGGACAAAATCTTCAATTCAAAGCTCTCAACAACTTTCAAGGTATAATGATATTACCTAATTTGTTCTTAAAATATAGATGCTTAATGATGAATAAGAAATGTTTCATAAATCATTACTCAAGTTTTTCAAAGTTAAAATTCATTTTTCACTTGAGTGCAATCAATTTTCATATTAGTGCAATCGATTGCATGCTTCAATTTTTCAGATCTTTTGCTTCTGTTTCTCTGTGCAATCGATTTACATTGCTTGTGCAATCGATTGCATACTTAAAATTTTCAAAATGTTTGCTTCTGTTTCTCAGTGCAATTCATTTACATTGTTTGTGCAATCGACTGCACTCACTTACTTTTTGCTACTGACTTCACATGCAATCGATTTACATTGCTTGTGCAATCAATTGCACACTTAAAACTTTTGAAAATATAGTTGTTGAAACCCTATGCGATTGATTTACACAAAGGGTGCAATCGATTACATGCTGCACGATTTTGAAAAACAGCAGCTTTTCACATGCCTGTTCATAATACCTTTTCATTGAAACCTTTCACTCAATCTTGGCATTTATTCATGATTCATTTTCAGAACTTCATGATGGTTCAAAAGGGTGTTATGAACATATAAATATTCATTTTCAAAATCATTTTCAACACCTCTTCCAAATATACTTTCTGCATTTTCAAAATACAAACTCAAGCATTTCTTCACTTTCATGCATAAGTTTTCTGCACATTTTCATACATTGTTAAACAGAAAACTTTGAGCAATTATATCTTGATTCATTATACAATATTGTTATTGGAAGAGAAGATCATTCATTGTTAAATCACTCTAAGTGATCAATACTACTCAACTCACTCAAACTCAAATATTGATAGTTACTTACTTATTTTTCCAGGATTGTTGGAAATAAGTTTAAGTGTTTTTGAAATCTTGTTTTTCCAGGATTGTTGGATACAAGTGTACTCACTTTAATAGGATTATTCTCATAGTTGACTTAGTGAAAATCCAAGAGGATTGTTCTTGGTCCAAGAGGATTGTTCTTGGCTTTTTGGTAGTTCTTGTTTAAGTTTGCCATAATAAGGAAATATCTTTCATGTTGAAAGGGGACTGGAGTACTCTCGGACTGTGAGGGGAACCAGGATATATCGCCCGTGTCTCTTTATTTTTCTGCACTTTACGCCTTCCTAAACTCACCATTAACCAGAAAAATTATATCCATCATCACTAAAACCAAAATTTTTTAAAGTACCTAATTCACCCCCCCCCCCCCCCTCTTAGGCGCACTTCGTACTTACAATTGGCATCAAAGCAGGTTATAGGTAACTTGTTCCTAAAAGATCCAGAATGGATTCTGCAAATCAAAATCCTGTTTTCAAAGATGGTTGTAGTAACAACAAGCCTCCTCTATTTTGTGGTGAATATTTTGACTTCTGGAAAATACGCTTGAAGGCACATCTAGAAGCACAAGGAAAAGAAATATGGGATACCTTGGTACAAACTCATGAAGGAACGGTTGAAGTAAAAAGAACAAGACTAAATACCCTAAGTCAAGAATATGAATTATTTCGAATGCAGCCTGGAGAAACCATTCTTGACTTACAAAAGATATTTGTGCACTTGACAAATCATCTAAGTGCTCTTGGTAAAACTTTGACAAATGATGAACTAAATCTGAAAGTACTTAGGTCCTTAACTAGGGAATGGAAACCAAAGGTAACGTCAATTTCAGAAAAGAAAAGTCTCTCCTCCATGACGTCCGTAACATTGTTTGGAAAACTTCAAGAATATGAAACGGGACTCGGAAGACTTGAAAAGCATGAAAATCAAGCGAAGTAATCCAAGAATATTGCTTTGAAGATAGATTCCAAGGAAGTTGAAAAGGAAGAAATTCCGGAAGAAGATGAAAATTTCATGCTTCTTATTAAAAGGCTTGGTAAGTTCTTTAGTAGAAATGACAAACCCTTTTCTCATTCAAAAGGAAAGAAACAATTTAAGAAAAAGGAAGCTTCTACATCAACACAAGAAATCACATGCTATGAATGTGGTAAGTAAGGTCATATCAAGCCGGATTGTCCAAAACTCTCCAAGAAAGGTGGCTTCAAAAGCAAAAAGGTATTCAAGAACAAAAAGGCTTATGTTGCATGGGAGGACAATGAAATAAGTTCCTCATTTGATTCCGATAGTGATGAAAGGGCAAATCTAGCGTTGATGGCCTCACACCACTCCGATGATGAAGACAATGAGGTTAGTAATGAATTTTCTCTTTTTGATAGTTATGCATAAGGTGCTATAGATGAACTATTGAATGAATGCAAAATTCTGTATAAAACTATTTCATCACAAAAGAAACAAATTTCATCCTTAGAAGAAAATTGTGATTCTACGGAAAAAGATTTCAAAGAAGAAAAACAAAAATCAAGTGATGAACAAAAACAGAATTTTGTATGCAAAAATTGTGAATCTCTCTCTTTCCAAATTATCCAATTAAAAAGAGTCATTGAAAGATATGAAAAAGTCCAAATTGGATTGGAAGATGTTCTTAGCCAATAAAGATACTCCAATGATAAAAGTGGACTTGGATATTCAAAGTTTTCAAAACCAAGTTCTAACAAAACTATCTTTGTTAAGACTAGTGATCAATTATCCAAAGAGAAAGTGAGCAAACCTAAAATAGTTCGTCACTATCCTAAAAAGAAAATATTTCCTAAGAAGAAATCTTATCCTTCTAGATATAGAAGTAACTTTGAACCTACTTGTTTTTATTGTGGCATTAAAGGCCATACACCTAATGCTTGCTATGTTAGAAACTTTAGTGTGGCAAGTGGGCATTATGTGTGGGTAAAGAAAGGAGCTAATTATGAAGGACCCAAAGCAACTTGGGTACCTAACAAAGTCTAATTTGTTTTGCAGGTATGCTTGAAAACCACATGCAATCTTTGGTATCTTGATAGTGGTTGTTCAAAGCATATGACAGGAGACATAAGCCAATTTTCAAATCTAGTGATAAAAGCCAGGGGTTTTGTCACTTATGGAGACAATAATAAGGGAAGAATCCTTGGAAAAGGAAAAGTTGGTGCTCCACCTTTCACATCCATTGAAGATGTTCTTTATGTTGAAGGACTAAAGCACAATCTTCTTAGTATTAGCCAACTTTGTGACAAAGGCTTCAAGATCAAGTTCACCAAGGATGAATGCTTGATAGAAGACAAAGTCACTCATGAGGATATACTTAAGGGTAAAAGAATCAATAATATATTCATGATTTCCCTTGATGATCCATCTTTGAAGGTTAAATGTCTCATGGCGAACAACGATGATTCATGGTTGTGGCACAAAAGAATTGCTCATATTCACATGGAACACTTGAATAGATTAATCAAGCATGATCTTGTCATTGGTTTTCCTAAGAGAAATTTCATCAAAGATAGACTCTGCGATACTTGTCAAAAGGGGAAACAAACAAAATCAACTTTCAAATCTAAGAATGTGGTGTTCACTACAAGGCCACTATAATTGTTACATGTGTGCTTATTTGGTCCATCAAGAACAAGGAGTTTCGGAGGTAATGTATATGCTTTGGTTATTGTTGACGATTTCTCTAGATATACTTGGACATTCTTTTTAGTTCAGAAAAGTGATGCATTCAAGGCGTTCAATAAGTATGCTAAACAAATTCAGAATGAGAAGTCTCTAACAATTGCCTCCATAAGAAGTGACCATGGTGGAGAATTTCAAAATGCTCTATTTGAAGAATTTTATGGAGAACATGGAATATCTCACAACTTCTCGGCACCAAGGAATCCCCAACAAAATGGAGTGGTAGAAAGAAAGAATAGGTCTCTTGTGGAACTTGCTAGAACAATGCTTAGCGATTCAAACCTTCCAAAATACTTTTGGGCGGATGCAGTGAGCACGACATGTTTTGTTAGCAATAGAGTTAACATAAGACCAATCTTGAAGAAAACTCCATATGAACTTTTCAAAGGGAGGAAACCAAACATTGCTTTCTTTCACATCTTCGGATGCAAATGCTTTGTCTTAAACAACGACAAAGATAACCTTGGTAAGTTTGATGAAAAATTCGATGAAGATATTTTTCTTGGCTACTCTCTTTTTAGTAAGGCATATAGAACCTACAACAAAAGATCTTTGACAATTGAAGAATCAATGCATATTTCTTTTGATGAAACTAACCCCTCCAAGGAGGATAATATTATTTATGATAATGATGATGATGAAATACTAGAAGGTTCTCAAGAAAATTCTTCCAAAGATCAACCAATTCAACACAAAGAATCACCTCAACAAGAATCAAATCTCAATGATCTACCAAAAGAATGGAGAACTCATAGAGATCATCCTATCGATAAAGTAATTGGTGATATAAGTCAAGGTGTGTCAACAAGATTAAATCTCAAGGATGCTTGCCTAAACATGGCATTTGTCTCTCAAATTGAACCTTCCAAAGTTGGTGAAGCCTTAGGCGATGACCAATGGGTTATCGTAATGCAAGAAGAATTGAATCAATTTGAAAGGAATCAAGTTTGGGAACTTGTCCCTAGGACAAGCAACAAACACATTACTGGAACAAGATGGGTGTTCAAAAACAAACTTGACGAGAATGGAATAATTATTCATAACAAAGCAAGGTTGGTAGCACAAGGCTACAATAAAGAAGAAGGAATAGATTTTGAAGAAACTTTCGCTCCGGCTGCAAGGTTAGAAGTTATTCGTCTCTTACTTGCCCATGCTTGTTCATTAAATTTTCAGCTTTTCCAAATGGATGTCAAAAGCGCATTCTTGAATGGATATATCATTGAAGAAGTCTACGTTAAGAAACCCCAGGGGTTCAAAGATTTCAAGAATCCATCGCATGTATTTAAATTGAGAAAAGCTCTCTGAAATTCTGGCTGCAGATACTCAATGTCACGCTCAATGTTATGACACCGTATCTGACTTTCTATAAGACAGTAAATACAAAAACAGTAAAGAACACAGTCAATTGTTTACCCAGTTCAGTGTGCAACAACACCTACTCTGGGGGCTACCAAGCCAGGGAGGAAATCCACTATAAGAGATGTTAATTCAGGAATAAACCAACCAGTTTATCTCCTTCACTTAAGACCTACCCAATGCAATTTCAATCTAAGCACAACTTAAACCTGAGTTCCTACTCACTCCCCCTCAATCACAGCAGTGATACATAAAACAATTTGACTAATGAATTGATGAAGACACTCTTCAAAAACATACACTTGATTAAGCTTCACAGCTTTTTAATCAAGCAACACAACCACTCTTGCTTCACAGCTTTGAGTGATACACACACCTAACTTGACTCTGCTTCACAGCTTTAGTCAAGAAACATACAAACACTCTTGCTTCAATGCTTTGAGTGCTACACAACCCTTACAATTAAAAACCTATTCCAAGTCACTTATCACAATGATAATTGCTTGAATTACAATAGTTAAAACTATACAGCTTACAAATGATCTTCTGTCCAAAAAGGGGATTGCTTTCAAAACAGGAGCTCTGTTGAATATATAGCAGCTGCATCTTCAGTTAGGGTTTCCACAAAAAGCTAGGGTTAATTCCGTTTGACCTTAAGACTAGGTCACAGGACTTTAACAACCAAGTTGGGGTTGAGCTAGGTTAACCCAAAGAAAACGCAGGATTCTGTTCTGGAAAGACTGAGTCATTTTCCTGAAAAAACTCAAAATTAACCAAACTGCAAACATGTTAGTTCAGAACAGGATGTCTTAACATTTGTTATGACATCTGAATTCCTGTTTACTGATTTTGGTAAATGTGATCATTTTGCAAAATGCTTAGATACACACTCATAAACATCAGTACCTGTATGACAATATTTTTCTGCAAAGGTACCTAATGAATCAGTACAAACTAAACTAGAATGTTATGACATCAGTCATGACATTCACACATACACTTGGGATTTACCAAAAATGCAAGCCAATAACTAAACAACTACAAACTCCCCCTTTGGCAGATTTTTGGCTAAAGATTCTAAGCAATCAGAGATAGATAGCAGCAGAAAGAAATGACTGCAGAAAAATAGAATGTATAATTAAGTACCAAAATATATCTCCCCCTCTTTAGCCACAAATGGGCCAAAGATACATGTTCATAAAAATTATACAGTCATCCAGAAAAAAGTAATAAGAGCAGCAGCTAAAAACTGAACACACTTCCAAACTCCACCAGGGACCAGCATCAACTCCACCAAACAGCAACCAACCTTTAAGCACTATCATCAGACTCAGAGGAGCTAGTTTCTTCAGTATTGAGATGACCTTCAGCTTCTACACCCTCTTCCCTTCTGTTTCCTTCAGCTTCCTCCTTTTCTAACCTGGCAATTAGGATTTCTAGGGTCTTTTTCCTAGCTTCCAGTTCTTTGCAGGTCTCTTTTAATACAGCTATGACATCAGATGTCTTGGATTGGGTCTTCACAGACAATGTCTCAGCTGATGTTATGACAATATCAGGAGCATGAGATCCCTGAAACAGTTTGTAGTGCAACCCAAGGGCAGGAGCTCTTTTGCAAGCAGTATCTCTTGCCACCAAGATATCAGGGTATTGTGCAAGGATAATTCCACAAAGGAGGGAGGGAAAGGCAATTGGTCCTTTGACAACATAACTACCAGCATGTTTTAAAGTTTGTTCAAAAATATACCTGCCATAGTCAAAAGCAGTCTTGGTTCCCACAGCATAAATAAATCTCCCCAATCCTGTGGAGATAGTTGATTTATGATTTGTAGGCACCCAGTTGGCTGCACCAATCTTGTGCAGGATGGCAAATGTCATGCTAAGTTTACTGGCATTCAACTTGCCTTTCAAGGGCCAGCACTTCACTTGCCTTGCTGTGATGGTTTGACAAACTTCATTGTCAGTGACTTCCAGATCAGGACAATCCTCATTTGTTCTTCCAAGAAATTTGTTAATTTCTGATGGAGAGAAATTAACCCTTCTTCCTCTAACAAAAACACTTTCAAAGTCAGCTGACCTTCCATCAGCACAATCATTAGACAAGTTAACTATGAACTCCTTGACCAGATTTTCATAACACTTGTTAAATTTTATCATTGTCTTCATCAGTCCAGCATTCTTGATCAGGTCCATGATGTCTTTGCACTCCATGGCATCATTGTTGAGTTATCTTTCTAAAGCTATTCTCTTTAAGCAAACATACTTCCATCTGTTTGCATTGTCAGGATGATGAAAAGAGATGTTGTTTGTTGGGACTTCAGGAACTCTAGCAATTTTGCTTGAGGGGAGCTTCCTTCTGATAGGAATTTCTTCAGCATCAATCTCAAACTCTGATTCCTCATCAGAATCAGAAGATTCAGGTTCTTTTCTCTTCTTTGAAATTGGTTGTCTAGCAGTATGCACCTGGGCTTTCACCTTCCCTTTGGGCTGAATAGTTTTCACAGATTCTACCCCAGCCATGCCTTCAGCCTTGGATTTCTTAACAGCAGGTTTATCTTTGGACACACATTTTGCATCATTCTGATTACCCTTTCTTTTCATCAATCTCCTAGCTATGCTAGGGTTTACATTGGCAATCAGATCATTATCTGAGTAATCCTCATCCACATCAATGATAGGTGGATCAGCAGTCTTTTCTGAAGGGTTCTGAATGTTGTCATTTTGTGTCACAACATTCTTAGAGACATCTACATTCTCAGAGACATTCACATTTGGGCTTCCTGATTGATTTAAAGGGACAGAAATCCCCGGTACAGGTTGGTTTCCGCTTAGTATACTAGTAACAAGCCTAGCAATAGCTTGATGAACTTGAACTGATCCTTCTCTATTTGGTACAGAAGAAGAAGGATGAGAAGGATTACCAGAGGCTGCAGCTTGAGCTCTTCCTGCATGTCTAGTTCTCAGCTTTTTGACTTTGGCGGGGTCAGTTGCCATCTCTCTGAGAGGAGTGACCTCAAGAACTTCAGATTCTATGCATGTGGTGATTGCTCTAGAGTCTTGGTCAGATGATGAAGATGATGAGGATGATGAAGTCGCCTTGGTTGAAGATGATGTCTGAGACATTTTGATTGACTTAGAGCACCAGTAGCAATTTGAGAGAAATTTTTGATTGAGAGAAGGGAACAGGTTGCAAAGTCGAGAGAGGTAGGAGGCAAAAGAGAGTCTTTTCAACTTCTTAAGTATTTTGAAAGAATTTGGAAAACATATGATTAACCCACTAAAAATAGACTTAACAAAATTAACTCCTTCAACCCTTGTTTTAAGCAAAATTAATTGCTATAATTTCTCATGTTGGCAAATGCCCAACCTGCCCCTCAAGTTTTCAAGTTTATTTCCAACAAGAGCCTTGGTAGAAGAATTAGCCAGCTGAAGCTTAATGATACCATGTTCCAGTTTAATTGACTTCTTCTCTACAAAGTCAATGTGCTTGGTCCTGCTATGCTGAATAGGGTTCATGGAAATATTGATTGTATTCAGATTGTCACAATATAATGTCACAACATCTTGTGAGACATTATACTCAGTGAGCATCTGTTTTGTCCAGATATTTTGAGAACAGTTATTCCTAGTTGCAACCATTTCCGCACAGAGTTGGGAAGGCATTCTTTTGACATGAATCATAGTTCTGGTTGATTCTTGAATGATTTTCTTTTTGTCCACTCCATTTTGATGGAGAGTTATAGGAGAAGAGACTTCACGACTCATTTCTTCAGGGAAACAGAATTTATTAGACTTGTTGTTTCCAACATCCTTGTCATGATTACTTCTGGTTCTGACAACATATCCTTCTTCAAGTTTATTCACCACACCATAGACATTATCAACCTGTAGTTTTGGAGTCCTTCTGACTGCTTCCATAGAGATAGCTCTTTTCATTCTTCTTAGATGAAGATGACCAAGCTTATGATGCCACAGTTTCATCTCTTTTTCTTCTTTGGTAATTGGACACATAGTGGAGTTATTAGTGTTCTCAGGCTTTTGGATCTGATTCCTTTCATTACAACTTCTAGTTTTTCATTAATTACTAGACATTCAGATTTTGAGAAGTTGACCTTGAATCCTAGATCACATAATTGACTGATACTAATGAGATTAGCAGTCAGCCCTTTTACCAGCAAGACTTCACTCAGACTTGGAACTTCAGGGCAGTCCAAATTACCAACTCCTTTGATTTCACCTTTAGCACCATCTCCAAAGGTCACATAACTAGTGTTGTGAGGTTTAACATGATTGAGAATGTTCTTTATTCCAGTCATGTGTTTAGAACACCCACTGTCAAAGTACCAGCCTTCCTTTGCAGACACTCTCAGGGAAGTATGGGCTATCAGGGCAGTAGCCTTTTTCTTCCATTGAGGAGTATGTGGTACCTTTTTAGACTTAGGCTTGACACCTGAGTTTTGATTGGGGTATCCATGCAATCTGAAGCAGAAGGGCTTTATGTGGCCATATCTCCCACAATGATGACATCTCCATCTTTGGTACCTTTTATTCATATGTCTCTGTTTCTGATGTTGAGAGTTGTGTTGAGACATCTGCTTTGACAATTGTTTAACAGGCCTGATCTTCTTGTCTGCACCAGATTTCTTAGCTTCCACAAATCCTAGTCCAGATTTGTTTCCCACATTTTGTCCCACTTGAAGAATCTCTTCCAATTTATCTGTTCCATTGGTCAGCATCTTGACAGATTTGGTCATATGGTTCAGTTGTGAGTTCAGCAATTGAACTTCCCCTTCTAGATGACTTATAGTTTCAAGATCTGCCCTTTTTTCAGCCTCCAGCTTTATAATGAGTTTTGATTGTTTCTCATTCTGCACACAGACTTCAGCACTTCTGATACACAATTTCTTGTAGGTATCAGCCAGTTCTTCAAATGTCACTTCTTCATCACTGGTGTCACTTTCAGAAGTACAAACACCAGTTAGAGCAGTAACTAGTTTGGCAGATTCTTCTTCAGAATTACTTTCTGAATCACAGTCAGACCAAGTCGCAGTCATTCCTTTCTTTTGCTTCTTAAGAAAGGTTGGACATTCAGCTCGAATATGCCCATATCCTTCAAAACCATGGCATTGAATTCCTCTGCCTTGGTTTCCCTTCTCTTCTAACCTTGGTCTTCTGCTGGAACTGTCAATGTCAGAGGGAATGTTATGAACATTAGACCTTGACTTTGGATCCATTCTTTTGATGAGCTTGTTGAACTGTCTTCCAAGCATGGCTATAGCTTCTGAAATATTTTCTTCTTCATCCTCCTTGTTTTCAACATCAGTGTTGGATACAAGTGCTATGCTCTTGTTCTTCTTGTCACCATTATCAGTGATCCCCATCTCAAAAGTCTGAAGAGACCCAATAAGTTCATCCACTTTCAACTTGCTGATGTCTTGGGCTTCCTCTATGGCAGTTACCTTCATTGCAAATCTTTTAGGCAAGGATTTGAGAATCTTTCTCACCAGTTTTTCTTCTGACATCTTTTCTCCCAGTGCTCCTGAGGTGTTGGCAATCTCCAAGATGTTCATGTGAAACTCATGAATGGTTTCATCTTCCATCATTTTTAGATTCTCAAACTTGGTAGTCAACATCTGAAGCCTTGACATTTTTACTTTGGAAGTGCCCTCATGAGTAGTTTTGAGAGTGTCCCAAACTTCCTTGGCCAGTTCATATTGATGTACTAGTCTGAAAATGTTTCTATCAATTCCATTGAACAAGGCATTTAAAGCTTTGGAATTTCCCAGGGCTAACTCATCTTCTTCTTTACTCCAATCTTCCTCAGGCTTCAGACTGATTGTCCCATCTTTCTCAGTTATGGTGGGATGGATCCATCCTTTGTCAGCAGCTCTCCAAGCCTTTTTGTCCAGAGATTTTAAGAAGGCAATCATATGAGGTTTCCAGTAGTCATAATTAGTTCCATCCAGAATGGGTGGTCTATTTCCAAAAACTCCTTCTTTGTCCATAGTGCCAGAAAGTAATATCCCTAGATCTCACCCAGTAATACAGGCAGGGTGCCTGCTCTGATACCAATTGAAATTCTGGCTGCAGATACTCAATGTCACGCTCAATGTTATGACACCGTATCTGACTTTCTATAAGACAGTAAATACAAAAACAGTAAAGAACACAGTCAATTGTTTACCCAGTTCAGTGTGCAACAACACCTACTCTGGGGGCTACCAAGCCAGGGAGGAAATCCACTATAAGAGATGTTAATTCAGGAATAAACCAACCAGTTTATCTCCTTCACTTAAGACCTACCCAATGCAATTTCAATCTAAGTACAACTTAAACCTGAGTTCCTACTCACTCCCCCTCAATCACAGCAGTGATACATAAAACAATTTGACTAATGAATTGATGAAGACACTCTTCAAAAACATACACTTGATTAAGCTTCACAGCTTTTTAATCAAGCAACACAACCACTCTTGCTTCACAGCTTTGAGTGATACACACACCTAACTTGACTCTGCTTCACAGCTTTAGTCAAGAAACATACAAACACTCTTGCTTCAAAGCTTTGAGTGCTACACAACCCTTACAATTAAAAACTTATTCCAAGTCACTTATCACAATGATAATTGCTTGAATTACAATAGTTAAAACTATACAGCTTACAAATGATCTTCTGTCCAAAAAGGGGATTGCTTTCAAAACAGCAGCTCTGTTGAATATATAGCAGCTGCATCTTCAGTTAGGGTTTCCACAAAAAGCTAGGGTTAATTCCGTTTTACCTTAAGACTAGGTCACAGGACTTTAACAACCAGGTTGGGGTTGAGCTAGGTTAACCCAAAGAAAACGCAGGATTCTGTTCTGGAAAGACTGAGTCATTTTCCTGAAAAAACTCAGAATTAACCAAACTGCAAACCTGTTAGTTCAGAACAGGATGTCTTAACATTTGTTATGACATCTGAATTCCTGTTTACTGATTTTGGTAAATGTGATCATTTTGCAAAATGCTCAGATACACACTCATAAACATCAGTACCTGTATGACAATATTTTTCTGCAAAGGTACCTAATGAATCAGTACAAACTAAACTAGAATGTTATGACATCAGTCATGACATTCACACATACACTTGGGATTTACCAAAAATGCAAGCCAATAACTAATCAACTACACTCTCTATGGATTGAAACAATCACCAAGGGCATGGTATGATCGTTTAAGCAACTTCTTATGCGAAAAAGGCTTTGAAAAGGGCAAAGTTGTCAGGACTATGTTTATCAAGAAAATCAAAGATGACACTTTGCTAGCACAAGTCTATGTTGATGACATCATTTTCGGTTCTTCAAATCAAGAAATGTGTGAAGAATTTTCAGCAAAGATGCAAGGAGAATTTGAAATGTCCATGATGGGTAAAATGAACTATTTTCTTTGACTTCAAATCAAACAACTAAAAGATGGCATCTTCATCAACCAATCCAAATATTGCAAGGAGCTCTTGAAAAGATTTGACATGGATAACTGTAAGGAAATGTCTACACCAATGGGTTCTGGTTTATATGTTGATCAAGATGAATTAGGTGTTTCCATCGACATCACAAAGTATCGAGGTATAATTGGCTCCTTATTGTATTTGACGGCAAGCCGTCCTAACATAATGTTTAGTGTTTGTCTTTGTGCCCGCTTTCAAGCTAATCCAAAGGAATCTCATCTCACGGAAGTAAAGAGGATCACGAAGTATATCAAAGTAACAACGAATATCGGATTGTGGTATCCTAAAGGTAGTGTTTGCAACTTAGTTGGTTATTCTAACGCGGATTATGCAGGTTGTAAAACGGTTAGAAAAAGCACAAGTGGTACTTGTCACATCCTTGGTAATGCATTAGTGTCATGGGCCTGCAAGAAACAAGCATGTGTTGCTCTTAGCACGACCGAAGCTGAATATATTGCAGCGGGGAGTAATTGCGCTCAAATTTTGTGGCTCAAACAACAACTTCGTGACTACAGACTCGGTCTAGGGTGCATTCCTCTACGGTGCGATAATACAAGTGCAATAAACATTATGAAGAATCCCGTCATGCATTCAAGAACTAAACACATAGACATACGACATCATTTCCTCCGTGACCATGTTCTTCAAGGAGATGTCGAGGTAACCTTTGTAGATACTCATAATCAGCTTGCCGATATCTTCACCAAACCTTTGGTAAGAGAACCGTTCTACAAGATTCGAAGAGAGCTTGGCATACTTGACGAACACGACATATAAGGTTCCTTCTATCCTTGTTATAATTTTGTATATATGTTTTAAAAATGCTATATGTGAATATATGTTAAGTGGTATTTAATTTTTAAGAAAAATTTGGTTTTGGTCATTTTTGGTTGATGCAAATCGATTGCACAAAGAGTGTAAATCGATTTCTCACTGAGTATTTTCAATTCTGACCTTTCTGTTTCAAGTGCAAATCGATTGCACCATCAATGAAAATTGATTGCACTCTGTGTGTTTCAGTTTTATTTTGGTTCTGTTTTATGTGCAAATCGATTGCACCTACTGTAACTTGCTTTTATGACAGAAAATTGTGTTGGTCAGAATTCCTCTCTCTCATATTCCCAAGCCAAATAAACTTTAATATAATCCACTCATTCCCTATCTACCCTAATCATATCCAAATTTTAGCTCTCAAACACCTTTCTCTCTCACAAAACCTAAAATCCTCAAAAAAAAACCTAAACTCCATACTCATGGCTTCAAGACAAAAAAGAAAGGTGCCAGCTTCAGAAAAAGGGAAGAAAAAGGTTGATTTAACTTCTAATCCATTACTTTCATCTCTCACCGAAGAACAAGAAGTCAGATTCACAAAAGACTTTCAAAGGAAAATAGTATCCAATCCCAAATATGGTATGCTATCATCCTTTCCCCAATAATGCTTCTCTTTTCAAAATGATTTAGCTGCTTATGGTCTAGAACCATTAATTTCATTGTTCGGTCCATATTATCCGGATTTGGTAAGAATGTTTTTCAGCAATCTAACACCCAAAAAAGGCAAAATGGTGACATATGTACTGGGTACTCATATCTCTCTAACTCCTCAGGTTGTGTGTGAGATCCTTCATATTCCTTACACTGGAAGCTCTCTATATGACCCTGAAAACGAGATATAGGATCACTACCAGAAAAAGGATTTCTTTTACAGCATTGGGAGGTTAAATGAAGTTGAATCCCGCGCCAAATGGATTCGTGGTCTAGGCGGAGTAATTCCATCCAGAGACTCCTGAAGTGCAAGTAACTTCTATATAGACGATCGACTATATCATTACTTTATGGTCTATATTATGTTTCCAAGAGCTGGAAACCACTGCATTGTGACCGACTTGGAAATGCAGCTGATTTATGCAAGAAAGAAAGGGATAAGTGTAAACTGGGCAAGGCTTATAATGGTGTATATGCTGAGAGTCGATGCAAAATAGAAATTTCTTCCATATGCTTATTTTGTTACTTTAATTATGGAGGAATTTGGTGTGGATTTTGCTGGGTTTGAAAAAGTGAATATGGATCCAAATCTGAATAAGATTTCCATCAAGAATGTTGACTCCAGGATGGGTGTGCATTACAATCCAGAAACAAAAACCATCACTTACATTGGTGAAGATGTTGTTGGCGATGAAGGGAATGACCAAGAAGTCGAAGGTGGTGAAGTTGTGCCTCCTCCACCTACTTCTCCCTCTGGTCCAAGCAATCAAGAGCTTATAGATTACATGTCTCAACAATTTTCTTCCATGAACAACAACATCAACAATCAATGGAATGCGATCAATGATTCTACTACAACCCAGATTAATGACTTCTGCATAGATGTGAATCAACATTTTTCATACCTTTAATATCATCTTCACATTCCATCATATGATCCAAATAATCCAGCTGCAACTCCTCAACACTACACAGAACCCCCACTTCAACAACAATTTCCGAATCAAGGCTCTTGGTCCTATAACCACCAAGACATGCATCACCCTTGAAGTCTTGGCTAACTATATTTTCTGTTATGTCCTTGTCTTGTTATTTAATGTTTTGTTTGTTCAAATTCTGTGTAATCGTTAAACAATTTGTGTTGCTTGTTTAATTAAAGTTTTCTTGATATATTGCTTTATTACTGTTTGTTTTGTGCATATTTCCCTTCTTTTTGATAATGTCAAAGGGGGAGAAATATGTGGTACTTTATGCTTGTATTTTTCCTTGTCTTAATTTTTAAGGTACTCTCCAACCAAGATGAAGAAATACAAAGGATTCCAACCTTCTCATACATAGGGGGAGTTTTGCATCTTAGGGGGAGAAGCTCTTTCCGGAAAGTACATCGCATAAAGCAAGATTGTTTGTCATCATCAAAAAGGGGGAGAATGTAAAATCAATCTTCTCAAATGAACTTTTGTTTTGATGAAGACAAACCATGATTGACAAAGAAGGAAAAGATTTATGATAAAGCTTAAAGCATCTAAGGACAAAATCTTCAGTTCAAAGCTCTCAACAACTTTCAAGGTATAATGATATTACCTACTTTGATCTTAAGATAAAGATGCTCAATGATGAATAAGAAATGTTTCATAAATCATTACTCAATTTTTTCAAAGTTAAAATTCATTTTTCACTTGAGTGCAATCGATTTTCATATTAGTGCAATCGATTGCATGCTTCAATTTTTCAGATCTTTTGCTTCTGTTTCTCTGTGCAATCGATTTACATTTCTTGTTCAATCGATTGCATACTTAAAATTTTCAAAACATTTGCTTCTGTTTCTCTGTGCAATCGATTTACATTGTTTGTGCAATCGACTGTATTCACTTACTTTTTCCTACTGACTTCACATGCAATTGATTTACATTGCTTGTGCAATTGATTGCACACTTAAAATTTTTGAAAATATAGATGTTGAAACCCTATGCAATCGATTTACACAAAGGTTTCAATCGATTGCATGCTGCATGATTTTGAAAAACAGCAGCTTTTCATATGCCTGTTCATAATACCTTTTCATTGAAACCTTTCACTCAATCTTGGCATTTGTTCATGATTCATTTTCAGAACTTCGTGATGGTTCAAAAGGGTGTTATGTACATATAAATATTCATTTTCAAAATCATTAGAACATGTTTATGATGCAATAATTGTTGTAATCGAATTTGAAAAAAAGAACAAATCGCGTGGGTGTTGTGTGCCAAATTTGGGCTTGTGGAAGCTTGTAATTGATCGTGTTAGCTTCTTGGAAGGTCTAGGAAAGTATTGGTAGCTTTGTAAGTCTTTGAATCGTCCTCTAAGCTGGAAATTAATCTACCACTTTTTTGACAATTTTTTAGTTTTTCTTTGTGCTCTCATGACCTGTAATCCTCTTTTTCTTGGCTTGGTTGTGTCCTATGTATGTATTAGAATTGATTAAGTCAACAAAAATGCATTGTATCTTGGTGAATTAAGGAGATTTGATTTGATTTTGTTCTTGTATGATATGTTTCTAAAACAAGCCTAATCATGCCAATTTCGCTTCAATTTTCCTTGATCTGATTTGATATGGTATGCTAGCTTGATTGGATTTGATTCCTACAAAAAATCAGATCAAAAATAAATCTTTTACATTTTTTGTACTTTATTTGATTTAATTTGAATTTTAAATAATAAAAAATCAAAATAAAATAAACAATGAAGCAAATAAAGTGTAGATGCTGATTTGGGTCGTGGACCATGTCACAAGAAAGATGCAATCATGAAAAACTAGGCCCATTTGACAAAAAAAATGCATTTTTGAGCACATTTGACTTTTGGCAATTTTGCAAATATTGTCAACTTTGACAAGGCATATCTCCTCCAATTTTAACCCTAGAGGGGTGATCTTGGACTTTTTAGAAATCTTAGGATGTCCCCTAAACAACCCTTTTTGTCTCATCTCAATTGGTTCTTCCATGTTCATGTAAGAAGCTTTGGCCCAAAAGATGTTTTTGTTGACTTTTCAAAAGGACCTATAATGTAAAAATTCATATCTTTTGATGAGTGCATATTTTGAACTTGTGGGATGAAGATGAATTGTAGGTAATTGCATCATCTTTAAAATTATCCTTGGATGGAAAATTTATGATAAAGTATGAAGAATTTATGTTTGGTCAAAGTTTGGTTGACTTTTCCTGAGAAACCTTAATTTAGCAACTTTTGGGTTTTGATGAATTTTGGGAATTCCTTGGGGAATCATGATCAACCCTTGATCAAATGATGAATATTACTTCAAAATGTTGATGTTGACCAAAAATCTTGAAGTTTGACTGTATGTGGGCCACAGTTGACTTTTGACCTATTACAGTTGATTTTCAGGCATCTGAGCAGTTGACTGAGCAAACTTCTTGTGCAAGGCATAAAACTTGACATGGATGATCTTGAGAACATATTGGGACCATGGAAAGAATTTGGGACCTTCTGACTTCAACCATCCTGATGAAAATGGAAACCCTAATTTGAAGTACATTGGCTTAGGAGAGATATTGTCTGGTCAACTCTTGGGCATCCTTGAGCAAGTTGAGGAGTTCAATGGGCATGTGTTGAGTAAAATGAGAGGGAAAGTTTTGGGGTACAACAGCTGACCCTGTTCAATCTTCTTAAAATTGAGGATGTATATTGGCTTGTCTGCCTTTTGTAATCTGAAGGTGGAAGATGATTGAACACTAAGTGCCCAGAAATTTGCACTCGTCTGAGATGGTGCTGGACTGTGTAGGTAGTATCGGGAATGGGCTTACAGATGCCATTTGGAAAAAATGACGGAAGATCGTCGGAGATGGTCTTAAAGATGCCATCCAGGATGATGACGGAGAGTCATCGGAGATGCCATCCAGGATAATGTTGATTTTATGAGATATTCCTTCGATGAGAGTTCCTGTTCCTGTCGTTGAGGAGGAATATGTTGAGGAATGTTGGTCTCTATCTTGGGAGAAATATAATTTTAGGAGCTTCAGTTGTCCGTTACTCTACTGGGGAATCATCTCTTGGTCGAGGAGATGAAAATGAACTACTATCTGGTTGGGTTCCAAGCTTTACAGTGATTTGCTGAGGATAATAAGATTAACTGCTATTTGGCCGCGCTCTAGGTTTCAGTGACTTACTGGGGAGATGAGATTAAACTTGTTATTTGGTCGTGCTTCAGGCTTTGTAATTTCTCAATTCTTATTTGGTCGTGTTACAGGCTTCAAAAGGAATTAAGTGTTTATCCGGTTGCATCCGGGTTTCAACTTGAATTTAAGGTATACTAATATTCATTCGATTCCAGGCTTCATAGTAATTGGCCGAGTAAACTGCTATCTGGTCGAATTCCAAGCTTCGTAGTACCTCATATTGTTATCTGGTCGTGCTCTAGGTTTCACAGTGTCTCTTGCCTCTATTTGGTTGTGCTCCAGTCCTTACAGCGTCTTATACCATTATTTGGTCGTGCTCCAGGCTTCACGGTGTCTTACACCACTATCCTGTCGATTCTAGGCTTCATAGTATTTGGAGAAGTCAAGATATTGTCTGGTCGATTTCCGGGCTTCATAGCTTGACTCTGAGATATACCATTATCTGGTCGATTCCATGCTTCATAGTATCTTGTACTGTTATCCGGTCTATTTCCAGGCTTCACAGTATGATGGGGAAATTAAGCTGTTATCCATACGATTTTCGGGCTTCATAGCTTGAATTTGAGATATACCACTATCTGGTTGATTCCAGGCTTCATAGTATTTTGGAGAAATCAAGATATTATCCGGTTGATTTCCAGGCTTCATAGCTTGAACTGGAATAGAAATCTTAGTATCGATTTGACTGAACCAGGGAAAACTTGTGAGAACTTCAACTGGGAGAGAAATCTTAGTATCGATTTGAATGATCCCGGGAGAGGTCTCAGATTAACTTTGACTGGTATAGAAATCAGGGGAATCTTAGCGGAGATTCAGATGACCTAGAAGAAAGTCTTAGAACATCTTCAATTAGAATAGAAACCTTTGTGTCAGTTTGACTGAACCAGAGAAAACTTGTGAGAGCTTCAACTGGGAGAGAAATCTTAGTATCGATTTGACTGATCCCGGGAGAGGTCTCGGATTAACTTTGGATGGCATAGAAATCAGGGGAATCTTAGCGGCGATTCGGCTTACCCAAAAGAAAGTCTTATAACATCTTCAACTAGAATAGAAACCTTAGTGTCGGTTTGACTGAACCAGAGAAAATCTTGTGAGAACTTGATTGCATCTTTCCATGAAAGGTAAAGAGTTAGTCATATGTCATGTCATGATGTATGAAATGTATTGAGTAATGATGTTCTCAAATTAAATGAGATTGTGTTGTATAATATGTATGCACATGCCATGATATATGGATATACAATGCTATTGCGATATTTTCTAACTAGGGAAAATAAATCATGGACTGTTGCTGGAGAGTATAAGGAGTTGAGTTCTTCGTTTATGCTAGGGATAGTGACCGAAGATGATTAGCTGGGGATTTACATCCATTCTGCTTGAGAATATTCTGCCGGGAGAGACTCTGTTTGAGAATAATTCTGTGGGGGAATGACTCTGTAGGGAAGGGAAATACTCTGTTGGAAGATCTGCTGATTTGGAAAAATAAAATCAGCTGGGGATGAACTTCCATTGCTGGAGAGAAGAGCTCTATTGGAGATTGAGCCTCCGCAGTCAGAGAAATAAACTTTGCTCGGGAGAAAACTTTATAAATTGTTTATGATTATAAAGCTCGGCTGGGGAATACAGACATTAGCTTTCTGAAAGAGCCTACTAGGGAAGTGATTCCTGCTTGTGGACCTGGAGATCGGACCTTGGTTGTCTCGGCTCTATGGGGAATATAGGTATCACTGGCTTGTATGTGATAGTGACTTCGCTTCCAACTATCTTTGCCCCTTGTACCATGCTGTAAAAAGTACATACGAAGATTTTGTGGATGGATCTATGTCGTGATTGTACTTGAACATGTACTTAATGAGTGTCAGGATGACATCCGTCTCTGGATCGTATCTGAATTGTACTTAAAACATGTGTTGAATGAGTGTCAGAATGACATTCGTCTCTGGATCGTATCTGAACTGTACTTGAAACATATGTTGAATGAGTGTCAGAATGACATGCGTCTCTGGATCATATTTGAACTGTATCTGAAAGTTGAATTTGAATGAGTATCAGAATAGCATCCGTATCTGGAGCGTATCTGAATTGCATCTGAAAGCTGAATCTGAACGAGTATCAGAATGGCATCCGTATCTGGAGCGTATCTGAAATGTATCTGATTCTGATGCTCTTGCTGAATGTTGATCAAGGTATAAGTCTTCCACTGATAGACAGGTGACGGGACATAGTCGTACTTTTTAAATCCCTAACTTTTGCCTGGACCGCCCTTTCGGGTTTTCAGTCCACCGGGATGCCTTTTTTCCCAAGCCGCCTTTTCAGGTTTTCGACTTGTCGGGTGTACAGATTTTTTTTATGTATATCCCTAACTTTTGCCCGAACCCTTTTGGTTTGTCGAGATTCACTTATTTTTGCCTAGGTGTGTCAACCTAGCGGGTCTTTTTTCATTCGTAGTATTTTCCGACTATGTCCATGCTTTCAGGATGTAGAGAGTTGTCGTGTCCATAGTGTTGTGTTATAGTACTGTCAAAATGTTTTCTTGATGGCACATGATTCGTTGCTGGAATACGTGCGTAATGCCCCAAGCAATTTAGATGGAGATCTGCCCCTGGTTATTTGGCACTTTTAGAGAGACTGTCCCAGGTGTGTTTAGACATCATATCATGCCCCTTGCTTATGGAAGACTTGTTATTGGAAGTGTCTTTCCCGCTGAGGTGATTCTGTCCATTGAGAGGATATATGTTCATTGAATATCCATTGTGCAGATTTCTCTGTTGTTAAACAATTAGTCATATGCAAACAATGTCATTTAAATAATGCAAAACTCATGTCTGTCTTGAAAATGAAAATGTGTTTTGTGCAGTAAAATGAAATTTGCAAGAATGTAATGTCAACTCAGGATTCGTAACAAAGCCTACAGGAGTCAGGATACCTTTGTAACAATATGCTCTCAAACTAACCCATGCTTCAGCTAGGACTTTTAAGGGTTATAAAGTGGCCTGGTTCATAGTTCAAGAAACAAAGGATAAAGGCTCAAATTTTATTTGTACCCAACCCGCTCTTCGTGAGTTCTTCAGTCCTATGCTCAGTTAGTTACGGGTTTAGATCCCAATTGAGTCTGGAATCTTTGCTCTGAAACTTGGTGATGATTCAGAAATTGAACATTTGTTTTGAAAAGGCAGTCATTTTTGTAATCTTCATTTTATCGAGGATTTGTAGTAACCTCTTTTTTTTTGTTTTCGTTATCCCTTCTTTTGCCTGAACTGTTTCTTTTGTGATTACAGTTAACGAGATGCCCCAATTTTTCTCTTAAGTCTCCTTCATAGGTTTTGACTTAATGGGCTTTTATTTCGAGAGATAACGACTGTCTGTCTTGACGATTATATGAAACCATCACTGTCTTTTGTTTTGGAAGGACGTCTCTAATGCCATTCATTGTGTATGAAGCGACAGATTGTGACTGAATACGCCTCTGAATTAACTGAGAAAACTACCCTGCCCCAGGTTATGATTAAGGGTTTTAATTTGTGTGAAAAGAAAAACTCCCACTTCTTTGGCTCGAAGGGGTTGACTAGGGATTGTCTTCCTTATAACTCCACTATTTAGGATTTGAAACAACGCATGTACATCGTCAGCAGGGTCTGTTCAAAAGCATATTGTAGAGATTGTGTTATCATTTCCGTCATCCTCCCTCTAAGGCTTAGAGTTTTTAATCGAGAGTTGAATATCACAAAAGGAAATAAGAACACATTTTTGAAATAGTGAATACGAATGAATTGATTCAAGACAAACATGTGTAATGCATTAATGAAATAATAAAGTTTTGACATGACAGTAATTGTTCGAATAAGAAAATACAACTTGAGAGTTGAATGAACAAAAATGCTTCCAATCCTAGCCATGTTTTAGCAAGGGAAAAGTGATCACGTTGGGAGTCTCAGGAGGGTCGAATTCAATCTCCTTAGCATCAATCAGATCCTGTACTTTGTTCTTCAAAACCAAACAGTCATTGGTATCATGGCCTGGACTTTCCGAATGGTAAGCACAACGAGCATTCAATTTATAGTAGGGAGAGGTGGTGTTCAGATTCTTCGGAGCTTCCCTCAGAGTAACCAGATTGGACTTCAACAAATAAGGTAAAACCCGAGACAACGTCATGTTGATCTGAGTGAACTGTCTAGCTGGTCTTTCAGCTCTCGGGTGATTATTTCTTTGTTGAGAAGGTGCATGGTTGGGAATCATAACAGCCCCTACCCCTGGACGATGCTCGGTTCGATTCTGATTCTTTTGGTTGTAAACAACACTGACTTCTTTTTTACCTGCAAACGGCTTCCTTGCAGCACAACAAGAGGTATCCTTCTGAATTTTTCCACTTCGGATTCCAGCTTCCACTCTTTCTCCTATTAAGATCAGTTCAGTAAAACCTGCCGATGAACTTCCAATCAGATGGTTGAAGAATGACCCAGTCAAAGTTCCCAGAAACATATCCACGAGCTCCCTAGCAGCCAAGGGAGGTTGAACTCTTCCAGCCAAATCTATCCACTTCTGAGCATAATCCTTGAAACCCTCGTTCGAACCCATAGACAGATTTTGGAGTTGTGTACGGGTGGGAGCGAGGTCCGCATTATACTGATATTGCTTGTAAAATGCAGCAGCAAGGTATTCCCTGTTACAAACATTGGCTCTTTCCAACTGATAGAACTAATCCAATTGTGTTCCAGACAGACTGTCTTGGAAGAAGTGAACCCATAAGTCCTAGTATGAGGTTGTATCTTCCTCACATAAGAACGGAGATGCATTTTGGGACAAGAGACCCCATCATACTTAGCAAATACTGGTGCCTTGAACTTTGTGGGGATGACAACCCCGGAGACCAGACCCAACTCTTCAAAATCCAGCCCAGGAACCTTCTGGATTTCCATAGCGCTTAGACGCTCTTCTAACTACTTATACCTTTCATCAGCCAGAGGGTACTGCTCCTCATTGTAATTAGTTTCATTGTCAGACTCTTTAGGACTAGGGTCCTCTTCTCTGGCTTCAATCTCTTGGTTCTCTCCCTCTTTAGATGAAGAAGCTAACTCAACAACCCATCTTGGCGGCCCTATGAACCTTCTGCTCATATGTGACACACCAGTTGTCCTCTTTGTTTTCTTGTTCTTATTAATAACCAGAGCCTTCAGTTCTTCCTGTCCTTTAGCCAGAGCCACAATCATCTGTTGGAACTGCATGTTCTGAGTTTGAAGATCTTTCACAGTTTGTTCAAGAGCCATTGCTGAAATAAACAGCAGAGATGATGAGAAACATGTTATGAATCCTATTATACGATGATATGTATGATATGTATGCAATGTTTTCAAAGACTTTGGGAAATTTAACTTTGCGAACCAAAATGAAACAAAGCTTTTATTAGTAGAATTCAAAGTTCAAATGCCTTTTAGGCGTTACAATTAAAAACAGATCTAAAAACTAGAAAAAAATAAAAATTCCCATGGATGCTTCCTCTTTGTGCCGAGATAGACATTAAGTCTTCTTTCCTCCTAGAGCTGCTTTGTGAGCTCTAAAACCTTCCTCTCCTGGGCATAGAACTGATCCCTGTAAGTATCCCGCTCTTTCTTCAACTGAATCCAAGACCTCTATAATTATCCAAGATCAGTGGGCATATCAGGATATAGAATCGTGTAAGGAATACCCCCTTTAGTAGTGGGTTCCACAATCACTGGTAGAACGGCTATATAGGGCATCACAAGTTTCTGGGCGCGAGCTCGTACCCATTGGAGATAAGGTTCCATAGGAATGGAAGCCTTTGGCCCCAAAGCCTTGGCGCCATATCTGTTTACCATGCTCCAAGCTCGTATGAACCTCCAGTGATACCCTTGAACATCACCCTCATAGTTGAATACAATGCCCTCGATAAGTAACTCATGGGGACCATCTCTCCGAGCGTAACCAAATTGTCGCATAGCTAAACAAGGATTGTAGGTTATGCCCCCTTTGATGCCAAGTAACGGGACATTAGGGTACTCCCCACAGTGGTCAATAATAGCAGTGTTTTCCATAGCTCGGGAACACCAGAGAATATCAGTGTGAGCGAGTGACATTATCCTTTGTGACCAACCCAAACCTTCTTCATTCTTTAGTACAGACTTAGGGAGGTGAGAAATAAACCACCTCGACAGCAATGGCATGAAGCACATAAGAACCCTTCTTATCTTCATGGTACGAGTATGGAGAGCGTGCAAAATATCTCCGAGCAAGGTAGGCACGGGGTTGTGAGAGAGGAAGATCTTGATAGCATTCACATCTATGAATAAGTCTAGATTAGGGAATAGTACTAACCCATAGATTATAAGAGCCAAGACCTCCTCAAAAGCCTGAAAATCCATATCATCCCAAAACAGGTGGGCCTTGTCTATCAGGAACTTGGCTAAAAAACCCTTTACTCCGCTTCTTATTTCCCAATTGGATACCACGTCGGCCCGTTTCAGATGCAAGGCTGAGGCAATGACTTCTTGCTTAGGAACTTTTTCCAGACCTGTGAAAGGAAACTGTTCAAGAATGGGTATATCCAATAACTGAGAGAATTCTTCCATGGTAGGCACCAACTGATAGTCTAGAAAGGTGAAGCAGTGGTGCTTGGGATCAAAGAACTGAAATAGTACACTCATCATCTTTTCATCAAAGTTTGAAGTAACCAGGTTAAGAAGTTGACCATGTCTCTTAGTGAAAGCAGAAGTTTCAGGAATCTTTGATACCAACTCCTTAAGTTGGGAAGGTACTTTCACAAAGCTGATTCAGATGGTGTTTCTACGAGCGAAAGCCATGATCTGAAAAACATAACAAAGATAAATTCCCTTGGTCTCTGAAATGGTTAGTGCAATAAGAATGGATGATATGTTATGACACATGATGTCATGATAAATCATAGGTATAGCAAACACAGACAAATCACACCAAGTTCTTAGGTTTAAGGCCTGCTTGAGTTTTAAGTTCATACTCTCTTGAAGTTTAGTTGGTTTCAAACCTGTCTTAGAAAAGTAATCGGGTTCTAAAGATTCTCAATATCACTGATCATCCTTTATCGGGCATTGTTTCAGCTCAAGCAATCTTTTCTTGCGGCTGAAATATCCCGAAAGTCTGATCTCAATGAGTGTAGCATTGAGTATCAACCAATCCTCAGCTTTATATCGAGGCCGGCTATCTCACTACTTTCTAATGGCCAAGTTTGTTCAACTAAGGTTCTAAGGTCCGTTAGTGCTTCACGACACCATGCGGTGGCCCCATATTCTCCTCGTTTCCACACGAAGGATACCGGTACCAACCAAAGTGTCACACCAATACAGCCATCACTTAAACCATATCGGTCTATGTCGTACAGTCTCCACGATCTATTGTTATTTACCTAAAAAGTTTCCCCAGATCCGGATGTAGGATCTTCAATAATACCCAAGCAAAACCCTTAAAGATAAAGCAGGCAAAGCAAATAAGAAAACAATTTTAAAAATGACCTAGATCCTAAGGTTTACCCCCACTTTAAGAGATTCTCCCCAGCAGAGTCGCCAGTTCTGTGATACGGTGGTAGAACCGACTATTAATACTGGTTTGCGTTTTTTGTTCGCAAAATGTCGCGGTAAGCAGGAGTAGCCACCGAATTTTCTTTTATCCAACAAAGGAAAGGGAAAAAGAACAGAAAAAACCTTTTTCAAGATGTTTCTGAGTACGGGGGGTAGATTATAGAAAGGGAAGGTGTTAGAACCCTTTCTATCCGTAGTTTTCTATGGGCTCTTAGGTACTTGCTCATTTTTAAATTGCTTGTGTGTGCTTTGTTTTGAAAAGTTTTGTTTTACTTCATTTTAACCCTTGTTTCTGTCCTCAAGAGTGTTACGAAGTTGTTTTGAAAACTTTGTTCAAAAAGTGATTGTGTGAAAAAGTTTTTGTTTGTTTGAGCAAGTACCTAGGAACTAATCTACCTACTCGAAAGAGACTGTTCGTTTTCCTTTAGATAGCTCTATCCTTTATTAAGGAATAGGTAGCACCATCGTTGGAATTTTAAAGGGACGTTTGAAGGGACGGAATGGTCACTGAAGGCAACAAGTAAGGATACATTAGCGTTTCGAAGGGACTGTCGTCATAAGATCAATTCGTAGGCAACTCGAGGGATAAGTAGGGACTGTGATCTTTATGACGACTTTGAATTGCGGGTCATTACTAAGGTATCACTACGTTCGAGGGACACGACCATTATTTCCGAGGCAACCAAGTAAGGTAATACCCTAGGGGTGCAAGTGTGCAAAAGTGTTTAATTTCAGTTATATTTATCTTTGCAGTTTAGTGATCTAAGATTGATTCGTTAGTCATACACACCTAAGTTGCTAACAATTATATACAAGCATCCAAAACATAAAAGCGAGAAGGTAAAGATCCTACGCTATTACATGGCTTTTGCAGATACATAATTATCTTGACTGGAAATAACAATGCGGAATTTAAACCCTAATTACTATTACAACCATGAAACAGTTACAATAATAGAAAAAAGAATTAAAATACGCGCGGCGATTTAAACACGAGAATTAAAGAACCCTAAAAAATTTAATTGAAAAAATATTTAGGTTATTATTATTTTGTGAGAAATATTAGGTTATGTACAACTTAAAAACCTTAATTTCTAATTAATTTAAATTATATAGAAAAACAATTAAATTGCCCTAAATAATTAAACTAATTAATTAATTAAAGAACAAAATATTTTTTTATGAAAAAATTGATTTTTGGTGTTTTTGTGATTTTTGACTTAATAAAAAAATGATTTTGTTATTTTGTAAAGAAAAAAAAGAAATTGAGTAAATAATAAAAAAAAAAGAAATAAAATAAAAAGATTAGAGTTGGGCATGTATTGAAGCTGAAAAGGGGGGTGCATGTCTGAATTTTTGGGCCCATTAGTGGATAAGCCCAATCAACATGCCTGATCTTGTGTGGCCAGGCCTATAGGGTGCACCATGGTCTCTGCTGCCTGGGACATTGGATTGGATTGATGATGAATCAAATGGCTGGATTAATGGATGCATGGTAGGGCGCCTGGACGCGTGGAGCATAGAATCTGCAGTGAAACATTAAGAAAAAAAGGAAAAGGCTGGGACCTGGGATCGAACCGAGGTCCTCCCACTCAACATACGCGCGCTTAACCAACTGAGCTTCAATGCTTAGTTGTTAATGTAATAATAAAAAATGATAATATATAAAAAAACAAGTGGATTGACGAATTTAAAAAAACACACGCCAGCGTTTGAATGGACCAACGATAATTAGCCACATATCTTCTTCTTCCCCTGTCCATTGTTTTAGGTCTGTAACTTTTACCTACGGACAAACTCCATGGCTATAACCCTGTGACTTTCAAAAATCAACATCAAGCATGATAAATTAATTCCAAATACATGGATCAACTTGTCTTGATGCCACGAGCATCATGATACCCTTTTCTTGGGCCAATTTAACCTGTATAAAAAAAACCCTAAAATGGCACAGCAAACCCTAGCAATGGCAATTACGAGTACAAGCACTAAATCATCAATTAAACCATTCAAACATGTTGCAAATATGTCATTAAACACAAATATATCATTAGAACATGTTTATGATGCAAGAATTGTTGTAATCGAATTTGAAAAAAAGAACAAACCGCGTGGGTGTTATGTGCCAAATTTGGGCTTGTGGAAGCTTGTAATTGATTGTGCTAGCTTCTGGGAAGGTCTAGGAAACGATTGGTAGCTTTGAAAGTCTTTGAATCATCCTCTAAGCTGGAAATCGATCTACCACTTTTTTGACAATTTTTCAATTTTGCTATGTGCTCTCACGACCTGTAATCCTCTTTTTCTTGGCTTGGTTGTGTCCTATATATGTATTAGAATTGATTAGGTCAACAAAAATGCATTGTATCTTGGTGAATTAAGGAGATTTGATTTGATTTTGTTCTTGTATGATGAGTTTATAAAATAAGCCTAATCATGCCAATTTCGCTTCAATTTTCCTTGATCTGATTTGATATGGTATGCTAGCTTGATTGGATTTGATTCCTACAAAAAATCAGATCAAAAATTAATCTTTTACATTTTTTGTACTTTATTTGATTTAATTCGAATTTTAAATAATAAAAAATCAAAGTAAAATAAATAATGAAGCAAATAAAGTGTAGATGCTGATTTGGGTCGTGGACCATGTCACAAGCAAGATGCAATCATGAAAACTAGGCCCATTTGACAAAAAAAAAATGCATTTTTGAGCACATTTGACTTTTGGCAATTTTGCAAAAATGGTCAACTTTGACAAGGCATGTCTCCTCCAATTTTAACCCTAGAGGGTGTTCTTGGAATTTTTAGAAAGCTTAGGATGTCCCATAAACAACCCTTTTGGTCTCATCTCAATTGGGTCTTCCATGTTCATGTAAGAAGCTTTGACCCAAAAGATGTTTTTGTTGACTTTTCAAAAGGACCTATAATGTAAAATTCATATCTTTTGATGAGTGCATATTTTGAACTTATGGGATGAATATGAACTGTAGGGAATTGCATCATCTTCAAAATGAGCCTTGGATGGAAAATATTTGATAAAGTATGAAGAAGTTATGTTTGGTCAAAGTTTGGTTGACTTTTCCTAAGAAACCCTAATTTAGCAACTTTTGGGTTTTGATGAATTTTGGGCATTCCTTGGGGAATCATGATCAACCCTTGATAAAATGATGAATATCACTTCAAAATGTTGATGTTGACCAAAAATCTTGAAGTTTGACTGTAGGTGGGCCACAATTGACTTTTGAGCTAGTATAGTTAATTTTCAGGCATCTGAGCAGTTGACTGAGCAAACTTCTTGTGCAAGGCATGAAACTTGACATGGATGATCTTGAGAACATATTGGGACCATGGAAAGAATTTGGGACCTTTGGACTTCAACCATCTCGATGAAAATGGAAACCCTAATTTGAAGTACATTGCCTTAGGAGAGAGTTTGTCTGGTCAACTCTTGGGCATCCTTGAGCAAGTTGAGGATTTCAATGGGCATGTGTTAAGTAAAATGAGAGGGCAAATTTTGGGGTACAACACTTTGTTTGGAAGATTTTGCCAATTTAGAGAAATAAACTCTGTTGGGGCCTGAACTTCTGCAGTTAGAGAAATAAACTCTACCTAGGAGGAGGTTATAAATCGTTTAAGATTATAAAGTTCGGCTGGGGAATACAGATTTCAGTTTTCTGAAGGAACTTCGCTGGAGGAGGTAATTCCTTCTTGGGGAAGAAGAGATCAAAATTTTGATTGTTTATGCTATGTGGGGAACATATATGTCACGGGGTCGTATGCTGAGGACGTAGCGGTGACTTCGTCTCAAACTGTCTTTGTCCTTGTACCTGTTGGAGGGAGTAATTGTTGGGACTGTAGATTGTTTTTTAGACTTTGCCCCGTTTCTTAAGGTCATTAGCAATTGTCTTTCTGTTTTTTATACAAGTATTTGTAAACAGTAATCATATTTAAATGCACATGTCAAAAATAAATCACTGGACTTTTTGCAAAACAAAACAGAAAAAGAAAACAAATAGTTTTGTACTTTCAAAGAAATGATTTGTATTGATTTTTTTGAAGTTTGCTTATAACAGGAATTTTGTATAAAGAGACTGACGTTCTAGTAAGAGAACACCGTCGTAATGAATGAAAATTACATAAAATAGTGTACAAAGAGAAAACAACTATGTGTAATAATCCCATTGAGTTTCAAATATGCTATTGCCCCTATGTCTTCGAGCGTCTCATCACTTTGCTACTTGTCTGAAGCTGACTAGATTGATCGATACCGTTTGAGTCTTGGTAGTCGATACTGAAATCTGATCACAAGGTGATCCAATGGGACATAGTGATATGCTTCAAATCCCTAACTTCTACCTGGACCTCCCTTTCGGGTTTTCAGTCCACCGAGATACCCTTTTTTTCTTAAGCCGCCTTTGCAGGTTTTCGACTTGCCGAGTGTACAGAAATTTTTGTTTTTATCCCTAATTTTTGCCCGAACCTTTTTGGTTCGCTGGGATTCCCTTATTTTTGCCTAGGCCAGTCAACCTAACGGGTCTTTATTCATGCGTAGTATTTTTTCACTATGTCCGCATTAACAGGGTGAGGAAGGTCGTCACCATCCATGGTGGTCAGAATCATGGCTCTACCGGAAAATATGCTTTTGATCACAAATGGCCCTTCGTATGTAGGGGTCCATTTGCCCCTGGGATCACCTTGTGGGAGTATGATGCGCTTGATTACCAGATCACCCACTTAATACACTTGACGTCTGACCTTTTTGTTGAAAGCCTTGATCATCCGTTTTTGATATATTTGACCATGACAGACAGCAGTAAGCCTTTTCTCATCAATCAGATCCAATTGATCAATTCGAGTCTGGATCCAATCGTCTTTGTTCAAGCTTGCATCCTTCATGATCCTTAAAGAAGGGATATGGATCTCAATAGGCAGGACAACCTACATACCATATACCAGAGAATAAGGTGTTTCCCCTGTTGACGTACGTGCTGAGGTGCGGTAACCATGAAGAGAAAATGGTAACATCTCGTGCCAGTATTTGTATGTCATTGTCATCTTCTGTATGATTTTCTTGATATTCTTGTTAGCAGCCTCCACAGTGCCATTCATCTTCGGTCGGTAAGGGGAAGAATTATGATGCTGGATCTTGAATTGATTACAGAGTTCGGTGATCATTGTATTGTTGAGATTTGTACCATTGTCTGTGATGATTCTCTCTAGCACACCATACCGATAAATCAGGTTATGCTTGATAAACCGCGCCACAACATTCTTGGTAATAGTAGAAAAAGAGGCAGCCTTAACCCACTTCGTGAAGTAATCAATGGCCACTAGGATGAAGAGATGCCCATTGGAAGCGGTAGGTCTAATCTCTACGATCATGTCAATGCCCCACATTGCAAAGGGCTAGGGAGTTGTAAAGACATTCAAGGGAACCGGGGGTACATGTACTTTATCAGCATAGATCTGGCATTTGTGACAAGTTCGGGAATGCTGATAACAGTCTGCTTCCATAGTGGACCAATAGTATCCTGCCCGTAGGATCTTTTTGGCCATGGTGTGTCCACTAGAATGGGTGTAGAAGGTACCTTCGTGTAAATCTGCCATAACCCTCTCTGCTTCGCTCTTGTCTACGCACCGAATTAAAGTAGAGTCATGGTTATGCTTGTAGAGGATTCCATTACTAAGGAAGAACTTTGCGGCGAACCTTCTCAGAAACTTCTTATCATTGACAAATGCCCCCTCAGGATACTCTTGTGCCTCAAGATACCTTTTCACTTCGTGGAACCAAGGTTTGTCTGCTACCTCTTCAGTGTCAATCTCATAGCAGTATGCTGGTTCATCCAACCTCTCAATAGTGATCCGAGGAGCCTCGTTATCCCACTTGACCTTGAACATGGATGACATGGTAGCTAGTGTGTCCGCTAACTGATTCTCTTCTCGTGGAAAATGTTCAAAGGTGACTTCCTCAAAGTGTGGAAGCAATGTCAGCACATGTTCTTTTTAAGGGATGAGATTCGGGTGCTTTGTGTCCCACTCCCCTTTGATTTGACTTATTACCAAAGTTGAATCCCCGAAAATGCTCAAGAACTTGATCCTTAGGTCAATAGCAGCTTTGATACCCATGATACATGCTTATACTCAGTCATATTATTGGTACAGTTGAAACATAGTCTGGAGGTGAAAGGAGTATGGCAGCCCTCAGGAGATGTGATTACAACACCAATGCTATTGTCGAGTGTAACGCGGTGGGAGAACTGACTTGGGTGTTTTACGTTTGATCGTAATTATGCGGATAGCAAGAGTCGCCATCGACTTTTCTTTTATCCAATAAGGAAAGGCTGAAAAGAACAGGAAGGACCTTTAGAGATGTTTTCTGAGTTCGGGGGGTAGATTATGAAAAGGGAAGGTATTAACACCCTTTTCATCCGTAGTTATCTACGGGCTCTTAGTTTCTTGCTAGATCACTTGCTTTTGTTTGAATGTGCTTGTGGTGTGGGTTTTTAAAGTATTTTGAAAATGTCTTTGTAATGATTCTCGTTTCTATAAGAACGCGTACAAAGTGTTGTTTCGAAAATAGTTCAAAGAGGTGTTTATGGAATGTGTTTTTGAAAGTGATTTTGAAAAGTTGTCTTCTTTGTAATGGCTCTCGTTTCTATAAGAACGCGTACAAAGTGTTTGTCTTTTCTTAAAAATGTTTCAAAATGAAAGTGTTGGTGTATAAGAATTTTTTTTTGTGAGTAAGCGAGTAACTAGGAGCAAATCTACCTACTCAAAAGGTCTTAGATATTCTTTTCCTCCTCCTTTATATGTTTCTATCTTACCATTGATTTGGTAAGAAGCTCCATCGTTGGATGTGAAGGGACGGGCGTGGGACGTTTGTATAGTCATAGAAGGCAACCCATGGAACGTTTTAGCAATGTCGTTTTAGGGACTAGATCGTTTACCAAAGGCAACATCGAGGGTCATCGAGGGTCATCGAGGGACTACGATCTTTTATCGAGGGTCTTTGCTAAAATGCCCATATTCAAAGGACATGACTATTTTCCGAAAGGAAACAAGGTGGGATTATCCTAAGGGTGCTAGTGTGCAAGTGTGTTTGATTTACATGCATTTAGTCTTGATTAGGGTTATCTATTTGTTGATTTCATGTCTTGCCATACACACCCTAATTACTAGCATTCATACTTGAAAACAATAAATTGCAGAAATGTAAAGGTCCTACGCTATTACATCATTTTAGGGATGGGGGTACAAATTCTCAAACGGGGGGTTGCAAAATTTAAATTCTATTTAACTATTACAACCATATTGAAATGCACAATATAAGAATAAAAAGGACTTGTTTTGAAAGTGGTTTTTTTGTCTTAATTAAAAAAAGAAATTAATTAATTAATAAAAAGGAAATATTTTTATGTCTTTTTTATATTAATAAAAATAGTTCTAATGCTAAAAGAATAAAAATAAGAGGGAAAAAAAAGAAAAATAATGGGAAATAGGATCAGCATGTTGCTGAAAGCAAAACGAAGGGGATCAGAAGTTCTGATGTCAGGCGCGTTGTAGTTCAGAATGAAACGTCAGAGGAAATCAGAAGTTCTGGATTGATACACTCTGAGGTCCTGAAAGAAATGTTATAGGGAAAAACAGAAGTTTTGGGTTGTTGCATGCTGAAGTTCTGAGTGTCAGAACAGTGAGAATATCCTAGAAGTTTTGTGTGTGTGTGTGTGTGTTAAAACGGTAAGAAAGCCTAGAAGCTCTATGTGTTAAACAGTGAGGAGAACTCCGAAATTCTGTGTGTGTCAAAATAGTGAGTGAAAATCAGAAGTTCTGTGTTTGTGTTAAACAGTGAGTGAAAATTAGAAGTTATGTGCATGTTAAAAACAGTGAGGAGAACTTAGAAGTTCTGGGTTGTGCTAAAATAGTAAGGAGAACTCAGAAGTTCTGTGTTGTGCTAAAAGAGTGGGAAAGAAAATCCAGAAATTTTGTGCTACATTTCACCTCATTCCTAACATTAGTCAGAACATCTACAACTTAATCAGTTCTTATCAACAACAAATCATAAAGATAAAAGCACAACAGTTTATAAAAGTTCTAATCCTAATTCTGAGCCTAGCTTTTTTCAAGAAGTTTTGATCTACAGTTTTTCTACTTATGCAATGATATGAACAACATCAACATTATGATATTTACATATTTAATGATGTTCTGAATGAAAATATTCAGAGTTAGAGAGACTTACCTTGAATCTGGAACGTGTGTTTGAGACTTGAACGGGTGCCTTCAGATGTTCTGGAGTTAGCAAGAACAGCGGAAGAGAAATGTTATGTTCTTTGATTCAAAGGGAAGAACAAAGGTTTTGGTTTTGTTTAGGAATTCAGGGTTCACCAATGTTTTACTGTTTTCTTTTCTCTTTTTGATAATTCTCTCTTTTCAAAATCCATCCCCTTGAACGTGTGATGGAGCAACTTATTTATAAATGGGTTTGTTGTGGTTTTGGGGGGGAAAACAAATGGGATTTGAACATTTTTGGCATACTGTTCCATAGCTTTTTAAACACAGTTTTTGTATGCTAATTTGGTGAAAATATGGGATTTGGGAAAATGCAGGCGTGGACTGGATCAACAGCACCTTGGAGTGTTGTGGCAACTGGTGGCAGGACTGTACAATAGCAGTGCAGCAGGTTGCTCAAACGAGGTTTTGGGATTTGGTGATGTTCTGATCGTAGAAGACTAGAGTGAGATTCGAAGGGTGAGGCTCTGATTAAAGCACATAACATAGCCTCTATATGCTGAAGAGTCATGTTCTAACCAAAGAACATTGCTTCCCTATGTTCTGATTGAAGAATGCAATTTCCATATGTTCTGATTGACGAGTCATTTTCTGAACCATGTTTTCAAATTCTGACTGCGCTTATATGGAGGTTGGTGTAACACCCCAATTCTACCCAGAAATTATAAATGTAAATCAGAGTTATAAAATTCATGCAACTGAATCAGGATGCCACAATTCAACTTTAAAAACACATTTCATTCAACGTGGATACATAACACTTTAAAACTTCGAATGAACTATCAGCATAATAATTTAACCTCTTAATTCAACAACTTGATCATCTACGCAGCGGAATCATAATAACATCTTTGTCCAACAATTACGACAACTTTAAAACAACACATACTTAGCAACAATTAAATTAAATTTCAAAAACTGAAGTAATCAATAATCAAAAGCAACAAGCGTTCATCCCCCCGAGTGTTACGTATCATAGCAATGACACCAACATCGAACTATTGAAGGTATACAACCTTCACTTTAGATTACCTGCACGTTACCAGCATAAGGGTAACATTCAAACAGAAGGAGTGAGATATCTAACAATATAATAAAACGTATGATGAATAATATATTAAATTAGATCACATAGCATCACCACTTCTCATCGTATAAACAAAAGTAATCGCAATAGAATACCAGCAATATACACATTCATCATATCAATACATAACTTCTTTATGCAATCATATAATGCGACTCAATACTATGCAAATGCATGTGGTACCATTGGACCAGAACTCCCATCTCAAAATAATTTCCAATAAATAGAGGCATCAACAAGGCATAAGCCTTGATCTTAATATTCGCCAATACATGCCATATTAACAAGCATAAGCTCCATCTTGAAATGCAATGTATGCGACACGATCAAGAATGCAATAACAACACCATAATTTAACAACATCTAAACACAACATCATCATTGGCCAGAAGCCTACATCTTAATAGCTGCCAATTATTAGAGGCATCTCAACATCTTCCATCAACATCATTCATCAACATCATTTATCAACATAAGTCATCCAACATCATTTATCATCATAATTCATCAAACATCATTTATCAACATAATTCATCAAACATCATTTATCAACATAATTCACAGCAACTCAGCCACAACAACAATACAACAGTAGATCGTCAATCTTGCAACATTGGCCATAGGCCTACAGCATGATATGGCCTATAATTAATTAATCATCTAAGGCTTACTTCAGAATTACCAAACCCCTACATATTATTAATCTGTAATACTACGTCATTATCATCATTAATCTTACTGTTATGAATCAAACAGTAATCTATAACCATCTCATCTTCGTCTTTCTTCATAAAATCATCATAGCAATTTACGCGCGAAGCTAACTCTAGTCCTAATTGGGTTACTAGGATTATCCTTCTTATTCTTCAATTTAATCCTTAAGAATGAAGTTTATCGTTTCATCTATTCAACGCTTCGAGCGGCACCTCAAATAGAGTCTGAAAACTCAAGTTACAACCTTTTCAAAATGATTCTGTCAAAAACTAGACTACATGGGTCGACGCATAACATCTTGAGTCAATGTGTTCTGGGCTTAACACGCTACATGAGTTGACGCGTTCTCCCTTGTATCAACTCATACTAAGTCTGCCACACTGCATATATTGATACATGGTCTTATGTATTGACTCATCCTAAGTCTAAAAGCCTGCATGTATCGACGCATGGCTCCTTCATATCGACTCATCCTGAGTCTAAAAGCCTTCATACATCGACACATGGCTTTTGGGGTCGACGCATATTGTTCTGTCATGGATATTTTCTACGATTTTATTGCATTTTCACTATGATTTCCATGCTTTAGGCCCTAAAAAAATCCTCTAATCATAGATAATCATCAATTATAATTATCCTATAATTCTACATCAAATGTACAACATTAGGGCATCGTTATTCATCTTTAAATCATCGATTTTCATCATACAACAATATATATAATTCAATCATAAACAAAATAATCTTCCATATATATTCCATATACTAATCATCATAAACCCTATTATAGAGTCAGAACCCCACCCTTACCTTGGATTGAAGGTTGCTCTATAACTTTTCCGATTGAATTTTCGTTCTGCCTCTTTTCTTTCTTTTCTGCACTTTCACATTCTTTCTCTTCTTCTAACCCTTATTCCTTCTCTCTTACTGCTTCTTCTTTTCTTATTATTTCTAACAATAATAAAATAACCCTATAATTCTCAAAATGCCTTAATGGGCTTAAAACTACTACATCCCTTTCTACTACTTATATCCCATAAAACAAGCCCACATCAAATAATATCATTATTCTAATATTACTCCCCAACTTAATAAAATAATTAAATCCAACTAATCACAACACAACATCTGACATAATAACACAACTTCACAAATATTCCCAAAAACAATTCAATTAAATAATTAATTAAATTGCGGGCGTTACAACTCTCTCCCACTTAGAATATTTTCGTCCTCGAAAATTTACCTTAATCAAACAACTCAGGATAGGAGTCTCGCATCTTGCTCTCCAACTCCCAAGTCATGCTTTCTCCAGCAGCCCCTAGCCAAACCACTTTAACCAAAGCAATCTCTTTGCCCCTTAGAGTCTTTATTTCACGATCCACGATCCGTACAGGCATCGTCTCCACGGTGAGGTTATCCCGTACTTGCACATCATCCATATGAATCACATGAGATGGATCTGAAATATACTTCTGGAGTTGCGACACATGAAACACATCATACAAATTCGAAAGATTAGGCAGTAAAGTCACTCTATAAGCAACATTCCCGACTCTCTCCGAAATCTGACATGGTCCAATAAAACAAGAAGTGAGCTTCTTAGACTTCAATGCTCGCCCAACACCAGTCACAGGTGTAACTCTTAAAAACACATGGTCACCCGCTTGAAATTCTAAATCTTTCCTTCACTTGTCATGATAACTCTTCTGTCTACTTTGGGAAGCTTTCATCTTTTATCGAATCAACTTTACCTTCTCAGTAGTTTCACGAACAAGTTCAGTTCCAAGTACTACACTTTCACCAAATTCATGCCAACATAAAGGAGTTATACATCTTCAACCATACAACGCTTCAAAAGGTGCCATCCCAATACTAGAATGGTAACTGTTATTATAAGTGAACTATATTAACGAAAGATAAGTATCTTACGAACCTCCCTGCTCAAGAACACATGCCCTTAGCAAGTCTTCCAACGATTCAATAGTCTGCTCAGTCTGACCATCTGTCTGAGGATGGTATGCCGAACTCAATCTCATCTTAGAACCCAACGCTTCTTGCAAATTCCTCCAAAAATCAGAAGTAAATCTTGGATCTCTATCTGAAACAATGCACAAAGGAACACCATGCAGCTTCACAATCACACTAGTGTAAATCTCAGCCAACTTCGACAATGGAAATCTGATGTTAATAGAAATAAAATGAGTTGACTTCGTAAGCCTATCAACAATCACCCAAATTGAATCATGTCTTCCTAAAGTATTAGGTAACCGTGTCACAAAGTCCATCGAAATGCTATCCCATTTCCATTCTGGAACTTCTAACGGTTGCATCAACCCTGCAGGCTTCTGATGTTCAACTTTTGACTTCTGACAAGTTAAATATGCATACACAAACCGAGCCACATCACTCTTCATTCCAGGCCACCAAAATAAACCTTTCAAATCTTGATACATCTTTGTAGCTCCTGGATGAATACTCAACTTACTTCTATGACTCTCTTCAAGTATCACTTTATTCATCTCAGCATCATCAGGAATACAAATCCGATTACGAAATCTCAGCACACCTTGCGCATCTAGCTTAAAATCATTATTCTCAGACTGATCGATTTCAACCATCGAATCTACCAATTTCACATCCAACTTTTGAGCTTCTCTAATACTGTCTAGAAATTCATTCTTAATCTTCAATATTCCAAACACAACACTTCGCGGTGTAACCTCACAAACTAGGATCATATCCATGAACTGTTCAATTAATTCTAACTCTTTAACCATCATTGTCGACATATGTAAGGTCTTTCGACTTAACACATCGGCTACCACATTCGCTTTTCCTAGATGATAATTCAAACCAAAATCATAATCCTTTAACAATTCCAACCATCTTCGTTGCCTTATATTCAACTCCTTCTGATAAAAAAGATGCTTCAAACTCTTATGGTCACTAAACACTTCAAATCTAGAACCATAAAGATAATGCCTCCAAATATTCAATATAAAAACAACTGCAGCAAGCTCTAAATCATGCGTAGGGTAGTTCTTTTCATGAGTCCTCAACTTCCTTGACGCATAAGCAACTACCTTATCATTATGCCTAAGCACACCTCCTAAACCCATCTTAGAAGCATCATAATATACCACAAAAGGCTCTCCTAGATTAGGTAACGTCAAAATCGGAGCCGACGTCAACCTCTTCTTCAATTCTGTAAAAATTTCTTCACACTAAACATCCCATACAAAAGCTCTACCTTTACAAGTCAACTTAGTCAACGGAAGTGCCAACTTAGAAAAACCTTCGATGGATATACAACAATGCCACTACCTGAAATCACATGACCAAGAAAACTAACCTCCTTTAACCATAACTCACACTTGGACAACTTTGCATACAACTTCTTCTCTTTCAAAACTTGCAATACTACTCTTAAGTGTTCAACATGTTCTTCTTCTGACTTAGAGTAAATTAAAATATCATCAATAAACACCGCCGCAAACCGATCCAAATAAGTATGAAAGATATGATTCATGTATTCCATGAATACTCCTGGCGCGTTAGTAACACCGAAATGCATCAGCGAATACTCATAATGTCCATAACACATCCTGAAAGTCGTCTTCTGGATATCTTCTTCCTTCACTTTAATCTGATGGTAACCCGACCTCAAATCAACCTTACTAAACACATGAGCGTCCACCAATTGATCCATCAAGTCATCTATTCTTGGAAGCGGATACTTGTTCTTAATCGTCACTTTATTCAACTGTCTATAATCAACACAAAGTCTCATACTTCTATCTTTCTTCTTTACTAACAACACTGGAGCACCCCACGGTGATACATTGGGTCTTACAAACTTCTTCTCAAGTAACTCTTCCAATTTATTCTTTAACTCTGACAATTCAGATGCATACGTCATGTGTGGTTCCATAGACGCAGGTCTGTTACCAGGTACAAGATCAATAGCAAATTCAACTTCCCTCTCTGGCGGTACATTAGAAATTTCATCAGGGAAAACTTCAGGAAATTCACACACCACCTGCAGTTCCTCAATTATAGCTTGAGTCTCTACAGATAGCGACACCATCAACAATAACATATGTGTTTCTTCTTGCATCAACTTCTTCAACTGTCTAGCAGACAACAGACTATCTTCCTCTTCCTCAGGAGTAGAAAACCTTACTGACTTGTCATAACAGTTAATATGAACATAGTTATGCTCTAACCAGTTCATACCCAAAATCACATCTAACCCTCTTAACGGTAAACAAACCAAATCAACTACAAAGTCTCTGTCGAAGATCGACAAGGGACACTTTAAACACACAAAAGAAGTAGTCACCGACCCCTTGGCTGGAGTATCGACGACCATTTCTCCATTCATAGAAGACAACATAAGACCCAATATTTCAACATAATCAGCAACAATAAAAAAATGAGTAGCAGCGGTATCAATAATAGTAATTAAAGGAGTACTATTAATGAAACATGTACCTCTGATAAGTCTATCATCAACAACTGTCTGATCTTCAACCAAAGCGAACACTTTGCCACTAGTCTGCGCCCTATTCGGTTTCTGACACTGACTACCAATGTGCCCTTCCTCACTACAATTGAAGCAAATCACATCCTTATGTTTGCACTCAGATACAACATGTTCATTCTTACCACAACGGAAACACCTCTTTACCTCAGCAGTACACACATTACTCTTATGTCCGGGTTTCCCACATTTAAAACAAACCACACCAGCAGGAGCATCTCCCCCACTAGTCCTCTGACCCTGAGCAACTTTTTGTTTACCTTTACCAGTTGGGGTATCATAAGGCTTACCATGATTTTTTTGGTGCTTACCCCTATTCTCACTGATAATCTTGTAATGAGCATTATTATCCTCCTCATAAACCCTACAACTATCAATCAAATCAGCAAAGACACAGATCTTATGGTATCCAGCTGCCTTCTTGATCTCTGGGTGCAACCCACTCTCAAACTTGATACACTTCGAAAACTCAGCATCTGCCTCAGTGTAGTGCGGATAAAACTTAGCCAACTCATAAAACTTTGCAGCATACTCAACAACCGACATATTCCCTTGCTTCAACTCAAGGAATTTAATTTCCTTCTTACCACGAACATCTTCAGGAAAGTACTTCCTCAAGAATTCCCTACAGAACACAGCCCAAGTGACATTCTCACCTGCAGCTTCCAATCTCTGACAAGTCTCTAGCCACCAGTCATCAGCTTCGACTGCTAGCATATGAGTACCATACCGAACCTTCTGCGCTGGAGTGCAATCCATCACACAGAAGATTCTCTCAATCTCTTTCAACCAATCCAATGCTCTGTTAGGATCATACTTTCCCTTGAAGGTAGGCGGATTCTCTCTCTGGAGAGTCGCCAAACTACGAGATCCAGCATTCCCATCAGCATTCGGTTGATTCTCCATCGCATGCGCCATTGCTTCTGAAGCAGCAGCAAGTGCATCATCATTCCTTCCAGCCATCTCAACGTATCACTTCAACATAAACAACGGTTAGAACTCAAATTAACAATACTTGATTGTTAGATAACTACGACTCGACAACTTGGTCGGACGGACCAACCTTTACTCTTATACCAACTTTGTAACACCCCAATTCTACCCGGCAATTATAAATGTAAATCAGAGTTATAAAATTCATGCAACTGAATCAGGATGCCTGAGTTCAACTTTAAAAACACATTACATTTAATGTGGATACATAACACTTTAAAACATCGGATGAACTATCAGTATAATAATTTAACCTCTTAATTCAACAACTTGAACATCTACGTAACAAAATCATAATGATATCTTTGTCCAACAATTACGACAACTTCAAAACAACACATACTTAGCAACAATTAAATTAAAGTTCAACAACTGAAGTAATCAATAATCAAAAGCAACAAGCGTTCATCCCACCGAGTGTTACGTATCAGAGCAATGACACCGACATTGAACTATTGAAGGTATACAACCTTCACTCTAGATTACCTGCACGTTACCAACATAAGGGTAACATTCAAACAGAAGGGTGAGATATCTAACAACATAAGGGCTACATAAGTCGACGCGTTCTCCCTTGTATCGACTCATACTGAGTCTGCCACACTGCATGTATCGATACACGGTCTTATGTATCGGCTCATCCTAAGTCTAAAAGCCTTCATGCATCGACGCATGGCTTTTGGGGTCGACACATATTGTTCTGTCATGGATATTTTCTGCGATTTTATTGCGTTTTCACTATGGTTTCCATGCTTTAGGCCCTAAAAACATCCTCTAATCATAGATAATCATCAATTATAATTATCTTATAATTCTACATCAAATATACAACATTAGGGCATCGTTATTCATCTTTAAATCATCGATTTTCATCATACGACAATGTATATAATTCAATCATAAACCAAATAATCTTTCACATCTATTCCCACATACTAATCATCATAAACCCTATTATAGAGTCTGAACCCCACCCTTACCTTGGATTGAAGGTTGCTCTATAACTTTTCCGATTGAATTTATGTTCTGCCTCTTTTCCTTCTTTTCTGCACTTTCACGTTCTTTCTCTTCTTCTAACCCTTATTCCTTCTCTCTTACTACTTCTTCTTTTCTTATTATTTCTAACAATAATAAAATAACCCTATAATTCTCAAAATGCCTTAATGGGCTTAAAACTACTACACCCCATTTCTACTACTTCTATCCCATAAAATAAGCCCACATCAAATAATATCATTATTCTAATATTATTCCCCAACTTAATAAAATAATTAAATCCAACTAATCACAACACAACATCTAACATAATAACACAACTTCACAAATATTCCCAAAAATAATTCAATTAAATAATTAATTAAATTACGGGCGTTACAGTTGGCCTAGAAGCTCTGAAGTATCATATCCTCTTAACACTTAGAAAATTTTCTAAATGCTTAGAAATTTGATTTTTTTCAAGGTAATTTCTTAATTTTGTCTTCTGATGAATCAATTTCATGTCTTGAAGAAATATAATTGTTGAAACTTGATTTTTGATCCAAAAGTCAAAGTTTAACTTTTCATTGTGCTTTTGACCATTTTGCCCTTGTGAATGGTTTTCTTGGAAAATTGTAATTCAAGACTTGAAACTTGATAGAAGCAAACCTGAGAGTCCAGGATGATCCTTTGAGAAATGAGAGGGTAAATTTTGGGGTACAAAACCGAGTGCGTTGGAAGCTCGGTCAAAAACCATAGTCCATTAGGATCCTTTCTCAGGCCCTTCATCTGGTACAGGTCCTTCATAGTCAGTCACTAACATAATATTCTCATCCGGGAATTCAAAGTTCATGGATTAGTAGTCATCTACAGTCTGATGAGCCAAATGATCAACTAATACACTTCCCTAGATTGCTTTATGGGTTGTGTATTGAATATCGTATTCAGTCAGGATTATTTGCCATCTCTCTATTCTTCCGGAGAGAGCGGGCTTCTCGAAGATATATTTGATCACATCTATCTTAGATATCAACAAAGTAGTGTGGGTCAACATATAATGTCTTAGTAGGCGAGCAACCCATGCCAAAACGCAACAAGTTTTCTCGAGCAGTGAGTATCTTATTTCACAGTCAGTAAACTTTTTGCTAAGGTAGTATATTGCATGCTCTTTTCAGTCGGACTCGTCATGCTGCCCCAACACACACCCCATTGAATCATCTAACACTGTTAAGTAAATTATCAAAGGTCTTCCTTCAATCGGTGACATCAGAATTAGATGCTCTTGAAGGTATTCCTTGATTCTCTCGAAGGCAGTCTGGCATTCGTCATTCCACTTTACCACTTGATCTTTCTTCAGGAGTTTGAAGATTTGCTCATAAGTAGCAGTTAGATGGGAAATGAACCTAGCAATGTAATTTAGGCATCCCAAGAAACCTCCAACTTCCTTCTAATTGCGAGGAGGCGACACCTCTTCTATAGCCTTCACCTTTGCAGGTTCTACCTGAATACCCTTGTCACTGACAATGAAACCTAGGAGTTTACCAGACCTTACCCCGAAGGTGCACTTGTTCAGATTTAACCTCAACTTGCACGTCTTCAACCTATCAAACAACTTTTGTAGATGATCAATGTGCTCTTCCTCAGTTTGAGACTTGGCTATCATGTCATCAACATAGACCTCTATCTCATGGTGAATCATATCATGGAACAAAGCTACCATAGCTCGCTAATAGGTTGCCCCAATGTTCTTCAACCCAAATGGCATCACTTTGTAACAGAAAGTTCCCCATTGTGTGATGAAGGTTATTTTCTCCATGTCTTCAGGTGCCATCTTGATCTGATTGTAACTAGAGAAACCGTCCATGAAGGAAAAGATCTTGTGCTACACGGTGTTGTCAACCAGAACGTCAATGTGGGAGAGCGGAAAGTCATCCTTGGGGCTTGCCCTATTCAAATCTCGATAGTCCATACACATTCATACCTTGCCGTCCTTTTTAGGTACCGGGACTATGTTAGCAACCCATTGGGGATAAGAAGTGACAGCTAGGAACCCAATGTTGAACTCTTTCATAACCTCTGCTTTGATCTTCTCTGACATTTCAGGGCGCATGCGACGGACCTTCTGCTTTACCAGAGGGAAATCTTCTTTAGTTGGCAGACGATGGACCACAATATCTGTGTCTAGTCCTGGCATGTCCTTGTATGACCAGGAAAATATCTCAACATAGTCATGCAACATCTGAATCAAACATTGTTTGACACGAAGCTCTAAATTTGCACCTACCCTAACCTCTTTTATGTTCTCTTATATGCCCAAATTCACTGTCTCAATTGGCTCTTCATGAGGCTGTATAGCCCTTTCTTCGTGTTGTAACAGTTTTGCAAGTTCTCCAGGTACCTCACAATCTTCCTCACCTTCGTCCTCAGCTTGATTGATCGGATTTTCAAAGTCATAACCAACAATAGCAGAACTGTTATCAATGGGATCCGGAGTGGATATGGATATGCAGTTTAATACGTGAGTGTGTGTAAGAGCATAGTTGTATAGACAAAGTAAAGGTAGAAAAGAAAAAAACAGAGAGCGCAAAATTTGTATGCATAAACATACAATGCTTTATTAATGCCATATGAAATTAAACATGATAACCCTCACAAATGAAACCATTGTGACCCGGGTAAGACACATGGCCATAAAGCTTATAATGTTTATTACATATCCAAAAACAATAAAGACAATTACTTCAGAACAAAAGTAATCGGTGCAAAGTTTCTTTCTGTCCAGTTACTGGGTCCACCGTTGGTAGTAGGGAAGAACCTCCATGTCATTGTCACCATCACTGTCTTCTAAGGCGTCGACCCCATGATTGCTGATACAGAGGGGAGGCCCTCCAGCACGAGCACGACAAACAACCCTTTGAGCCCCTGAAGAGAAACCCAAACCAAACTTATCATACTTGTATGGAATATCAGGGAGCTGACCTCAGATGGTAGACCCACCTTCTTCAATAACCACTTTTGCATCCTTGAGAGAAGACGTCTTCAAGGGAGGTCTGGTGATCTTTGGCATATTGGTGACAATTTCAGTTGCAACCATAGTATGAGGTACCTCTTTGAAGTTCTGGCACGGAGTCTCGATGAACTCGCCATCCATTTCTACGTACCTAAAGGAGTTCGGGTCACTGACCATGTATTCTTCTTCACCGTGTACCGTGACAATCTTTCCTTTTACCGGTACTTCATCATCTGATGTAGAGTAGACGTGACAGCTCTCGCCCCATGGATCCAAGGGCGACCCAATAAACAAGAATAAGATGGTATGATATCCATCATGTATAAGGTAGAGTCAAAGGTCTGAACCAACTTTGATTGGGATGTCCACCTCCTTGTGCACCATTCTCTTCGAACTATCAAAAGCCCTTACTACAATGTTGCTGGGTTTCAAGGTCAAACCTTCACAGTCTAGCCTATCCAGAGCTTTCTTAGGCGGCACGTTCAATGATGAACCAATATCTACTAGAACATCGGCCAAAGTAGTGCCCCTGCATTCAATATAGACATGCAACACATTATTGTGATTTCTCCCTCTAGGTGTCAGATCAGCATCAGAGAAACCCAAACTGTTGTCAGCCGTCAAACTAGCCACACAATCTTCAAGTTGGTCAGTAGAGGTTTCTTGTGGCACATGGGTCGTCTTAAGAAATTTCACTAGAGCTTTCGCATGAGCTTCGGAGCACAACAATAAGGCTAGCATAGAAATCTTTGAAGGGGTATGCCCCAGCTGTTCGACCATGTTGTAGTCACTTTTCTTGATATTTTTCAAAATTTCTTCCATCTCCTTCTTGGAAGCCTCTGGGAAAGATACTGATTGCGTCTTTGTCTAGACAGGCTCAATCAATATGTCTTTGCCCCGAGTCTCGGTCGACTCGGTGATATGGGTGTCAGTAGGGGTAATCACATGAATTGTAGTAGTAGTATCAACATGAACAAAAGTGGGAATGATCACAGGACCAGTAACAACTTTCGGAGGATAAATCTCAAGGGAGAACACTCTTCCACTTCTGGTTATTTTGCTGGTTCCAACAATGTTGCCAATGTCGGGATCAGCCTTCTCAAAAACCTGGTCTTCATCAGCCAACTAATCTTGCTTGACGTTGTGGTAGTAGACATCACCCCCATAGTTCCAGGGAACAGTTTGTCTGAGTATGGGATTGGCCCTGACATAGTAATTATTAGTGGAGTCACCTTCAGGGCAGATGTAATCCTGACAGGTCTTTTGGTGGAGACTCTGGGAGGATCAGAGGAAATGGTTATTATTGAAATATCTTTGCACGAAATGGTTGGAATGGGAGTCTTCTCAAACAAAATCTCTCTATCATCCATCAGGCGCTGAACACATGCCTTCAACAAATGACAACTAGTCGATAGAGATAAACAGAAGTGGCAAACTTCGCCACAGCCCAGAAATAAACCGGCCTTCAATAAGTTCCACTTAACGGTCATAAGAGAAGTAATAAGCTCTTCAACAGTAGTAACAAACACATTATCTTCAATAAAGTTAACACCACGACCGTGCTTGGGCATATGAGCAGTGATAACATTGGGGATCTCAGGGGCGTCAAATTCAATTTCCTTTGCCTCGAGAAGGTCTTGCACCTTGTTTTTCAAAGCCCAGCAATTGTTGGTATCATGGCCTGGACTTTCTGAATGGTAAGCACAATGAGCATTAGGGTTGTAGTGAGGAGAGGCAGTGTTGGGATTCTTCGGAGCTTCCTTCACTGTTACCATATTGGACTTCAACAAATGAGGGAAAACTTGGGATAAAGTCATATTTATCCAGGTAAACCATCTTACCGGCCTTTCTGTTCTCGGCTAACTATTACTTTGTTGAGTAGGTGCAGGCTTAGAGATTATGACAGCCCCTACCGCTGGACGGTGTTCAGTTATGTCCCGATTCCTTTGATGGTAGACAACACTAACCTTTTTCTTCCCAGTAAATGGCTTCCTTACAGCACTGAAGGATGCACCCTTTTGGATCCTACCACTCCTAATTCCAGCTTCCATCCTTTCTCCTATCAAAATTAATTCAGTGAAGCCATCTAAGGAGCTTCCAATCAGGTGATTGAAAAATGGACCAGACAGGGTACCCAGAAACATATCCACTAGCTCCTTATCAGACATGCGAGGTTGGAATCTTCCTGCTAAATCCCTCCACTTTTGAGCATAGTCCTTAAAGCCCTCACTCGAACCCATAGACATACTTTGGAGTTGAGTATGGGTGGGAGCAAGGTCTGCATTATACTGATACTGCTTGTAAAAAACAGCATCCAGGTCTTCCCAATTATTAATGTTGGCCCTTTCCAGCTGGTAGAACCATTCTAGTTGAGTTCCAGACAGACTATCCTGAAAGACATGGACCCATAAGTCCTTGTCAGCAGTGTGAGGCTGGATCTTCCTCACATAAGATCGGAGGTGCATTTTGGGACATGAAACCCCATCATATTTGGAAAACAATGGCACCTTGAAATTTTGTGGGATGACAACCCCAGAGACCAAACCCAGCTCTTCAAAGTCCAAACCCGGTACCTTCCAGACCTCCATTGCATTCAAACAATCCTCCAACTGTTTGTATTTTTCATCAGCAGGAGGATACTGCTCCTCATCATAGTTGGATTCGTTATCAGATTCCTGTGGACTGGGGTCTTCCTCTCTTGTCTCCCTTCTTGATTTTCTCCTTCCTTTGATGAAGCTACTAGTTCAGAGGCTCACTGCACGGGTCCTATGATCCTTCTTCCTAGATTCACTAACCCAGTTGGCTTCTTTGGCTTCTTCTTTCCTTTAATAAGTAAGACTTTCAATTATTCTTGCCCCTTGGTCAGAGCCATGATCATCTGTTGAAACTGCGCATTCTGAGTCTGTAGATCCTTCACTATTTGTTCTAGAGCCATTGCTAAAATAAACAACGAAGAGGATGAGAAACCTGCTTTGAAACCTGCTTATGAAATGATATGTATGATATATGTATGCAATGTTTTTAAGTATTTCTAAGACTCAAATTTGCTTAAACAGAAAAATAGCAAACGTTAATATATTTTATTAATCACAATAATGCCTCTCAGCCTTACAAAGGGAACAAAGCAACAATAAAATTCTCTAAGAAAAAGGAAGATTCAAGTTTCCCATGGGCGCATCCTTTTTGGTGCAATGTAGGAATTTATGCTCCTCTCCTCGTGAAGTAACCGGGTGAGCTCTAAAACCTTCTTCTCGCTGGCGTAGAATTGGGTTTCAAAGGTATCCCGTTCTTCTTTGAGTTGGATCCAGGATTTCTGTAGCTCCTCAAAATCAGTTGGCATGTCAGGATGAAGAACAATGTAAGGAGTGTCTCCTTCAATAATTGGCTCCACAATCACAGGTAAGACGACGGGGTAAGGCATCATAAGACATTGAGAACAAGCTCGCACCTATTTGAGGTAAGGCTCAAGAGGGATGGAATTCTTGTGCCCCAGTGTCTTGCTATCAACTCTATTTATCATGCCCCAAGCTCGAATGAACCTCTTGCGATAACCCTGAACATCATTCTCATAGTCAAATGTGATTCCTTGGACGGGTGTGTCGTGAGGACCATCCCTTCTAGCATAACCAAATTGTCGCAACGCCAAATAAGGATTATAAGTGATTCCTCCCCTAATGCCTAAGAGAGGGACATTAGGGAATTCCCTACAGCGATCAATGATAGTGATACTCTCCAAGGATCGGGAACACCAATGAATATTCGAATGTGTAAGGGACATCAGCCTATGAGACCATCTCATACCCTGCTCCTATTTCAAAATAGACCGGGGTAGGTGCCATATAAACCACCTAGCCAATGGAGGAATGCAACATTGAAGGGTCTCTCTTCTCTTTAGAGTGTAAGTATGTAGAGAGTGTAGAATATCCCCAAGTAAAGTAGGTACCAGATTATGAGACATAAATTTTTTAATCGCATTCACATATATGAGTTGGTCCATGTTAGGGAATAATACCATCCCATAGACGAGAAGGGCCAACACCTCCTAAAAAACTTGTAAATCCAGGCTATCCCAAAAATAGAGGGCTCCCTTAAATAGAAACTTAGCTGGAAATCCTTGGACACTTCTTCTGGTTTCCCAATTTGCCAATACATCAGACTGTTGTAAAGACAGAGATGGAGCATTCTCTTCAGGCTTTGGGTTTCTTTTCTTATCATTGAATGGTAGCTGATTAAGGATAGGTACCACCAATAACTGAGAAAACTCCTCCATAGCGGGCACTAACTGGTAATCAGGAAAAGTGAAGCAGTGGTGCAACGGGTCAAAGAACTGAAAGAGAACCTTTAACATTTCTTCATCAAGGGTTGAAGTGACCAAGATGAGAAGTCGACCATGTTTTTCCAGTGAAGGGAGAGCTTTCAGAAATCCTTGATGCCAACTCTTTGAGTTGAGGATGCACTTTCACAAGGTTGATTTGGACAGTGTTCCTACGAGCGGATGTCATGTCCTATAAAACAAAACAAAGATAAGCCCTAGAAAATCCTTGAAATAGTTAGTATGATATTCCATATTATGATGTCATGATTATGCTAAGAAATCACATATACAGCAAGCACAAGCAAATCACACCAAAACCTTAGGTTTAAGGCTTGCATGGGTTTTAAGGTCATACCCTCTTGAAGTTGGATTGGTTCAACTTGTCCTATAAATAGTAACCGAGTTCTAAGGGATCTCAATATCATTGACCTTTCCCACAAGCTTCGTTCGATAGGCGACTGACTCGCAACCAAAAAAAACTCAGGAGTCAATTCTTAATAAGTGTAGCATCGAGTATCTACTGACTTTGGGAATACACCAAAGATGGCCATCTCGCTACGTCCTAATGGCCAAGTTGTTCATTTAAAGGTTCTAAGGTCAGTTGACGCTTTATGACACCATGCAGCGGCCCCGTATTCTCCTTGATTAACTCAAGGGCTACCGATACCAACCAAAGTGTGCATCAACGTAGCCATCGCTTCAACCGTGTTGGTATACCCCGCACAATTTCCACGATCTATTGCTACTTACCTAAAAGGTTTCCCCAGATCCGGGTGTAGGACCTATAATAACCCAAACAACCCCTTAAAAGTAAAGCAAACAAACAAGCAAACAATTTAGAAATGATCTAGACCCTAAGGTAAACCCCACTTTTATTATTTTTCCCAACAGATTCGCCAGTTCTGTGATACGGTGGCAGAACCGACTGTTAATACTGGTTTGTGTTTTTTGTTTGCAAATGTCGCGGTAAGCAAGAGTCGCCACCGACTTTTCTTTTATCCAACAAAGGAAAGGGTGAAAAAACAAAAAAAGACCTTTTTCAAGATTTTCTGAGTAAGTGGGGTAGATTATGGAAAGGGAAGGTATTAACACCCTTTCCATCCATGGTTTTCCATGGGCTCTTAGGTACTTGCTCATTTTTTTGAAAACTATTTGTGTTTGTGCGTTTTGAAAGTTTTTGTTTGCTTTATGGTAACTCTTGTATCAGTCTTCAAGAGTGTGATAAAGTGTTTTTTAAAGTAGTTTTTGAAAGTGTATAAGTGTGAAAATTTTGGTTTGAGAAAGTACTTAAGAACCATCTACCTACTCGAAAAAGGACGTTCTTTTCCTCATTTCCTTTAGATAGTGCTATCCTACTATTAGTGAGTAGGTATCCCTATCGTTGGATGTTGAGGGACTATCGAAATGGACGTTATGGTCATTGAAGGCAACATGTAAGGACACCTTAGCATTTTGAAGGGACTGTCATCACATAGGCAACATCGAGGGGACAAGATCATTTACCAAAAGACAACTCGAGGGACGTTTAGGGACCATGATCTTTTATGATAAATTTTATACCGAGGGTCTTTGCTAAGATATCCCTACTTTCGAGGGACATGACCATTTCCGAGACAACCGAGTGAGGAATACCCTAAGGGTGCAAGTGTGTGAAGTGTGTTTTTTCAGTTATATTATCTTGAAGTTAGTGATCTACGATTAATTTGATTAATCTTGTCACGCACTCCTACTTACTAGCAATTATATACAAGCATACAAAAAATGTAAAAAGCGAGAAATAAAGGTTCCTACGCTATTACAGGGTTTTGGTGTAGATACATAATAATGGGCGAAAAGTAAAGTGCAGAATTAAAAATGCGGGGATTTAAGTCCTAAACTATTACAACCGTAAGCAGTTACAATATAATATAAAATGCACGCGCGAAATAAAGAAGCGTCTAACAACCTGAGAAAGGGTATAAGTAAAAAAACTTATTTGTTTAATTTTTGTTTTAATTAATAAAAATAATTAAATTAAACATCCTAAAGTCTATTTAAAAAAAATTAAAATTAATTAAGAAAAATAGTCGAAGTTTTTTTGTTTTTTATTATGAAAAGAAAATAACTAAATCTAATTAAATCCTAAGTTCTACTTCATTTTAAATTAAAGAAAATAGTTAAAATATTTATTTAAATCATTTACAAAATTAGTTTAATTAAAAATACTAACCTAATATTTTTGGTGATTTTTTCTGATTTTTATGGTTAATTAAATAAGTGAAAGCAAAAATTAAAAATAAAATAAAATAAAACAAAACAAATGGGCCTGGGGTTAAGTAATAAACATGGGGGTGTTGTTCTAAAAAAGAACGTTGGGCCCAATAGATAGCCCAGGTTGGCTTTGGATCCTGTGTGGCAGCTTCTGAGCGTCTATGGTAATCAACATGCTTGACACCATTTGATTTAAGCCAAACAGGATCTAATGGACATGACTTGGAGACATATGATACACCCCTGGAGACGTAAAGCATGTAACCTGCATGAGTTTTGTTAGAAAAATATGAAAATGCTGGACCTGAGACTCAAACCCAGGTCCTCTCTCTCATGCACACGTTCCTTTGCCAATTGAGCTACATGTTCATTCGTTTACATAACCAAAACAATAATATAATATGAAAACATTGGTCAATATTTTTAGTATTTAAATAATCAAATATGTTTCAGACCTACCGTAGACCTAATTATTTGTCTAAAGGTGCGTCCACAAAAGGGTTGAGGGTTTAGTGCACCTATAATTATTGGGCCCATACTCGATCCAATTCACAAGCGACTACACCCTTTAGATGTGATCCATCGAACCCCTGCGTTACACGTTTTCTAACGTGTAGTGGTTTTACCTTATCCTATATAAAAGAATCCCATGATAAATTTGCATGTACGTTTTCATCATAACTTGCTCCATTACTTAGATTTACTGAATGTCTTAATCGTTGGAGTGCTAACTTTTGTCGCATATTTCCATCAGTTGAGTTAACTTTTCAATCTCACATCTATCATTTCTGATTCCTTAAAAGAAAAAAATTGTATTAAATTTGAAAATTTTTCATCTTAATCTACCAATCATAAATATTGTGTTGTGATTACCTAATTGAGATAAACGTATCAACAAATTCAATTTTCTTAAATTAGTATTGGCTAGGAGTTTATCAATACTGAGGTTGATGGGTGATAGGTGCATTTAAAGTCATCTTTCTTTAAAAATTTAATTTACTTGCCTCTTTTAGAGGTTTATAGGTTTTCTTTCTGGCTGGCTCTTTTAAAACTAAATAAATGCTACTCCTCTTTATTTCAAAATTTTTAAAGGATATTAATTTTAAAACGGAGGAGGGAGTAATAATGCATTAAAAAACTATCCAAAAAAACAAAAGCAATAAAAATGTGATTAATGAATATTATAGCAAGCTAGTGCATCCATAGTCACACCCGCAGTAAAGCACGGGACTGGCCTCTCCATCTTGCTGTGATTTTGAGGAACCACCAAACCTTACGTTACAATGCCGATTCTCACACGCCAGCTGTTCACAAAACTCTCACAAATCTCTTTTGTTTTTATATACACATTTTTTCCTCACTATTACTTTACTACCATACACTTTCTCCTCACTATCCTCTTTTTTCTTCAGTTTTCAATTTCACCCTCACCTCATTCTCTTTTTTTATTATTATTTATTTCTCAGTAACATGTAATCAAACCTTTACCGGGTATTATTACTTTCGTTATGATTTATTCCTCCTAATCCGTATTGGATTTGATTACTCGATTCCGTTTTTTTGATTTCTCCGATTCAGTTTTTGATTCAATTTTCATTCCAGGGTTTCACTTTAGGTTTTACGGAGCATTACCAAACGGTGCTGATTCGGTTAGATCGATCTCGATTTCCGTGTTAATCGGCCATGGAGATCCGTGCCGATGCAGAAACCAGTTCTTTTTCTTCTAGGTTTTGTACTTGATTAGTTACCTTATGCATTTTCTTGATTCGTTAGAATGTGTGATTTCCGATTAAGGGAATTGTATGGTGATGTTGTTTTGAAGCAGTTTGTTTGCGGCGGTTTCTTATGGATTTGCTTCAATGGCGATGGTTTTTATCAATAAAGCTGTTCTTATGCAGTATACGTATTCAATGACTTTACTCACTTTGCAGGTATTCTTTCCATCTTTTGCATTTGCGTTGATGCTACTAATTTTGTATATGTATAATGCATGTGTTCAATTTTGACTTCTATTTCCTAATACAGCTTAATTATGAGTATTTCTAGAAAAGAAAAATAAGTAGCTAGTTTAAAACAAAAATAAAATGTATCTACAAGTTTAAATTGAGACTTAGTGTATGTTTTGGTTTCACGCTTGGTTGGATTGCTCTCGGCGTTTAAAATTTATTTTGATATGTTTGGTTGCTTCGGAGTAGAATTGATTCTGCTCGAAGGCCAATAAAGTATGCATCATCGTATCCGATACACCTCCAATACGTATCAAAGGAGTATCCGAATTTTTATATTTAAAAAAAAAAAATTCTCATACATCATTATACGGCAGCGACACACTTATATTTAGGAGTTAACTTTTAACTTTTGAAAATGCTTATAATTAGAGCCGGATGTAGTAGCAAGAAATATACTTCATCAAATCTCAAAAATTTCAGTAAAAAGGTGTATTTGACATCAAATAGATGTATTTCTTTTTTGTTTACATTGAAGGCTAGAGGGAGTATCTAATAATTTTTTTTGTCTGTGTTGAAAGCAGGCTTATATTTTGTGTGAGATATACTATTGTTTTATATCATTCATTTATTGCTTTTTTTGTCTTTCATAGCAACTATTTACTACTCTGCTTATACACTTTGGTCGAAAAATGGGATACACAAGAGCCAGAGGAGTGGATATGGAAACGGCCAAGCAGCTGTTCCCGGTTTCATTTTTCTATAATGCCAATGTTGCATTTGCTTTGGCCAGTTTGAAAGGAGTCAATATCCCAATGTATATTGCAATAAAGAGGCTTACACCACTTGCTGTACTTATTGCTGGATGTTTCATGGGGAAGGGGAGACCTACAACTCAGGTATCGGTGTCTATCATTTTCTTAATTTAGTTTGTTATTGTCAAGTTTAATCTTTTGGTTAAACTGTTGTCAACAAAGACCAAAGAGGGTTATCAGAGAGAGTATGTGTGGCTTTTAAAGAAGAAGAATTACATTTGGTAAAAGGGTTTTGTTGATGTTATACAGAGGGCGTTTAAGCTGGTCATATAGAACAGGCTAAGACTCTTGGTAGCATTTTCTTATTTCACTCTCTTAAGCTTGACAAAAAAGCTTGACAAAAAAGCTTTTGATGATTGATTTGTTGTTATTTGCCTTTATCTTTATCAGTTCCTGGTAGAACAACCATTGAAAATTCATTCTAAACTACAAATTGTATTTATTTTATGGGCTTTAGTTTTGATTTCACTACCAATTTTTGAAAAGTTTACATTAAACAGAAATGACATTCCTTTTTGTCAAAATTATCAGGTGACTCTCTCAGTGATATTGACTGCTGCTGGAGTTCTAATAGCAGCCCTTGGAGATTTTTCCTTTGACCTTTTTGGGTATAGCTTGGCTTTCATTTCTGTTTTCTTCCAGGTGATACACTGATCTTTTGTTGTCCATAAATCTTTAAATAGAGTGATGTACACTGTAATTGTGCATGCTTTTCTAATAGTGTTGCCTACTCTCCTATGCAGACGATGTACCTTGTACTAGTGGAAAAATCTGGTGCTGAGAAAGGACTTTCATCAGTGGAAATCATGTTCTACAACAGTTTTTTATCTCTTCCATTTTTGATGTTTCTTATTATAGCTACAGGGGAATTCCCATATTCTTTATCTGTATTATTTGCAAAGGTCAGACTCTTTTCTTGGTATTGAAATTGATTCACAGTTAAGTGGTAATAAATCCAAGACTGTATAAACTTTGCCTTGATGGTTGACATTTGAGACCATAAATTGCAACATACTATCCGATTATGTGACAAGGCTGTGCCATTTATTATTTTGGTGATATGTTGATGTGAAAGTTAATATCTAACTTATTTTTTTGTTTACCTCCGCAGAGTTATTCTTTTACATTTTTGATGATCCTTATTCTTTCATTGGTGATGGGCATTGTTCTCAACTTCACCATGTTCTTGTGCACTATTGTTAATTCTGCTTTAACTACAACTATTGTGGGCGTTCTTAAAGGAGTTGGTTCCACGGTAAGCTTACTAAGCTAGGAGCGAACCTGTTTGCCTTAGAATTTTCTGTCACAGCTCAAAAACTTGAATTTTATTATTTGTTAAGCCAGGGAATTGTTGTCCCTGGCACCTAATGTTGATACACAGATATTATTTGTCCATCTTTTGGTTGTATTTTATGTGACTAATTACTTGAAATACACACACTAAGTCTGTTTCTTATTGTTTCTTCAGACCTTTGGTTTCTTCTTACTGGGTGGTGTTCAAGTCCATGCTTTAAATGTGACTGGATTGGTTATCAATACAGCTGGTGGTGTGTGGTATTCATATGCTAAGTATCAGCAGAAAAAAAGTAAGACAGTGAAGCTAGTTACAGATGTGGAGGCTCATCGTAAATAGTGGCGTTGATGACTTACAGTGAAAATTAACAGTTGCATAAATGTTTCTTTTTCTTTAAATTGATTTTCTAGGCGTGTGATTGTAGTTGTAATTCTCTCTTTCTCTAACCGTCTCCCGTCATTTTACAGTAATCACAGAATCTCACACACATGTCGAAAAGGTATTTTCACATTAGGAGAACAATTTTCTTACAGTATGAATCTATTGGAAAGATATTAAACATGTTTTGAGTCAATTATAAAGTGGCGTGGATTGGTTCAAACACGGACTATGATTTGAGTGGAACTAGACAAATGTGCATATGTCATGGTGATCATACCACAAAGTCTGGCCCAATATTTAGTGGATTTGGAAACTCAACTTTTCAAAGTAAGAATATGGGGTTGACACTACAATTCAGGCTTCTATAATTCAATGGTGAAAACGCATTGAAACGGAAGAAAGAAGTGAACGTGCTTACCAACTATCTCTTAAACTTCATTGTAGTTGCTTTAATTTCGGTATCTTTGCTGTTTTGCTTATGCTAGCTTAATTAAAGATAGATGAAACATTTTAGTGAAGTAATTTAATTTTTATTTAAATCTTACCTTTTTATGTTGGTCAACTGAGATAAAATAGAGAAATAAGGGAATAAATAGTTGTAAATAAAATAAATAAGACGTTACTAAATTTTTTAGGAGAGACGAAATAGTAATTATTTATGAGATTAAAGGTAGTTGGACTCCTAAGAGGTTACTAAATTTCCCAGGTCGTTCCACAGGAAGTGGAAGAGAAGTTGGAATTCTAAGAGGTGGTGTTTGGACTGTTCTTGCTTTTGGAGGATGATTGGTGTTCGGTAGGCAGGCGGTTGACGGTGCTATATATGTAGCTGTTAAAGCGGCTTCCTGCAGTGGTAGAAATAGAACGAATAGCTTTAGATTTAGTTATTTTCAAAGGATCGAGAAAGTTAGAAATAAGAAAAATTGGAGATCTATTAGGGGTGTTCGTGGTCCGGTTTGGATCGGTTTTGAGATAAAATATCATCCGATCCAAAAATATATAAATAATTACTTCGGTTCGGTTTTTGGATGACAACAAGAAAAATCCAATCTAATTTATACGGTTTACTTCGGTTCGATTGAATCGGTTTTATTCGGTTTTTAAACTAACACTATTTAGAAATTTAAAAAGAATATATTTCAATACCAGTTACAATTATGCCACCAACGTCTACTGAGACAATATCTAATTGCTATGTTCATATGGCTATTTGATGTCATTATTGCAAAGTTTCATTATAATATACGTATAATATCTATCCCAACGAAATAGACATGACTATAATATATAATATATATGGAGATATGCTTAGTTCTTATATGGAGATTTGTATTATAAATTAAATATATGACAAATATATAAAACAGTGAATAAATGAAGATTTCAAAGCTATATTAAAGCGAATATAATAATAAAACTTCAAGAAAAATATCAATAACAGTGGACATGCGAAAGTTGATCACAAGGAATATATAATAATAATATGAATGATTGAGATTCTTTAGAGAAATTAGTGCTGGCTAACATAATTAATTTGAGAGGATGGCTATAAATGATTCGATATTAATTTATTTTAAATAATAAATGGCAAGTAAATGGAAGTAATACCGGTTCGGTTTGGATCGGTTCGATTCTCATGAAGCCAACCGTAAACCGAACCGAACCGGTCGGTTATGCTACATGGTGATTCAAATACATCCAAAAAAATTCGTTTTTTTTTTTATTTCGGTTTTTTCGGTTTGGTTTTTGGATTTTTTTTGGATCGGATTGGATCTGAACACCTCTAAGATCTACTATTCCGTCTTTGATTTGTTGGGTCTCTTGTTTAGAGGTTAAAAGAGCTCCACAATAGAAAATTGATCGTGAAGATGGAGAATCGTACAGTACACAAAAATCAGAAGTCGATTTTTATATATGGCAGCACTGTTCCATTTGAGAACTAAAAATATGAAGAGTCACGGAAGTTGTGGTAGAGGAGAGCTAAAAATATAAAGAGTTGCGGAAATTGTGATAGAGGAGAGCTTTTGATACGACAGAACGGTCATATTTTAAATTTTTTATATTAATATTAACGGGTAGTTTATTATAGCTAGTCATCTTTTATTTATTAATTATTGCTGGTGTCATTATCGTTTTTTGGTTTTTACTAAACTTAAATTTACATAAATTTTTAACTCTAAATTATTGTTAAGGGGGTGTATGTTTATTTATTTCACTATAAAGAGGGTGTGAGTTTCATAAAATTTGAATTAAATTGAATGGTCTATTAAATCTTTTTGGAGGTCCATTAAATTTATTGAGGACGGTCAGAGCCAACTTCTGACTTTTATTATTCAATTATTTTTATTTATTTAATTATTTTTTATTATTCAAAAAAGTTGACCGAAGTCAACATTTAACTTTCTCATAAATTATTGTATATTGCATAATAATAATAATAATAATAATAATAATAATAATAATAATAATAATAATAATAATAATAATAATTTATTAATTTTGTTGACTAAAGTCAACTAGGGTAGAAAAACTCAGTCTTTTATCGTGCTCTTTTTTTTTTTGGGATCTCTTATTCCTTAAGATTAACAGAAAGGCTCAAAATTTCTTTATTTGCGAATCAAATTTGAAACAAATTTAGTTTGAGGTTTTGTATTTGATTTACTAGTGAATTTATAACAGGAAGAGGTCTAGATATGTACAAATCACAAAACTTAATTCTAAGATTACAAACGAAATCAAATCTAAATCTAACCTGATTGAATTTATCAAAAATTTATAACTGCAAATCACTTAAAAGTTTTCCTAAACCATCTAAATCCTAAAGCTATAAATTGAACCCTAAGACTAATGAAAAAAGACCGAAAAATTGAAAGAAGAAAAGTAGGAGAAAAAGACAAATTCCGAGACCCTATTGCTTGAATCGTTGGCCGCGAATCCACTCCTAACATCAAAGCTTTTTTCGGATCTGGGTTCCAGAACTGAAACCCTAGATCTTTTAAACCCTTGTTGTGCCATCCTTTCAGCTCCTTGTACCTGCGATTAGAGAAGAAGAAGATTAATGAAGGAATATGAGAAATCAAAAGGGGAAGAACTTGAAGATTCACGGCCGTAGAGGTAATCCGATGGAACACTAAGCTTAAGGCTTGTTACTATGATTCTTATTGCGATTTGGGGGTTGGATTTAGGGTTGAAGTTGTTTATGGTTGTCGTCTTTTATGGTTGTTATGGGTTAGGGATTTATTTTGGAGGGTTTGGTGGTGGTCGGGTAGATTGGGAGGCGGAGAGAGATAGGAGAAAGATAGGGAGTTTAAGAAGAAGAGAGAGAAAGCTTGGTGAAAATGAAAAGAAAATGAGAAGAAAATCGTGATATACTCTCCCTCTGTTTCGTTAGATTCGCAACATGTGGTCATTAACTGGCCATGTGATGGAACTATTTCACATGATTCCATTCGCTCTAGTACACCATACCCTCAATAAACCTCTCATATTGTCCCTCTGTTCTTTATACTTTGAATCAACGCTCCAAAGCCATCTTTTGGTAGCCTTTTAATTCAGATCGAACGCTTATCCTCGCGACTAGTGCACCATAACGCCTTAAGCCAGTCACACTAGATTAAACGAATCTCATCATTTTTTATGGGCCTAAGCCCGTCTCTACTCTCACCCCTAGTTTTTTTCTATACTTTTTTAACTACAATTTGCACCCCCTGACCATTCAGGCTCCTATGCTAGATCATGGGCTTAAACCCAACGCTAATAGCACCCCCAAGAATTACTACTAACTAAATATACACCCCGTGCTTTTGTTTTAAATTAAATAATTCATTTAATTAATTAATTTAATTTATTTGTTTATATGTTTATTTGTTTTTATATTATTATATTATATATTTATTATCTTTTTTTTTTCTCATGGCATTTTTTATCATAATTGCATTAAACTTTTTTGCATATTGATAAATAAATATTAGATTGTTATTGAAAATATCAAATATATTTTTAGTAATAAGAAAATATCTATTTATTAAATATTTTCTTTCTATTTATCAAATATTTTTATCATTTAAAACTCTTTTTTTACCCATGGCATCATAAATTCAATTTGTTAACACTTTTTTACTAATTTAATTTCAAATTCAATTTGTTTTCAAAAAGGATTGTGGAGATATTATTCATTAACTGTGAACCGCGTCTACGGCTACGCTAATTTCAAACTCAGACAAGGTTCAAGGAGAATTCAAAATATTTTCCACAATCCATAAAAAAAAACTAACCAAACACTTTTGAACTACAAATTGGGACTCTGATTCCTCATTAGAGGATACGTAGGCACACGACTTAAAAACCAAGGTGAGTCCCCTAACTAAAAAACTAAAACCCTTTTTTTTTTCTACGCTTTGCAATTATATACTTTTAAAGTAGAAATTCCTATCTTACCCTTAGGCCTAAAAGCAGAGCCCCTTGAGAACAAGGGAGATGAATGGTGCTTAATACCTTCATTTCGTCTAATTGACTTACGAACTTAGAATCTCTAACAATTAGGGTTATCCGTTATTCCTCCGTCCTTAGAACAAAAATTAATGGTGGCGACTCTTTATTTTTTTGTCGGTTATGACAATTGACAACTCTGCTGGGGAACTACCCTATGGTTAGAGTTATCCCTTAATCTTAGGTCTAGAATTTTGTGGGTTCTTTCTATTTATGGTATGTTTTTTTCCCATATTTATTTATTGGTTTATTATTTATCTATTTGTTTATCACTTTGTTATCATATTCATTATCATATTGTTGTTGGTGGGATTTAATTTCAATAATATCAAACCTTAGAAAGAAGGATCGTCTATTGGTCAAGGGGGGTAAACACCCCTATGAGTTTTTGTGACGAATTCTCCTAGAGTCGGTAGAATTCCAAAAAAGGAATATCTCTCAAGGGGCTAGACTCTTTGGGGGATAAGACTTTGGAACAAAACCTATGACTCTTTGTATAACCCTACAACAAAATCTCATGGTGAGACCTTGTACGACCTAGGAGACGAAAGTTTCGATCTACCAAGAGGTCTGCCTAAGGAAGACCCTTGTGTCTTTACCCTTTGGTGTTATCCATGATACCCTTAAGGAAACCACCTTGTAGAAAGGTAGAATATCCGTAGACCGAAACTAGGAACCTACCAACTAAAGATACCTTTCACAAAATCCCACCACCATGTTACATCACTATGCATACATACATAATTGCATTTTAAAATATTCATTATTTTTGCATTTTTATTTTGCCTTATTCACAGGATTTCTAAAAGAAAATGTATAAAAAAGGAAAAAACAAAAGGAAATTCGACGTGAATAAGACATAAATTAAAATCTTAGCATATTCATACGCATTCATGCATCCACAAGCATCACATTTAGCAATTTCATACAGAAAACTCATCATTTTAAAAAAAAATCATCTCCAGTTAAATCATTGGTAAACGAGAACCGTCTCTACGACCTTCATATCAAACTAAAGCTCATCAAAAGAAAGTGATGGAACAGATCAAACAAAATCAAGTCGTCTTCCAAGAATATTTGGAGCAAGTGAAGGGTAGAATTGACTCGATGAAAGGAGACATGAGTCAAGTTCTTCTAGCCTTGAAGAACATCATTGAAAGACGAGATCAAGTTCCTAAGGTAGCCTTTGAAGAAGTAGGCCAGACTATTGGTGCATTGAGCGGTCACCAACCAAGACAAGAACCATAATCAACTCTTTTAAAGTTAACCATGGCTCAAAAAGAGGTCAAGCAAGATGATACTGAAGGCTTTGTCCCACCTCCTCCGAAGTTAGGGACATCTCACACTCTGCAGATCTCAGTCAACAATCCGCACAATGTTGATAACTATATAAACATGCAGTATGGAGACCATGACCTAGATGGCATCAATCAAGGGCCTCAAAGAACTGCCCATACTAACATTGCTGAAAGTACTATGGCACTCAATCAGTTTAAATATCTTGAAGAAAGGTTGAAGGTAGTTGAGGGCTACGATGTCGTTGATGCTCTCGAAATGGGTCTAGTTCCAGATGTTGTAATCCCTAAAAAATTCAAAGTACCTGAATTTGGAAAATATAAGGGACTCACATGCCCAAGGAACCATCTACGCATGTACTACCGGAAAATGCATGCCTATGTTCAAGATCAAAAGTTTATGATCCATTGTTTCCAAGACAGTTTGAGTGGGGCATCTCTAGATTGATATATGCAATTGGAGCGAGTCCATATCCAGACATGGGTAGATCTTTCCAACGCTTTCTTAAGACAATACAAGTACAACTTGGACATGGATCTTAACCGCATGCAACTCCAGAACTTATCTCAAAATAAAGACGAGTCCTTCAAAGAGTATGCTCAATGATGGAAAAAATGGCAGCTCATTTGCAACTACCACTCCTTGAGAAAGAATTGGCTGATATGTTCATAAGTACGCTACAAGGCCTATATTATGATAAAATGGTAGGTAACGTCTCTTCTGGATTTTCTGATTTGGTAACAATTGGAGAAAGAGTTGAAGCAGGTGTGAAAAATGGCAAGATCCAAGAGGTATCTTTCAGTACTCCTTATAACCCAAAGAAGCATACTCTGAACTTCTTGAAGAAAAGGGAAGGAGAAATTAACGTTGTTGCATCACACCTAAAGACTCAACAACCATTGGTAATCTCGAGAGAACAATAACATAATAGGTTTGAAAGGCCATCAAGAAGATTTGATCCTCCCCCTATGCCACAAAGTCAGCTATTACAACACTTGTTCAAGGCGTCCTTGGTAGAGCAGAAGCCACTAGCTCCTCCAATTCGGGCACTCCCGCCAAAATATGATGCAAATGCCAGGTGTGAATGTCATGACAACTCTCCAGGTCACACCAAAGAGAAGTGTTGGGCCTTCAGACATAAGGTTCAAGATTTTTTGGATTCCCAGGATATCACTTTTGACAAGCCTAATATCAATATGAACCCCATGCCTCCGCATGACCGACCAACTGTAAACGCGATCGAGGTAGTCACTAACTATGGGGAAGCTAAACAAGTAAAAGCTCTGATAGATCTCTTAAAGGAATATCTGTTTGAATATGGTTTTATTTTGGACACAATGATGATTTTAAGAAGACGTTACATAAATTGGTGGATCAAGGGATAGTCCAATTCGAGCGGCACCTTGAAGAAGAATATATAACTGAGATTAATGGAAATACGAAGAAGCCATGGGTAATTCCTTGCCAATAAAACTCTTGTAATTCCTCGAGGAGAGTCAAGTATGACAAAATCACCAGTAACGTTACCACGCTAGACTCTGAGGATACCAGTGATCCCGAAGACTATAATGGTGATTAGGGAACCATCTCCCACTCCTTATGAAAATGGAGAAGCCGTGCCGTGGAACTATGATATTACTGTCTATGTCAACAGATTAAAGCAAGAATGTGAATCATCAACTAGCCAAGGACATGCAATTACAAATATAGCGGGAACTGGGGGTATGACCCGCAATGGTCGAATATACGATCCTGAACAATAAAAGAAGGATGATATTGTGGTTAAGGATAAAGGAAAAGTTATGGTGGAGACAAGTCAAAAACAATAATCTCGGAGTAATAATTTTACCAACTAAGAGGAGGAAGAGTTCTTAAAAATAATCAAGACAAGTGATTATAGGGTGGTGGATCAGCTACACTAAACCTCGACCAAGATTTCAATACTCTCGTTGCTCATCAACTCAGAAGCGCACCGAGACTCTCTAATGAAGATTCTAAGTTCTTCCCATGTTACAAAGGAGATTACAATAAATCAATTTGATGGAGACATAACCAATCTAACGTCTGGATCACACTTAGGCTTCAATGACAGTGAGTTGCCTCCACAAGGTAGAGCTCACAACAAGGTGTTATATATATATCTATCCAGATAGGAACAACCAACCTATCCAAGGTTCTCACTGATACGGGTTCCACCCTCAGCGTACTACCAAAAATCAATTTGATGAAGCTAACACATAATAGTGTTGTCATAAGGCCAAGTTCTACGATAGTTAAAGCTTTCAATGTTTCTCAAAGTATAATGTTTGAATAAGTGGATCTTCCTGTCAAGATTGGCCCACACATGTTCTACATTACCTTTCACTTGATGGACATAGAACCAACATATACATGCTTGCTTGGGCGACCTTGGATTCATGCAAGAGGGGATGTTGCATCAATCTTGCATCAAAAATTGAAGTTCCTTGTTGAAGGAAAGTTGGTTGTGATCGACGGAGAGGAGGGCATCTTTGTAATCCACTTAGAGTTCTACAAATATATCAGTGTAGATGAAGACTGTGTGGTAACACGGTTCCAAACCCTAGAAGTTGTTTTCGTGCTAACCCTACTAGTGGAGAAAATCAAGAAGCCGGGAACTATTATGGCTTCATGGAGAGATTTACGAATAGCGGTGGAGGATCTTACCTCAAAAGGTCCGAGTAAACTTGTAGAGATACCTGAGAAGAAAGATCGTTTTAGTTTGGGCTACAAACCATCAAAGAATACTCTGAAAGGCAATGTGGAATTTCCTCCCATCCAGGAAACCTTCATTAGCAAAGGAGTAGAGCATGATGGATAAGTAGCAATGATATCCAACAAGAGCAACACCAAAGGAGAATCTAACTTCATCCGTGAATGTGCTCCAGGCGAAGAGCTCAAGAATTGGACAACTGAGGAGATTCTAGAGATCTTTTTCTTTTCAAAGTAAATTTTCTGCTTTTTAAAGAACCTATGTCACGCCCGAGGAATAGGGGTAGATTGTAAGGGCCCCCATTTGTTTTCAAACAGTATTTTCAACTAATAAAAGTTATGTTTTGCATTCAATTAAGATCACTGTCTTTCTTTTGCATTTCCCTTTCCTTTTCAAAAAATGGAAATACTTTTTCTTCATATGTATTTTTCAAATTCACATTCTAAAACGCACCAAAACATGATAAAATGTGCATATCCATATTTAAACCCACCGATAATGTTACTGCTGTTATTCAATATAACTTTGATGCACCAATTAACTAAGCTGAAGAGGAAGATGAGGAAGATCTTGAACTCTCCGAAGAATTATAGAGGGCGTTAGAGAAAAAAGCAGATAATATACAACCATACCAAGAATCTATTGAGGTCATCAACCTTGGCACAGAAAAAGATCCAAAATAGATCAAGCTAGGTGCAACCTTGGAGGAAAGCGTCAAAGAAAGGTTGATCCAGCTTTTACATGAATATATGGATATATTTGCCTGGTCTTACAGAGATATGCTAGGATTAGATACAAATATTGTTGTGCACATACTACCTCTCAAAGAAGGTTACTCTCCAGTTATACAGAAGCTCAGAAGAACTCATCTAGACATGTCCGACAAGATTTGAGAAGAGGTCCTTAAACAATTTGATGCAAGGTTCTTAGTTGTGGTAGACTATCCACCTTGGATAGCTGACATTATGCTAGTGCCCAAGAAGAACTATAAAGTATGCATTTATGTTGACTATCAGGATCTAAACAAAGCAAGTCCCGAAGATGATTTCCCGCTACCTCACATTGATGTTTTGGTGGATAATACAACTCAAGCTTCAATATTTTATTTCATGGATGGTTTCTCAGGTTATAATGAGATCAAAATGGCACCTGAGGATATGGAAAATACTACTGTTGTATCCCAAAATTTTACCTCCCATTTTCTTCAAAAAAAAAAAACATGCTCATAAAAGGTCTCAAATACTCAAAGCTACTCAAGAGATGACTGGTTAAACCTCCTCCTAAGCAAGGGTCTTCAACTAGGGTTTTGTGCTTCACAAGAAAGATTGGGTTACAAGGGTCTCAAATGACTTTCATGGTTCATCATAGGTCCTTAATAATACTTATGTCAAGTTTCAAGTCTTGCATCACATGTTTGCTCAGTCAATGGTTCAGAAGATTGAAAGTCATCTGTATTGGGTAAAAAGGCAACTATGATGAACATACAGTCAAACTTCAAGTTTTTTTGTCAACATCAACATTTTGAGGTGATATTAATCATTTGATCAAGGGTTGATCATGATTCCTCAAAGGAAATCCTTCAAATCATCAAAGGTAAAAAAATTGCCAAATTAGGGTTTTGATTGAAGATGGCCGATCATTGACTTTTGGCCTAGTGCATGACATAATGTCTTAAAGCATGATCTCAAGGGCTCAAATACAACATATTGACCTAATTACATGGCTCAAGACATTTCCAAAGATACAAGTGATTGATAGTTGAAGAATTGAATCACTTGATGAAAAGTCAACAGTCACACAAAAGTCAAACTTTGACTTTTTTGGTCAACATTGGAATTCAAAAATCAAGAATCATCAAAACATTCAAAACTATCGAACTTTTTCATTAAGAATCAATAGAATCAAGAAAGTCAACAAAAATCAAAATTGAAGATTTTCAAACACTTAAAAAAATTCAAGTGTTTTGTACCTTAAAAAACCTAACTTCACAAGCAAGTTTCCTCAAGATACAAGTTGATTCAAGGAAAACTTTCAACATGAAGTTGTAGGGATTTATGAATTATACAACTTTGTAAATGTGGGATGATCCTCAAAAAGTGCTTGGATTAAAATATATAGGCCCATGAAGTTCTGATATTTTTTTATCTAACACTTAGAAAAATTTTCAACAAGTTTTGATCAGTTTTTTATCCCAACTTCTTGGATAATTTTCACCAAGTTTCCATTTGATTCAGCCAAAGTAGTCAACATGAAAGTTGAATATATTGTTCAAGCTTTCCAAAATGTCAAAGAGCACAAATTTATCATGCTTGAGCTAGGAGATTCAAAGAGATGAAGTTGGGCATCCGTACTTGAATTATAAGTTATTTCTTTGACAACCATAAGACAAAATCTTCATGCCATGCCTTGTAATCTCACTTTGCAGACCTCTAAACCTCCAAATCTATCCATAATCAGAAGATTACACACACTTTTGAGCCATGATCCAAGTGATTAAAGCTTTATCCAATCCATTTTTCCATTTAAAGGAGAAAGGCTACACTTCCATTCTAGTAAAGCATGTTTTTTGTACAAATTCCACTCTCCTTGAGCCTCTCAATTATTTCTTCTGCACACACACACAATGTCAAAACCAGAAGGAACATGTCTAAAGCCTCTAACCACTTTAGATCCTTTGGTACTATGCATTGGAACTTTGATTTCGCAAGAAACCTCAAGTTACATCCCAACCAAGCCTTAACTTCATAACTTGCAAACCTGATCAGCCCTTGCCCTCAAACCTTTTGCCTATAAATAGACAGACCATTTGCAAGCCAAAGGACGGATGGACAAGCACTCAAAACATCTCATATACTCTCAAAGTCAGAATTTCCATAAAACTCCATTTTTGAGCTTTGAAGTCCATTTCTTCGAATCCCTCAAACCTTAGAATATATGTGCAAAAAAACCATCCATACACCTTACATACATCACATATAGCACATCCAAACACCTTTACACTCCTGTAACACCATCTTCATCATCCTCTAAACTCCATATTCAAAGCTTGCACATTGACTTGGTTAGATTGATTCAGCAACTTTTAAAGAAAAGTAGTTATCCCATTAGCTCAAGGAAGGTCCCAACAAGTTTAATCCATCATCCCCGGAACTCATGCCTCATTTTGAGGGACCCGGGTTCGGCGGCGTGAACTTCCCGTCGCGAGTCGGGCGTTCTACCGTCGTGGCACAAAGACTATGGAGCTCGGTTGAGTTATCCACGTCGAGCTGAGGGTACGCTTATCAACAGAGTGGAGCCTCGCTCCTTCCGAATACTTTGGGTGTTATGCTCATGCCTAGGCATGCATGCGTGGTCGGGCCTGGGTGAGTTTGTCTTGTCGACTAACTCGTCGACTGCTCAGTATTTTTAACTGTAATATTGTTTTAGCTTTTCTGTGTTCCATGATTGAACGAGTTGTTCCCCTTGTAGGTTTTCCAAGTAATACGCTATAGTCCCTGTTTATGCGTAGACGCGATAAGGACCTTCCCAGTTTGCTGCGAGCTTACCCTCACGATATTCTTTGCGATTTCTCTTTAAGACAAGGTTGCCGACCTCAAACTCTTTCTGTATGAGTTTGGCGTCGTAGCGCATGGCTATTTTTTGTTTGAGCGAGGCCTCTCGCAGGGCTGCTCCTGTTCTGATTTCTTCCACCAGATCTAATTCTTCTCGGAGGGCGACGTTGTTCATCTCCTCATCGGGAGGGGTCTTGGTTTTCCTGGAAGGCTCCTCGATTTCCACGGGGATGACGACCTCCGTCCTGTATACTAGTCGGAATAGATTTTCCCCAGTAGACGAGTTCATTGTCATTCGGTATGCCCAGAGCATACTGTGTAACTCTTTGACCCACCATTTCTTAGTTTCGTCCAACCTTCGCTTGATGCCTCTGAGTATTACTCTGTTTGCAAACTCGGCTTGACCGTTTGTCTGGGGGTTCTCGATAGAGGTGAAGTGTTAGGTTGTGTTGAGTTTGGCAACGAATTCTTGAAAGGTGCGGTCCATGAATTGGGTCCCATTGTCGGTGACTATCGCTCGTGGGATACCAAAACGAGCGAGGATATTTCTTTTGTATAAGCGAAATACATTTTGGCGTTGATCTTGGCCAAAGCTTTGGCTTCTATCCACTTGGTGAAGTAATCGACCACTACAATTAGGTATTTGTTCTTATTGGTTCCGACCACAAACGGGCTGAGGAGGTCTAGTCCCCACCAGGCGAAGGGCTAGGGAGAGGAGAGGGATTTAAGATTGTTAGGAGGAGCTAGATACATGTCTCCGTGTCGTTGGCATTTATCACATCTCTTTATGTGCTCCTTTGTATCATGCTGCATGGTGGGACAATAGTATCCCGCCCGCAAGGCTTTCCTCGCGAGGGATCTCCCGCCTAGATGTTGACCACTGATTCCTTCATGGATTTCGAGCAATACGCGTTCCGCTCCGCTTCGATTGACACACTTGAGGAGCGGAATGGAAAATCCTCTTCTGTAAAGTTTGCCTTCGACCAAGACGTACGAGCAAGCCCTCCGCCTGACAACGACCGCTTCTTTTGGGTCATCGGGGAGTTTGCCCTTAGTGAGGTAGTCGTGTACGGGGGTTATCCAGCAATCATCGTTGTAACACCCCAATTCTACTCGGCAATTATAAATGTAAATCAGAGTTATAAAATTAATGCAACTGAATCAGAATGCCACAAATTCAATTTTAAAAACACATTGCATTCAACGTGGATACATAACACTTTAAAATTTCAGATGAACTATCAGCATAATAATTTAATCTCTTAATTCAACAACTTAAACATCTACGCAGCGGAATTCATAATAACATCTTTGTCCATCGCTACAGCAACTTCAAAACAACACATACTTAGCAACAATCAAATTAAAGTTCAACAACTGAAATAATCAATAATAAAAAACAACAAGCGTTCATCCCCCCGAGTGTTACATATCAGAGCAATAACACCGACTCGAACTACTGAAGGTATACAACCTTCACTCTAGATTACCTGCACATTACCAACGTAAGGGTAACATTCAAACAGAAGGGGTGAAATATCTAACAATATAATAAAACATATGATAATTAATATATTAAATTAGATCACATAACATCACCACTTCTCATCTTATAAACAACAATAATCGCGGAAAAATACAAACAATATACACATTCACCGCATCAATACACAACTTCTTTATGCAATCATATAATACGACTCAATACTATGCAAATGCATGTGGTACCATTGGAGCAGAACTCCCATCTCAAAATAATTGCCAATAAATAGAGGCATCAACAAGGCATAAGCCTTCATCTTAATATTAGCCAATACAGGCCATCTTAACGCACATCAGCTCTATCTTGAAATGTAATGTATGCGACACAATCATGAATGTAATGACAACACCATAATGAATAACATCTCAACACAACATCATCGTTGGCCAGAAGCCTACATCTTAATAGCTGGAAATTATTAGAGGCATATAAACATCTTTCATCAACGTCATTCATCAACATCATTTATCTTCATAATTCATCAAACATCATTTATCATCATAATCCATCGAACATCATTTATTATCATAATTCACAGCAACTCAGCCACAACAACAATACAACGATAGATCGACAATCCCACAATGTTGGCCATAGGCCTACAACATGATATTGCCTATAATTAATTAATCATCTAAGGCTTACCTCTAAACTACCAAACTTCTACATATTACTATTCTGCAATACTACATCAATATCAACATTAATCTTATTGTTATGAACCAAACAGTAACCTACAATCATCTCATCCTCACCATTCTTCACAAAATCATCATAGTGATTAACGCGGGAAACTAACTCTAATCCTAATTTGGGTTACTATGATTATCCTTCTTATCCTTCATTTTAATCATTAAGAATGAACTTTATCGCGTTAGCTATCCAACACTTCAAACGACACTTCAAGCGGAGTCCGGAAACTCACATTACAGCCTCTGGAAAACAAATCTGTCAAAAACCAGACCACGTGGATCGACGCATAATGTCTTGAGTCGACGCTTACTGGGCTTAACACGCTACATGAGTCGACGCGTACTCCCTTCATATCGACTCATACTGAGTCTGCAACACTGCATGTATCGATACATGCTCCTATGTATCAACTCATCCTGAGTCTAAAAGCTTGCATGTATTAATGCATGGCTCCTTCGTATCGACTCATCCTAAGTCTAAAAGCCTGAATGTATCGACGCATGGCTCCTTCGTATCGACTCATCCCGAGTCTAAAAGCCTTCATGCATCGACGCATGGCTTTTGGGGTCGACAAATACTGTTCTGACATGAATATTTTCTGCGATTTCACTATGTTTTCACTGCGGTTTCCATGCTTTAAGCCCTAAAAACATCCTCTAATCATAGGTAATCATCAATTATAATCATCCTATATTTCTACGTCAAAGATACAACATTAGGGCATCGTTATTCATCCTTAAATCATTGATTTTTATCATACAACAATGTATATAATTCAATCATAAACTAAACAATCTTTCACATCTAATCCCACATACCAATCATCATAAACCCTATTATAGAGTCAAAACCCCACCCTTACCTTGAATTGAAGGTTGCTATATAATTTTTCCGATTGAATTTCATTCTGCCTCTTTTCCTCCTTTTCTGCAACTTTCACGTTTCTTTCTCTTCTTCCAACCCTTATTCTTCCTCTCTTACTGCTTCTTATTTTCTTATTATTTCTAACAATAACAAAATAACCCTATAATTCTCAAAATGCCTTAATGGGCTTAAAACTACTACACCCCATTCTACCACTTCTATTCTTTAAAACAAGTCCACATCAAATAATATTATCATTCTAATATTATTCCACAACTTAATAAAATAATTAAATCCAACTAATCACAACACAACATCTAACATAATAACACAACTTCACAAATATTCCAAAAATAATTTAATTAAATAATTAATTAAATTACGGGCGTTACAACTCTCCTCCACTTAGAATATTTCCGTCCTCGAAAATTTACCTTAATCAAACAACTCAAGATAGGAGTCTCGCATCTTGCTCTCTAACTCCCAAGTCATGCTTTCTCCGGCAGCCCCTAGCCAAACCACTTTAACGAAAACAATCTCTTTGCCCCTCAGAGTCTTTGTTTCACGATTCGCGATCCGTACATGCATCATCTCCACTGTAAGATTATCCTGTACTTGCACATCATCCATATGAATCACATGAGATGGATCTGAAATATACTTCCGGAGTTATGACACATGAAACACATCATGCAAATTTGAAAGATCAGGCGGTAACGCCACTCTATAAGCAATATTCCCCACTCTCTCTGAAATCTGATATGGTCCAATAAAATGAGAAGTGAGCTTCTTAGACTTCAATGCTCGCCCAACACCAGTCACAGGTGTAACTCTTAAAAACATATGGTCACCCGCTTAGAATTCTAAGTCTTTCCTTTGTTTGTCATGATAACTCTTCTGTCTACTTTGGGAAGCTTTCATCTTTTCTCAAATCAACTTCACCTTCTCAGTAGTCTCATGAACAAGTTCAGGTCCAAGTACTACACTTTCACCAGATTCATGCCAACATAAAGGAGTTCTACATCTTCGACCATGCAACACTTAAAAAGGTGCCATCCCAATACTAGAATGGTAACTGTTATTATAAGTGAACTCTAACAATGGAAGATAAGTATCCCACGAACCTCCCTGCTCAAGAACACATGCCCTCAACAAGTCCTCCAACGATTGAATAGTCTGTTCAGTCTGACCATCTGTCTGAGGATGGTACGCTAAACTCAACCTCAACTTAGAACCCAACGCTTCTTGCAAACTCTTCCAAAAATCAGAAGTAAATCTTGGATATCTATCTGACACAATGCACAAAGGAACACCATGCAGCTTCACAATCACACTAGTGTAAATCTCAGCCAACTTCGACACTAGAAAACTGATGTTAATAGGAATAAAATGAGCCGACTTAGTAAGCCTATCAACAACCACCCAAATCGAATCATGTCCTCTTATAGTATTAGACAACCCCGTCACAAAGTCCATTGAAATGCTATCCCATTTCCATTCTGGAACTTCTAACGGTTGTATCAACCCTACTGGCTTCTGATGTTCAACTTTCGACTTATGGCAAGTCAAACATGCATACACAAATCGAGCCACATCACTCTTCATTCCAGGCCACCAAAACAAACCTTTCAAATCTTGATACATCTTTGTAGCTCCTGGATGAATACTCAACTTACTTCTATGACTCTCTTCAAGTATCACTTTCTTCATCTCAGCATTATCAGGAACATAAATTCGGTTACAAAATCTCAACACACCTTGCGCATCTAACTTAAAATCCCTATTCTCAGACTGATCAATCCCAACCATCAAATCTACCAGTTTCACATCCAACTTCTGAGCTTCTCTAATACTGTCTAGAAATTCATTATTAATCTTCAACATACTCAACATAACACTCCGTGGTGTCACCTCGCAAACTAAGCTCATATCTCTGAACTGTTCAATTAATTCCAACTCTTTAACCATCATTGTCGACATATGTAAAATCTTTCGACTCAGCGCATCAGCTACCACATTCGCTTTTCCTGGATGATAATTCAAACCAAAATCATAATCCTTTAACAATTCCAACCATCTTCGTTGCTTCATATTCAACTCCTTCTGATCGAATAAGTACTTTAAGCTCTTATGATCACTAAACACTTCAAATCTAGAACCATAAAGATAATGCCTCCAAATCTTCAACACAAACACAACTGCAGCAAGCTCTAAATCATGCATATGATAGTTCTTCTCATGAGTCCTTAACTTCCTTGACGCATAAGTAACTACCTTATCATTCTACATAAGCACACCTCCTAAACCCATCTTAGAAGCATCACAGTATACCATGAAAGGCTCTCTTGGATTAGGTAACGTCAAAATTGGAGCCGAGGTTAACCTCTTCTTCAATTCTGTAAAACTTTCTTCGCACTGAACATTCCATACAAAAGCTCTACCTTTACAAGTCAACTTAGTCAACGGAAGTGCCAACTTAGAAAAACCTTCGATAAACCTTATATAATAACCAGCTAATCCCAAAAAGCTCCTAATATCAGTAGCTGACTTCAGAGTTTCCCATTGCAACACATCATCAACCTTCGATGGATCTACAACAATGCCACTACCAGAGATCACATGACCAAGAAAACTAACCTCCTTTAACCATAACTCACACTTGGACAGCTTTGCACACAACTTCTTCTCTTTCAAAACTTGCAATACTACTCGTAAGTGTTCTGCATGCTCTTCTTCTGACTTAGAGTAAATCAAAATATCATCAATGAACACCACTAAAAACCGATCCAAATAAGTATGAAAGATACGATTCATGTATTCCATGAATACTCCCGGCGGATTAGTAACACCTAAAGGCATCACTGAATACTCGTAATATCCATAACGCGTTCTGAAGGTCGTCTTCTGGATATCTTCATCCTTCACTTTAATCTGATGGTAACCCGACCTCAAATCAATCTCACTAAACACACGAGCATCCACCAATTGATCCATCAAGTCATCTATTCTTGGAAGAGGATACTTGTTCTTAATCGTCGCTTTATTCAACTGCCTATAATCAACACAAAGCCTCATACTTTCATCTTTCTTCTTTGCTAACAACACTGGAGCTCCCCATGGCGATACACTTGGTCTTACAAACTTATTTTCAAGTAACTTTTACAATTGCTTCTTTAACTTTGACAATTCAGATGCAGACATCCTGTATGGTGCCATAGACACAGGTCTGGTACCAGGTACAAGATCAATTGGAAATTCAACTTCCCTCTCCGGCGGTACATCAGGAATTTCATCAGGGAAAACTTCAGGAAATTCACACATCACCTGCAATTCCTCAATTATAGCTTGAGTCTCTACAGATAGCGACGCCATCAACGAGAACATTTATGCTTCTTCTTGCATCAACTTCCTCAACTGTTTAGCAGACAACAAACTATCTTCCTCTTCTTCAGGAGTAAAAAACCTCACAGACTTGTTATAACAGTTAATATGAACACCATTATGCTCTAACCAGTTCATACCCAAAATCACATCCAACCCTCTTAACGGTAAGCAAACCAAATCAACAGCAAAGTCTCTGTCGAAGATCGACAAGGGACACTTTAAACACACAAAAGAAGTAGTCACCGACCCCTTGGCTGGAGCATCGACGACCATTTCTCCATTCATAAAAGACAACATAAGACCCAATCTTTTAACACAATCAGCAACAATAAAACAATGAGTAGAACCAGTATCAATAATAGTAATTAAAGGAGTACTATTAATGAAACATGTACCTCTGATAAGTCTGTCCTCAACAGCTGTCTGATCCTCAAGCAAAGTGAACACTTTACCACTTGTCCGCGCCCTCTTTGGTTTCTGACACTGACTACCAATGTGCCCTTCTTCACTACAATTGAAACAAATCACATCCTTATGCTTGCACTCAGATACAACATTTCCATTCTTACCACAACAGAAACACCTCTTTACTTCAACAGTACACACATTACTCTTATGCCCAGGTTTCCCACATTTAAAACAAACCATACCAGCAGGAGCATCTCCCCCACTAGTCCTCTGACCCTGAGCAGCTTTCTGTTTACCTTTACCAGTTGGGGTATCATAAGGCTTACCACGATTTTGTTGGTACTTACCCTTCTCCTCACTGATAATCTTGTAATAAGCATTATTATCCTCTTCATAAATTCTGTAACTATCAACCAAATCAGCAAAGACACGGATTTTCTGGTATCCAACTGACTTCTTGATCTCCGGGCGCAACCCGTTCTCAAACTTGATACACTTCGGAAACTCAGCATCTGCCTCAACATAGTGCAGATAAAACTCAGCCAACTCAGCAAACTTTGCAACATACTCAACAACTGACATATTCCCTTGCTTCAACTAAAGGAATTCAATTTCCTTCTTACCACAAACGTCTTCAGGAAAATAATTCCTCAAAAATTCCCTACGGAACACAGCCCAAGTGACATTTTTACCCACAACTTCCAATCTCTGACAAGTCTCTAGCAACCAGTCACCAGCCTCGACTGCTAGCATATGAGTACCATATTGAACCTTCTGCGCTGGAGTACAGTCCACCACACAGAAGATTCTCTCAATCTCTTTCAAACAATCCAATGCTCCGTCAGGATCATACTTTCCCTTGAAGGTATGCAGATTCTCTCTCTGGAAAGTCGCCAAACTACGAGATCCAGCATTCTCGTCAGCATTCGGCTGATTCTCCATCGCATGCACCATTGCTTCTAAAGCATCAGCAAGTGAAGCATCATTCATTCCATCCATCTCAACTTATCACTATAACATAAACAACGGTTAGAACTCAAATTAACAATACTCGATTGTTAGACAACTACGACTCGACGACTTGGTCGGACGGACCAACCTTTGCTCTGATACCAACTTTGTAACACCCAAATTCTACCCAACAATTATAAATGTAAATTAGAGTTATAAAATTCATGCAACTGAATCAGGATGCCACAAATTCAACTTTAAAAACACATTACATTCAACGTGGATACATAACACTTTAAAACTTCGGATGAACTATCAGCATAATAATTTAATCTCTTAATTCAACAACTTAAACATCTACGCATCGTAATTCATAATAACATCTTTGTCCATCGTTACAGCAACTTCAAAACAACACATACTTATAAACAATCAAATTAAAGTTCAACAACTGAAATAATCAATAATTAAAAGCAACAAGCGTTCATCCCCCCGAGTGTTATGTATCAGAGCAATGACACCGACTCGAACTACTGAAGGTATACAACCTTCACTCTAGATTACCTACACGTTACCAACGTAAGGGTAACATTCAAACAGAAGGGGTGAGATATCTAACAATATAATAACACGTATGATAATTAATATATTAAATTAGATCACATAACATCACCACTTCTCATCTTATAAACAATAATAATCGCGACAAAATACAAACAATATACACATTCACCGCATCAATACACAACTTCTTTATGCAACCATATAATGCGACTCAATACTATGCAAATGCACGTGGTACCATTGGAGCAGAATTCCCATCTCAAAATAATTGCTAATAAATAGAGGCATCAACAAGGCATAAGCCTTCATCTTAATATTCGCCAATACAGGCCATCTTAACGAGCATCAGCTCCATCTTGAAATGCAATGTATGCGACACAATCATGAATGTAATGACAACACCATAATTAATAACATCTTAACACAACTTCATCATTGGCCAGAAGCCTACATCTTAATAATTTCCAATTATTAGAAGCATCTCAACATATTTCATCAACGTCATTCATCAACATCATTTATCATCATAATTCATCAAACATCATTTATCATCATAATTCATCAAACATCATTTGTCATCATAATTCACAACAACTCAGCCACAACAACAATACAATGATAGATCGACAATCCCACAACCTTGGCCATAGGCCTACAACATGATATTGCCTATAATTAATTAATCATCTAAGACTTACCTCTAAATTACCAAACTTCTACATATTACTATTCTGCAATACTACATCAATATCATTATTAATCTTACTGTTATGAACCAAACAGTAACCTACAATCATCTCATCCTCATCATTCTTTACAAAATCATCATAGCAATTAACGCGGTAAACTAACTCTAATCCTAATTTGGGTTACTAGGATTATCCTTCTTATCCTTAATTTTAATCCTTAAGAATGAAGTTCATCACGTTAGCTATCCAACACTTCGAACGACACTTCAAACGGAGTCCGGAAACTCACATTACAGCCTCTAGAAAACGAATCTGTCAAAAACTAGACCACGTGGATCGACGCGTAATGTCTTGAGTCGATGCTTACTGGGCTTAACACGGTACATGAGTCGACATGTACTCCCTTCGTATCGACTCATACTGAGTCTACAACACTGCATGTATCGATAGATGCTCCTATGTATCGACTCATCCCGAGTCTAAAAGCCTGCATGTATCGATGCATGGCTCATTCGTATCGACTCATCCTGAGTCTAAAAGCCCGCTTGTATCGATGCATGGCTCCTTCGTATCGACTCATCTTGATTCAAAAAGCCTTCATGCATCGACGCATGGCTTTTGGGGTCGACATACTGTTCTGTCATGAATATTTTCTGTGATTTCACTACGTTTTCACTGCGGTTTCCATGCTTTAGGCCCTAAAAACATCCTCTAATCATAGGTAATCATAAATTATAATCATCCTATATTTCTACATCAAATATACAGCATTAGGGCATCGTTATTCATCCTTAAATCATCGATTTTCATCATACAACAATGTATATAATTCAATCATAAACCAAACAATCTTTCACATCTAATCCCATATACCAATCATCATAAACCCTATTATAGAGTCAGAACCCCACCCTTACCTTGGATTGAAGGCTGCTCTATAACTTTTCCGATTGAATTTCGTTCTGCCTCTTTTCCTCCTTTTCTGTAACTTTCACGTTTCTTTCTCTTCTTCCAACCCTTATTCTTCCTCTCTTAATGCTTCTTCTTTTCTTATTATTTCTAACAATAATAAAATACCCCTATAATTCTCAAAATGCCTTAACGGGCTTAAAACTACTACACCCCTTCTACTACTTCTATTCTTTAAAACAAGCCCACATCAAATAATATTATCATTCTAATATTATTCCACAACTTAATAAAATAATTAAATCCAACTAATCACAACACAACATCTAACACAATAACACAACTTCACAAATATTCCAAAAATAATTTAATTAAATAATTAATTAAATTACGGGCGTCACAACTGTCCCTGATGGCGAATACTTCTAGGGTAGATGATGGCTTTTGGGTGCTTGGTCGAGGTAATATCTCATGTATCACAGATTTATTTCCTCTCTTTCTCTTTGTGCTTGCCAATTTGGATAAGACGTCTGCATGGGTATTATGCTCGTGGGGGATGTGTTATACATCCACAGATTTGAACTTCCTTTTTTCCTCCTGAACCAGGTCCCAATATTCGGCGAGTTGGTCGTTTTTGACCCGATATTCACCTCGAACGTGAGAGGTAACCAACTAAGAGTCGGTGAAGATTTTTACTTCCTCGGCTCCCAAATCTCTGTCCAGTCGTAAGCCCGTAAAGAATGCCTCGTATTCGGCCTGATTGTTGGAGGCCGGGAAGGATAGGGCGAGGGAGACTTTGATTAGAGTCCAATCTTCATTTTCTAGTATGATGCATGCACTGCTTTTGGTCAAACTAGAGGCGCCATCGACGAAGATCATCCAATGACACGACCCGTCGGGGCTCGCGGGTAAGGTCATTTCTGCCACGAAGTCGGCCAAGGTCCGAGCCTTAAGGGATTTCCTGCTCTCGTATTGGATATCGAATTCAGAGAGTTCCAGGGACCATTTCAACATTTTTTTAGTCATGTCTGGTCTTCCGAGAAATTGTTTTATTGGTTGATCTGTCCGGACCATTATGGTGTGGGCCAGGAAGTAGTATCTTAGTCTCCTCGCTGCATTAACGAGGGCCAGAGCTAATTTTTCGATTTGTTGATATCTCGCTTCTGGGCCTTGCTCGTGAAGCAAATCAGCCTTTGTCCTTCTGGGGTTTCCCTTATCAGCGCCACGCTTATTGCGTCAGAGGCTACGACTAGATAAAGGTAGAGGACTTCGTCTTTCTCGGGCCGAGACATGATGGATGGCTGTGAGAGTTCTCTTTTCAAATGAACGAGGGCTTGTTCGCATTCGAGCGTCCACTCGAAGGTGTCTTCCTCGCGCAGTAGCTTGAACAAGGGAAGCGCGTGCTGAGCGGACTTTGCCACGAATCGAGAAAGTGAGGTGAGCATGCCGTTTAAGATCTGGAAGGATTTCTTCGAGGTGGGCGTCAGAAATTCTGAAAATTCTCGAAATTTATTGAGGTTTGCCTCATTCCGTTAAATAGAAACCGAGGGATTTTCCTGCCCGTACGTCGAACGTGCATTTTTTCGGGTTGAATCACATCCAGCATTTTCGAGCTTGCTCGAATACTTTTTTCAAGTGGGCGGCATGGTCGAGCTCTTCAGTGGATTTGATGATCATGTCATCCATATAGACTTTGAGCATGTCGCCTATCTCGTTGCGAAAGACTTTGTTCATCATGCGCTGGTAAGTAGCGCCCACATTTTTTAGGCCGAAGGGTATTACGTTGTAGTAATAGTTGCCTAACTTGGTCATGAAAGTGGTGTATTTTTTTATCCATTTTTGCCATGGGGATTTGGTTATAACCAGAGTATGCATCCATGAATGATAGCAGTTTAAAATTGGCCGAGTTTTTGACTAGTTTGTCAATATTGGGCAGGGGATAAGCATCTCTCGGGCAAGCCCGATTGAGATCAGTATAGTCAAAACACATGCACCATTTTCTATTAGATTTTTTAACGAGGACTACATTCGAGAGCCAGGTTGTGTACTAGGAGGTCTTTTATAGCTAATTCTGCAGCCTTTGCTTTCTCAGCCGACTGCTTCCTTTTGCACTGTGCGACCGCCTTGATGGCAGCATCAATGGTTAGGTGATATCACGCAACCTCAGGGTCCAAACCGGGTATCTTGACCGCACTCCAAGCGAATAGATCGACATTTTCCCTTAGGAAATATTTCAGTTTCCTTTTCGCCAGGTCAGGGAGGTCCGCTCCGATCTTCACTCCCCTGGTGGGGTCTTCTCCAAGAGGAAATAACTCAAAGTCTCCGTCCAAGATGGGTCGTGCGTGACTTGAGAGTTTGTTGTGATCCACAGAGGAGGTCGACCCTTCTTCTTCGACCACCGGCTCTTTCCCTTTCCTTCTTTGCTCGACTCGGTCTTCCATGGAGAAGCGACTGTTAAGGTCGATGGTGTCAACCCTTGGCCACGACTTGGCTTCCTCGGAGCTGGAGGGAAGTGTGGCTCCAGTGGTTGTTCAAGGTTGGGTGTTGATGGAGCTGAGGCCCTTGGCAAAAGCTTTAAAGCACCTCCTGGCTGCTTGGATGTCCCCGTGAAGGGTGGCGACCAAGCCCTTGACGGTGTAGTATTTCATCTTGAGATGAATGGTAGAGGGGACCGCGATGAGCTCAGAAAGAGTGGGTTTCCCGAAGATGCATTGGTAAAAAGACGGGAAATCTACCACCAAGAATTGGGTCCTTATGGATCTGGCCATTATCCCCCTCCCAAATGTGATGATCAGCTCTACATATCCCCATGGCTTCGTGCTGGCCCTGTTGAAACATTGAAGATCAAAACCCACGTAGGGGGTTAGGTGGCTCTCGTTTAGCTGTAAGGTGGTGAATAGTTGGGCGTACAAGATATCCATCGAACTGCCTTGGTCGACCAGAATGTGATACACGTCAAAGTTAGCCATCCAAGCTCTCACGAGTAGTGGGATGCTCGAATTCGGCCCCCCTCCTAGAAACTCTTCCCTGTAGAAGGCGGGGGGGGGGGTGAGATCCTCCTCGGAATTTGTCGAGTGTGGCGTATGTTGTACCCCAAAATTTGCCCTCACATTTCTCCAATATTTTCTCATCACAAGACTCTTGGAGCTCAAGATCAAGTTATGGTTTGTTCTGCTCAAGACTCCTCCTTGCACTGTTGACCCAAATTAGGGTTTGAGTTTGCACAAAGATGTTTTGACCTAAAATGCCCAAAGTGATTTCCATGCTTCATATTGGACTCACAAGTTTATCCATACCAAGTTTCAAGCCTTGATTCCAATCTTTGCCCAGTCAATTGGACAGTTGACCTAGAAATCAGCTGTATTGGGGAAAAAGTCAACTGTGGCCAATTGACAGTCAAACTTCATAATTTTTGACCCACATCAACATAATGAACTCATATGGACCATTTGATCTAGTTTGGATCACAATTCCACAAGAAATTTGATCAGATCACCAAAAGGGCAAAATGGTCATTTTTAGGGTTTTGACTGCACAAAGGCAATTTTTGACTGTTTGATCTAACCAATGGCAAACCAAGCTCACATATGGACTCAAGGACTCAATGGAATTGTCTTGACATATTCAACAAGTTCAAAAGATCCCAAATGCACAGGATTGACAGATGAATTTTTCAGTCAACTGATCAAAATTTGACTGTATACTGAAAAGTCAAACTTTGACTTTTTGGTCAAAACCAAGTGCCAAGATTCATTTTCTATCAAGACATGTCAAATTATTAAACTTGTTCATCAAGAAACCAAAAATTGCAATTTAGGGTTTAAAATGAAGAAATTTCATAACTTAGAAATTTTCTAAGTTATGAAATTTCCTAATTTTTTCCTAACTTTGTCCCATTTTTTCATCAAGATGTAAATGGATTTAAGCAAAACTCAAAACATGAAAGTTGTAGTCCATTGCAAAATCTACAACTTTGATTGACAAAGTTTTTTAAAAAGAAGCTTGTAGCTCAAGTTATGAATTTTGGAATAGGGGTGCAAAACATTCTTAACTTAGAAAATTTTTGACCTATTTTAGGCAGGATTTTTGCCCAACTTCATGGCCACTTTTCACATGCTTACACTTGGAATTTCAACTTGAATTACAAAGATGGATTGTAGTACACATTCCAAGCTTTCCAAATTGTCAAAGAACTTCTCAAACACCCTTGTGGTTAGGGAGAATCGAATTTGCAAAGTTGGGCAAAATCCACTTTTGTTCTTGACCAAGGCATGTTCATACACTTTGCATTTTCAAACTCAGCATGGTTCAAGCTAGATTACAGGCCTCTAATCCCATTCACACTCAATAATTAAATGCCAATCCATTGTGTTCTAGCATTATTTTGTTCATATAGTCATTACACAAAGAATTAACCTTTAAATGGAAAAAGCAAGTTTTCCATTTTGAAAAAGCAATGCTTTATGTCAAAGCCCATTTCTTGGAAGTACAAGTAGATCTTTGAGGCACAAGTTTATGGACAAATCCCACTGATCAAGAAGAGAAAATGCAGCATGCTTGAGGGGCCTGTATTAGCCTATAATCCAACTTGACAATCTTGGCTTAGATAAGAAGAAACATTGCAAAAGATATCCAACTTGGAGCTCCTGCCAACACAAGAAAAAACAAACTTCATAAACACTTTCCATACATCAAACCTGACCAAAAACACGAATCCACCACAGCTCAAACCTTCTCATTCATCAAAACACCATTTTTCTGCAAGAAACAGGGCATTCTGCATTTTGACTTGGCCAGTATCATTCACTCGTGCGTTTTTGCCCAAACAAGTTCCAATACACTCCATACCATCCATTGAAGCTGTCCCAAGCCTTAGATACAAGCTGTAACATCCATAGCCAAGTTTGCCATTTTCACTTTTCATTGTTGCAGGTTGACTTCCATAGCTTGATTCAGAAGGATTCAAGGCACATCAAGCATAGAGGAAGCATCCCTGGACCTCAGGCAAGCTGTACAAGTCCTCAAACTCCATTGAAGATACCTCCATTGCTATACACGACTCAAGCTGAACAGGTAAAAATTTGAACTTCTATCTCTCTATCCAGGCATAGTTAGGCTTAAGTTTGTGAAGAAAGCATGTTCTATTCATAGCCCTGAAGCCATCAATGTAATTACTTTTCATTTATATTGTGTGTGCTAAGAGAATTTTGGACCTGAACATGAAAGAAAACTTAGGTCAGAAATTGGGGATGGAGAAATTCTCCCTCGTTTTTGAGAGTTAGAACAACTTTTTTATATGTTTGAAATCGTGACTTGATGCCCTACATTATTGATGTTGTAAGTTTTTGTTAAAAGTCAAAGAATCAAGAGATAGCAGGATGAGCAAGGAACGCGCGTTTTTTTTGTTTCAAACAGAAGCTGGAGGAAGAAGATGATGTCTTGGGCTGGGCCTGAGCTGTCCTTGCTTTTTGCACCTCATTTTTCCACTTACACCCCCTTGGCCCATTGTGTGATTTTTTAATCATTTTTTATTTTTTATTTTTTCTTCTGACTTATTATTTTTTGTTAAAACATAAAAAACATTAAAAATATTTTTTCACCCATTTTTATATTTATTTGGCATTTGTTTGTTTTATTTAAGCATATATATATATATATATATATATATATATATATATATATATATATATATATATATATATATATATATATATATATATATATATATATATATATATATATATATATATATATATATATATATATATATATATATATATATATATATATATATATATATATATATATATATATATATATATATATATATATATATATATATATATATATATATATATTCAAAACACAAAAAATATATTTTTTTAGTTATTATTTTTTATTTACATTTTGGAAACATTTTCTAAAAAATATACTTTTTTTTGTAAATAATTAATATTTCATTTATATATATATTTAGTATATTTAATATATAATATAAATACTTATACATAAGTTAGTAAATATTTAGGACAAAAATATGAAAATAATACATTTTTATTTTTATTAATATTCGACATCAAAAAAATACTTTTTTACAATATGCTTCTCTTTTATTTATTTTTTGTATAAATAAATACATAAATATTGTATATAATTAATAAGTAAATACCATTTATTCAAAAATTAGGGTTTTACCCTAAAACCATAAAAATATAAAAAATTAACCTATTCATTTTTGTTTATATTTTACATTGAAAAACACTTTTACATACATAAAAAAACCATTTTTGTGCATAATACATTTTGCATTTTATATTTTTTTAAATATTGTACAATTTATTATTTGTCTATTCAATATGGATGTAATAGTTTAGATTTAAATTTCTTGCTAAATATCCCCCATTCAAACATTTGTACCCCCATCCCCATAATCATGTTGTAATAATTTAGGACTTTAAATTTCCGCATTTAAAAGCTTTCTAATTATGCCATGATAGACCTAGGGTTGGTATGCAAAAATCAAATAACAAATAGCTTGACCTAATTCAAAGATAAACAAGCATGAAAATGGACAACACCAATCACACTTGCACCCTTAGGGTTACTCCACTTGTTGCCTTCAAAAATGGGCCATGCTTACATGTTGAGTGTCTTTGGCCAAACAAAAACAAATCTAATGATCATAGTCCCTCGATGACGCTTTCTCAAGTTGCCTAAAAATGATCGAGTCTCTTAAAGGAAAAGTTGCCAAAGACACTTGGCACCATTGCATTCATGGTCTAAACGATGACCCGCGCCCGTCCCGTTAACATCCTAACACAAGATTGTCCACCAAATACAATGGTGGAACAATACTGTTAAAAGGGTTAAAACATAGGAAAGATCTTTGAGAAATTTAGGGGTAGACAACTCTTAGTTACTTGATCAAACTTGCAAAATAAAACCTTGCCTACTTTCAAAATACACTTCACAACACAATTTCAAAACAAACTTTCAAAACATTGAAAACTTTTCAAAAGACAAATACACCTTTGTATACATTCAAACATGGATCATTACAAAGGTTGCCACCACCATGGCCTCTTTTCAAAATATCTTTCAAAATACACACAAAACACCATTTCAAACAATTGAAAGCACCATTTCAAACAATTGAAAATGCAAGACAAGTGATCTAAGCAAGTAACTAAGAGCCCATGGATAACCATGGATAGAAAGGGTGCTAATACCTTCCCTTTCTATAATCTACTCCCCGAACCCAAGAAAACATCTCAAAGGTTTTTGTTGTGCTTTTTAACCTTTCCTTAGGATAAAATAAAAAGTCGGTGGCGACTCTTGCTAAACCGAAACATTTGCGAAAACAAACGCAAACCTCAAGTCAGTTCTCCCACCGTATCACAGAACTGGCGACTCTGCTGGGGATAGAATTAAAAGTGGAGTAACCTTAGGGCCTAGATCACCCTCTTGCATGACTAATTGTTTGCTTTGATTGCTTTACCTTTTGGTTCTCTTGTTTGGGATTGAAATCCTAACCCGGATTTTGGAAACATTTCATAGATAACAATACGTTGTGGAAACTGTGTGGGGTATACCGACACGGTTGAAGCAATAACTATATTAGTGCGACATATTTGTGAGTACCGGTAACCCTTGAGTTCAATCAAGGAGAGTACGGGGCCGCTGAGTGATGTCACTAAGCACTAATGACCTAGAACCTTACTTGACCATCTTGGCCTTTTATTAGGGGTAGTGAGATGACCGGCTTTGGTGCAGTCCGAAGTTGGTAGATACTCGATACTACACTTATTGAGGGTTGTTTTCTTGGAATATTTTGGTCGCTAGTTAAATGGCTAAACCAAAACAATGAACATGGAAAACAATCCAATGATATTGAGCTCCTTAGAACCCGGTTACTATTTATAAGACAGGTTTTTTAAGCCAACTTCACTCAAGAGGGTACTTACCTATGAAACCCCATGCAAGCCTGAAACTAGGGTTTTGTGTGACTTGCTTGTACATATGTTTGTGCATACATCATGAACATCATAAAGTATCATATGCATCCACTAACCATTTCAAGGGTTTGGATCTTCATCTTTGTTCTTGTTTTGTAGGTCATGGAAATTCTTCGCAGGAAACTATCCAAGTCAACCTTGTGAGAATCCCTCCTCAACTCAAGGAGCTCACATCCAGAATTCCAGAAAGCTCTCTCTTCAGTGAAAGACATGGTAGACTGCTCAGCCTAGTCAACACCAGCATTGAAGAGGACATGGTGAAAGTGTTGTTCCAGTTCTTTGACCCCCTTCACCACTGTTTCATATTCCCCGACTACCAATTGGTGCCCACTTTGGAGGAATTTTCTCAACTCCTGAGAATTCCTATTCTTAATCAACTACCCTACAACGGTATAGAAAAAGAACCAAAGCCTGAAGATGTTGCTCAAGCACTACACTTGCAACCATCTGACATCAAGGGGCATTGGGAAACTAGAAGTGGTGTCAAAGGCTTCTTGGCAAAATTTTTGTTTGAGAAGGCACAAGAGTGTTGGAATTCCTTGGATCTACAAGCCTTTGAAGAGATTGTGGCACTCCTCATTTATGGGTTGGTCTTGTTCCCAAATCCTGACCAACTTATAGATATCAATGCTGTCAAGATTTTCCTATCCAGGAATCCCATACCAACATTGCTTGGGGACATCCTCCACTCATTTTACACACGAACAATGAGGAAGAAAGGTGTTCTCATGTGCTGTACTCCTCTCCTTGCAAGGTGGTTTATTTCGCACCTTCCACAATCTGTTTTGAAGAATGACCAAGGCTTAAGGTGGTCACAACGGTTGATGACCCTCACACACTCTGATGTACATTAATGTTCTCGGTCCAGAGAAAATGTCATCATCGTCGATCGTTGTGGAGAGTTCCCTAATGTCCCATTACTTGGCATTAGAGGAGGCATTACCTACAACCCTTGTCTAGCTTTGAGACAATTTGGATATGCACGGAGGGATGGCCCTCATGACATGCTGATTCCTGACCTAGTTTTTGACTTCGACAACGATGCGCAAGGACTTCGCCAAAGATTCATCAGAGCTTGGAGGATGCCTAACAAGGTAGATAGCAAGACACTGGGGCACAAGAACTCCATCCCTCTTGAGCCTTATCTCAAGTGGGTAAGGACCCGAGCCTAGAGTCTTATGATGCCTTACCCTCATATTCTCCCTTTGATTAAAGATCCCGTTAAGGAAGGAGAGATTCCCTACACCATCCTATATCCTGACATGCCAACATCATGGGAGGAGATGCAAAAGAGTTGGATCCAACTCAAGGAGGAACGAAATACTTTTGAAGCCAGCTTCTACGCCAGTGTGAAGAAGGTTTTGGAGCTTACCCGCCGACTTCATGAGGAGGAGACCCTCAACACTTACATCGCACCAAAGAGGATGCGCAACGTCTTTTTGCCTTAAGAAGTTTTTGTAATATTTGGCCCATGGGGCATTTATGTACTGACAAATTTCTTCTTATTAATATGACGTGTGTTCTTTTTGTTTGCAACAAATGTTGAATTTCTAAATCCTTGAATGCATTACATGAATAAACATATCATTCATCATATGCATAAGCATGCCTTCACACCAGGTTTCCTTATCTCTCTGCTGTTTATTTCAGTAAGATGGATCTCGAACAGACGGTCAAAGATTTACAGGCACAAAACTCACAGTTTCAACAGCTCCTTATGACCTTGGCAAAGGGTCAGGAGGATCTAAAAACACTGCTTGGGAACAAAGAGCAAGAGAAAGTGAAAAAGAAGAAGAAGAGAGTCGGGGTAGCTACACTAGGAAGAAGGTTTGAGAATGAAGCTAGAAGAGTTCTTGAATTCCCCTCCGCATCTGAGGAGGAAACCAGTAAGGGAAAAGGAGCTGCACTACCTTCTGAGTCCGAGGCTGAAGAGGAAGAGGTTGAGGAAGATGAAGACTACTCAGAGCAACAATACCCGCCAGCGAACGACAAATACAAAAACCTGGAGGACAGACTGGCAGCTATGGAGCTGCAAAGGGTTCCCGGTTTAGATTTTGAAGAATTGGGATTGATTGCTGGAATTGTGATCCCTCCAAAGTTTAAGGTGCCAATTTTTGCAAAGTATGACGGGCTGTCCTGCCCAAAGATGCACCTGAGATCATATGTCCGAAGAATTCAACCTCATACATCCGATAGAAATCTTTGGGTACACTTCTTCCAGGATAGCCTGTCTGGTACACAGCTAGATTGGTTTTACAAGCTTGAGAGGTCAGAGGTACATAGTTGGGAGGATTTGGCAGCTGCCTTTTATCGCCAGTATCAATATAACGCTGATTTGGCGCCAACCCGTACTCAGCTACAAAGTATGGGAATGGCCTCAAATGAGGGATTCAAGGAATACGCCCAGAAATGGCGCGACTTGGCTGGAAGAGTGCAACCACCTCTTTCTGATAGGGAACTAGTTGATATGTTCTTGGGGACCCTATCTGGCCCATTCTTCAACCATTTAATCGGGAGCTCTTCCGCAAGGTTTACTGAATTGATTCTGACTGGCGAACGGGTGGAAGCTGGTATTAAGAATGGGAAGATTCAAAAGGATGCCTCTGCATCTACAACTGTTAAAAAGCCATTCCCAGCCAAGAAGGAGGCAGCTGTTGTGTACTCTCAGAAGGGGACAGGAAGAACTGAGCGTCGGCCGACTTTGGGGGCCGTGATGATTCAAAATTCATCAAATGATCAGCCTCGTAACAATCACTCCAGACCAAGTCAACAACGGGTAGAACAGCCACAATGGCAGTTCACCCGCATCAATATGACACCTGCGCAAGTTCTTCCCCATTTGTTGAAGTTGAATCTAACTGGTTTAAAGGAGGCACCGAAAAACCCTAACACCACATCTCCATACTATCATGCCAATGCCAAATGTGCCTACCATTCTGATAGCGCCGGACATGACACCAACAATTGTTGGGCGCTAAAGAATAAAATTCAAGACTTGATAGATGCAAAAGAGGTCGAGTTCGATGCTCCGGAGAAGCCGAATGTAATATCCGCTCCGATGCCAAAGCATGGCCATCATGTTCATGCTGTTGAAGAAGATCTATATGTTTCTGCCGTTGATGATCTGATAACCCCACTGTTGACAATCAAGTTAAATCTGTTGAAGGCTGGGATTTTCCCAGGATGTAAAGAAGACTGCTACTGTTGTTCCTCCTTACCAATCGACTGTCCATTGCTGAAGATAGGCATCCAAGGCCTAATGGACAGCCAACAAATTCTTTTCGAAAAGATTCCTGCTATTCCAACTTCTATCAAAGATGTTTCAATAATCACCATTTCCACCAATATTTCCAAGGCCCCTAAAAAGCCTGTTAAGATTACATCTGCTACGAAGTTTGTTCCTCTGAAAATAACCATGCCTGGGCATGTCCCCTACATTTCTGACAAATCAATACCATGGAATTACGGTGGAGAAATCTACTACCATGGTGTTAAACAAGTTGAGATAACTGAAGAGAGCTCTGACGAAGAAGATGCCGACATTGGAAACATTGCCGGTACGAGCAAGATTACCCGAAGTGGGAGAATATTTTCTCCAGAGATTGCCCCTCCAAAGGCAATCTTTGGACCCTCAGCTGCTGCCAAAGTTACTCCTGAACCGATAAAACTTTCTGCAAGAACTCTGCTGATTGAAGAAGCTGTTACTCCTGTGGTTGTCCCTCTTACTTCTGCTGATAAGGGGAAAGGGATCCAAGATGAGCTCGTCAGGACGAGGGCTCAGCCATTGGTTATCCCCAAAACCTCTAAGAAAGAAATGGAGGAGATTCTGAAAATAATTAAGAAAAGTGATTATGACGTTGTAGAGCAACTGGGGAAAACCCCCTCGAAGATCTCCATGTTAGCATTGCTGCTTTGTTCGGAGGCTCATGCCAAAGCATTGATAAGGTTTTTGAAGACAACCCATGTACCCCAGGAAACCTCAACCGATCAATTCCAGGATTGTGTAGCCAGCCTTACCGCAGACAACGGCCTGGGTTTCTCTGATGCTGACCTGACTCCGAAAGGAAGAAAGCACAATGACGCATTACATGTGTCAGTAGAATGCCAAGGAACTACTCTGGCCCATGTTTTGGTCGACACTGGTTCTTCTCTGAACGTGCTGCCTAAGAAGGATCTCGACCGATTGGATTGTGAAGGCTTGGAGCTGAAACCGAGTAATATCATTGTCAGGGCCTTTGACGGGTCTAAGAGAATGGTACATGGGGAGGTCGACATTCCCATTAAGGTAGGCACATAAGTGTTCCCCTCAACTTTCTATGTGATGGACATCCGTCCGTCATACTCTTGCTTGCTAGGGAGGCCACAGATACATAATGCTGGCGCAGTCACCTCCTCTCTACATCAAATGCTGAAATACCCTGTCAAAGGAAAAATCATAACCGTGCACGGTGAAGAGGAATATATGATCAGTCACCTGAACTCCTTTCGGTATGTAGAGGTGGAGGGTGAATTCATTGAAACACCATTCTAGCACTTTGAGGAAGTCTCTCCCGGGGTGGCAGTAGCAAAAGCGGTAGCCGAAGTACCCAAGCAGGTGGCCAGGATGGCATTTCTAAAAGACGCAAAGGCTGCAATGAAGGAAGGGAAGAGCTCAACATGGGGCCAGTTGCCTGATATTCCTCACAAAACAGACAAGTTTGGATTAGGATTTACCGCTGCGGGGCAAAAAGCTATGTGTCGCTCAAAAATTGAAAGAACACCCATCAAGATTTCTCCTTATGGAATAAATGCTTTGGAAGACAAAGAAGAAGAGGCCAACATTGAAGATTGGATCTTCCCAACCATCTAAGGGGGACTGCGCAACTGGGAGGCGAAAGACTTCGTCCCCATTACTTTTATTAATCAGTAATTATCTGTCAAACATTTCCTATTGGTCTGTAATAATTACTTTTGAACAATCTGCACACTACTTTTTCACCTCATGCCTTTCCCGGGGCATGTAGGTCCATTTGTAAGGGTTTTGATTATCTTCATATTCATATGCCATGTTTAATGATTCATTGGATGTTTTTCATTGATAAACTGCTGTGTTCATTTTCTTTCCTTTTGCATTTTTGTTCGTTTAAGGATGGCTATCCCTTACACACACCCACACTCACAAATGCAGGTACCCATCCACTCTGGATTCTATGGGTGACTATTCTGCTATGTCCTCCCAAAACTCTGAAGACTTGGTCAATCAGGCTGAGTATGAAGATGACGAAGATTGTGAAGTACCAGGAGAGCTAGCCAGACTTCTACAACAAGAAGAGAGGGCCATATTGCCTCACGAAGAGTTGTTGGAAACTGTCAACTTAGGAACAGAGGAAGACCGGAAAGAAGTACAAGTGGGTTCCAATATGGGACCAAGTGTCAAGGAGCGTTTGGTACAGCTGTTAAATGAATATGTTGAAATCTTCGCCTGGTCTTATGAAGACATGCCGTGTTTAGACACTGATATCGTGGTTCACCGTCTCCCTACAAGAGAAGATTGTCCACCGATCAACCAAAAAGTCTGCCAAATGAGGCCCGACATGTCTGAGAAGATTAAAGCTGAAGTAATGAAGCAATTCAACGCTGGCTTTCTGGCTGTTACATCCTATCCACAATGGGTTGCTAACATCGTGCCAGTTCCTAAAAAAGATGGCAAGGTCAGAATGTGTGTGTACTACCGGGATTTGAATAGGGCTAGTCCTAAGGATGATTTTCCGCTACCACATATCGACATTTTGATTGACAACACAGCTCAGCACAAGGTGTTTTCCTTCATGGATGGATTCTCGGGTTACAACCAGATCAAAATGGCCCCCGAGGACATGGAGAAAACAACCTTTGTTACACAATGGGGTACCTTCTGCTATAAGGTGATGCTGTTCGGACTGAAGAATGCAGGGGAAACTTATCAGTGTGCCATGGTAGCTTTATTTCATGATATGATACATCATGAGATCGAAGTTTACGTAGACGACATGATAACTCGATCACAAACAGAGGAGGAACACCTTGAGCATCTGCAAAAGCTGTTTGCCAGGTTGAAAGAGTACAAACTCAGGCTGAATCCAAGTAAGTGTACTTTCGGAGTTAGGTCTGGTAAACTTCTAGGATTTATTGTCAGCAACAAGGGCATTGAGGTCGATCCAACAAAAGTGAAAGAAATACAAGGAATGCCTGCTCCCCGTACTGAAAAGGAGGTTAGAGGGTTCTTGGGGCGCTTTAACTATATTTCCAGATTCATCTCTCATCTGACGTCTACCTGTGAGCCAATTTTCAAACTATTAAAGAAAGATCAGGTAGTCGAATGGAACGACGATTGCCAAGCTGCTTTTGATAAGATCAAGGAGTATTTGCTAGAACCTCTTATTATGATGCCACCCGTCGAAGGAAGAGCGTTGATCATGTATCTGACCGTCTTGGATAACTCAATGGGGTGTGTTTTGGGCCAGCATGACGAGTCTGGTCGAAAAGAGCATGCTATTTATTACCTTAGCAAAAAGTTTACCGACTGTGAGACTCGCTAATCACTGCTCGAGAAAACTTGTTGCGCTTTGGTATGGGCTGCTCGCCGACTAAGGCAGTATATGCTGACTCATACCACCTTGCTGATTTCCAAAATGGATCCTATCAAGTATATCTTCGAGAAGCCTGCTTTATCTGGAAGAATAGCTAGATGGCAAATGATCCTAACTGAGTATGACATCCAGTATACTACCCAAAAAGCTATAAAAGGGAGTGTACTAGCTGATCATCTAGCTCACCAAGCTATCGAAGATTATCAACCCATGAGATTTGACTTCCCAGACGAGGACATCATGAATTTGGACAACATTGAAGGTAACAGACCGTATGACGGACCTGAAAAAGGATCCTGATGGACCCTGTACTTTGATGGTGCTTAAAATGCACTTGGAAACGGTATCCGTGTGGTACTCATTTCCCCGGAAGGTTGCCACACACCTTTCACGGCCCGACTTTGCTTCAGCTGCACCAACAACATGGCTGAATATGAAGCTTGCATCTTTGGTCTCAAGGCTGCTATAGACTTGAGGATCAAATCTTTGATCGTATTTGGGGGATACCAAGCATCCTAATCTTATCCCATACAAAGAACATGTCCTGACATTGTTGCCTCATTTCGAGCAAATCACCTTCGAGCATTTCCCGCGAGAAGAGAATCAACTAGCAGATGCTCTGGCAACAATGTCTTCCATGTTTAAACTCAACTGGGATAACGAGGCTCCCCAAATCACCATCGAGCGAATGGATGAACCTGTGAATTGTCACGAGATTAATACCGAAGAAGTAGTGGAACAACCCTGGTTCCATGAAATCAAAAGGTATCTCCAGACTAGAGAATACCCTGAGGGAGCTTCCGTCAATGATAAGAAGTTCCTAAGGAAATTTGCTGCCAAGTTCTTCCTGAGCAATGGCATCCTCTATAAACGAAGCCATGATTGTGTTTTACTCCAATGTGTAGACAAAGCAGAAGCAGAGTTAATCATGACCGAGATACACAGCGGTGCATTTGGCACTCACTTGAGCGGGCATACGATGGCTAAGAAGATTCTAAGGGCAGGCTATTACTGGTCTACAATGGAAGCAGATTGCCATCAGCATTCCCGTACTTGCCACAAGTGTCAAGTCTACGCTGACAAGATTCATATTCCTCCTGTTCCTCTCAATGTTCTGACAGCTCCTTGGCCATTCGCAATGTGGGGCATTGACATGATCGGGGAGATCAAGCCCACAACGTCCAATGGACATCGCTTCATCCTGGTCGCCATTGACTATTTTACCAAATGGGTCGAAGCAGCTTCCTTCGCCTCCGTTACAAAAAATGTGGTTGCCCGCTTCATCAAACAAAATCTCATATGCCGGTATGGTGTCCCCGACAGGATCATCACAGACAACGGTACAAATCTGAATAATACTATGATCATCGCTCTATGTGAACAGTTCAAGATTTATCATCATAATTCATCTCCCTATCGTCCGAAGATGAACGGTGTTGTTGAAGCTGCGAACAAAAACATTAAGAAGATCATTCAGAAAATGACAGTCACCTACAAAGACTGGCATGCGATGCTACCGTTTGCTCTGCATGGATACCGTACCACGACACGTACTTCAACCGGGGCTACCCCATTTTCTTTGGTATATGGCATGGAAGCTGTCCTGCCCATGGAGGTTCAGATTCCTTCTTTAAGGATTATAAAGGACTCTGGTTTGAGTGAAGACGATTGGATTCGGACCCGACTTGATCAACTCAATTTGATCGACGAGAAGCGACTCACTGCTGTTTGCCATGGTCAGACGTATCAAAAACGGATGATCAAGGCTTTCAACAAGAAAGTCAGACGTCAAGTGTATCAAGTCGGAGATCTCGTAATCAAGCGGATTATCTTGCCGCAAAGTGATCCCAGGGGCAAATGGAATCCTACATACGAAGGACCATTTGTGATCAAGAGCATATTTTCTGGTGGTGTAATGATTCTGACCACCATGGACGGCGACGATTTGCCGCACCCTGCGAATGCAGACATAGTCAAAAGATACTACGCATAAAATAACCCGACAAGTCGAAAACCCGAAAGGGCGGCTTGGGCAAAAATGGGCATCCCGGTGAACCAAAAACCCGAAAGGGCGGTTCAGGCAAAAATTAGGGATAAAACAAAAAAATCTGTACACCCGGCAAGTCGAAAAGCCGAAAGGGCGGCTTGGGCAAAAAGGGGTTTCCCGGTGGATTGAAAATCCGAAAGGGCGATCCAGGCAAAAGTTAGGGAATTAAAGCGTATGACTATGTCTCGTCGGATCACTTTAAGGACAATCTCTTCATCAACCAGCTCCAAGTTTCTGATCAATCCAGTCACCGGCAGACGAAGCATTTTGAATGGACAAGATATTCAGAGTTGTGAAGGCTATGACAGAATGGGATCCCATAGAATTGTTCTACATAGCCATCTTTCTTTTGTATAAATTTTCAATTCTTTACGACAACATCTTCTTACTAGGATGCCTGTCTCCTTTGTACAAAGATACTCATAAAAAGTTAATACAAATACTTTTCCAAATACATAAATTTGCTTTGTCTTCCTTTTTCTCCTTTGCACTTATGTTTTATTTGAGAAACGTCCAATGTTTTGTTAAATTGGCATATGCATTTTGAACATAATAATTTTCCTTACAAACCAAGAAGAAATGATTGCAGATAGTTTAAGGGTACAAATAGATATCTCGATACCCTTCCAGAAGAAATCCCCGCAAATTTAAACTCCAAATTCCTCGGCAAGATCAAAATCCAGAACTTAATTCCCCAAACAGAGTTAAATTTCAGGATCCTCAGCAGAACAAAAGCTTTCTCAAAACTGATTTCCCCAGCCAGAGAGCCTTCTAGAACTCATTTCCCCTTGGAGTTAAATTTCAGAATCCCCAGTGGAGCCTTGAAATCTGAAAACACTATCCCCAGTTGAAGTCCAACTATCAATCCCCAGCGGAGCTAAAACTTCCAACTATCAATCCCCAGCGGGACCAGACTAATGAACCTTCTCCCCATAGAGGTACTTCCCACCAGACTGAAAACTCTCAGTCTTGCTTCTCCAGCATAAGTCTACCAGGTTTTGGATTTCCCGGTAGAGCTCATCAGAACTCTCTGGCCCTACCAGTCACCAAGGAATTCCAATCCCCAACAGTGGTCCTAAGATCCCTTAACATTTGAAGATCTTGTTCCCCGAGCAGTCAGCAGTTAACAAAGATATCTCAGCTTCAGCACTCAAAGATTCTTGCAATCCCCTACAGCAGTCAAGAACTCACTTCCCCTGGCAGTAGTCAAGATTCTTTTATCTCCAGACATCCAGGATTCATCTATCCTCAGCAAGACAACTCTTCAGCTTACATGCACATTCATTTACATTCGTATCATAAACATTGATATAACACATATTGCATCATACATTTCATGCAACATAATTTTGTGTTTTAGCTAACATTTCATTCTTTTCAAGATAAGATTAAAAGGCTATCATTAACAATTATTCAGATACAGTATGGATACACCCCAAACACGGCGGTCATTTTATTACTCATTCAGAATTTCAAGTCAGATACAGTACAAATACACCCCAGACACGGCGGTCATTCTACTACTCATTCAGACTACAGCGATCAGATACAGACTAGATACGCTCCAGACACGGCAGCCATTCTATCTCTCATTCAGATTCACTTATCCACCTCAAGGTTCAATGCATTCCAAGCACGGATACCATTCTGACCTTTACAACAGCAGTCTGATTCTCCCCAGTGTGTTCGCCACGGAAGTCATTCTGTCATTTATGTAGATCCCTGTTACAGTTTCAGATACACTCCAGACACGGAAGTCATTCTGTTATTCATACGGATCTCAATCCCAGTTACAGTTTCATATACACTCCAGACACGGAAGTCATTCTTCTACTCATACAAATCTCAACTTCAGATACAGTCCAGATACGCTCCAAACACGGTTGCCATTCTGTCACTCATTCAGAATTTGTCCCCAGCATGCAGTTGCTCCATACAGATATTTCTCTGTTATCCAGATACAATACAGGTACACTCCAGACACGGCAGTCATTCTGATATTCATTCTACCTTCAAACGCAGTTACAGCTCGGATACGCCCCAGATACAGAGGCCATCCTTTTGCTCATATAAACTCAGTCTCCAGATACAGCTCAAAGGCATTCCAGATACGGATACCATTTTGATCCTCATTCTTCTGACCAATCACATTGCAGTTCAACAAACATTTCAGATGGCATCTTTAAGCCCATCCCCGACAAGATTCTATCACCCCTCCAGATGGCATCTTTAATCCCATCTCCAAATGGAATCTCTAAGCCCATTCCCGCATCCATTGTTCTGACGGGTGCAAATTTAATGGCACTCTAGTGTCCAATCTCCTTTTACCTTCGAGACGCGAAAGGCAAACCTGCCAATCTAACTCTTCAGGTGCAAGAAGATTTAACAGGGGCAACTGTTGTACCCCAAAATTTTCCCTCACATTTCTCCAGTATTTTCTCATCACAAGACTCTTGGAGCTCAAGATCAAGTTAGGGTTTGTTCTGCTCAAGACTCCTCCTTGCATTGTTGACCCAAATTAGGGTTTGAGTTTGCACAAAGATGTTTTGACCTAAAATGCCCAAAGTGATTTCCATGCTTAATATTGGACTCACAAGTTTATCCATACCAAGTTTCAAGCCTTGATTCCAATCTTTTCCCAGTCAATTGGACAGTTGACCTAGAAATCAGCTGTATTGGGGAAAAAGTCAACTGTGGCCAATTGACAGTCAAACTTCATAATTTTTGACCCACATCAACATAATGAACTCATATGGACCATTTGATCTAGTTTGGATCACAATTCCACAAGAAATTTGATCAGATCACCAAAAGGGCAAAATGGTCATTTTTAGGGTTTTGACTGCACAAAGGCAATTTTTGACTGCACAAAGGCAATTTTTGACTGTTTGATCTAACCAATGGCAAACCGAGCTCACATATGGCCTCAAGGACTCAATGGCATTGTCTTGACATATTCAACAAGTTCAAAAGATCCCAAATGCACAGGATTGACAGATGAATTTTTCAGTCAACTGATCAAAATTTGACTGTATACTGAAAAGTCAAACTTTGACTTTTTGGTCAAAATCAAGTGCCAAGATTCATTTTCCATCAAGACATGTCAAATTATGAAACTTGTTCATCAAGAAACCAAAAATTGCAATTTAGGGTTTAAAATGAAGAAATTTCATAACTTAGAAATTTTCTAAGTTATGAAATTTCCTAATTTTTTCCTAACTTTGTTCCATTTTTTCATCAAGATGTAAATGGATTTAAGCAAAACTCAAAACATGAAAGTTATAGTCCATTTCAAAATCTACAACTTTGATTCACAAAGTTTTTCAAAAGAAGCTTGTAGCTCAAGTTATGATTTTTGGAATAGGGGTGCAAAACATTCTTAACTTAGAAAATTTTTGACCTATTTTAGGCAGGATTTTTGCCCAACTTCATGGCCACTTTTCACATGCTTCCATTTGGAATTTCAACTTGTATTACAAAGATGGATTGTAGTACACATTCCAAGCTTTCCAAATTGTCTAAGAACTTCTCAAACACCCTTGTGGTTAGGGAGAATCGAATTTGCAAAGTTGGGCAAAATCCACTTTTGTTCTTGACCAAGGCATGTTCATACACTTTGCATTTTCAAACTCAGCATGGTTCAAGCTAGATTACAGGCCTCTAATCCCATTCACACTCAATAATTAAATTCCAATCCATTGTGTTCTAGCATTATTTTGTTCATATAGTCATTACACAAAGAATTAACCTTTAAATGGAAAAAGCAAGTTTGCCATTTTGAAAAAGCAATGCTTTATGTCAAAGCCCATATCTTGGAAGTACAAGCAGATCTTTGAGGCACAAGTTTATGGACAAATACCACTGATCAAGAAGAGAAAATTCAGCATGCTTGAGGGGCCTGTATTAGCCTATAACCCAACTTGACAATCTTGGCTTAGATAAGAAGAAACATTGCAAAAGATATCCAACTTGGAGCTCCTGTCAACACAAGAAAAAACAAACCTCATAAACACTTTCCATACATCAAACCTGACCAAAAACACGAATCCACCACAGCTTAAACCTTCTCATTCATCAAAACACCATTTTTCTGCAAGAAACAGGGCATTCTGCATTTTGACTTGGCCAGTATCATTCACTCGTGCGTTTTTGCCCAAACAAGTTCCAATACACTCCATACCATCCATTGAAGCTGTCCCAAGCCTTAGATACAAGCTGTAACATCCATAGCCAAGTTTGCCATTTTCACTTTTCATTGTTGCAGGTTGACTTCCATAGCTTGATTCAGAAGGATTCAAGGCACATCAAGCATAGAGGAAGCATCCCTGGACCTCAGGCAAGCTGTACAAGTCCTCAAACTCCATTGAAGATACCTCCATTGCTGTACACGACTCAAGCTGAACAGGTAAAAATTTGAACTTCTGTCTCTCTATCCAGGCATAGTTAGGCTTAAGTTTGTGAAGAAAGCATGTTCTATTCATAGCCCTGAAGCCATCCATGTAATTACTTTTCACTTATATTGTGTGTGCTAAGAGAATTTTGGACCTGAACATGAAAGAAAACTTAGGTCAGAAATTGGGGATGGAGAAATTCTCCCTCGTTTCTGAGAGTTGGAACAACTTTTTTATATGTTTGAAATCGTGACTTGATGCCCTACATTATTGATGTTGTAAGTTTTTGTTAAAAGTCAAAGAATCAAGAGATAGCAGGATGAGCAAGGAACGCGCATTTTTTTTTGTTTCAAACAGAAGCTGGAGGAAGAAGATGATGTCTTGGGCTGGGCCTGAGCTGTCCTTGCTTTTTGCACCTCATTTTTCCACTTACACCCCTTGGCCCATTGTGTGATTTTTTAATCATTTTTGATTTTTGATTTTTTCTTCTGACTTATTATTTTTTGTCAAAACATAAAAAACATTAAAAATATTTTTTCACCCATTTTTATATTTATTTGGCATTTGTTTGTTTTATTTAAGCATATATATATATATATATATATATATATATATATATATATATATATATATATATATATATATATATATATATATATATATATATATATATATATATATATATATATATATATATATATATATATATATATATATATATATATATATATATATAAACAAATATATCTCTTTTTATTCAAAACACAAAAAATAATACAAAAAATATATTTTTTTAGTTATTATTTTTTTATTTACATTTTGGAAACATTTTCTAAAAAATATACTTTTTTTGTAAATAATTAATATTTCATTTATATATATATTTAGTATATTTAATATATAATATAAATACTTATACATAAGTTAGTAAATATTTAGGACAAAAATATGAAAATAATACATTTTTATTTTTATTAATATTTGACATCAAAAAAAATACTTTTTTACAATATGCTTCTCTTTTATTTATTTTTTGTATAAATAAATACATAAATATTGTATATAATTAATAAGTAAATACCATTTATTCAAAAATTAGGGTTTTACCCTAAAACCATAAAAATATCAAAAATTAACCTTTTCATTTTTGTTTATATTTTACATTGAAAAACACTTTTACATATATAAAAAAACCATTTTTGTGCATAATACATTTTGCATTTTATATTTGTTTAAATATTGTACAATTTATTATTTGTCTATTCAATATGGATGTAATAGTTTAGATTTAAATTTCTTGCTAAATATCCCCCATTCAAACATTTGTACCCCCATCCCCATAATCATGTTGTAATAATTTAGGACTTTAAATTTCCGCATTTAAAAGCTTTCTAATTATGCCATGATAGACCTAGGGTTGGTATGCAAAAATCAAATAACAAATAGCTTGACCTAATTCAAAGATAAACAAGCATGAAAATGGACAACACCAATCACACTTGCACCCTTAGGGTTACTCCACTTGTTGCCTTCAAAAATGGGCCATGCTTGCATGTTGAGTGTCTTTGGCCAAACAAAAACAAATCTAATGATCATAGTCCCTCGATGACGCTTTCTCAAGTTGCCTAAAAATGATCAAGTCCCTTAAAGGAAAAGTTGCCAAAGACACTTGGCACCATTGCATTCATGGTCTAAACAATGACCCGCGCCCGTCCCGTTAACATTCTAACACAAGATTGTCCACCAAATACAATGGTGGAACAATACTGTTAAAAGGGTTAAAACATAGGAAAGATCTTTGAGAAATTTAGGGGTAGACAACTCTTAGTTACTTGATCAAACTTGCAAAACAAAACCTTGCCTACTTTCAAAATACACTTCACAACACAATTTCAAAACAAAATTTCAAAAGATTAAAAACTTTTCAAAAGACAAATACACCTTTGTATACATTCAAACATGGATCATTACAAAGGTTGCCACCACCATGGCCTCTTTTCAAAATATCTTTCAAAACACACACAAAGCACCATTTCAAACAATTGAAAGCACCATTTCAAACAATTGAAAATGCAAGACAAGTGATCTAAGCAAGTAACTAAGAGCCCATGGATAACCATGGATAGAAAGGGTGCTAATACCTTCCCTTTCTATAATCTACTCCCCGAACCCAAGAAAACATCTCAAAGGTTTCTGCTGTGCTTTTTAACCTTTCCTTAGGATAAAATAAAAAGTCGGTGGCGACTCTTGCTAAACCGAAACATTTGCGAAAACAAACGCAAACCTCAAGTCAGTTCTCCCACCGTATCACAGCGTCCATATCTTAGTTGTCCTCAATGAGTTGGTCGAACCTCCTCTTCACCGATCCAACTATGTGCATGTTGAACCCTCCGCCGGAGATGACCATGGCTGCGGGAAAGGATTCCCACGGACCGTGGGAGGAGAAGTATAGGGGGAGGTTCTCCATGTCCGGAAAGTAGAAGTCTTTCGGCCGTGAGATGCTCAGGGCGACCAGAATAGGGTCGAGGTCGGGGGGTTTCTTCTCTTCCTCGACATTCTTGGTTTCTGGTGCTTCGTCACGACTACCTTCCTTCTTTCTATACTGCTTGAGGTTCCCGTCTCAGATCAGTATTTTGATTGCATCCTTGAGATGAATGCAATCCTCCATGTTGTGACCGTGACTCTTGTGGAACCTGTAGTACTTGCTCTTGTCGGTTCCTCGCTTGGATGGTGTTTATCGGGGGAAGCATACCCCGACTTGCTTGAATTCAGAATTGGCACTTTCAGAAAGAATAAGCTCCCTTGAGGTTGCCATAGGGGTGTAGTCATGGAAACGACTGGCCGAACCTTTGTAGTCTTTGGGATCATAGGGTCTGTCTTCCCGTTTCTTCTCCCCTCGATGGGATGTCGAGGGTTTATCGCTCTTTGAGGATTTGGCACTCTCTCTGTGCCTAGATTCTCGAGCGCTGTTGGTCGTTTCCTTCTCCTTGTACTGTATGTACGTCCAAGCCTTTAAGAGAAGGGCATCGAGCATGGCTAGTGTTTCTATGCCCACAACCTTGGAAAAGTCGCTGTAGGGATAGAGCCTGCGCTCGAGGAGGTACTTCTTCATATTATCCATTGTCGGGACTTGGACCACTTCCTTATTAAAGTGTTCAATATATGCTCGCAGAGACTCGTCCCTGCCTTGTATGATTTCTTTGAGCAAAGCTTCTGATTTAGGGTGTCGACGGGAGGCGGTGAAATGCCTCGAAAATATCCTCCCGAGTTGTTTCCATGAGGTGATAGATTCGTTGGGGAGGCTCTTGTACCATGCCATCGCCCCCTTCCCGAGAGTGGTTGGGAAGAGTATGCATTTGAATGCTCCCCTGACCCCTCTGTAGTCGAGGAGAGTATTGATGTTCTTAATGTGCTCGTCAGGGTCTGTTGTTCCACCGTAGGTCCCTAAAGTGGGCGGCTTCTCTAGGCCGACAGGAAGTGAAGCTTCAGTAATATCTCTCGATAGCGGGCCGTGGGGCTCGTCATCCTCACTATCGACGAGAGATGGAGAAGGAGAGTGATAGTTTCTCCCCTGTTGGTCGTCACGGTCCCGTCGGGGGGGGGGGGGGGGGGCTCCTTCATTTTTTCTTTGACTCGGGAGAAGGCAGTCGAGCTTGGTCGATTTTCCCATTGTCCTTCCTCTTCTTGAACGAAGGGGAGTCTTGATCTCTGGGAGGAGGTGTGTGATTATATTTCTTAAAGAAAGAAATGTCGCACATCTTTTTTATGGGCGGTGGGCCATGCCTGGGTGGTGATGCACTGGGGGAGTTTCGTCGTCGGGCTCTCCAAGGAGGATATCTTAACCGCCTGTTCTCTGAGGCTCATATCCTTTGATTTTGTTGTAGGATGAGAGTGTTGGCTTGATTGATAGCAGTGAGAAGTGCTGCCATGGCCGGGTCGGTGTTGAGAGGGATATGAACTGGTTGCATGACTTTAGGCAGTTCCTCAACAAGATTCTTGGAGTGTTCCTTGTCCAAGAATTGGTCATCGCCGTGCCGGGCATCAGCGGAGTCTGGAGATGTGATTTGTCTGTCTCGGAAGCCCAGGTTATCCTCGAGGTGAGGGAGTTCCTGACTTCCGTCAGTTTTGCGAGCAGGGAAAAAAATGGTCTTTCCGGACATATGAAGATCATCATGGTCTGCCATGATTAAAGAGAGAATCTTGAAAAAGTTTCTTTGATCTTAGTTTCGAGGGAAGAAAGATGGGGAGAGAAGTTTCCCACAGACGGCGCCACTAATCTTGCCGGTTGATCAGAACCTGAAGAGTGGTCGGGAGATAATCTGTAGTCGAGCTGTGAGCTGAGGAAAAAAGGGGGTTGTACCTGTAAGGCACTCCGATGATCAAGTAAGAGTGGGAATGGGGAGGTACAAGCAAAAATATCAGGTAGTGAGTAGTGAATATTGGATACCTGGCCCTCACAGGTGTGAGGGTTTATATAATTCCTCTGGCGCGTGGCCATTGGTTCATGATTTCCCATCTAGATATGTGGGTCCGGAAAATCAGGTAATTGTCAGGACTTGGTCAAACCGGGCAGATGTGCCCGTAACTAGCCGTTGATTCCGAGGAAGGGACTAATTGCAGGTATCTCTCTGGTCGGTTCCTGGTGGTCTGCACGATGTTGGAGTCGGGCAGACAGAGAGGATGCTCGTCGATCATCCTGGGCCAGTGGTGAAGCTGAAGGGCAAATGATTGTCATTGCCCGAAAATAGATGGTCGTGTGAGCGATCTGGGTTATGGTCACGTGGGCCATACCCAAGGAGATCTCTTAGACTGGGTCTAGTCAAGCTGTCGGTCTAATCCAGAAAAATATCGCAGATGGACAAATAACTTATTGCTGCTTCGAGACTAACACAATGAGTTATATCGTAGATTTCATATATCTACTACAAGCTAGAGAGTAAACGATACGTGTAACACCCCTTCTAATTACCCCAAATAATAGGCAAGAATTAAAATCAGAGAAAATAAATTGCACGGAAGGGATGTCACAACACACTTCACATTCCAAAATTTTAAAGAAAAACGGACAGGGTACGTTTGTAAATTTAAGCATATCAACACAAAACAAACATACATAAATATTTAACTTCTTTCTCTCGTGCAAACGCAACGGAGTTTCAATATTTAACTTCATCTCCATTCATGGAGGAATCAAAACATAATTCAAGGCACCAAGCCATGATAATTCACATAAAGCATATGTTATCAAGTCTCACATACACAAAATAATATACACAAAGTAAGGATTATATACATCATAATCCAAATACAAAATAGACGAGTTCGACACTAAATATACCCCCCAGGTGTTACTACCAGAGCATCGACTCGACTCTAATCAAAATAAAATAGATTGCAATCCAATGCATCCACTAACTAGCGCCTCGCGCTACCATCCTCGGTACCTGAACAATGCCATCAAAAGCATTTTCAAACAGAAGGGTAAGAATTCTAATAATCATATAACATGTAATTAAGGTAAAGCAATGGCAATAAATAAAGAAACACATCATGATCATATTCATTTTATCACATATAGTATCCGTACTCAAGGAAGCCATTTCCAACACATTAACCATATAAGCCAATTATCCGAATACTCACATCATTGGCACATAACCATTATTCAAACAACAACAATATTGGCACATAACCAAACACATCAACACACATACACAATATACACAATTATGCATGTGACTCACAACACGACTCAACACATGCAAATGCGGTACCGACTTGTGGACCCAAAGTTCCACCGCTTATTTTTCCATATAGGGTCAAAGCCACTACGTCTATTTCCACTATAGGATCAACGTCTATTTTTGTGAACCCATGTTTCACCGCCTATGTTCCCTTTCCGGGTCAAAGCCACTACGTCTATTTCCATTCAAGGATCAACGTCTATAAAATATGAACCCACTGTTTCACCGTCTCTATTTCAAGACCAACCATGCCATGCAATGTACAACCAACAACTCGTATGCAATTAAGACCACTTCCGACCTTAACATACACATACCACATATTCCAACACAATGAAATGCAAACAACTGTACATGCATTGCAATTATAATTCACAATTCAAGTACTGTACCAGTTTAAAACAATGTTACTTCCATGATTTATTCAAATCAAACACAATTTCATAAACCGGAAGCATTCAACTTAATTCGACTTCACCTGCAAAAATTCCATTTTTCAACAAAAATGTCACCCAACAGATCAACCAAAATTACTACCATAAACCGCATAATTATTCGGACTATTTTGACTAAAATCGGTTAATTAATTATCGGCCAAAAATTCTATTATTTTTACTTTATACTAAATTTCTTATTTCTAACTCAACTCTTAAATCACTATATTAGTAATACTAAATTATTAATATAACTACTACTATTATTATTATTATTATTATTATTATTATTATTATTATTATTATTATTATTATTATTATTCTTATTATTATTATTATTATTATTATTATTATTATTATTATTTTTATTATTATTATTTAGCATAATACATTGTTATAACAAATAAAGTATTATATAATAAATAGTATATGAGCAAGCAATATTACTAAACTGGAATTCCAAATGCCGCTACAGTATCTAAAACAAACACCTTAGATGCTACTACACTTCTATGCATACAACAAGTAACTCAAGTACCATTTAATATTTATATATATTTCATCGCTATAGTAAGTGAGCAAAACAAATTAATTCTTTTCATCACTTTACAGCTTTGCAAGCATATACCTTTTATGCTAATGTATTGTAAACATGTGCTTCTAAGCACTACTTTGTGTTTCATGCTACAGCAAGCATAACCATGCTACCAACTGCTACTTTATTCAATTCGCTACAGTGGCCAAAACAAATACCCTAAACCCCTAATTTATTCCAAAATCAAAACTATAAAATCACACACTAAATAATTGGTGGAAGTCAAACCCTTACCTCTAGTGTTGATTTTCTTGGAACAAGATGATGATTTTGTAGAACAAACCCTAGCCTTCTTCTTCTCTTCTCTTCTTCTTCTCTCTTTTTTATCTTCTTTCTCTTCTTACCAACTACTCTTACTAACTCTACTTTTCTATTTTATAAAACTATCCTTCTACTACTAACTTTCCTCCCTCTATCTTTCTAAAATTATAATTTGGCCCCAACAATTATTTAATTCAAATTATAATATATAACTCTATTAAAACAATATTACACTAAATAATATTTATTCTATATAAACCTAATCATGCCAATTAATCAAACAAAGTCAAATATTACTACACACCAAATTAATATTATTCAAAATAATATTTCGACATAATAAATATTTTTATTTCATATTACCCAATTAATATTTTAATCGATATCAATTGAATATATTTCTCAAAATAGATATAATTTAATAGTTTTGGAAAATAATTAATGAAATAACATTTAAATATAAACGGCGTGTTACAACTCTCCCCCACTTAAAAGATTTTCGGCCTCGAAAATTACCTCTAAACGAACAATTCGGGATAGGAATCCCGCATCCGACTTTCAAGCTCCCATGTCACATTACCATTCGCCGAACCACCCCATGCAACTTTAACCAAAGCAATCTCTCTTCCTCTTAGTTGTTTCACCTTTCTATCTTCAATCCTCACCGGTAAAACCTCAACCGTCAAATTGTCTCTTACTTCCAAATCATCCGCTTGAATAACATGAGACGGATCCGCAATATACTTTCGTAATTGCGAAACGTGAAACACATCATGCAAATTTGAAAGTGATGGTGGCAATGCAATCCGATAAGCCATACTTCCAATCCGCTCTGAAATCTGATAAGGACCAATAAACTGAGGTGTTAACTTCCGCGATTTAAGCGCCCTTCCAACACCCGTAGTTGGATTCACCTTCAAAAACACATGTTCATCCTTCTTGAACTCAAGAGGTTTCCTCCTCTTGTCATAGTAACTCTTTTGGCGATTCTGAGACACTTTCATCTTCTCTCTTATCAATTTGATCTTATCCGTAGCCTCTTGAACCAATTCCGGACCAACTATAGCACTTTCTCCCGTCTCGTACCAACACAAAGGTGTCCTGCACCGTCTTCCATACAATGCCTCAAAAGGAGCCATGCCAATGCTAGAATGAAAACTATTATTATAAGTAAACTCAATCAAAGGCAAATGACTCTCCCATGAACCTCCTTAATCCAAAACACAAGCACGCAACAAATCCTCAAGTGACTGAATTGTTCTCTCCGTTTGACCATCCGTCTGGGGATGATAAGCGGAACTCAATCTCAGCTTAGTACCCAAGGCTCTTTGTAAACCTTCCCAAAATCTTGAAGTGAAACGCGGATCTCTATCTGAAACAATACATGTAGGAATACCATGTAAACAAACAATCCATTCCACATACAACTGAGCAAGCTTCTCCATAGTGTAATCCATCCTAATCGGAATAAAGTGTGCAGATTTAGTCAATCTATCCACTATGACCCAAATAGCCTCATGGTTACTCGGAGTCCTCGGCAAACCAGAAACAAAATCCATCGAGATACTATCCCACTTCCACTCGGGAATAGACAACGGTTGCAACAAACCCGAAGGCTTCTGATGTTCAATCTTAGACTTTTGGCAAACCAAACAAGCATACACAAACTCAGCAATTTCTTTCTTCATACAAGGCCACCAAAACAACTTCTTTAAATCTTGATACATCTTCTTAGCACCAGGGTGAATACTTAACCCACTTCTATGACCTTCCTCAAGAATCCTCTTTTTCACATCCCCCACATCGGGAACGCAAACTCTATCATGACATCTCAAAATTCCATTCTCATCAATTCTGAACTCTCCACCTTGACCTTGATTCACCAAAGTAAACTTGTCAACCAAAACCAAATCTGACTTTTGCCCATCTCTAATTTCTTCCAAGACACCACTAGTAAGCTTCATCATACCAAGCTTCACGCCAAAATAAGTCTCTTCACACACCAAACTCAAATCTCGAAATTGCTCCAACAATTCCCATTCTTTAACCATCAACATAGACATGTGTAAAGACTTCCTGCTCAAAGCATCTGCAACCACGTTTGCATTACCAGGATGGTAATTCAAACTGAAGTCATAATCTTTAAGAAACTCTAGCCACCTTCTTTGCCTCATATTCAACTCTTTTTGATCAAACAGATATTTCAAACTCTTATGATCGCTAAAGACGTCGAATCTCGACCCAAATAAATAATGCCTCCAAATCTTTAACACAAAAACCACCGCTGCCAACTCCAAGTCATGAGTTGGATAATTCCTCTCATGCACCTTGAGTTGCCTCGAAGCATACGCCACAACCTGCCCATTTTGCATTAACACACCTCCTAAACCCATCAAAGAAGCATCGCAATAGACCGTAAACGGTTCAGATGGTTTAGGCAAAATCAAAACTGGCGCTGTTGTCAACCTTCTCTTCAACTCTTGGAAACTATCTTCACACTGCGGAGTCCACACGAACGCTTGACTCTTCCTAGTCAATTGTGTCAACGGTAAAGCTAGCTTGGAAAAGCCTTCAATGAACTTACGGTAATAACCCGCTAAACCAAGAAAGCTTCGAATCTCAAAAACTGACTTTGGAGATTCCCATTCTGACACGACTTCTATCTTTGAAGGATCCACAGCAATACCTCCACGAGATATCACGTGACCAAGGAAACTCACTTGTTCTAACCAGAATTCACACTTCGAAAGTTTAGCAAACAAATGATTTTCCTTCAGAATTGACAAAACAATTCTCAAGTGTTCGGCATGCTCTGCTTCACTCTTGGAATAAATCAAAATGTCATCGATGAACACCACCACAAACTTATCCAGAAACTCATGAAAGATTCTGTTCATATACTCCATGAACACACCAGGTGCATTCGTAACACCAAAAGGCATCACCGAATACTCATAGTGTCCATAACGAGTTCTGAACGCAGTTTTCTGAATATCACCCGCTTTCACGCGAATCTGATGATAGCCTGACCTCAAGTCAATCTTGCTAAACACACACGCACCCACCAGCTGATCCATTAAATCATCAATCCTTGGCAAATGATACTTGTTCTTAATGGTCACTTTGTTTAGCTGCCTATAATCCACACAAAGTCTCATTGTTCCTTCTTTCTTCTTCACAAGTAAAACTGGAGCACCCCACGGACTCACACTAGGACGAATAAACCTTTTGTCAAGCAACTCTTCCAGCTGACTCTTCAGTTCCACTAGTTCCGACGGTGACATCCTATAAGGAGCCATCGAAACATGACTAGTACCAGGAATTAAGTCGATGGAAAACTCTACCTCGCGCTCAGGAGGTAAATCCGTAATCTCTTCAGGAAACACTTCAGGAAATTCGCATACCACAGGATAATCCTTTCTTACTCTACCATCTTCCAAAACCATACTCGCCATAAGCATAAACAACCCATCTCCATTCTTCACACTCTTCTCAACTTGCTGTGTAGACAAGAAAACCACACCATCTTTCTCGGACTCGAGAAAAAGAACAACCTTAGCAAAACAGTTGATATAGACATGGTTGGCTTTCAACCAGTCCATACCCAGAATCACATCTATCTGATGCAAAGGAAGACACACAAGATCAACTTCGAAATCTCTTCCGCACATGCGCAAAGGACACTTCAAACAAACAACTGAAGTAGAAACTGAACCCATCGCAGGTGTATCTACCTCCATACTTCGATCCAAAGTAGACAAGACAAGGCCCAATCTCTTGGCACAATCTAAAGCAACAAACGAATGTGTCGCACCCGTATCAATAATAGCAACCAAAGACACATTAGAGATAAAGCATGTACCTCTGATTAGACGTTCCTCAGCAAAAGTCTCTGCTCCAGATAAAGCGAATACTTTTCCAACTTCTTTCTTTGGCTTTAGACATTTGGTACTTATGTGGCCTCGCTCACCACAATTAAAGCAAGTTACACTCACACCAACTCTACAATCCACTGCTTTGTGGCCCACCCTGTCACACTTGAAACACTTAACTATCTCCTGGCGACATTCCATAGCACGATGTCCCTCTTTACCACATTTAAAACATTTGATTGGAGTAGTCAATCCCCCACTCGGACTCTTTCCACTGCTTATTGGTCTCTTTCCTCTTCCATCATAAGGCTTAGGACGCATTTGTCCCTTACCTCTTTTCTCACTCAAGCTCTTGTAATAAGCAGTGCTATCCCGACTGTCTTCGTCGTAGATACGACTCTTATTAACCAACTCAGAGAATCTTGTAATCTCCTGATACCTAATCGCCTTCTTTATGTCCGGCCTCAAACCATTAACAAACTTAAGGCACTTCGACCTCTCAGCATTAACAGTGTTGTAGTGAGGACAGTATTTGATCAAATCTTGAAATTTAGCCGCATAGTCAGCTACCGAACCACTACCTTGTTTCAATTCTGGGAATTCAACTTCCTTTTTACCATGAACATCCTCCGGAAAATAATTCTCCAAGAATGCATCTCGGAAAATTTCCCAAGTCACCACAACCTGCTCCTCCTCATACCTCTAACTAGCGTTGATCCACCAGTCTTCGGCCTCTTTAATCAGCATGTGTGTTCCGAATTGCACTTTCTGAGCGTCGGTGCAATTCATCACAAGAAAGATTTTCTCAATTGCTTTTAACCATTCTTGAGCTTCCACCGGAGCATGCTCTCCCTTGAAAGTAGGCGGGTTGTTCTTTTGGAACTTCCCAAGAGCACGGAAAGCATCTTCAGTACCATCATGTGGCGCTTGAGTCGTTTGCGGCATCTGATTTATTGACCCCGCAAGCAACCTCAATGCCTCAGCTAAAGCATCATCATTCCTTCTACCAGCCATCTTCTCTCTACAACACAAAGTATTGATCGCGTTAGCCACACAATCAAATACAAGGGATTAACAAAAATAAGACCTGACAACTGACCGACTATGCTCTGATACCACTATTGTAACACCCCTTCTAATTACCCCAAATAATAGGCAAGAATTAAAATCAGAGAAAATAAATTGCACGGAAGGGATGTCACAACACACTTCACATTCCAAAATTTTAAAGAAAAACGGACAGGGTACGTTTGTAAATTTAAGCATATCAACACAAAACAAACATACATAAGTATTTAACTTCTTTCTCTCGTGCAAACGCAACGGAGTTTCAATATTTAACTTCATCTCCATTCATGGAGGAATCAAAACATAATTCAAGGCACCAAGCCATGATAATTCACATAAAGCATATGTTATCAAGTCTCACATACACAAAATAATATACACAAAGTAAGGATTATATACATCATAATCCGAATACAAAATAGACGAGTTCGACACTAAATATACCCCCCCAGGTGTTACTACCAGAGCATCGACTCGACTCTAATCAAAATAAAACAGATTGCAATCCAATGCATCCGCTAACTAGCGCCTCGCGCTACCATCCTCGGTACCTGAACAATGCCATCAAAAGCATTTTCAAACAGAAGGGTAAGAATTCCAATAATCATATAACATGTAATTAAGGTAAAGCAATGGCAATAAATAAAGCAACACATCATGATCATATTCATTTTATCACATATAGTATCCGTACTCAAGGAAGCCATTTCCAACACATTAACCATATAAACCAATTATCCAAATACTCACATCATTGGCACATAACCATTATTCAAACAACAACAATATTGGCACATAACCAAACACATCAACACACATATACAATATACACAATTATGCATGTGACTCACAACACGACTCAACACATGCGAATGCGGTACCGACTTGTGGACCCAAAGTTCCACCGCTTATTTTTCCACATAGGGTCAAAGCCACTACGTCTATTTCCACTATAGGATCAACGTCTATTTTTGTGAACCCATGTTTCACCGCCTATGTTCCCTTTCCGGGTCAAAGCCACTACGTCTATTTCCATTCAAGGATCAACGTCTATAAAATATGAACCCACTGTTTCACCGTCTCTATTTCAAGACCAACCATGCCATGCAATGTACAACCAACAACTCGTATGCAATTAAGACCACTTCCGACCTTAACATACACATACCACATATTCCAACACAATGAAATGCAAACAATTGTACATGCATTGCAATTATAATTCACAATTCAAGTACTGTACCAGTTTAAAACAATATTACTTCCATGATTTATTCAAATCAAACACAATTTCATAAACCGGAAGCATTCAACTTAATTCGACTTCACCTGCAAAAATTCCATTTTTCAACAAAAATGTCACCCAACAGATCAACCAAAATTACTACCATAAACCGCATAATTATTCGGACTATTTTGGCTAAAATCGATTAATTAATTATCGGCCAAAAATTCTATTATTTTTACTTTATACTAAATTTCTTATTTCTAACTCAACTCTTAAATCACTATATTAGTAATACTAAATTATTAATATAACTACTATTATTATTATTATTATTATTATTATTATTATTATTATTATTATTATTATTATTATTGTTATTATTATTATTATTTTTATTATTATTATTTAGCATAATACATTGTTATAACAAATAAAATATTATATAATAAATAGTATATGAGCAAGCAATGTTACTAAACTGGAATTCCAAATGCCGCTACAGTATCTAAAACAAACACCTTAGATGCTACTACACTTCTATGCATACAACAAGTAACTCAAGTACCATTTAATATTTATATATATTTCATCGCTATAGTAAGTGAGCAAAACAAATTAATTCTTTTCATCACTTTACAGCTTTGCAAGCATATACCTTTTATGCTAATGTATTGTAAACATGTGCTTCTAAGCACTACTTTGTGTTTCATGCTACAACAAGCATAACCATGCTACCAACTGCTACTTTATTCAATTCGCTACAGTGGCCAAAACAAATACCCTAAACCCCTAATTTATTCCAAAATCAAAAATATAAAATCACACACTAAATAATTGGTGGAAGTCAAACCCTTACCTCTAGTGTTGATTTTCTTGGAACAAGATGATGATTTTGTAGAACAAACCCTAGCCTTCTTCTTCTCTTCTCTTCTTCTTCTCTCTTTTTTATCTTCTTTCTCTTCTTACCAACTACTCTTACTAACTCTACTTTTCTATTTTATAAAACTATCCTTCTACTACTAACTTTCCTCCCTCTATCTTTCTAAAATTATAATTTGGCCCCAACAATTATTTAATTCAAATTATAATATATAACTCTATTAAAACAATATTACACTAAATAATATTTATTCTATATAAACCTAATCATGCCAATTAATCAAACAAAGTCAAATATTACTACACACCAAATTAATATTATTCAAAATAATAAATATTTTTATTTCATATTACCCAATTAATATTTTAATCGATATCAATTGAATATATTTCTGAAAATAGATATAATTTAATAGTTTTGGAAAATAATTAATGAAATAACATTTAAATATAGTAAGCTATCGCATATTTCGCATATCTACCATAACCTAGGGGGTATGTAATGTGAGTTTGAAATTTGATCTTGAAATCGGAAAGTTTTAAATCTGAAAGATTTGTATTTGAAAAAATTTATATTTTAAACATTTGACCAAAAATGTTTGAATTTGATAATCGCAGAGTTTGAACTTGAATGAAAAAAGTAGAGTTTGACCACTTGAAAAATTTGATTTTGAATTTAGACTTGACCTCTGAAAAATTTGAACTTGAAAGTTCGAAAAAATTAGAATTTGAAAAAATTGAATTCGCCAACTTCGAAATTTGAATTTGAAAAATTTTATTTTGACAATTTTGAAAGAGAAGTTTGAAAATCCTTGAAGTCGTAGGTATACCTCCTTAGGTAATTCGGTTTGTAACAACTCTAATTGTTATGTCTGCCCATAACCGAGGTTGCTATTTGTACTAGTGTGAAAGCTAAGATTTGGATTTGTAATTTACGTAGGTGCAAGTCTTAGTAAATAGGCCCAGAGATTCTGTCAAAGTATCCCTCGGCCCATGTCACGATTAAAATGCTTAATGAAAATGTTATGAATATGTAATGCACCAAGTGTTAAATGTTTTTTTTCTTTCATAGCGCGTGTTTTCGCTTGCTTCAAAGTTAGTTGTCTTGAGGTTGTTCTTTTGAAAATTTTGAAATTTACTCGAATTTTTTTACCGGTGCCCCTATGATGGGTCATAGACGGTTAAGGCGCAGAGAAGTTGCTCATGTAACAAGGCTGCTTGTCACATGGTGGTAGGGTGTTATCTTGACATGACTTCTTGATACTCATTTTGAACTTGCAGATTGCTGACGTAGAATAAGGATCCACTAGGGATTGTGAAAGTACGCATTGAGCTTTCCCCTTTGTGGAATGTCTTGCCCCAATTTGCTGGTAGGGTCTTTGATAAGACTCTCCTTGATATGATTTCTAAAGTAGTTTGATCATAGTATGAATGACCGCGCTATCTTGAATTATGCCCCTGCTTAATGGACTCTTGAAGGGATCTACCCCCATATTCAAGTTTTTGAAAGGTATCCCCCAATCTCCAGGATCTAGAGGAAGTACCCTTAGAAAGAACTTGGATCTCACCATGATGTGATATAAATTTGATATGGATTTCTCCAAGTATTTGAATCTTGAAGAGTTTGTCCTTGAAGTGGTTTAAGAGAGAACTTGGACCCTACGGGTCGTAAGATGAACTTGGTATAAATTTCCCTTAACATTTGAATCTTGGAAGGTTGCCCCTGATCATCAGGGCCTTGAGAAGTTGCAAAAAGAGGGACCCGAGTCCTACCATGTTGTGATATGAACTTGATTAAAGAATTCCCCTTCGAAAGGCATGCCCTTGACTAAATGGTGCTTTGAAATGTGATCCAAGTTGATTGAATCTCGAAATGATCATCCCTTGTGAATAGGATGCCCCTATGATCACTAGTCTTGCCTCTAATCATAGGGATCCTCTTAGATGTTTTTACCCTAGTAAATAGGATCTTCATGCGATATACCCCTATGATCATTAGTCTTGCTTACGATTATATGATTCTTCTTTAGATGCTTTTCCACTAGTTAGGAGTTTCTTGGAAATGATATTTTTGACTAAACCATATCTTTTTGAGATCTTCTTGATGCTAAATATTGATTCGCATATAAAATTGTACATTTTCGAAAGTAATTCTTAGTGATGCACATGCAAGTTTTGAAATCGAAGTTTGTTATGGAATGAATGATCAAAGATAAAGATTCAAAGAAGCAAAGTGGTTAACAATAATTTTAACAAACATAGGAGTTAGTTTAACACAACTTTGCCGAGTATGCTTTCATAGTTAACGTTGCTTCAATTAGGACTTTTGAATGTTGTAACGTGGCCATGGTTCGTGGTTTAAGAAATAAAGGATATAAGGCTCAAATCGAAGTTTGTTATGGAATGAATGATCAAAGATAAATATTCAAAGAAGCAAAGTGGTTAACAATAATTTTTAACAAACATAGGAGTTAGTTTAACACAACTTTGCCGAGTATGCTTTCATAGTTAATGTTGCTTCAATTAGGACTTTTGAATGTTGTAACGTGGCCATGGTTCGTGGTTTAAGAAATAAAGGATATAAGGCTCAAAAATTTATTTATCCCACCCCATTCTACTTGATGTTCTCCAATCCTAAGTTCAATTAATCCAACAGATGCGTTCAGTCTTCAAGAGAATTTTCATAGTCGTGGTGATGGTGATAATCATTGACAAGGTTCAAGAACTTGATGAGATGATTTTTGAGGTGGAAGTCACCTACTTTAGTTTACAAGCTTGTTTCCAATTTTGCTTTTAATCCCTTATTTTTGCATGGACCAACTCTTTTTGAATTTTTTGGTCCATCGAGATGCCCTAACTTTTTCCTAAGTAAACTTTTATTATGATTTTTTTCTTTTTGACTTAGCGGGCTCTTTTTTTGGAATAATTCTTGAGATTTCACTTTTGATTTAGAACTTTTGTGACTGTCATGTTGACTCTGGTGAACTTCATCTTTATTACTTCCTGAATCATGGATGATGCATGTGAGGAAGAAGATCTTGAGAGTTTTATCTTCATTGCTTCCCCGATCTTAAATGATGAATGCGAGGAAGAGGATGTGTTTGAACCTGTTGCTTAGATAAACTGATTCTCTTGAGATTATAATGCATCAATGAATTAATTGAAGTCTACCTTACCCTGGTTATGATTAAGGGTTTTTTGAAAATAGAAAGAACTCCAACTTCTGGCTCGAGGGGGTTGACTATAGATTAACTCCTTATTTCTCCACTGTTTAGGAAGTGAAACAATACCTTACATCGTCATCTAAGTCTTACTATTAAAAAGCATACGTTAGCAAAATTGGTTAATTTTATTTACATCATTCTCCCCCAGAGTTTGTTAAAGGGGAAAATAGAAATGGAAAGTTGATATTAATGGAAAGTGATGGTAAATGAAAGAGTGAAACGAATGGATTGATTTCAAAAACATGCATACTCATTTTATTTGAATTACTAATCAAAAGGTACAAAGTTTATAACAAATGAAATTTAGCAACTAAGAAATTACAAATTGAAATGATAAAGGCCTAATGATCTAGGGATAAGCTTCCTTGTTAATCCGCTAACTTTAGGAGATTCTTCTTAGTTCTTGGATTTGTCAAAGTAAGGGGTTACCTTTCACCAATGGGATTCCTTCTTCAAAAGTCAACTTCTTATTGTCGATCAATTCTTGGACCTTGGGTTTGAAAGCCCAACAGTCTTCAAGGGTATGTCTTGGGGAATCAACATGATATTTACATATCCTGCTTGCATCATATTTTGGTAGGAGTGTCCCAATTGGAGGAGCAAGTGGCTTGAGGTCTACCGGGGATGCTCTAAGTAGATGTTATAATAGCTGACCATTAGGCATATGAAGCAGGTCAAATCTCCTTAGTGGTGGATTTTGTCTTCTCTTCTGTTGGGCATACCCATTCTGTTGATAAGGTTATTGTTGTTGTTGTTATTGCTGTTGAGGTGAGGGAACCACCCATGGTTGTGGTATCTGTGTCGCTAAGTAGGCATGTGGATGGTATGGCGAAAGGTTACCTTCCCTCCTCAACAATACTTGTATGATCAAGTTCATTTGATTCTTCAACTGGTGGACCTCCTCCTTCAACAGTTCCTAGCCTTTCTTGAGTTCCTCCATGGCTTCTTGAGACATGCTTTGAGTTCACTTGTGAGTATCGAGAAACTTGCTAGTTGGATTTAGTTGGATAAGGGTGGAAGTGTAAATGATATTAATTTTGTGAAAATATATGTATGAGATGTATAAAAATGCATGGGTATGTAAAAGTATTTTATTTTTATTTTTAAGAGTATGCTAAATATTTCATGGAGACGCAATGACATGCAGGCGTATGATAAGGATAGATCTAAGCACACCCTATACGGGTTTAGGGATAGTGTTGTACCCCAAAATTTTCCCTCCCATATTTCTCAAGACATTGCAAGAATAGTCTCCAAGTTGCTCAAGATTGCTCAAGGGTTGGACAGTCAAGTCATCTCCTAAGGCAGTCAACCTCAAAATTAGGGTTTTGTGTTGCATCAAGGTCCTTGCATCAAAATGACCTCAAGTTCTCCCCAATGTCCTAATATGTTCTCAAGTTCATACATGTCAAATTTCAAGCCTTGCAGAGAAAGTTTGGTCAGTCAATTGCTCCAGAGGTCCAAAAATCGACTGTGCTAGGACAAAAGTCAACTGTGACCTACAAATAGTCAAACCTCAAGATTTTTTATCAACATTCTCATTTTGAAGGATAATTAATCATTTGATCAAGGGTTGATCATGATTCATCAAGGATTGCTCAAGATTCATCAAGATTCAAAAGTTGCTAAATTAGGGTTTTGTAGGAAAAGTCAACTCAACTTTGACCAAGCATAACTTTCTCATACTTTATGATAAATGACCCATCTAAATCTCCTTTTGAAGAGGCTGAACTTTACTACAATACATATTCACACCCCAAGATCAAGAAATGCACTCACAAAAATTTACAAATTTGGACATTATAGGTCATTTTTGAAAGTCAACAAAAACACCTTTTTTGCCAAACCTTATAACTTGAGCATGAAATATCAAAATTAGATGAGACCAAAAGGGTTGGTTATAGGACATCTCAAGGTTTCTAAAAAATCCAAGAACACCTCCAAAAGTTCAAAATTGAAGAAGTTATGCATTGTTCAAGTTGGGCATTTTTCCAAAATTGCCAAAAGTCAACTATCCCCAAAACTTTAAATTTTGTCAAAAGGCCCCACTTTTTTCCACTTGATTTGATCTTGTCACACTACACGCGTGTCCTATCTTCAGTCTTATGTCCATTCATTAATTTTTCTATTTTATTTGATTTTTATTGAATTAATTTATTTTAAATCAATTTAAATCTAAATAAAATCTAAAAATTGATAACTTGGTATCTTTTTGATTGATACAGGTCTTAAATATCATCATGTGTGAATGGGCCTCAAAAATGCTGATCTCACTCCGTTTCCAGGCTTAACACACCCCTTGGTTATTTTTTTCTTTCTTTCTTTTATTTAATTATTTGTTTTATTAATTATTTTTAATCACTAACCAATTAAAATCTTTTTCTCATAAAATCAAAAATACAAAAATATATTTTATTTATTAAAATTAAATTCATCACTTTTAGTTTTGTAAATAAATTAATTCAATTAATTTAGTTTAATTAGGTTTAACTTTTAATATTTTTTGCAATATTTGAAATCAATGTAGATAATTAGGTTTTTACTAACTTTAATCAATTTATTTTATTTCTTTAAATATCCAAAACTCCAAAAATATTTTAATTAATTATTTAATTTAATTGTTAATTTAGATTTATTCCATAAATTCAAAAATAAACAAAAAAATGCTTTCTTTCAAAAAGGGTCAAAACCCTAAAAAACTCGCATTCGATTTAACTTTCCGCGCGCGATCCATTTATGATATTGATGTAATTGTTTCCCGGAATGTAATAGCTTTAATTAGGACATTTTTACCGCTTTATTTTACTTTCCGCATTTTAATTTCAAGGGTTTGTTTTTGGCGATGTAAATACCCGACGCCTTGTAATAGTTTAGATTTAATTTCCGCAAATTTAATTCCCGTAATCTATAAACTGTTAGATGTTTGATAATAGGGAATGCATGACAAGATCGAATGTATGAACTTAAAATCAACATAGCTCACCCATGACATGTACAAAGATAAAATTAACTGAAAAAACGACACACTCGCACATGCGCACTCTTAGGGTACACCTCACTTGGTTGCCTTCGAACGTGGTCATTGAGTATAGGAAGTTTTAGAGGTCGTCCTCTTGTCCAAAGATCATAGTTGCCTCGAAACGGTTGCCTCGGAAAAATGATCTAAGACATTAGGGTTACCGCTAAGGCGTCCTAACATTGCTTTAGTGACCACACGTCCCTTAATCGAATTGACCCTTAAACTCCAACGACGGTGCTACCTACTCATTCATAGTGGGATAGCATTGTCTAAAGGACATTAGCACATATTGATTCCTTTTTCGAGTAGGTAGATGGTTCTTAAGTGCTTGCTCTATCAAAACAAAATAAAACTTTTCGCACTTACACTCCTTTCAAAACAAAACTTCTTTCAAACCCACAAACACAAAGAAAAGCAATTTTTGAAAACACTTTGAGCAAGCACCTAAGAGCCCGTGGATAACCACAGATAGAAAGGGTGCTAACACCTTCCCTTTCTATAATCTACCTCCCGGACCCGAGAAACATCTCGAAAAAGGAATTTTTCTGTGCTTTTTTCCTTTCCTTGTTGGATAAAATAAAAGTCGGTGGCGACTCTTGCTTACCGCGACATTTTGCGAAAACAAACGCAAAACGCGAACCAGCATTCAAAAACAACCAGTTCTCTTCCCACCGTATCACAGAACTGGCGACTCTGCTGGGGATATCTAATAAGTGAGGTGTACCTTAGGATTAGATCATTGTGTTTTCAATTGTATGCTTTGTATGATTTACATTTGTGGGCTTGTATCGGAGTTACTATAGATCCTAACCCGGATCTGGGGGATACCCTTTAGGTAAGTAGCAATAAACTGTGAGGGAACTGTACGGCGTAAATCGATACGGTTGAAGCAGTAGCTACGTTGGTGTGGCACTTTAGTCTGTACCGATATCCCTTGTGTTAGAACGAGAAGAATATGGGTCTTCTAAGGGGTCATTAAGCACCAACTGGCCTTAGAACCTTTAAATTGACCAACTTGGCCATAGAACAGTAGCAGTATGCTACACTCATTGAGACTAAACTCTCGCGATGATTCTGGCTGCAAGAAAAGGTTGCTAAACTGGAATTATGAACGATTGAGGGTAGTCAGTGATATTGAGATCCTCTAGAACCCGGTTACTATTTTTATGACAGGTTAAAACCAACTGAACTGAAAGAGGGTAGTACCTAAGCTCCTTGCCAGCCTGAAATCTAAGGGCTCTCTGTGTGACTTGTGTGCCTTTACCATGTTTGCTATTTATGGATACTTGTGATGTGCCTTCTATCATAACATCATGACATCATAACATTGCATACATCTTGCATTGGACTAACCTATTTCAAAGACAGGAGGGATTCATCTTTGTTCTGTTTTGTAGGTCATCATGATGCCCATGCGTAGGAATACCATCCGGATTAACTTTGTCCAGGTTCCCACCTTGCTCAAAGAGTTGGTTGCAAAGATGCCTGATACTACTTCCTTCCTTAGAAGACATGGTTGTATTCTCAGTTTGGTCACCTCCAAATTGGACGAGCAGATGATGAGTGTCCTAGTCCAGTTCTATGATCCCCTGTACCATTGTTTCACTTTTCAGGACTATCAGCTGGTTCCTACCTTAGAAGAATTCTCTGAGCTGCTCGGTATCTCTGTTCTGGAGCAGACCCCGTTTACTGGTTGGGAGAAGATTCTTAGACCCGAAGAGATTACTGCAGCCTTTCACATGACCAAAGAAGAGGTAATGGCTAATTAGGAGACTAGAAGTGGAGCAAAGGGCTTTCTGACTAAGTTCTTGGTTGGTAAGGCTAACTATTTATGGGATAGCCTAGACTTTAAGGCATTCGAGGATATTCTGGCTCTTCTGATATACGGCTTGGTATTGTTTCGGAACTCTGACTCCTTTATTGATGTGAATGCGATAAAGATCTTCATCTCTCGGAATCCGGTACCCACTCTCTTGGGTGACATTCTTCATCAGCTCTATGCTCGTACTGCCCGAAAGCGGGGAACCTTGATGTGTTGTGCTCCATTATTGGCAAGGTGGTTTATTTCGCACCTTCTCAAGTCAGTGCTGAAGAACAAAGAAGGCATGGGCTGGGCTTAAAGGGTTATGTCTCTCTCGCATAATGACATTATCTGGACTCTCAAGGGTATGGACGAGGTGACTATTATTGATTGATGTGGGGAGTACCCCAATGTTCCACTGTTAGGGACCCATGGAGGAATTTCTTACAACCCGTGCTTAGCCTTACGTCAGTTCAGGAGAGCCAGAAGAGAAGTACCTCATGAGCTGCTAATGCCTAGTATCATCTTTGATTTTCAAGGGGATAGTGACGAGCAACGTCGCAGATTCATAAGGGCTTGGGATAGAGTTCACCAATTTGATCCACATGAGCTGGGCCCAAAGACTTCACTTCCAATGGAGCCATATCTCAGATGGGTCCGTATCCGTGCCCAGAAGCTGGGTATGCCATATGAAGCCGTCCGACCTGTCATTCTTGAAGTTGCTAATGAAGAAGGGGTTCTTCCAAGCATCCTCCATCCTTATATGCCCACTGACATTGGGGCACTGAAAAGGTCTTGGATGCAACTGAGGGAAGAACGGGATTCTTACCGAGAGAAGTTCAACGAGCAAGAGCAGAAGATCCAGAAGTTGACTAGGCAGCTGGAGAACGAGCGTATCCTCAGTGATTATGTCCGCACTGACAAGAAGAGACCATGGGAGCACTGATTGTCCTTTGATTATGTCCTTTCCAGTTTTTTACTTTTCAGTATTTCCTCTCATGTAACGCCTTAAGGGCATCAGTTGAACAATTTGAATTCCAAAGTTTATCTAATAAAGTGTGTTTCCTTTCTGGTTTACAAATTTGAATCTCTCGATTGTCTTTGAAATCATGTCATACGCATTTCATCCCATGCACTTCATAACAGGTACCCATTATAGGTCTCTTATCTTCTTTGCTGTTTATTTCAGCACTTATCATGTCTGCTGAACCATCAACTGAGCAAGCCATCAAGGCCCTCCAGGCCCAGAATGCCCAATTCCAAGAGTTGTTCATGAATCTGGATAAGGGTCAGCAAGATCTGAAGACCCTGATTCTGAAAGAGAAGAAGAAGAAGAAGAGGACATTCCTGTTCAACACTGGTCCTAGGTTATGAAACAGGCTACAGGATGAAGTTGATTTGACCACCTCATCTGGAGGGAAAGATAGTCAGGAAGAAAGGAGGGCTCCTAGCCCTGTGGTCTCCGACAACGAGACGGACTTCGAAGAAGAATAGTATCCCCCGACCGGGGATAAATACAAGCAACTAGAAGACCAGTTGAGTGCGATGGAAGTTCAGAAGGTGCCTGGTCTGGACTTTGGTGATCGAGGTCTATCATCTGGGGTAGTGATTCCCCACAAATTCAAGGCACCAGCCTTTGCTAAGTATGCCGGAGTTTCTTGTCCGAAGCTGCACCACCAGTCATATGTGAGGAAGATTCATCCGTATACCGCTGATAAAAACTTATGGATCCATTTCTTTCAAGACAGTCTCTCAGGGACTCAGCTTGAGTGGTTTTACCAGTTGGACGGAGCCAGTATTCGCAGTTGGGAAGATTTGGCTACTGCATTCTACAGGCAGTATCAGTACAACTCCGACCTCGCTCCCACGCGTACCCAACTCCAGGATATGTCCATGGGAACGGGAGAAGGATTCAAAGACTATGCTCAGAAGTGGAGGGACCTCGCCGGGAGAGTACAACCACCCTTGGCTGATCGGGAGCTTGTGGACATGTTTTTGGGGACCCTGTCTGGTCCATTTTTCAACCACCTGATTGGAAGCTCTTCGTCTGGTTTTACGGAGCTTATTTTGACCGATGAGAGGATTGAGGCTGGTATTAAGGATGGTAAGATACAAAAGGGTGCTTCATCGAGCACCAAGAAGAAGCCCTTTAAGAAGGAGTCCAGTGCTGTCTACAGTTCGAGAAGCCAGAGTAGACCTGAACGCCGCCAAGCTGTTAATGCGGTTGTAATTTCAAAACCGGCTGGTGCTCCTCATCACAACAATCAACAAAAGGACGAGAGACCTCGAAGGCAATTCACCCGTCTCAACATGACCTTATCTCAGATTCTGCCACAGTTGCTGAAGACCAATCTGGTGGTTCCAAAAGAAGCCCCAAAGAATCCAAATACAACGTCACCGAAGTATAACCCTAATGCCTGCTGTGCTTTTCACTCTGATAGCCCGGGGCATAATACAGATGATTGTTGGGTTTGAAGAACAAGGTACAAGACTTGATTGATGTGAAGGAGATCGAGTTCGGAGCACCAGAGAAGCCTAAACAAGATGCAGGGGTGAATGTTATCAAGGATGACGATGATGAAGAGTTCGATATCGACAGTTGGATCTACCTGACTGCCAATAGTGGATTAAGCAACTGGACAACGAAGGATTCTATGCCCGTTTCTGTTATCATCCAGTAATGAAACTTTTGTTTTGAATATGTAACAAACAATGTTTTAAACTTTATGGCCCGGTGTCTTACCCGGGGCACTGTGGCTTCATTTGTGAGGGCTTTATGTGTGTCATTTTCATATATCATTAATAAAAGCATTGGATGTTCTTGCATTTCAAATTTTGTGCTCCTTGTTTTTCTTTATTATATATTGTAAAACAGCTATTTTAGACACACTCACGTATACAGGTCTACATCCACTCTGGATCTCACTGGTAACGACTCTGCTACTGCCAGTTATGACTTCGAAAATCCGATCAACTTAGCCGAAGACGAAGGTGAAGATGATTGCGAGGTTCCTGGTGAACTTGCAAGATTGTTACTTCAGGAAGAGAGGGCCATTCAGCCGCACGAAGAGCCGGTGGAATCAGTGAATCTGGGTACCGAGACAGATAAGAGAGAGGTCAAGATCGGTGCAAATCTGGAGCTTAGTGTGAAACAACGGTTGATTCAGATGCTGCGTGACTACGTTGAGATCTTTTCCTGGTCTTACGAAGATATGCCTGGTTTGGATACTGATATAGTGGTTCATCGACTGCCTACCAAGGAAGACTATCCTCCCGTGAAACAGAAGGTCCGTCGAATGCGCCCAGAGATGTCTGAGAAAATCAAGGCTGAGGTTATGAAACAGTTTGATGCCGGTTTTCTAGCAGTTACTTCTTACCCTCAGTGGGTGGCCAATGTGGTTCCTGTGCCGAAGAAGGATGGTAAGGTTCGAATGTGTGTTGACTATAGGGATCTGAATAGGGCAAGCCCCAAGGATGACTTCCCTCTGCCTCACATCGACGTCCTGGTTGACAACACCGCTCAGCACAAGGTATTCTCCTTTATGGATGGTTTCTCCGGTTATAATCAGATCAAAATGGCTCCCGAAGACATGGAGAAGACAACCTTTGTTACTCAGTGGGGTACCTTTTGCTACAAGGTCATGCCTTTTGGACTGAAGAACACTGGGGCAACGTATCAGCGTGCCATGGTTTCTTTGTTTCATGACATGATCCATCATGAGATCGAAGTATACGTCGACGATATGATTGCAAGACCCCAGACAGAGGAGGAACATATTGACCATTTGCAGAAGCTGTTTGACAGACTGAAGTTGTACAAGCTAAGGTTAAACCCGAACAAGTGCACCTTCGGGGTGAGATATGGTAAACTGCTGGGTTTCGTCGTTAGCGACAAAGGTATTCAAGTGGACCCTGCAAAGGTGAAAGCTATACAGGAAATGCCGGCTCCCAGAACAGAGAAAGAAGTCAGAGGCTTTCTGGGACGTCTGAACTATATTGCCCGATTCATCTCGCACCTGACTGCTACTTGTGAGCCAATCTTCAAGTTACTGAAGAAAGATCAAGTGGTACGTTGGAACGATGAATGCCAGGCCGCTTTCTAAAGGATCAAAGAGTATCTCCAAGAGCCACCCATTCTAATGCCATCAGTTGAGGGGAGACCTTTGATCTTATACTTGACAGTACTCGACAACTCAATGGGGTGTGTGCTGGGGCAGCATGACGAGTCTGGCCGAAAAGAGCATGCTATTTATTACCTTAGAAAAAAGTTTACCTACTGTGAGACCCGATACTCACTGCTCGAGAGAACTTGCTGCGCTTTGGCATGGGCTGCTCGCCGGCTGAGACAGTATATGCTGACTCACACTACTATGTTGATATCAAAGATGGATCCAATCAATTATATCTTCGAAAAGCTTGCCTTGTCCGGAAGAATAGCAAGATGGAAGATGATCTTGACTGAATATGACATCCAGTACATGACCCAAAAGGCAATCAAGGGAAGTGTGTTGGCAGACCATTTGGCACATTAGGTGGTGGATGATTACCAGTCTATGAACTTTGAATTTCTGGATGAGAATATCATGTTGGTGACTGATTGTGAGACACATGAACCGGATGAAGGACCTGAGGAAGGATCCCGATGGTCTATGTACTTTGATGGAGCTTTGAATGCGTTTGGTAATGGCATTGGCGCCGTGATCATATCTCCTAAAGGCTCTCATACACCATTTACTGCCCGACTATGTTTCAATTGCACCAACAATATGGCGGAGTATGAAGCGTGCATCATGGGTATTCGAGTAGCAATTGACCTAAGGATTAAGTTTCTAAGTGTTTTCGGAGATCCTGCTCTCGTGATCAGTCAGATCAAAGGCGAGTGGGATATGAAACACCCGAACCTTATTCCTTACAAGGAGTATGTATTGACATTTCTCCCCCATTTCGAGGAGATAACCTTTGAACACTTCCCGAGAGAGGAGAATCAGTTGGCGGACGCGTTGGCTACGATGTCTTCTATGTTCAAGGTCAATTGGGACAACGAAGCTCCCCGGATTATCATTGAAAGATTGTACGAACCTGCGCATTGCTGTGATCTTGAGACTGAAGAGGTAACAGAAAAGCCCTGGTATCATGAGGTGAAGAGGTATCTCGAAGCTCAGGAATACCCCGAGGGTGCATCTGTTAATGACAGGAAGTTTTTGAGGAGGTTCGCGGCGAATTCCTTTATCAGCAATGGCATTCTTTACAAGCGCAACCATGATTCGACCTTATTGCGTTGTGTGGATAAGAATGAAGCAGAAAGGATCATGGCGGAGTTACATGAAGGTACTTTCGGAACTCATTCCAGTGGACATACCATGGCAAAGAAAATCCTACGGGCATGATATTATTGGTCTACAATGGAAGCTGACTGTTATCAGCATTCTCGGACATGTCATAAGTGCCAAGTCTATGCTGATAAGGTGCATATACCTCCAATTACTCTAAACGTCTTGACGACACCTTGGCCTTTTGCAATGTGGGGCATTGATATGATCGGCGAGATCAGACCTACAGCACCTAACGGACATCGTTTCATCCTGGTAGCGATTGATTACTTTACAAAGTGGGTTGAGGCAGCTTCCTTTGCTACTATAACCAAGAACGTCGTGGCACAGTTCATTTGGAACAATCTGATCTATTGATATGGTGTACCAGAGAGGATCATTACGGACAATGGCACCAATCTTAATAATAAGATGATCACCGAGCTCTGTGAGCAATTCAAGATACAACATCATAACTCTTCTCCCTACCGGCCGAAGATGAATGGGGCTGTCGAAGCGGCTAATAAGAACATTAAGAAGATTGTGCAGAAGATTACAGTAACATACAAAGATTGGCACGAGATGTTACCATTTTCTCTTCATGGGTACCGTACCTCAGCACGGACGTCAACAGGGGCAACACCCTATTCCTTGGTATATGGCATGGAGGCGGTTTTGCCCATTGAAGTTCAGATACCCTCTCTCCGAATCATGAAGGATGCAGGTTTGAGCGAAGACGACTGGATTCAGACCCGGCTTGATCAGCTGAACTTAATCGACGAAAAGCGACTTACTGCTATTTGTCATGGTCAGACGTACCAAAAACGGATGATCAAGGCATTTAACAAGAAAGTTAGATGACAAGAGTATCAAGTTGGGGATCTGGTAATCAAGCGCATTATCTTACCTCAAGGTGATCCTAGGGGCAAATGGACCCCTACTTACGAAGGGCCATTTATGGTTAAGAACATTTTCTCAGGAGGAGCTATGATTCTAACCACCATGGATGGTGACGACCTTCCTCACCCTGTCAATGCAGACATAGTAAAAAGATACTACGCATAATCAAAGACCTGCTAGGTTGACTGGCCTAGGCAAAAATAAGGGCTTCCCGGCGAACCAAAAGGGTTCGGGCAAAAATAAGGGATGAAAATGAAAAAAATTGGTACACCCGGCAAGTCGAAAACCTGAAAAGGCGGTTTGGGAAAAAAAGGGTATCCCGGTGGACTGAAAACCCGAAAGGGCGATCTAGGCAAAATTTAGGGATCAAAGCGTAATACTATGTCTCATTGGATTACCTTGCATCCAGACTTCGGTATCTACTATCAAGCTCGGACGACACTAATCAATCTGATTCACCTTCAACCAGTAGCAAAGTGATGAGATGCTCGGGGACATAAAGACAATAGCAGAGTTGGAACCCAGTGGGATCATTCACATAAATATTTTGTTTAGTTTTTCACAAATTGTGTAAATTCTATCTGTTCTGCGGCATTCTCTTACTAGGACGTCACCCTCTTGTACAAAAGCGCCTATTTACATGCCAAACTTCAAAATCAATACAAATTCATTTTTCAGACAAATTTCAAACTGTTTTTCCTTTATCTTTTCTGTTTTGCAAAGAACGTCCAATGTTCATTTTTGATATATGCATTTGACATTAATCGCTGCTCATAAATATTTACATGCGAAACAAAGTCGATTACGGGTAATATCAGAAACAGGGGCAATAAGAATTGTCCAAGTTGTATAGTTGCTTTGCCCACCAGGTACAAGGTAAATTCAGCTGAAGAATATGGCTAAGGTACTTTCACTCCCCACAGAGCAAGACAGTAATGATAACTCTCCCCAACTGAGACTTACAACTGTGAATGAACGAATCGGTAATATTCTCCCCAAGCAGAGTTTAACTACCATCAACACTAAAAGGGTCTTAATATTCCCCAGCGGAGTATAAGAATATTCCCCAGCAAGTATAAGAGTATCCCCGATAGTCTTAATATTCCTCAACATAGTATAAGAATCTTCCCCGGCAGAATACAAGATACCCCCAGTGGAGTCAATATTTCCCTAGCACGGTCTGAAAGAGCTTCCCCGATGGAGTTGAATCTTCATCCCCAGTAGACTCTGGAAGTTTATCCCCAGCGGAGTACAAAATAAACCTCCCCAACCAAGTTCAAAAGATCATTCCCAGCAGAATTCAAAGGATTATCCCCGCAAGAACCTAACCGGGTTATCCCTAGCAAGTTGCAACTGAAAGATCATCCCCAGCGAAGTTCTTTCCTTTCACGAACAGGAATTCACTCATCAACAGACTCAGTATCACCAACAACGGTAATCCATCCCCAGCGGAGTTTATCGGTGGAATCTTCAGCAGAACATCTCTTCCCCACAGAGTAATTCCCCTTGGAGTAATATCCTCATCGGTTTATTCCCCAACGGAGTTCTCTTCTCCTGCAGGTTTATTCTCACAATTACCTCTGTTCACCATCCCTAGCGGAAGCGAAGGATTCAACTCTACTCTCCAACAGCTCCGAGATTTATTTTCCCCAGCTAAAACATCACATTTCCATACATCATGATACATGTATAAAACATATCATACCATATAATCTCATTTAGGTTGAGAACATCATGGCTTGATCCATATATCATGCATTGCATAGGGCTGACCTTTGCCTTTCAGGAAAGATACAGTTAAATTCTCGACTATGTGGAAGACCTTCTCTGGTCCAGTTAAATCGATTCCTAAAGATTTTTCTGAGGCCAACCCAGTCAAAGAAGACAAAACCAGTTAAATTGATTCCTAAAGATTTTTCTGATGCCAATTCAGTCAAAGGAGACAAGACCAGTTAAATCGATTCTTAAAGATTTTTCTGATGCCAATTCAGTCAAAGGAGACAAGACCAGTTAAATTGATTCCTAAAGATTTTTCTTAGGCCAATCTAGTCAAAGGAGACAAGACCAGTTAAATCGATTCCTAAAGATTTTTTTGAGGCCAATTCAGTCAAAGGAGACATAACTAGTTAAATCGATTCCTAAAGATTTTTCTGATGCCAATTCAGTCAAAGGAGACAAGACCAGTTAAATCGATTCCTAAATATTTTTCTGATGCCAATTCAGTTAAAGGAGACAAGAGCAGTTAAATCGATTCCTAAAGATTTTACCGAGGCCAATCCAGTCAAAGGAGACAAGACCAGTTAAATTGATTCCTAAAGATTTTTCTAAGGCCAATCCAGTCAAAGAAGACAAGACCAGTTAAATCGATTCCTAAAGATTTTTCTGATTCCAATCCAGTCGAAGAAGACAAGGCCTCCTCTGGTTCAGTCAGATCACCGATAAGATCTCCCTAATTCGTATTCCAGTCGAAGTTCAGACCGTCTACCAATAGTATCCAAATGGCATCTATAAGCCCATTCCCGACATCACAATGCTGATACCACTTCATGCGAGTGCAAATTTCTGGGCACTCTAGTGTTCAATCATCTTCCACCTTCGAATCACGAAAGGCCCGAAATCCAATCTATATCCTCAGGTTTAAGAAAATTGAACAGGGGCAACTATTGTACCCCAAAATTTGCCCTTCCATATTTCTCAAGACATTGCAAGAATAGTCTCCAAGTTGCTCAAGATTGCTCAAGGGTTGGACAGTCAAGTCATCTCCTAAGGCAGTCAACCTCAAAATTAGGGTTTTGTGTTGCATCAAGGTCCTTGCATCCAAATGACCTCAAGTTCTCCCCAATGTCCTAATATGTTCTCAAGTTCATCCATGTCAAATTTCAAGCCTTGCAGAGAAAGTTTGGTCAGTTAATTGCTCCAGAGGTCCAAAAATCGACTGTGCTAGGGCAAAAGTCAACTGTGACCTACAAATAGTCAAACCTCAATATTTTTTGTCAACATTCTCATTTTTAAGGATAATTAATCATTTGATCAATGGTTGATCATGATTCATCAAGGATTGCTCAAGATTCATCAAGATTCAAAAGTTGCTAAATTAGGGTTTTGTAGGAAAAGTCAACTCAACTTTGACTAAGCATAACTTTCTCATAATTTATGAGAAATGACCCATCCAAAGCTCATTTGGAAGAGGATACAATTTCCTACAATCCATATTCACACCCCAAGATCAAGAAATTCACTCACAAAAAGTTACAAATTTGGACATTATAGGTCATTTTTGAAAGTCAACAAAAACACCTTTTTTTCCAAAGCTTATAACTTGATAATGGAATATAAAAATGCGATGATACCAAAAGGGTTGGTTAGAGGACATCTCAAGGTTTCTAAAAAGTCCAAGAACACCTCCAAAAGTTCAAAATTGAAGAAGTTATGCATTGTTGAAGTTGGGCATTTTTCCAAAATTGCCAAAAGTCAACTATCCCCAAAACTTCAAATTTTGTCAAAAGGGTCCACTTTCTTCCACTTGATTTGATCTTGTCACACTACACACGTGTCCTATCTTCAGTCTTATGTCCATTCATTAATTTTTCTATTTTATTTGATTTTTATTGAATTAATTCATTTTAAATCAATTTAAATCTAAATAAAATCTAAAAATTGATAACTTGGTATCTTTTTGATTGATACAGGTCTTAAATATCATCATGTACACAATCAAACTCGTATCAAGCTATATCATGCACAAAATATTGGATTTGGAATGAAATTGGAAGCTTTTTAATGGAGGATCACATCACATCTTCAATCATCAATGCACAAAGATTCTAAGCCCAAAACTTGACCTAATGCATTGCCTTATACATATACAAGCTAAAGAGGCATGAATCAGAACCTAGAGGTTGCACAACCTGGAAATCCAAACTTGGAAATTTGTCAAAAAAGCTTGGAATCGAAATCAGTCTTGGAGGCCAATTCAACACAAAATCTCAACGTAGACCCCTTGCTGGACATCCACTGAGTCAAAACCAATCCTTAACAAGCTTGCATACTCATTCAAAAGCACTGTAAGTCCTTCAAAACGCGACCCTGTATTTGAAATTGCAATATTTTATTCTGGCACTTTCTTGACAAAACATTGACATATTCATGATCCTTGAATGATTTCGAGACTTTCTGCAATATTTGATTTTGTTTTTATAGCCTATAATGCCATACACGAATCTAGGGTTTTTGTTTCTTGTTTTTAGGCATTTTAGTTACAGGAAAAATTGATGCAAACAATGGACATAGATGAAATCAGGAGGAAGAGACGATCATGAATATGGTCTTGGTTTACATTTTTATGGCTTAGGGCTCGTTTTAGGATGAACCCATGGATTTAGCTGCGGATAAAAATCTGCAGGTAAATATCCAGGGGCCAACGAATAAGATGAATGCGTGGCCTCTCCCCATTCGTCCGTTCATAATTCGCGCATTTTTTTATTTTAATTATGGCATTTGTTTTGTTTTTCCATATAATAATTGCTACTTAATATATTAACAAAAGCAACACAGTGGTCCAATGGTGGAGGCGTTAGTGCATAGTCCAATAGGACCTAGGTTCGAATCCCAGGTCCCCCAAATGCCTATTATTATTTTGTCTCAGGTATTCAGGCGTGTCTCAGCAAATATCGTACATCATACATCTTCATCCAGATGCCTGCCAGATGGCCCTAGGCCAGATCTGGTGGCCAAGATTGCAAGTCCACCATATTCCCTAGTCAACCAACATGCATGGATCAGAAAGTCAACCAGGCCTCCAGTGTGAATGGGCCTCAAAAATGCTGATCTCACTCCCTTTCCAGGCCCAACACCCCCCTTGGTTATTTTTTTTTCTTTCTTTATTTTATTTAATTATTTGTTTTATTAATTATTTTTAATCACTAACCAATTAAAATATTTTTCTCATAAAATCAAAAATACAAAAATATATTTTATTTATTAAAATTAAATTCATCACTTTTATTATTGTAAATAAATTAATTCAATTAATTTAGTTTAATTAGGTTTAACTTTTAATATTTTTTGCAATATTTGAAATCAATGTAGATAATTAGGTTTTTACTAACTTTAATCAATTTATTTTATTTCTTTAAATATCCAAAACTCCAAAAATATTTTAATTAATTATTTAATTTAATTGTTAATTTAGATTTCTTCCATAAATTCAAAAATAAACAAAAAAATGCTTTCTTTAAAAAAGGGTCAAAACCCTAAAAAACTCGCATTTGATTTAACTTTCCGCGCGCGATCCATTTATGATATTGATGTAATTGTTTCCCGGAATGTAATAGATTTAATTAGGACATTTTTACCGCTTTATTTTACTTTTCGCATTTTAATTTCAAGGGTTTGTTTTTGGCGATGTAAATACCCGACGCCTTGTAATAGTTTAGATTTAATTTCCGCAAATTTAATTCACGCAATCTATAAACTGTTAGAAGTTTGATAATAGGGAATGCATGACAAGATCGAATGTATGAACTTAAAATCAACATAGCTCACCCATGACATGTACAAAGATAAAGTTAACTGAAAAAATGACACACTCGCATATGCACACTCTTAGGGTACACCTCACTTGGTTGCCTTCGAACGTGGTCATTGAGTATAGGAAGTTTTAGAGGTTGTCCTCTTGTCCAAAGATCATAGTTGCCTTGAAACGGTTGCCTCGAAAAAATGATCTAAGACATTAGGGTTACCGCTAAGGCGTCCTAATATTGCTTTAGTGACCACACGTCCCTTAATCGAATTGACTCTTAAACTCCAACGACGGTGCTACCTACTCATTCATAGTGGGATAGCATTGTCTAAAGGACATTATCATAGATTGATTCCTTTTTCGAGTAGTTAGATGGTTCTTAAGTGCTTTCTCTCTCAAAACAAAATAAAACTTTTCGCACTTACACTCCTTTCAAAACAAAACTTCTTTCAAACCCACAAACACAAAGAAAAGCAATTTTTGAAAACACTTTGAGCAAACACCTAAGAGCCCGTGGATAACCACAGATAGAAAGGGTGCTAACACCTTCCCTTTCTATAATCTACCCCCCGGACCCGAGAAACATCTCGAAAAAGGAATTTTTCTGTGCTTTTTCCTTTCCTTGTTGGATAAAATAAAAGTCGGTGGCGACTCTTGCTTACCGCGACATTTTGTGAAAACAAACACAAAACGCGAACCAGCATTCCAAAACAGTCAGTTCTCTTCCCATCGTATCACAGAACTGGCGACTCTACTAGGGATATCTAATAAGTGAGGTGTACCTTAGGATTAGATCATTGTGTTTTCAATTGTATGCTTTGTATGATTTACATTTATGGGCTTGTATCGGAGTTGCTATAGATCCTAACCCGAATCTGGGGGATACCCTTTAGGTAAGTAGCAATAAACTGTGAGGGAACTGTACGGCGTAAACCGATACGGTTGAAGCAGTAGCTACGTTAGTGTGGCACTTTAGTCTGTACCGATATCCCTTGTGTTGGAACGAGGAGAATATGGGTCTTCTAAGGGGTCATTAAGCACCAACTGACCTTAGAACCTTTAAATTGACCAACTTGGCCATAGAACAGTAGCAGTATCCTACACTCATTGAGACTAAACTCTCGCGATGATTCCGACCGCAAGAAAAGGTTGCTAAACTGGAATTATGACCGATTGAGGGTAGTCAGTGATATTGAGATCCTCTAGAACCCGGTTACTATTTTTATGACAGGTTTAAACCAACTGAACTGAAAGAGGGTAGTACCTAAGCTCCTTGCCAGCCTGAAATCTAAGGGCTCTCTGTGTGACTTGTGTGCCTTTACCATGTTTTCTATTTGTGGATACTTGTGATGTGCCTTCTATCATAACATCATGACATCATAACATTGCATACATCTTGCATTAGACTAACCTATTTCAAAGACAGGAGGGATTCATCTTTGATCTATTTTGTAGGTCATCATGATGCACATGCGTAGGAATACCATCCGGATTAACTTTGTCTAGGTTCCCACCTTGCTCAAAGAGTTGGTTGCAAAGATGCCTGATACTACTTCCTTCCTTAGAAGACATGGTTATCTTCTCAGTTTGGTCACCTCCAAATTGGACGAGCAGATGATGAGTGTCCTAGTCCAGTTCTATGATCCCCTGTACCATTATTTCACTTTTCAGGACTATCAGCTGGTTCCTACCTTAGAAGAATTCTCTGAGCTGCTCGATATCTCTGTTCTGGAGTAGACCCCGTTTACTGGTTGGGAGAAGATTCTTAGATCCGAAGTGATTGCTGCAGCCCTTCACATGACCAAAGAAGAGGTAATGGCTAATTGGGAGACTAGAAGTGGAGCAAAGGGCTTTCTGACTAAGTTCTTGGTTGGTAAGGCTAACTATTTATGGGATAGCCTAGACTTTAAGGCATTCGAGGATATTCTGGCTCTTCTGATATACGGCTTGGTATTGTTTCCGAACTCTGACTCCTTTGTTGATGTGAGTGCGATAAAGATCTTCATCTCTCGGAATCCGGTACCCACTCTCTTGGGTGACATTCTTCATCAGCTCTATGCTCGTACTGCCCGAAAGCGGGGAACCTTGATGTGTTGTGCTCCATTATTGGCAAGGTGGTTTATTTCGCACCTTCTCAAGTCAGTGCTGAAGAACAAAGAAGGCATGGGTTGGGCTTATAGGGTTATGTCTCTCTCGCATAATGACATTATCTGGACTCTCAAGGGTATGGACGAGGTGACTATTATTGATCAATGTGGGGAGTACCCCAATGTTCCACTGTTAGGGACCCATGAAGGAATTTCTTACAACCCGTGCTTAACCTTACGTCAGTTCGGGAGAGCCAGAAGAGAAGGACCTCATGAGCTGCTAATGCCTAGTATCATCTTTGATTTTCAAGGGGATAGTGATGAGCAACGTTGCAGATTCATAAGGGCTTGGGATAGAGTTCACCAATCTGATCCACATGAGCTGGGCCCAAAGACTTCACTTCCAGTGGAGCCATATCTCAGATAGGTCCGTATCCGTGCCCAGAAGCTGGGTATGCCATATGAAGTCGTCCGCCCCGTCATTCTTGAAGTTGCTAATGAAGAAGGGGTTCTTCCAACCATCCTCCATCCTTATATGCCCACTGACATTGGGGCACTGAAAAGGTCTTGGATGCAACTGAGGGAAGAACGGGATTCTTACCGAGAGAAGTTCAACGAGCAAGAGCAGAAGATCCAGAAGTTGACTAGGCAGCTGGAGAACGAGCGGATCCTCAGTGATTATGTCCGCACCGACAAGAAGAGACCATGGGAGCACTGATTGTCCTTTGATTATGTCCTTTCCAGTTTTTTACTTTTCAGTATTTCCTTTCATGTAACGCCTTAAGGGCATCAGTTGAACAATTTGAATTCCAAAGTTTATCTAATAAAGTGTGTTTCCTTTCTGGTTTACAAATTTGAATCTCTCGATTGTCTTTGAAATCATGTCATACGCATTTCATCCCATGCACTTCATAACAGGTACCCATTACAGGTCTCTTATCTTCTTCGCTGTTTATTTCAGCACTTATCATGTCTGCTGAACCATCAACTGAGCAAGCCATCAAGGCCCTCCAGGCCTAGAATGCCCAATTCCAAGAGCTGTTCATGAATCTGGCTAAGGGTCAGCAAGATCTGAAGACCCTGATTCTGAAAGAGAAGAAGAAGAAGAAAAGGACAGTCCTGTTCAACACTGGTCCTAGGTTTGGAAACAGGCTACAAGATGAAGTTGATTTGACCACCTCATCTGGAGGGAAAGATAGTCAGGAAGAAAGGAGGGCTCCTAGCCATGTGGTCTCCGACAACGAGACAGACTTCGATGAAGAACAGTATCCTCCGGCCAGGGATAAATACAAGCAACTAGAAGACCGGTTGAGTTCGATGGAAGTTCAGAAGGTGCCTGGTCTGGACTTTGGTGATCGAGGTCTATCATCTGGGGTAGTGATTCCCCACAAATTTAAGGCACCAGCCTTTGCTAAGTATGACGAAGTTTCTTGTCCGAAGTTGCACCTCCGGTCATATGTGAGGAAGATTCAGCCGTATACCGCTGATAAAAACTTATGGATCCATTTCTTTCAAGACAGTCTCTCAGGGACTCAGCTTGAATGGTTTTACCAGTTGGACGGAGCCAGTATTCGCAGTTGAGAAAATTTGGCTACTGCATTCTACAGGCAGTATCAGTACAACTCCGACCTCGCTCCCACGCGTACCCAACTCCAGGGTATGTCCATGGGAACGGGAGAAGGATTCAAAGACTATGATCAAAAGTGGAGGGACCTCGCCGGGAGAGTATAACCACCCTTGGCTGATCGGGAGCTTGTGGACATGTTTTTGGGGACCTTGTCTGGTCCATTTTTCAACCACCTGATTGGAAGCTCTTCGTCTAGGTTTACAGAGCTTATTTTGACCGGTGAGAGGATTGAGGCTGGTAAGATACAAAAGGGTGCTTCATCGAGCACCAAGAAGAAGCCCTTTAAGAAGGAGTCCAGTGTTGTCTACAGTTCGAGAAGCCAGAGTAGACCTGAACGCCGCCAAGCTGTTAATGCGGTTGTAATTTCAAAACCTGCTGGTGCTCCTCAGCACAACAATCAACAAAAGGACGAGAGACCTCGAAGGCAATTCACCCGTTTCAACAAGACCTTATCTCAGATTCTGCCACAGTTGCTGAAGACCAATCTGGTGGTTCCAAAAGAAGCCCCAAAGAATCCAAATACAACGTCACCGAAGTATAACCCTAATGCCCGCTGTGCTTTTCACTCTGATAGCCCGGGGCATAATACAGATGATTGTTGGGTTTTGAAGAACAAGGTAAAAGACTTGATTGATGCGAAGGAGATCGAGTTCGGAGCACCAGAGAAGCCTAAACAAGATGCAGGGGTGAATGCTATCAGGGATGACGATGATGAAGAGTTCGATATCGACAGTTGGATCTACCCGACTGCCAACGGTGGATTAAGCAACTGGACAACGAAGGATTCTATGCCCGTTTCTGTTATCATCTAGTAATGAAACTTTTGTTTTGAATATGTAACAGACAATGTTTTAAACTTTATGCCCCGGTGTCTTACCCGGGGCACTGTGGCTTCATTTGTGAGGGCTTTATGTGTGTCATTTTCATATATCATTAATAAAAGCATTGGATGTTCTTGCATTTCAAATTCTGCGCTCCTTGTTTTTCATTATTATATATTGCAAAACAACTATTTTACACACACTCACGTATACAGGTCTACATCCACTCTGGATCTCACTGGTAACGACTCTGCTACTGCCAGTTATGACTGAAAATCCGATCAACTTAGCCGAAGACGAAGGTGAAGATGATTGCGAGGTTCCTAGTGAACTTGCAAGATTGTTACTTCAGGAAGAGAGGGCCATTCAGCCGCACGAAGAGCCGGTGGAATCAGTGAATTTGGGTACCGAGACAGATAAGAGAGAGGTCAAGATCGGTGCAAATCTGGAGCTTAGTGTGAAACAACGGTTGATTCAGATGCTGCGTGACTACGTTGAGATCTTTTCCTGGTCTTACAAAGATATGCCTGGTTTGGATACTGATATAGTGGTTCATCGACTGCCTACCAAGGAAGACTATCCTCCCGTGAAACAGAAGGTCTGTCGAATGCGCCCAGAGATGTCTGAGAAAATCAAGGCTGAGGTTATGAAACAATTTGACGCCGGTTTTCTAGCAGTTACTTCTTACCCTCAGTGGGTGGCCAATGTGGTTCCTGTGCCGAAGAAGGATGGTAAGGTTCGAATGTGTGTTGACTATAGGGATCTGAACAGGGCAAGCCCCAAGGATGACTTCCCTCTGCCTCACATCGACGTCCTGGTTGACAACACTGCTCAGCACAAGGTATTCTCCTTTATGGATGGTTTCTCCGGTTATAATCAGATCAAAATGGCTCCCGAATACATGGAGAAGACAACCTTTGTTACTCAGAGGGGTACCTTTTGCTACAAGGTCATGCCTTTTGGACTGAAGAACGCTGGGGCAACATATCAGCGTGCCATGGTTGCTTTGTTTCATGACATGATCCATCATGAGATCGAAGTATACATCGACGATATGATTGCAAGATCCCAGACAGAGGAGGAACATCTTGACCATTTGCAGAAGCTGTTTGATAGACTGAAGTTGTACAAGCTAAGGTTAAACCCGAACAAGTGCACCTTCAGGGTGAGATCTGGTAAACTGTTGGGTTTCGTCGTAAGCGACAAAGGTATTCAAGTGGACCCTGCAAAGGTGAAAGCTATACAGGAAATGCCGGCTCCCAGAATAGAGAAAGAAGTCAGAGGCTTTCTGGGACGTCTGAACTATATTTCCCGAATCATCTCGCACCTGACTGCTACTTGTGAGCCAATCTTCAAGTTACTGAAGAAAGATCAAGTGGTACGTTGGAACGATGAATGCCAATCCGCTTTCGAAAGGATCAAAGAGTATCTCCAAGAGCCACCCATTCTAATGCCACCACTTGAGGGGAGACCTTTGATCTTGTACTTGACAGTACTCGACAACTCAATGGGGTGTGTGCTGGGGCAGCATGACGAGTCTGGCCGAAAAGAGCATACTATTTATTACCTTAGCAAAAAGTTTACCTACTGTGAGACCCGATACTCACTGCTCGAGAGAACTTGTTGCGCTTTGGCATGGGCTGCTCGCCGACTGAGACAGTATATGCTGACTAACACTACTCTGTTGATATCAAAGATGGATCCAATCAAGTATATCTTCGAAAAGCCTGCCTTATCCGGAAGAATAGAAAGATGGCAGATGATCTTGACTGAATATGACATCCAGTACACGACCCAAAAGGCAATCAAGGGAAGTGTGTTGGCAGACCATTTGGCACATCAGGCGGTGGATGATTACCAGTCTATGGACTTTGAATTTCCAGATGAGAATATCATATTGGTGACTGATTGTGAGACACCTGGACCGGATGAAGGACCAGAGGAAGGATCCTGATGGTCTATGTACTTTGATGGAGCTTTGAACGCTTTGGGTAATGGCATTGGCGCCATGATCATATCTCCTAAAGGCTCTCATACTCCGTTTACCTCCCGACTATGTTTCAACTGCACCAACAATATGGCGGAGTATGAAGCGTGCATCATGGGTCTTCGAGCAGCAATTGACCTAAGGATTAAGTTTCTAAGTGTTTTCGGAGATTCCGCTCTCGTGATCAGTCAGATCAAAGGCGAGTGGGATATGAAACACCTGAACCTTATTCCTTACAAGGATTATGTATTGACATTGCTTCCCCATTTCGAGGAGATAACCTTTGAACACTTCCCGAGAGAGGATAATCAGTTGGCGGATGCGCTGGCTATGATGTCTTCTATGTTCAAGGTCAATTGGGACAACAAAGCTCCCCGGATTATCATTGAAACATTGGATGAACCTGTACATTGCTGTGATCTTGAGACTGAAGAGGTAACAGAAAAGCCCTGGTATCATGAGGTGAAGAGGTATCTCGAAGCTCAGGAATACCCCGAGGGTGCATCTGTTAATGACAGGAAGTTTTTGAGGAGGTTCGCGGCGAAGTTCTTCATCAGCAATGGCATTCTTTACAAGCGCAACCATGATTCGACCTTACTGCATTGAGTGGATAAGAATGAAGCAGAAAGGATCATGGCGGAGTTACATGAAGGTACTTTCGGAACTCATTCCAGTAGACATACCATGGCAAAGAAAATCCTATGGGCAGGATATTATTGGTCTACAATGGAAGCTGACTTTTATCAGCATTCTCGGACATGTCATAAGTGCCAAGTCTATGCTGATAAGGTGCATATACATCCAGTTCCTCTAAACGTCTTGACGGCACCTTGGCCTTTTGCAATGTGGGACATTGATATGATCGGCGAGATCAGACCTACAGCATCTAACGGACATCGTTTCATCCTGGTAGCGATTGATTACTTTACAAAGTGGGTTGAGGCAGCTTCCTTTGCTACTATAACCAAGAACGTCGTGGCACGGTTCATTCGGCACAATCTGATCTATTGATATGGTGTACCAGAGAGGATCATTACGGACAATGGCACCAATCTCAATAACAATATGATCACTGAGCTCTGCGAGCAATTCAAGATACAACATCATAACTCTTCTCCCTACCGGCCAAAGATGAATGGGGCTGTCGAAGCGGCTAATAAGAACATTAAGAAGATTGTGCAGAAGATGACAGTAACATACAAAGATTGACACGAGATGTTACCATTTGCTCTTCATGGGTACCGTACCTCAGCACGGACGTCAACAGGGGAAACACCTTATTCCTTGGTATATGGCATGGAGGCGGTTTTGCCCATTGAAGTTCAGATACCCTCTCTCCGAATCATGAAGGATGCAGGTTTGAGCAAAGACGACTGGATTCAGACCCGGCTTGATCAGCTAAACTTAATCGATGAAAAGCGACTTACTGCTATTTGTCATGGTCAGACGTACAAAAAACGGATGATCAAGGCATTTAACAAGAAAGTTAGATGACAAGAGCATCAAGTTGGGGATCTGGTAATCAAGCGCATTATCTTACCTTAAGGTGATCCCAGGGGAAAATGGACCCCTACTTACGAAGGGCCATTTGTGGTTAAGAACATTTTCTTAGGAGGAGCTATGATTCTAACCACCATGGATGGTGACGACCTTCCTCACCCTGTCAATGCAGACATAGTAAAAAGATACTACGCATAATCAAAGACCCGCTAGGTTGACTGGCCTAGGTAAAAATAAGGGCTTCCCGGTGAACCAAAAGGGTTCGGGCAAAAATAAGGGATGAAAATGAAAAAAATTGGTACACCCGGCAAGTCGAAAACCTGAAAAGGCGGCTTGGGCAAAAAAGGGTATCCCGGTGGACTGAAAACCCGAAATGGCGGTCCAGGCAAAAGTTAGGGATCAAAGCGTAATACTATGTCTCATTGGATCACCTTGCATCCAGACTTCGATATCTACTATCAAGCTCGGACGACACTAATCAATCTGATTCACCTTCAACCAGTAGCAAAGTGATGAGATTCTCGGGGACATAAAGGCAATAACAGAGTTGGAACCCAGTGGGATCATTCACATAGATGTTTTGTTTAGTTTTTCACAAATTGTGTAAATTCTATCTGTTCGGCGGTGTTCTCTTACTAGGACGTCAGCCTCTTGTACAAAAGCGCCTATTTACAGGCCAAACTTCAAAATCAATACAAATTCATTTTTCAGACAAATTTCAAACTGTTTTTCCTTTATCTTTTCTGTTTTGCAAAGAACGTCTGATGTTCATTTTTGATATATGCATTTGACATTAATCGCTGCTCATAATATTTACATGCGAAACAAAGTCGATTACGGGTAATATCAGAAACAGGGGAAATGAGAATTGTCCAAGTTGTATAGTTGCTTTGCCCACCAGGTACAAGGTAAATTCAGCTGAAGAATATGGCTAAGGTACTTTCACTCCCCACAGAGCAAGACAGTAATGATAACTCTCCCCAACTAAGACTTACAACTGTGAATGAACGAATCAGTAATATTCTCCCCAAGGAGAGTTTATCTACCACCAGCACTAAAAGGGTCTTAATATTCCCCAGCAGAGTATAAGAATATTCCCCAGCAAGTATAAGAGTATCCCCGACAGTCTTAATATTCCTCAACAGAGTATAAGAATGTTCCCCGGCAGAATACAAGATACCCCCAGTGGAGTCAATATTTCCCTAGCACGGTCTGAAAGAGCTTCCCTGACGGAGTTGAATCTTCATCCCCAGTAGACTCTGGAAGTTTATCCCCAGCGGAGTACAAAATAAACCTCCCCAGCCAAGTTCAAAAGATCATTCCCAACAGAATTCAAAGGATTATCCCCGCAAGAACCTAACAGGGTTATCCCCAGCAAGTTGCAACTGAAAGATCATCCCCATCGAAGTTCTTTCCTTTCATGAACAGGAATTCACTCCTCAACAGACTCAGTATCACCAGCAACGGTAATCCATCCCCAGCGGAGTTTATCAGTGGAATCTTCAGCAGAACATCTCTTCCCCATAGAGTAATTCCCCTCAGAGTAATATCCTCATCGGTTTATTCCCCAACGGAGTTCTCTTCTCCTGCAGGTTTATTCTCACAATTACCTTTGTTCACCATCCCTAGCGGAAGCGAAGGATTTAACTCTACTCTCCAACAGCTCCGAGATTTATTTTCCCCAGCTAAAACATCACATTTCCATACATCATGATACATGCATAAAACACATCCTACCATATAATCTCATTTAGGTTGAGAACATCATGGCTTGATCCATATATCATGCATTGCATAGGACTGACCTTTGCCTTTCAGGAAAGATACAGTTAAATTCTCGACTATGTGGAAGACCTTCTCTGGTCCAGTTAAATCGATTCCTAAAGATTTTTCTGAGGCCAACCCAGTCAAAGAAGACAAAACCAGTTAAATTGATTCCTAAAGATTTTTCTGATGCCAATTCAGTCAAAGGAGACAAGACCAGTTAAATCGATTCCTAAAGGGTGCTAACACCTTCCCTTTCTATAATTTACCCCCTGGACCCGAGAAACATCTCGAAAAAGGAATTTTTCTGTGCTTTTTTCCTTTCCTTGTTGGATAAAATAAAAGTCGGTGGCGACTCTTGCTTACCGCAACATTTTGCAAAAACAAACGCAAAACGCGAAGCAGCATTCCAAAACAGTCAGTTCTCTTCCCACCGTATCACAAATAGAAAACCCCTACAAGCTATGGACTATGTCACAAATGGAATCCCTACGAGTGATAATTAAAATAAAACCCCTATAGGCTAGGGATAATGACTTACAGAGAGACATCCTACTCGCTAGAGATTATGATATACAAAAGAAAAACCCTACATGTTAAGGATTGTAACAGATAGAAGGTAACCATTGCGAGTTTAGGGATAGTGACAAGATATCCTAAGTAGGTAGGTTCCTAGTTTCTTCCTACGGATATTCTACCCTCCCCATAATGTGGCTTCCTTAAGGGTATCATAGATAACACCAAAGGGAAAAGATACAAGAGCCTCCCTTAGATGGAGCCTCGTTGTAGACCGAAACTTTCGTCTCTTAGGTCGTACAAGGTCTCACTATGAGATTTTGTTTTAGGGTTATACAAAGATTCATAAGCTTCATTTCAAAGTCCTATCCCCAAAAAGGCTAGCTCTCGAGACATATTCCTTTTTCGAAATTCCACCGGCTCTAGGCGAAATCGTCACAAAAATTCATAGGGATGATGTATCCCCTTGGCCAATAGTCGATCCTTCTTTTTAAGGTTTTGAATTTTTTTCGAATTAAAATCCCACCAACAATGATAATAAAGATAATGTAAACAAATAATATAACAAATGAATAAACCAAAATAACAGATATAGAAACAAAAGCATACCAAAAATAGAAAAAACCCTAGAAAAACCTTAAACCTAAAAAGACAAAAGTTTCTAAACTATAGGGTTATGTCCCCAGTAGAGTCGCCAGCTGTCGCAATCGACAAAAAATAACGAGTTGCCACCACTACTTTTTGTCTTAATGATAGGTGAATCATTGAATAACCCTAATTGTACAAAGATTATAAGCTCTTGATTCACTTTAGACGAAGGAAAGGTGTTAGGCACCCCTCATCTACCTTGTTCTCAAGGAAGTCTTAAGGTTTAGGTTAAAAGGGCAGGATAAGGTTTTAATTTTTTTAATTAGGGAACTCGCCACAGTTTTTAAATCGTATGCCTACTTATCCTCTTATGAGGAATCACAGTCCCAATTCGTAGTTCGTAGTGTTTAGTTGGTATTTTTTATAGGATTGCGTAGAATTGCTTTCGAATTTATCATTGAATGTTATCTAGGTTTGAAAAGTTAGTGATCGTAGATGTAGTTTACAGTTAATTTTGATAGGAATTCTCCTTAATCCTTTTTGAAAATATATTGATTTTTTAGGTTAGTGGAAAAATGTTAGTATTTGATTGATTAACTATTTTAAATGTGCATGCAACATGGGAAAATAAATTTGAATGAACAAAAAGTTTAGTGCATTAAAAATAGTGTTAGTATTTTAAAAATAGTTTGATTAATAAATAACTATTTTATAATTTATTAAAAATATTTTAAATATTTTAAAAAATATCTAATAATTATTTAATAATTATGCAAAAATGCAAAAAAGATATCGTATTTAAATAAAAATAAGAAAATAAGATCAATTAAAATAAGACAATACAATTAAATAAATAAATTAATTAATTTAATTAAAGGGTGTGCAAGACTAAAATCTTGGGGTGTACTAGAAAAATATTTGGACCCAGAGAAATTTTGAGCCCAATGGCTGGGGTGCGTTTTATAACTAGGAAGTAATTTATATGGGTGTGGAAAGTAAGGGTCCAAGTTCAGAAATTGAACTCGACCCAATTTGCACAGCAGGTGGTGTATATTGCTTATGATAGTAATTTCTGAGGTCTGAGTAGCAATGGGTTTGAGGTCCAATTTATTTCTAAATGAATCTAATTAACTTTTATAAGATAAGTAATTAAATAAATATAATTAAGTTCTATAATAAAAATGTAAAAAGAACAAACAAAAACTAAAATTGAAAATAACTTATAAAGTGAGGGGAAACCACTTACTACATGAATGTCAGAAAGAAGCTGATCTTTCAGTTATCTATCTGGAGAGACAGTTGGAAAAAAAAGCTCGTGGTTGTTCATTCTTAGGCCATTATATATTCAAGACAACGACCCAAATATTATTGACAATTATTGATTCTCCAAATGATTGTTGATTCTCCAAAGGATTGTTGATTCTCCAAATAATTGGTGATAGGAAAATTTTAGGTGTTTTGTTCAAAACCTTAAAATAAACCAAAGAAATTGCGTAGAAATAATGTTTGTGAGAGAGATAGAAAATTGTTGATGTAATTGTTGATGACAAATTATGGTGAAGAGAGCCATATTTATAGAATTAGAAATTAGGTTAAAAACACCAAAACATAAATTATCTAATATAAAAAGTCTAAATTTTGTAGATTGTATCTTGGTCATCAAGTCTACAAACTCTGACCAATGAGAAATCAGTTTTGTCAACATGTGACCAATCAGAAAGTGACAAATCATGTGATTTTGTTGTTTTTTATATTTTATATGATTTTTTTTGGTTATTTTTTAATTAAAAATTGAAAAAAGTGGGAAAAAAAACTATTTTTGAAAATTTATTAATTAAAAAGTACGAAAAATATTGATTTAATAATAAAAAAAGTGATTTTTTGAAAAGATTTATACCAATTGAGACTCGATTGAAATTTGGAGGACAAGATTATGAACCTAGACACTTTTGTGATTTTTTCCTCAATATTGTGATTGACTTGATTATTAATAAAAATTGATTTTGAAAGATTTCAATTATTTTTAACATCTTGACTATTAAGTGTATAAAATCAAAGATTTAAAAAAATAAAAATAAAAATTTTAAAATACCCATAAAATAGAAAACGAAAATAATAATAAAATAATTGAAAAATGACTTTTTTCAACTGTGTTATATCATTCTATTCGAGATAAAAATGCACATAGAAGCATATGAAGGTGGGAAAATATTTTTGCTATTTTAAAAATACAAATAATTTTAAGTAAATTATTATATATTTTAAATAAGCAAAAATAAATTATTGTTAAACCAAATGTGAGTAATACCCAAAAAAATTATGAAACAAAGTTTAAAAATAATTTGAATATTTTAAAAATAGGGCAGGCAAATTTGGGGTATGGCAATATGTTACTCAAAAGGCCATCAAAGGTAATATACTAGCCGATCATCTAGCTCATTAGCCGTTTCCAGAATATCAACCAATGAAGTTCGACTTTCGAGACAAAGATGTCATAATTATAGGTGACTACGAAATACTAGGACCCAACGAAGGACCTGAACCAGGGGCACATTAGACACTCATGTTTGACGGTGCTTCAAACGCACTAGGACATGAAATTGGGGCAGTGTTAACTTCTCTGAAGAGTTTCCACATACCTTATACTGCAAGGTTATGTTTTTATTGCACCAACAACATTCATGAATATAAAGCTTGTGTCTTGGGTCTGGAAGCTGCTATTGATCTAAGGATTAAACACCTCGAAGTGTATGGAGACTCAACATTGGTCATATACCAAGTCAACAGTGAATGGGACACTCAACATCCCAAATTGATTCCATATGGGGATCATATTTTGAAGCTAGCTACGGAATTCACTGAGATCACTTTCACTCACATTTCGCGAGAAGAAAATTAGATGGAAGACACCTTGGCAACTTTGTCAGTCATGTTCAAGGTAACTTGTCCAAATCATGAACCGTGTATCACGACCAGACATTTTGAAGAACCTACGCATTATCTTGCCATTAAAGAAGGACTAGATAACAAACCTTGGTTCTATGACATCAAGAGGTATTTGGAAAAACAAGAATATCCAGAAAATGCCTCAATAATTAACAAGAAAACTCTACAAAAGCTAGCTGCAAAATTCTTTCTTAATGGTGATGTGTTGTACAAAAGAAACTATGATATGATGTTACCCAGGTGCATGGAGAAACATGAAGCAGATACGCTTATGAGAGAGATCCATGAAGGAACCTTCGGGACTAATACAAATGGACATGCCATGGCTAGGGAAATCTTGAGAGCAGGTTATTATTGGTTAACGATGGAAGCTGATTGCTACCATTATATGAAGACGTGTCACAAATGCCAAGTATATGCTGACAAAATGCACGTGCCACCAACTTCTCTGAATGTCCTGAGTTCACCTTGGCCATTCTCAATGTGGGGAATTAGTATGATAGGAATGATCAAACCAAAGGCTTCGAATGAACACCGATTCATACTAGTTGCCATTGATTACTTCACCAAGTGGGTGGAAGCTGCGTCTTATGAAAATGTGACAAGAAAAGTGGTTACTCGATTTATCAAGCAAAATATTATATGCAGATACAGGGTTCCTATCATGATTATTACAGACAATGGGTCCAACTTGAACAACAAAATGATGAAGGAGTTATACGATGATTTCAAGATTGAACATCATAACTCATCACCTTATCGATCCTAGATGAACGGGGATGTTGAAGCTACCAACAAAAAATATCAAGAAGATCATTTAGAAAATGGTAAAAACATATAGAGATTGGCCCGAAATGCTTCCCTTTGCACTACATGACTATCGTACTTCAGTATGTACTTCGACAGGTGCAACTCCTTTCTCTCTTGTATATGGAATGTAGGTTGTACTCCCTATTGAAGTGGAGATTCCCTCACTAAGAGTTCTAATGGGAAAAAAGCTCGAAGAAGCTGAGTGGGTTCAATCATGACTTGATCAACTCAATCTTATTGAAGAAAAACGCTTAACGGCTTTGTGCCACGGTCAGTTGTACCAAAAGCGGATGAAGAAGGCATTCGATAAAAAGGTTCGTCCTCGAGTGTTCAAAGAAGGGGATTTGGTTCTCAAGAAGTTTCTGATACCTCGTCTATATTCAAGTGGTAAATGGACAACTAACAATAAGGGTCCATATGTGGTTAAAAACAACATTCTCGGGTGGAGGTCTTATCCTTACAACAATGGATGGGGAAAAATTACCACACCTTGCAAATACCGACACAGTCAAAAAATACTATGTATAAAAGGCCCGCTAAGTCGAAACCCTAAACGAGAGACTTAGGAAAAAGGGGGAGTCCCGATAGATTGAAAACCCTAAAGGGAGATCCAGACAAAAATTTGGGACATACAAACAAAATTTATTATCCCGGTAGATTGAAAACCCAAAAGGGAGATCCAGAAAAAAGTTAAGGATCTTATTAAAAAATGAACAAATAGACTGCGATTCGTGAATTCATTACCATGGATACGAAAGAGAATGATCGATCTAAATCATCTGACTCAAAAGCAAAGGAGATTGGAGTTATCAAAGGATATTGGAGAAACAACAATAGCAATTATCATTTTCATTGCCATTTTCAATTTTTTTTTAAACTCTCTGTAATTACCTCTTTTTAGGAATTACATCTTGTACTCTTGCCTATTCAAAGACACTTTCGTCAATAAAACAATTTTTTTTTCAAATTCAAATTCAATTGTGTTTTTATTTTTTCGACTTATTTGCAAAACACTACGCATAATTCTTGTAAACACTACATTGAAATTATGTTGGGGATTTGATAACATTGAGATACCATGACAAAGCAACAAACATCATTTAGGAGTCAGTGACCTAGAAAAAAACAATGGTTTAAAAGGAGAAAAACATCAAAAAACATTTACAAAACACTTGGTGCATGTACATCCGAAACAGTTGGTGCATACACAAAATAATACATTTGGGTATCATATCAATTTATGGAGTTGTGAATATACATTGTTCATGGCATTTTCAAAACTGCTTAGGCCAGGAATGCTGCGACATACCTTGGGGCCTATTTGTGCAAGATAAACAAATACCTTGGTTGAGAACAGAAACAACTGATAAATCATTATATCTTTGGTTTAGTTATCTAAGATTCAATTATCAAAACACTTTCTCAAATCCGCATTATTTATCCCCTAGAATGTGATAGATATGCAAATCTACGATATAGCTTACTATGTTAGTCTCAAAGCTTTAGTAAGTTATTTATCTTGCAAACTCGTGTTATCTACCTCCTAGGTTGTGGTGGATACACAAAAATATGCGATATAGTTCATTATGTTAGTCTCTAGGCGGCAATGAATTATCAAGTCCGTGTTATTTATCCTCTAGGTCGTGATAAATACACAAATATACGTTTTACCTTACTATGTTAGTCTCAAAGCATTAGTAAAGAATTCTCAAACTCGTATCATTTACTCTCTAGGTTATAGTCGATATATGAAATCTACGATATAACTCGTTGTGTTAGTCTTGAGGCAGTAATAAGTTATTTGTCTTTCTGCGATATGGTTCATTATGTTAGTCACCAAGCGATAATGGATTATCAACTTTGTATTATTCATCCCCTAGGATGTGATGAGTAGACAAAATCTATGTGGTAAGCTTATTATGTTAGTCTCGAAGCATTAGCAAGTCAACTTTCGAACTGGTGCTATTTACCCTATAGGTCATGGTAACTATGCAGTAATTGTGATATAACTTGTTGCATCAGTCTCAAATAAGAAATATGTTATCTATCTTCAAACTTGTGGCATTTACCTCCTAGGCTACGGTAAATACGCAAAATCTATTACTACTTTTTTTAGGTGTTGATGAGTTATCTGCGTCGTCATTAGGTCAACTATCTTTTGGGGTTTATCTTTTCATATCAATTCAAGTCTGCGGTCAAATTTTAGGGTCTTCCATTATTTAATAACCCTCTGATCTGAATGTGAGAGACCTTCGTATTCTTGCACCCTTAATCGAAGAACAATTAAATAGGGGCAGCTGTCATACCCCAAATTTGCCCTACTAATATTAATGGGTAATTTATTATAGCTAGTCATCTTTTTTTATTATTATTAGTGTTATTATCCTTTTTTTGGCTTTTACTAAACTTAAATTTACATTAGTTTTTAACTCTAAATTATTAGGGGGTGTATGTTTATTTATTTCACTATAAAAGGGGCGTGGGTTTCATAAAATCTGAATTAAATTGGATGGCCCATTAAGCCTTTTTGGAGGCCCATTAGATTTATTGAGGTTAATCGGAGTTAACTTTTGACTTTTATTATTCAATTATTTTTATTATTAAATTATTTTTTATTATTCAAGAAAGTTGATCGAAGTCAACATTTTAACTTCCTCTTAAATTACCGTATCATTTTTGTTATTGTTAAAAAAATATATTGTATATTGTATAATTATTATTATGATTATTTACTGATTTTGTTAACTAAATTCCACTAGGGTAGAAAAACCCCAAGTCTTTTGTTGCACCCTTTATTTTGGGTCTCTTCTTGCTTAAGATAACACAAAGGCCCATAATTCCTTTATTTACGAATTAAATCTGAAACATATTTGGTTTTAGTTTTTGTGTTTGATTTACTAGTGAATTTACAACAGGAAGAGGTCCAGATACGTACAAATCACATAACCTAATTATAAGATTACAAACGAAATCAAATCTAAATCTAACCTAATTGAATCAATCACAGATTTATAACTGCAAATCACTTAAAAGTTTTCCTAAACTATCTGTTATACCCCAAAATTTTCCCTCTCATTTTACTCAAAACATACTCCTAGAGATCCTCAATTTGCTCAAGTTTGCCCAAGAGTTGACCAAACAAACTCTCTCCTAAGGCAGTGTGTCTCAAATTAGGGTTTCCACTTTCATCAAGATGTGTGGATCACAAAGGCCCCAAATTCTCTCCAAGGCCCTAATATGTTCCCAATATTCTCCATGTCAAGTCTCATGCCTTGCACAAGAAGTTTGCTCAGTCAACTGCTCAGATGCTTGAGAATCAACTATATTAGGTCAAAAGTCAACGGTGGCCCACATATAGTCAAACTTCAAGATTTTTGGTCAACATCAACATTTTGAAGATATATCCATCATTTGATCAAGGGTGGATCATGATTCCTCAAGGGATGCCCCAAATTCATCAAAACCCAAAAGTTGCTAAATTAGGGTTTCATAGGAAAAGTCAACCAAACTTTGACCAGGCATAACTTCTTCATACTTTATCAGAAATTTTCCATCCAAGGCTCATTTTGAAGAGGATGAAATTCCATACAACTCATATTCATCCCACAAGTTCAAAATATGCACTCATCAAAAGATATGAATTTCTACATTATAGGTCCTTTTGAAAAGTCAACAAAAACACATATTGGGTCAAAGCTTCTTACATGAACATGGAAGACCCAATTAGATGAAACTAAAAGGTTTGTTTAGGGGATATCCTAATATTTATAAAAAGTCAAAGAACACCCTCTTAGGGTTAAAATTGAGGGATATATGTCTTGACAAAATTGACCAATTTTTGGAAATGTACATGAAGTCAATATTGATCAAAATGACTTTTTTTTCCAAATGGGCCCATGTTTTCTTGTTTGAAACTTGTTCCTAAGATGGACCATGAACCCTGAGCCTATCCACCTATTACTTTTATTATTTTTATTATTTATTTTAATTTTTTATCCATTTAAATCAAAATAAATCAATTTAAATAGTAGAATAATCAAATAAAATCAAAGATTTAATTTTATGAGCATATTATGAGTCCATGAACAGCTAGCAAATCAAAAAAAATCGTGCAAGAGCTAATTGATTGGAAAAGATCTTAATTTGGTCTATTTTGGAAACAAATCATACAAGGTAAAGAATGAAATCAAATCTCCATAATTTGCAAAGATATGATAATTTTTTGTTGACCTAAATCATTCTATCATATATCTAACATCTCTAAAGCATAAAAAAGGGTTTGGGGTCATGAAAACAAGGGGAAGAAATTTCAAATTTTGGAAGAAAAAGTGCAGACCGTATTCTCTTCCATAGGCCGTTTCAAGTAATTCCAAAGCCAACAATCTGTTCCTGGACGTGTTATGAAGCCATTCCAATCATCCTCAAGCCTAAAAAACCTTCAAAAATCGCGCCTCACAGTGCCACGGTTTGCATCTTTTTTCAAGATTTGTTTTCAATGATTTATCCATCATAAACATGTTTTGATCATATATCCATACTTGCTATCATATTTGCAATGTTTTTGATTTGTTTGATTGATTTAAGTGCAGGAATGGCATGATGCCATTATTAGGGTTTTGAGGTCCCAAATCGAGAATTCTATATAAAGGAAAAATTGAACAAAATTAGGGGTACTATCGTGCTCAGGAGATGATTTGCAGTTGATCCATGTCTTTGGTTTGAATTTATTCTGCTTGTGTTGCATTTTTTTGAATTTTACAGGTTTATAGCTACGAACAAAATCCGTCACTGTAGCCTTTAGTGACGAAAACGACTGTAGGTAAAAGTGTGGCCAAAAACAACAGTTATGGGGAAGAAGACAATTAGGTGGCAGAATCCTATTGGGTGATTTGAATCACGTGCGCGTTTGGGAAATACCACTTTATTTCCTTTATATTTTATTTATGTTATTATATATGCAACTAACCATCCCAGCAAATTTTGTTTTCTTACTTTGTTTCTACAGATTCAATGCATCATCATCCAAAATGCCTACCATGCACTACCACCATCTGGCTATTGGATGTATCAATAATTCAGATCCAACGCCTCAAACAATGAAGGACTATGGTACACTCTCAGGCTGGCACAACACATGCCCATTCTTTTCTTTTCTATTTTAATTTTTTAAAATTGTTTTACTAATTATTTTCCTTTATTAAAATAACACCAAAAAACCATTATTTTTTATTTAATCAAAAAATCATCAAAAAAACATACAAATAATATTTTTTCATAAAAATATTTTATTTCCTTAATTAATTAGTTTAATTTAATTTAGGGAAAATTTAATTCCTTTTTTATAATTTAAATTAATTAGAAATTAGGGTTTTAATTTGTACATAACCTAATTAATTTTTCTTAAAAAAAAACTAACCTAAATCTTTTTTCAATTCGATTTTTTAGGTTTCCTAAATTATTCTCGCATTTAATTCGCCGCGCGCATTTTTTAATTTCCTTTTATTATTATTATAACTGTTTCGAGGTTGTAATAGTAATTAGGGTTTAAATTCCGCCTTTTTATTTCCAGTCCAAAATAATTATGTATCTGCAAAAGCCTTGTAATAGCTAGGACTTTAAACTTTCTTGCTTATAATTCCGCAAACTATAAACTGCTTAGATGTATGTTAATAGGATTGTATGGAAAGAAAAACTGAAAATTAATACGGTAGAAAACCCTAAATGTGCAAAGATAAATTAACTGAAAATTACATTCGCACATGCTCACTCCTAGGGTTTGCCTCACTTGGTTGCCTCAGAAATAATGGTCGTGTCCCTCAAACATAGGGATATCTTAGAAAAAGACCCTCAATCTAAAAGTCATCATAAAGATCATAGTCCCTTAACGTCCCTCGAGTTGCCTACGAGAAATGATCTTGTCCCTCGATGTTGCCTATAAATATATGATGACAGTCCCTTCAAAATGCTAAGGTATCCTTACATGTTGCCTTCAATGACCATTACATCCCTTTCGATAGTCCCTCAAACATCCAACGACGGTGCTACCTATTCCTTAATAATAGGATATCGCTTTCTAAAGGAAAACGAACAGACCTTTTTTGAGAAGGTAGATTAGTTCTTAAGTACTTGCTCAAACAAACAAATTTTTTCACACAAATAGTTTCCAAACAAAGTTTTTAAAAACAACTTCGTCACACTCTTGAGGATAGAAACAAGGGTTAAAACGAAGTAGAACAAAACTTTTCAAAACAAGCACACACAAGCAATTTCAAAAATGAGCAAGTACCTAAGAGCCCGTGGAAAACCACGGATAGAAAGGGTGCTAACACCTTCCCTTTCTATAATCTACCCCCGTACTCAGAATATCTCGAAAAAAAGGTTTTTTTGTTCTTTTTCCTTTTCCATGATTGGATGAAATAAAAGTTGGTGGTGACTCTTTCTTACCGCGACATTTTGTGAACAAAAACGCAAAAATGGAAACCAGTATAACAGTCGGTTCTTCCACCATATCACAGAACTGGCGACTCTGCTGGGGACTTTAAATAAAGTGGGGCATACCTTAGGATCTAGGTCATTTCAAATTGCTTTCTTGCTTGTTTGCTTTATTCTTAAAGGGTTTTGTTTGGGTTACTATAGATCCTACACCCGGATCTGGGGGGCACTTTTTAGGTAAATAACAATAGATCGTGGAGACTGTACGGCATAGAACGATATGGTTTAAGCGATGGATGTGTTGGTGTGGCACTTTGGTTGGTACCGGTATCCTTCATGGGGAAACGAGGAGAATACGGGGCCGCCTCATGGTGTCGTGAAGCACTAACAGACCTTAGAACCTTAGTTGAACAAACTTGGCCATTAGAAAGTAGTGAGATAGCCAACCTCGATGAAGAGCTGAGAATTGGTTGATACTCGATGCTACATCCATTGAGATCATACTTTCAGGATATTTCGGTCGCAAGAAAAGATTGCTTGAGCTGAGACAATGCCCGATAAAGGATGGACCGTGATATTGAGATCCCTTAGAACCCGGTTACTATTTATAGGACAGGCTGAACCAATCCAACTTCAAGAGGGTACTACCTTAAACTCAAGAAAGCCTTAAACCTAAGGACTTGGTGTGATTTACTTGTGCTTGTTATACCTGTGATTTCTCAACATAATCGGGACATCATGACATCATAAACATGGCATATCATACTAACCATTTCAAGGATCTCAAGGGTCTGTGATGTAGGTCATGGAGAACCAGACGTCTAGCAAGGGGCAGGGGGATTTATTTTCCTTTAGCCATGTTGTCAAAGGATCTTGAGTCAGGGGATATGACCCACTCGATATGGTGAGCTTGACTCTTGAAGAAGGACTCTCAACGATACAAAGTTTCTTCAATCAAGTTGCAATCAAATTCTAACAGTTTCTTGTTTACCCCGCAAGATCCATGAAAACATTGCATGCATATCATACACATCATTACAGGTACGATTACAGGTTTCTCATCTTCTTCGCTGTTTATTTCAGAAAAAATGTCTTCCTAACAAAGCATCAAGGACCTTCAGGCACAAAACGCCCAGTTCCAGCAAATGTTCATAAATCTGGCAAAAGGGCAGGAGGATCTGAAAACCCTCATCCTGAAAGAGAAAAAGAAAAAGAAGAAGGCTTCTGGTATTCTGAATATAGGTAGAAGGTTTAGAGGGCCGTTGAAGCAACAAGTCGATTTGACCTCTTCATCTAAGGAAGGGGAGAATCAAGAAGAAGAGACAAGGGACAAAGATCCCAGTCCTGAAGTTTCTGACAATGATATCGACTACAACGATGAGCAGTATCCTCCCACTAAGGATAGATACAAGCAGTTGGAAGATCGTTTGAATGCTATGGAGGTCCATAGGATACCTAGGTTGGATTTCGAAGAATTGGGATTGGTGTCGAGAGTGGTCATCCCGCAGAAGTTCACAGCTCCAATTTTTGCAAAGTATGATGGGGTGTCCTGCCCAAAACTCCATCTCCGCTCTTATGTCAGAAAGATCCAGCCCCACACCGCTGATAGAAATCTGTGGGTTCATTTCTTTCAAGATAGTCTATCAGGAACTCAGCTTGAATGGTTTTATCAACTGGAGAGAGCCAATGTCCGAAATTGGGAAGATCTGGCTGCTGCTTTCTATAAGCAGTATCAATACAACGCCGACCTTGCTCCTACTCGTACTCAACTCCAGAGTATGTCCATGGGGGCAAGTGAAGGCTTTAAAGACAATGCCCAGAAGTGGAGAGACTTGGATGGAAGAGTCCAACCCTCATTGTCTGATAGGGAGTTGGTTGATATGTTTCTGGGGACGCTATCTGGTCCATTCTTTAATCATTTAATCGGCAGCTTGTTAGCGGGTTTCACCGAGCTGATTCTGACTAGAGAAAGAATATAAGTTGGGATCCGGAGTGGTAAGATCCATAAAAATACCTCTTCGAGTACAGAGAAGAAGTCATTTGGTGGCAAGAGGGAAGCAAATACTATGCACGGCCAGAAGGGGCGTAGCAAGGCAGACTACCACCAATCTGTGGGGGCAGTGTTGATCTCTAATTCGGCACGCACATAACGACCACAATAATGAAACAATCAACCAAGGGTGGAAAGACCCCAAAGGCAGTTCACCCAAATCAACATGCCATTGTCACAACCATTGCAACACACATTGAAGATGAATCTGATTATGGTGATAAACCCTCATCCGAACCCTAAGACTTCTTCTCCTAACTAAAACTCGGACGCAGGGTGTGCTTATCATTCTGGTAGCCCAGGACACGATACTAACGATTGTTGGGCGCTGAAATACAAGATTCAGAATATGATTGATGCCAAGGAGATCAAATTCTACCCTCCTGAGACTCCCAATGTGATCACTTCTCCCTTGCCAAAACATGGCTAGGATTGGAAGCATTTTTGTTCATTTGAATTCTGAAGTTGTATTTTCTTTGCTTATTCGAACAATTATTGTCATGGAAAACTTTATTATTTCATTAATGCATTACACATGTCTGTCTTGAATTAATTTGTTTTCATTATGCTCAAATTGCTTTATATTTCCTTTTCGTGGTATTCAACTCTCGACTAAAAAACTGTAAGCCTTTAGAGGGAGGATGACGAAAATGATACCACAATCTCTACAATATGCTTTTGAACAGACCCCGCTGACGATGTACATGCGTTGTTTCAAATCCCAAACAGTGGAGTTATAAGGAAGATAATCCCTAATCAACCCCTTTGAGCCTAAGAAGTAGGAGTTTTCTTTTCACACAAATTAAAACCCTTAATTATAACCTGGGGCAGGGTAGTTTCTCAGTTAATTCAGATGCGCATTCAGTCGTAATATTCTACTTCATACATAATGAATGGCATCGAAGACGTCCTTCCAAAACAAAAGACGGTGATGGTTCCCTATAATCGTCAAGACAGGCAATCATTATCTCTCGAAATAAAAGCCCATTAAGTCAAAACCTATGAAGGAGACTTAAGAAAAAACTGGGGCATCCCGCTGACTGTAATCACAAAAAGAAACAGTTCAGGAAAAAGACATGGATAATAAAATAAAAAAGAAAGAGGTCCTACAAACCCTCAACAAGAAATGACTGCCTATTCGAAATAAACTTTCAGTATCCGAACCATCACTAAAATATCAGAGCAAAGACTCAAACGGGATCTAAATGCACAATCAACTGAGCATAGGATCAAAGAACATCACGAAGAACGGGTGGGTACAAATGAAATTTGATCCTTTATCCTTTGTTTCTTAAACCGTGAACAAGGCCACGTTATAACCCTTAAAAGTCCTAGCTGAAGCATGGGTTAGTTCGAAAGTATACTGTTATAAAAGGTATTCTGACTCCTGTAAAGTTTGCTATAAATCCTGAGTTGACATCACACTTTTACAAAATTTGTTTGTTTTACTAAAAAATGAATTTTCAAACTTCAAGACAGACATAAACTTTGCATTCATAAAATACCATTGTTTGCATATGACTATTTGTTCAACAACAGAGAAATTCGCATGACGAATATCAAGTGAACAAAAAAAAAACATTCTCAATAAAAAGGATCACCTCAAGTGGAAAAACACTTCCAACCAAGGGGCACGACATGATCATTGTCCATCATCTGGGGCATTCAAGTCAAGATTTAAGGAATCTCTCAAAGATGCAAAATAGCCAGGGGCAGATCTCCATCTTAATCACTTGGGACATTGGGCATGAATTCCAGCAACGAATCTTGTACAATCAAATAAACATCTTCTGGTAGTGTGGCAACACTTACTACTATGGACAATGACAATTCTCCATACCCGATGAACATGGACATAGTCGGAAAATACTATGCATGAACAAAGACACCACTAGGTTGACTAGCCTAGGCAAAAATAAAGGCATCCCAGTGAACCAAAAAAAGGGTTCAGGAAAAAGTTAGGGATATACATATGAAAAATCTGTACACCCGGCAAGTCGAAAACCTGAAAAGGAGGCTTGGGCAAAAAAAAGGTATCTTGGTGGAATGAAAAACCGAAAGGGCGGTCCAGGAAAAAGTTAGGGATCAAAGCAGACAGCTATGTCTCGTCATCTTATCACTTGCCTATCAGTAGAAGACTTATCATTCTGATCGGCAGTTACCAAGCACCTCATGAGTTTGGATAACACTAAATCTATCCGCAAAGCCTCCGCAGGTACAAGGGCAGAAAAGTCCTGACGCGAAGTCATTGTTGTATCCTTAGCATGTGTCCCAGTAACATCTACACTCCCCACAGAGTAGAGGCAACCAAAGTTTTGATCTCTGCCTCCCCAAACAGGAGCTTACTTTCCCCACCCAAGCTCTTTCAGAGAGCTGGCATCTATGTTCCCCAGCCGAATTTCATAATCGCAAGCGGGTCATAAAGTTTTCTCCCAAATAGAGTTTATTTCTCTGAATACAGAAGCTCAATCCCCGACAGAGTTTATCCCTTCAGCTATGGAAGCTTCTCTCTCCAATAGAATAATTCCCCCGCAGAGTTGTTCTCAAGCAGAATCTCTCCTTGGCAGAATATCCGTAAACAAGTGGCAAATCCCCAACATAGTCATCTCCGGTTCACCATCTCCAGCGGAAGTAGAAGAACCACTTTTTCTACGACGGTCAAGAACTCAATTTCTATTACTCTCCATCAGCGGACAGAGATTTATTTTCCCACTCGGACGTGCCACAATAGCATTTCATGTTCATATATCATGACGTGCGCATACATATTGCATACAGCATAATCTCATTATTTTGAGAACGTCATCATACAATGCATTTCATGCATCATATACGATTAATCACATACCTTTTCAGGAAAGATGGTTATCATCAACAACTTCCAACAAGCTCAAGATTAGCTCTTGAAACTAGATAGAGTAATTATCTGCGCGATCAAATGTAGCTTTACGCGGGTTCATCACGAAGCAATCTTACACCGGTTTCTCCTAAATGCAGCTTCACACGGGTTTATCCTGAAAAATATTACACGGGTCCTTTCTCATACATTTCCTTCTGAATTTTCACACGAACTCATCACAAAGTAACCTTACCCAGGTTCCTCCTGAAGTTTTACACGAACTTATCACAAAGTAACCTTACCCAGGTTCCTCCTGAAGTTTTACACGAACTCATCCCAAAGTAACCTTTCCCAGGTTCCTTCTGAAGTTTTGCACGAACTTATCACAAAGTAACCTTACCTGGGTTCCTCCTGAAGTTTTACACAAACTTATCTCAAAGTAACCTTACCCCGGTTCATTCTGAAGTTTTACACGAACTTATCACAAAGTAACCTTACCCAGGTTCCTCTTGAAGTTTTACACAGACTTAGCCCAAAGTAACCTTACCCAGGTTCCTGCCGAAGTTTTACACGGACTTATCCCGAAGTAACCCTACCAGGTTCCTCCTAAAGCCTTACACAGACTCATCACGAGCAACACACCCTTCATCTCTCTTTACTTCTTCTTTCAGGTAATTATTATTTTTCTTTCAAATATATATATATATATATATTATTGTTTGATTACCTCATTTTTTTTAAATGTGTCGCTTCCCCTAAACCCTAAAATTGTATGTTTCCACTTTCCCCTAAAATAGATAAAATAGTAGTAAAGTTGTATGTTTCTAATTATTGGATAGTATTTTTATTTATTTAATTCTGAGTGAGATGTTCAATTAACACACGAGGTTATATTTTTATATTTATATTTGTTAATAATAATATTTTTTACAAAATGTGAAATTGCTTAATTGAGTGAGTGATTTTGAAATCACATTTGATGATTGTTATTGTTATTAATTTGTAAAGTGTTTTTTCGGTTTGTTATAACTTATAACAACAAGTTTGATTGTTAATTTGTGATTGTGTTAACTTATAACAATAATTTTTTATAACTTATAACAACAAGTTTTTTATAACTTATAAAAACTAGTTTTTTTAAAACTTATAACAAGTTTTTTTCGGTTTGAAATATAGTCAGTATTATTATATAGATTTAGTTGATTGATTTTTGTTGATGATTTCTTGTGAAGCAGAAGAAATAAAGATGAAGACTGGAAAAATTAATTTTTTTAAGAGGAAAGCTTGTGAGAATGCTTATACATCTGAACCTGTTAAAGTTTCAAGAATCTAATAAGTGACAACTTTTATGCCCCAACCAGTTGAAGTTCCACTAATTGAAGAAGTGGAAATTGCTACCCCTTAACAAGTTGAAGTTATAACAATTGAAGAAGTGACAACAACTATCCCTCAACCAGTTGAAGTTTCAGATGATATTTTGAATTCTTTAGAACGTGATCCCGGAAAGCATCCTCCAATATGGAAATATTCACCAAATCAAGTCAATCAAATACGTATAGCTTATATTAAATAGGGTCCATATCAAATCCGTTTAAAAGAATATCCGTTGTTTGGTAAAGAAGACCATCTAAGACTGTTTCAAGAAACTTGGTTATTAAATCTTTTATTCATGGCTATAAGAATTCTTTAGAACGTGATCCTCGAAAGCATTCTCCAATATGGAAATATTCAAAAAATCAAGTCAATTAAATACATTGAGTTTTTATGAAATGGGGTTCATATCAAATCCGTTTAAAATAATATCCTTTGTTCTCTAAAAAGGATTATCTAAGATTGTTTCAAGAAACTTGGTTTAAAATCTTTTATTCATGGCTATAATATTCACCTTCAAAGGATGTCACATATTGCTTTCCATGTTATCTTTTTAACAAAGAACCAAGTGAAAATTCTGGATCTGATGCCTTTATTAATACAAGTTTTAGAGGTTGGAAAAGAGTGAGAGATGGAAAGAATTGTGCTTTTCTTAAGCATATAGTGAAGGATCTTCATTCAACACATAACAATGCAATGGAAGCTTATCAAGACTTGTTGAATAAAGAGGCACATATTGCGAATGTTTTCCAAAAACAAAGCTCAAGTCAAAGAAATAAGAATCGACTATGTCTTAAGGCTACAATTGACACTGTTCATTGGTTGACACTTCAAGCTTGTGCTTATAGGGACCATGATGAATCTAGCGAGTAAAAAAACTAAGGTAATTTATTGAGTTACTAAAAATATTAGCATCTTATAATGATGAAGTAGAAAAAGCCGTGTTGGATAATACTCCACAAAATGGAAAATATACTTCACATAAAATTCAAAAAAAAAAACTATTGAAAATTATTGCTAGTAGGGTTAGAAAGCATATCCGTGAAGAAATTGGTGATTCTAAATTTTCTATCCTTGTTAATGAAGCTCGTGATGAGCCAAACAAGAAACAAATGGCTCTTGTTTTAAGATTTGTTGATAAGTTTAGTTTAATACAAGAGCACTTGTTTGATGTGGCACATATGAATGACACGACTGTATTAACCCTTAAGAAAAATGTATGTGATATACTTTCTAGACATAACCTTGATGTTTCTGACCTTCATGGCCAAGGGTATGTGGTGCAAGCAATATGAGAGTAGAATGGAATGGTTTATAAGCATTATTTATGAAGGATTGTCCTTATGTATACTACGTCCATTATTTTGCTCATTAGTTGCAACTTGCTTTAGTTATTGCTTCAAGAGAAATCAAATCAATGAAAATTATCAAGACTAAGCTATAAAACAAGATGAAAGGCTGGTTTCTAGCAGATAACATGACTGCTTACATTGAAAGGGAAATTAGTGCATGTATTAGTTCAAATTCTATTATTGATGATTTCTAGTCACTCACTACACGTAGAGTATTATTTTAAGGTGTGCCATTTATTTTTCTAGTAATCAACTTTGTGCTTATTACAACTTAAATTTTATATGCAATATAATTTTTTTATTTAATTTAAATATTATAGTTTATTTTAGTGGCCCATCTGCATTTTTTTCCTAGTTCCGCCACTACCAAGCAATCATAATATTTTTTTATGTAACATCAACAGAATATTCAATCACATATATATTTCTTCATGTAACAACAACAAAATATCAATCACATGTCATATATATAATTTTTCTCACTTCACTTTTGTTTTGGCAATATTTCTTTGTTTTCTTGGTGTTTATGCTCTTCAACCATTTACATTTGGTCTTGTTGTAGGATATTATGTCATGAAGAATATGTTTGACACATTTGATGTTTCTATTGTTGAAAGATTCAATGAGGTAGTATAATTTAAAATATTTTTCGTATTGCATGTATTTATTGAAAAACATGTAAATTACTGTTTTAATATGTAGTTGTTTATTTTATTATCTATTGAACTTGTAGATATTCACAGACACTTCATCGTAAGAAAAAGAGACAATTGACTACATTCGACAACTTTAGACTCAATGTTTTTTGAAAATGGTTGAAGAGAAAAATCTATGACAAGACCAAATGGAAATGGTTGAAGAGCATAAACACCAAGAAAGCAAAGAAATATTGTAAAAAAAAGCGAAAGAAGAAAAATTATATATATACACATTCATAGGCTCTTCTAGTGAGTTTAACTCGCTTTAGATCCGGAATTCTGACATAAGCCAGACAACCCCAAGTTCTTAAATAAGACAAGTTTGATTGTATTTTATTTAATATATCATAAGGAGAGAACTTACTTTTTAACTTGGGAACTCAAATCATAACATAATAAACAATCAATACAATTTTCACTCACCAATGAGGTGCAACACTAAAATTCAATATTATTGCAACAACAAGTTCAATAAGAGTTCTATTATTTCTTTATGCTCTACCATAAGAGTATAGCGTAATCGTTTCATTTAAAATTCCATGTTGTTTATAAAATTCATTAAATAAACTAGAATCATACCGTTTCTCTATCACTACAAATTCTTACTAAATCATTTTTAAATTCTTTACAAAGTTTTTAAACATATCAATGTCATTTACAAAAATATCATTATTTGTGATGGTGCATAAATCTACCCCAATAGCCTGACTAAACCTGTCCCTATTTAAAAGAAAATCAGAAACAAGAGTCTTCCTAATCTCAGGAACATGCATGCCGTCCTTCAATACTAAAGTCTTTCTGGAGCTAAAATTCAGCTCCATGTCTCCAATTTCAGCAACATTAATGGTGTGGACATCTCCCAACAATACTTTCTTATCTTTAGTATTTGTGTATGTTTAAACATAACACAATCATAACATAAATGAGGAGAGATGCCATTTTGTACTACCCAGTATTATAATTAACTCATAATGACATTGCTAACTTATGTTGAGTAATGGTTATTAGAAGATTAATGTATGATACATAGTCCATATAGTTTTATGTTGGATTAAAAATATAAGTAGAAGGATGATAGAGGGTATTATAGTCTATTACCACTCAAATTAGAATTAGGAAGGGTTTTGTGTTACTATCCTATTCTCATTTAGAAATCAAAATTAGAAATAGAGAGAAAAAACGAAGGAACCGTGGAATAGAGGAGGAAAAGAGAAATCCATCCCAACTCAAGTTCATCTTATCTTGCATGCAGTCCAAGTTTTTCTATCCTCATCATCTTCTGATTCCTGTTCTAGCTTGCTCTTCATCTACATCTAAGGTGAGTCTCTTAGATAGTGACTTTGGGGATTTGGGTTTTATGACATGTTTGGGGATTTAGGGTTTGAGAGGTGAAATGATGATGCATGTTCTTTGTTATGTTTGATGTTCATATCACTTGTTCCTATTCGTATTTTGTTGAGGGTATGTTGATTGAAGTGGAACTGGGATTTTGAGGACCCAAGTGGTCTGGACTAGGCCCGCACTTGCCCCACTGTTGGGGAGGCCCAATCCAACACCCTTGCATAAGGACCAAAGACAAGCGGCCCAAGTTGGGGATCATTGGGTAACTCCCCACGTGTTCGTTGGGGAACGTGGACCATGTGTCCATATCATTGTCATCATAACTGCCCTCCGAGAATCACGGGTCCAACTCCTATTCTCTCGTGGAAGTTGACCAGGGGGAGTCCACGTGCTGGACTCCATACACGCGTAAGCCCTGGCAGTCTTCATTGTTGGGCCTCATCGTGGCCCAACATTGGAGACCTTGGCCCAGCGCTGGAGGCTATAAATACCCTCTCTCTTGAGAGGGTCAGGTATTTATTATTTTATACTTATACTCTCATACTTTCTAGCACTCTCCCCGAATCTTACTTTAACATTAGAGTGTCTTACAGGTACCCCCCCAACTCATTTCCAGTTATCGCTCAACTCATAACTCGTAGGCCTTAACGGTCCATTCTGGTCAGTTACAATTAATGGCACCGTCTATGGGAAACAAGCTTCCTCGTCTTTCATTAACCCAAGACTAAAGCAATTCTTCAAACTCTTTTGATTGTCATGGCCGACCCAGCTGCCAACAACAACATAGACGCCCATCTCGCCGACCCCAACAATAATGTCTTTGATAACATGGGAAACAACAACAACAAGAACGATGTCGACATGGGCGATCTCATACAAAATTATAGAGATGAAATGACCGCTTCTTCCTCATCTTGCTCCCAGCCACACGAGGGTGCCCATCCGCCCCAGAACTATGAGTCGAACGTTTTCCAGGAGGTCCCCGTCCCTGCGGGCGCCGATGCCACGACCAGGGCTTTATTCGCGGCCATTAATCAGACAAATTACTTGATCTTCTTGTAAGGTGAGCGACTAAGGGTGCTCGACGACTCTCGTTGAGCTCCCAGAAGATACAGAAGACCTGACACTCCATCTCCTCGTCAGAATGAAGACCGTCTTCATTCTCCCCCGCGGAGACACAGACGGGACAGGTCACGAAGCCTCTCTCCCCGACGGACTGGGCGACGCCCCATGTTGGAGAGGACAATGCCCGAGGCTACCGGAAGACGCGTCCTCACCCCCCCCCCCCCCCCCCCCCCGTTCAGGGAACAACGATCCCCTGAAAAGAGAAACAGGGGAAACATAGAAGCGTATCCTCGACCAAGGGATCCTCCCATAGGCCAAGGACATCACTTCGACTGCCGCTACAACCGGTCTCCTTCCCACTCCCCCTACAGGAGCGATGAAGACGACCCCCATGGTCCCTTATCACAAGCAATCATGGAGGCGCCCATTCCCAAGGGAATGCAGAAACCTCCCCAAGTGAAGTAATATAATGGCATTACCGACCCTATCGACCACATCGACGAATTTGAGGCAATGCTCTACTATCACAACTTCGGGGGACCTATCAAATGTCGGTTGTTCCCCACAGCCTTGAGGAAAACTGCAATGGACTGGTATAAAAATCTCCCCCAGGGTCAATCACCTCATGGAGAAACCTAAAGAGACAATTCATCAGCTCCTTTACAGCGTCATATTGACACCCGAAGACTGAGGCCGCCCTTGAGGCTATCGTCCAAAGAAGCGACGAGACCCTCGGGGAGTACATCAATCGGTTCAACCGCAAGGCCATTCAGGTCCCGTGCACTAATTACATGAAGAGATATTTGCTCGAGAGAGGACTCCTCCTGGGCACAGAGTTCAGGAAGGCCGTCGGTATTGAACCACCCTGGAATTTTGATACTCTCCTCGAAAAAGCTAGGGCCTATATGGACTACGAGGAGAGGGAAGCGTCCAACAGATCCTGCGACCCAAGGAATCGCGGATCAACCAATACCCCGAGACACCAGAACGTAGGACCTCCTCGACGAACGAGCGATAAGAGAAGGGATGATAAACTGCGGGATCCCCATGAGCACAAGGGACCTGTAGGGAGATTCACCGAATACACTCCGCTGACAGCTTCCCGCGAGCGCATCTTGGCGGAGTGTGCTAATACCGACTTCAAGGACAGTGACATCAAACGTCCTCAGTCTGCTCCTACGAAGCCTGGGGCTGATAGGAGCAAATACTATCAGTACCATCGAAGTCACGAGCACTTGACTAAAGACGGTGTCCATTTCAAAGACACCATCAAAACCCTTATCAAGGGTGGCAGACTCGAGAAATATCGACACAATAATGCCCGTCATCGAGATGCCCGCGAGATAAAAGAGGTCGAGGAGGACACCCGACCATCGGATGAGACGACCCCCGTTCAGATAGCTTTCTCTGTTATAAGGACGGAGGACTTCTACGTCCCCGATAGATACGAGGAAGAACCTCTATCCATGCACAACAGGTGGGAGAAATTCCCCTCCGCCATGGTTATAACTGGCAGGGGGTTCAACGACATCTCCATAAACTCCATGAAAAGAAAGCTTGACGAGTTGGTCGACGCAGCCCCGATTCAAGCGGTGACATTCGAGAAGGTCAAGGGCAGATAAGAACCAACCACTTTATACCTCGAGGAGTTACCTAGAGGGGCCGCTAACTCGAGCATCCCTCTGCTGGTAAGGGCAAGAATGGATAATTTCGATGTTCACCGCGTCTTGTTCGACGAGGGGAGTTTCGTCGATGTTATGTACAACCATTTGTTCCGAACCTTATAGCTCGACGACACCCACCTTTCACCATACATAGGGTCCGACCTGCAAGGCTTCAATGGCTCCACCTCCAAACCATGGGGGTACATTGAGATTTTCGTCACCTTCGGGGAAGAAACCGCCTCCCGGAAGATCAAGATGAGATTTACCATCCACGAGGACATCTCAACTGCCTGAAGATATTTCAACGTGGCTTCTAAGGGACAGAGTAAGGACGACCCCGGGGCGCGACATGTCAAGAGAGCTGCTACTGCTTGACCTGAACCTTATCCTATTAAGATAGAAGAACAAAGGGCTCCACCCAAGGTCGACTCCATATCGCTTGACACTCACTTCGACAGGGATGAATCCCCCAACGACAAACAGGAACTCCTCCGACCAATTCCGGATGGAGACTTTGAGTTCGTCCCCCTCGGTAAAGACCCTCACAAAGGCGTGAAGATCGACAGCAGACTCCCTGACTTGGCGAGGAAGAAGATCAAATCTTGCTTGAGGGAGAATACAAAAATGTTCGCATTGAGCGCCATAGAGATGCCCGGACTCGACCCTGAGGTCGCTTGTCACCAATTGGCCATTGATCCAGCCGCTAGGGTAGTAGTACAACATAGACATAGGCAATCTCCTGAGAAATCAGAGGCTGCTGAAAATGTTGTAAAAGACCTCCTAGAGGCTAATTTTATTTCCGAGGCCCGGTATTCAACTTAACTCTCAAATGTTGTACTTGTTAAGAAAAATAATGAAAAGTGGAGAATGTGCATTGACTATACTGGTCTTAACCGGGCATGTCCCAAAGACGCTTCTCCTTTACCTAATCTTGACATACTGGTCGAGAATTTGGTCGGCTATAATATTTTATCATTTATGGACGCCCAATGACAATGAGTGACAAGCATTGCACTGCTTCCATGACCAGCTCTGACAATTACTACTACAACGTAATGCCCTTCAGCCTAAAAAATGCAGGGGGCAACATACCAGCGAATGATGAATAAAGTCTTCCGCGACGAGATTGGTGTTATGCTCGAGGTATACATGTACGACATGATCGTCAAGTCTCGATCAGATACCGACCATGCTGCCCATCTCAGGAAAGTCTTTTCCCAAGCGAGACAATGCAGAATGAGATTCAACCCTGAGAAATGCACCTTCGGGGTTAAGAGGGAAAATTCCTCGGTTTTTATCTAACGAAATGAGGAATTGAAGCCAACCCTGGCAAGTGTCGGGCATTCTCCGAGCTTCCTACGCCTAGCTCGAAGAAATCCATACAATTCCTAAATGGCATGCTCGCCTCACTCTCCCGGTTCGTGGCAAAATCCGCACAACACGTTCTTCCATTTATCAAACTTCTATGCAAAGAGGCAGCCTTCGAGTGGATCAAGAAATGTGAACAAGCCCTCCTCCATCTCAAGCAAATCCTTTCACAACTTCCCGTGTTGTCGCAACCTGAGAACGGGGAAACCTTGTTCCTGTATCTGGACGTCTCCACCGAGGCTGTAAACGCAACCCTCGTTCGTGAGACTCTAGACGGGAAAAATCCGGTGTATTTCATGAGAAAAGTGCTACAAGGGCCCGATGTCAGGCATCAACAGATTGAGAGGGTGGCATTTTCCCTTGTCAACACGGCGAGGAGGCTTAGGCATTACTTCCTGGCACACATGATTATCGTACGAATATACCAACGCATAAGGCAACTTCTGTGCCGACTAGACATGGCAGGTAGAAAGCTAAAATGGTCCTTGGAGCTATCGGAGTTCGACATCCAGTATGATATCAGGAAGTCCCTCAAAGCCCAAGCACTAGTTGACTTTGTTGCAGAGATGACCGCTCACGGTCCCTCCATAGGGAAGAAGCATAAGTGGACCATCTTTATGGACGGAGCTTCCAGCTCAACACAGAGCAAAGCGGGAATCCTCCTCGAGAATGAGGAAGGCGTCGTGATCGAACATTCCCTCACTGTTTCTTTCCTAACATCGAACAATCAGACTGAATATGAGGCCATGCTCGCAAGATTAAGGCTGGACGAGGATTTGGGTGCCTGAGAGATATAAATTTTCACGGACTCCCAACTGCTCGCATCTCAAGTACAAGGGAGATACCAGGATAAGAACAACAACCTCATTGAATATTTAAACCTGGTCAGAGAACATATGAAGAAGTTTGACCGGGCAGAGGTCAAGCACGTCCCATGCGAACAGAACATGCAGGTCGACATACTTTTTAATCTCGCGAGCACAAAGAAGAAAGGAAGGAACAAATCCGTCATTCAAGAATCCCTTTCTCACCCTAGCATTAAAAAGTACATTATGCCACCCAAGGTGAATGCCATCGGGGACAACTCATGTTAGATGACCCCGATGTTCAACTTTTAGACAAAAGGGGAACTTCTCACAGACCAAAGAGAAGCAGCAACGACTAAACGATGAGCATATTTGTACGTGGTGCTCGAACACAAACTTTAACTTCGGGGATTCTCCATCCCGCTCCTAAAATGTGTGAAAGAATCTACAATCCCCGAGATACTGTGGGAAATCCATGAAGGAATCAACGCCCAACACATGGGCGGAAGATCCCTAGCACAAAAAGCGCTGCGAGCAGGCTACTACTAGTCGACCATGCAACAAGACTCCAACGAGCACGTTAAGAAATGTGACAAGTGTCAGAGGCACGTTGTTGTACCCCAAAATTTTCTCTCTCACTTATCAAATATTTTCTCATAAAGATCTCTTGGTCCAAGACTACACTAGGGTTGATCAACTCAAGACACCTCCTTAAGCACTAATGACTCAAATTAGGGTTTGAGATTGCACAAGGATAATTGAACTTTCAATGCCTCATATGACTTTCATAGATCATTAGGGACCCCCAAGATCACTCATGTCAAGTTTCAAGTCTTGGATCACATTGTTGCTCAGTCAATTGAGCAGTTGACCTAAAAATCAGTTGTATTGGGGAAAAAGTTAATTGTGCACTGAAAAGTCAAACTTTGACTTTTTGGTCAAAATCAAGTGTCAAAAATCACAATTCACCAAAACATGTCAAAATATGAAACTTGTTCATCAAGAAATCAAAAATTCAAGATTTCATTTTGAAAAGTCAAAGTTTTCAAACTTATAAATTTTTCTAAGTGTCGAAAACTTCATGTTTTTTTCACAACTTTGAGCCAATTTTTCACCACGATGCGAGATGATTCAAAATAAACTTTCAACATGAAAGTTGTAGATCTCCATGAGATATAACACATTGCTTTACACAACTTCTCCTAGAAATTCTTGGATCTCAAGTTATTAATCCATGAAGTCTTGGTCATGAAGCTAAAGCACTTAGTGAAATTTTTAGCAATTTTTAGTCAGGTTTTTGTCCCAACTTCTTGGACAATTTTCATCAAGTTCCAGCTTGATTTAACAAAAGTGGAAAACATGAAAGTTATAGGGGAGGTTCCAATCTTTCCAAAAAGTCCAAGAACTCATTGATATCATTCTTGAGCTGAGAGGATCGAAGAGATGAAGTTAGGGTTTCATTCTTGAATTACAAAAGCAGAATTTATGATGAACACTTGACTAAAATTCCAACCAAAGCTACAAGATCTCTCTTTTCAGGCCATGTTCTCTACAAATCTATGAATAATCAAGAAATTACACAAACCCTAAGTGTATTACACAAGCATTTGAAGCTTTGTCCAAGTCTTGATACCACTTATGGTTAGAAATTCAAAAGCAACATTTCCATTTGCATAAAGCTTCATTTTTCCAACCACTCTCTTCTTTCAAAGCTTGAAATTTGTTCCAAAGATCACAAAAAAAAACTCTCAACATTAGAAGCAATCCACAAGACCTGCAAAGCATGGCTAAGTTCCTTAATTCACTCCTTTCTTCATCATGAAGCAACTTGTCTTTATGAATTTGAAAAATACAAAACATGTGATTTTCAAAAGTCTGAGTTTTTCAAGTCTCAAACCTTCTCTATAAATAGAGAGGCCAATTGAAAGAGAAAGAGGTTAGAAAAAATAGAGAGAAAATTAAGAAGTTCTCTTATGTAGAAGCCCTAAAAAATCCCCGCACTCTCAAAAAAACAGAATTTGTCCACAAAACCCCCCATTATTGAGCTTTGAAGTCCAAATCCTTGAACCTCTCATTCCTTGTAAGTTTTGTCCAAACAAACCATCCAAACACTCCACATACATAATATAGAAGTTGTTCAAACACAAGAAAAACTTCTGTAACATCACTATCATCACTTCCCAAGCTCAACAACAGCCCATAAAGCAGCTCAAACTCAAAGCACAAATTTCAGTTTCAAGGTAAGTTTTCTTGACTTTGAACTCTTCATACAAGCATCATTAATGGTTCATTTATGAAGATAAAATGTAGATATCATTATCTTGAAGCTAACCATATGCTTGATTTTCATTTTAACTAACCATGTGTTGATAATTTACTTTTACATGTAGCAAAACAATGATAAAAAACAAAAAAATAGCAGTTATGCGTCGATACAAAATGCTATGAGTCGACACATACTATGTTCAAAACAGGTTATGAGTCGACACGAAACACGTATGCGTCGATACAAAATGGTTATGAGTCAACACGAAACCAGTATGCATCGACTCATACTGAGTTGTTTTGACTTCCAGGAGCAAGAAACACACATGAGCCGACACATGAGCCAATACGAAATCTGGATGATCCAATACATAAGCTCATGTGTCAGCTCATAAAACCTTTTTTAATCTTTTTTTTTTAATTTTATTTTTATTTTTTCTTTATAATTTTATTATTATTATTTTAATACAAAAAATTCAAAAAAATATTTTATTTAAATATGTATGCATACACTTTTGTTTTATTTTTTTTTCTAAACTAAAAAAAAGACAAAAAACATTTTCTTATTAAAATCAATTTCTTTTCTTAAAATTAATTTAAAATTTAGACTTAGATTTTATTTCAATTTGGTTTATTTTGATTAAATTGATTTAGACATTAAGATTTTAATTAATTTCTTTTAAAATCAATTAGAACTTTTTTTCATAAAAAAAAAACATGAAAAACAAGTTCTCTTCTCTTTATATTTCTATGTACATTTTATTATTTCACACTATGATTATGTAATTAGCAAAGCTTTGTAATAGTAAATTAGGTTTATTTGCTTTCATCTCCCCATTTGTAAATTTGTATACCCCATCCCCCTAATTATGTAATAGCATAGTAAATTTACTTTATGCAATTTATCGCTTTCATATAAATGCTAGTAATTAGGATTTGTATGGGAAGATAAAAAAATTGACAAGTAGATAACCCTAATCAAAGATTAAATGCATGTAAATCAACACACTTGCACACTTACACCCTTAGGGTAAATCCACTTTATTGCCTTATAAAATAGCCATGTTATGCATGCGGGGTATCTTAGCAAAAACAAATTAAAAATACAAGATCATAGTCCCTCAATGACGCTATCCAAAGTTGACTTTCAAAAATGATCTTAGTCTCTCAAAGAGAATTGCTAAGATATCTCATAACATTGCTATCATGGCTATAAGATGACCCATGCCTGTCCCTTCACATCCAACGATGAGGCTTCTTATCAATCAATGATAAGATAGAAACATCTAAAGGAGGAGGAAAAGAACATTTAAGACCTTTTGAATAGGTAGATTCGCTCCTAGTTGCTCGCTTGCTCACAACAAAAACATTTTAAACACCAACACACTCATTTGAAACATTTTTCAAAAGATAAACACTTTGTACGCATTCTTATAGAAACGAGAGCCATTACAAAGAAGACACCTTTTCAAAATCTCTTTCAAAAACACATTCCACAAACACCTCTTTGAGCTATTTTCGAAACAACACTTTGTACGCGTTCTTATAGAAACGAGAACCATTACAAAGATATTTTCAAAATACTTTCAAAAACATACACCACAAGCACACATTCAAACAAAGGCAAGTGATCTAGCAAGCAACTAAGAGCCCATAGATAACTACGGATGAAAAGGGTGCTAATACCTTCCCTTTTCATAATCTACCCCCCGAACTCAAGAAAACATCTCAAAGGTCTTTCCTGTTCTTTTCAACCTTTCCTTTTAGATAAAAGAAAAGTCGGTGGCGACTCTTACTAACCGCAACATTTGCGATAAAATGAAAAACATCTAAAGTCAGTTCTCCCACCTTATTACAGAACTGGCAACTCTACTGGGGAGAATTTTAAAAGTGGGGTTACCTTAGGGCTAAATCATATTTACTTGCTTTCATTGTTTGACTTGTATGCTTTACATTATGGTTCTTTGTTTGGGTTTGAATCCTCTACCCAGATTTGGGATACCTTATAGGTAAGTAGCAATACATTATGGAAACTGTGCGGGGTTGTTCGCAGTGATTTCTGGCGAAACAACCGCTAGTCTTCCAAACAAATTTGATATGTATGGTTACTTGTAGGATTGACTGGATTAATCCTAGGACATTGTCTTAACGTTAATTGTAACACTTTCTTGATGGCTTATGTAAAATATGACGTGATACTTGTGCATGTGTTTGTGTAAAAGCTTGGAATGCAAGACTTCTGAAATTAAATAGGTTTAGGCGAAGCGTCTTAATTAAACGAAAAAGGGTTGTATGTAAATATTTGACAATAAAAAGACTTAATACTGGAATTAAATGACTTGATTGTAAAGAAAAAGCCTTTTAGAAGGAATTTGGTTTTAAAGCTTTACAGGAAAGTAAAACAAATCGACAGAACATAAAGAATTTAACAGAACATAAAGAATTTAAGAACAATTGCAGGAATATGTAAAAGAATGGTTTGAAAGAAAATTATGTTGATAAGTGCAATTTCAAAGATAAAATTGTGAGGTCATACGTACATTCTCAACGAAACTCTTTCTCTTTAACTTGGTACTTGAGTATTTTTGTGAGTAACTTTGTACGAATTCTGACCTTCTTTCCCTAATCACTAAGGAGCTATTTATAATGTCCTAACCATAACGGTACTATTCTAAGAAAAGGCCATGTTGCTTCTTGCATGTCTTTCGACACTCTAAGGCTTCCACGCGTCCTTTTTTATCCAAAGAAACTACTTTCGAATTTCAAATAATCCCGCTCAAGCCTTCAGCAATGATTTTCTCACGTAGCCGTCGAAAATGCGCCCTCTTGACCAAAATAAAAAACTTGTCTTTTCAAACTATCTTCGACGCATATCTAGTAACATAATTAGACTAAAAGCTCTTTTTTCAGCCATCTTATGGAAATTTTAAAATGTAAAAGTTCCTTTATTAACCTGGTCAAAATTCCCAGCTGTGATACGGTGGGAGAACTGACTAGGGTTTTGCGTTTGTTTTCGCAAATGTTTCGGTTGAGCAAGAGTCGCCACCGACTTTTTATTTTATCCTAAGGAAAGGTTTAAAAAGCACAGCGAAAACCTTTGAGATTTTTCTTGAGTTCGGGGAGTAGATTATAGAAGGGGAAGGTATTAGCACCCCTTCTATCCATGGTTATCCATGGGCTCTTAGGTACTTGCTTAGATCAACTTGCCTTGGTTGTCAATTGTTTGAAATGGTGCTTTGTGTGTGGTTTTGGAAAAGGTTTTGAAAAAGATGCCTTGTATAGGCTACCCTTGTAACAATTCTTTACTCGAATGTTTTACAAAAGGTGTTTGTCTTTTTGAAAAGATGTTTCAAGGTTTTTTTTGAAAGTTTGTTTGAAAGTGTTTGTGAAGTGGGTTTTGAAATTAGGCAAGTGTTTTCTTGGAAAGCTGACAAGTACTTAAGAGCTCATCTACCCTAAAATTTTCTCAAAGATTTTTGTTATGTTTCAAACCTTTTGACAATTTTGTTCCACCATTGCATTTGGTGGACAATCTTGTCTTAGGAGGTGAAAGGGACGGGCGCGGGTCATCGTTTAGACCATAGTTGCAATAGTGTTAAATGTCTTCGGGCAATTTTCTTTGAAAGGGACTTGATCATTTTTAAGCAACATTTTGTGGGACTATGATCATTTTGTTTGTTTTACCCAAAGAAGTTCAACATGCAATATGGCCCAATTATTTTGAAGGCAACAAAGTGGAATACCCTAGGGGTGCAAGTGTGAAATGTGTTGTCCATTTTTCATGCTCATTTATCTTGTATTAGGTCCAACTATTTTGTTCAATTTTATTCGCATACAAAACCCTAATTCTAGCATAGTATATTTAGAAAGCGATAAAGTGCGAAATTTAAATTCCTACGCTATTACATCACAATAATATAGGGAGGGGGGTACAATGTTCAAATGGGGATATTTAGACAAGAATTTAAATCTAAGCTATTACATCATTTTTTTTTTGAATATTTACAATATAAATAAAAATGTATAATTCAAATGGTAAATGAAATAAACATGCAAGTATGCAAAGGAAAATTTTTATATGTTATGGAAAAATTGTATTATTTATGTAAAATAAAAGAAAAATAAAAAGGTATTATTTTTGGAGTATTTTCAAATCTAGGGCAAAAACCCTAATTTTAATCAAAATGAATATTAATTAATTAATTCATATAATATTTGTTATTTACATACAAAAATAAAATAAAATATGGTATATTTGTAAAAAAGGGCATTTTTTAGTATTAAATATTAAAAATAAGATATGTACATTTTTTTTGTATTTTTACTCTAAATGTATTAATATATATATATATATATATATATATATATATATATATATATATATATATATATATATATGTATATTTGTATTATTTTAAATATGTATTATATATATAAATAATAGTTAAATTTTTTAGAAAATAGTATTTTTAATATAAAATATTTTCAGAGGGTAATATAAAATGAAAATAAAAATAGAAGTATTTTTACATATTTTTCTATTTATCCTAAATAATAGTATATATATAATATTTATGTATAAACAAGAGAAAATCAAATAAAAATCCAATAAAAATCAAAAAATGATGAGAAAAATATTTTCAAAATTTCAATATGCTGAGAAGAAATAAATGAACCAATCACAAAAAGGCAAAAAGTCAGAATATTAAAAATGAAGCAAATGGGCTTGGGGGTGCAAAACAGAAAAAGTGGTGTGAATAATAAAAATGCTCAGGCCCAGCCCAAGAAGCCACCTTCTTCAACCTCTGAACAAAGTTTGTTCAAAAACGCGCGCCAACAAGCTTCCTTCGAACGTCCTGATTCTTTGATTTTTTGAGCAAACTTCCAACGTAAAAGATGTTAAGCATGAAATCACGATTCCAACCATATGCATAACTTGATCTAACTCTCTAAGACGAAGGAGAATTTCTTCTCCCCCAAATCCTAACCTAGTTTTTCTGCCATTTTCAAACTCCAAATTCTCTCTACTCAGGCAAAAGAAATGAAAAGTAAAGGAATGTACATGTTCAGTGGCATTAGTATGACATTATTTCTTCATAAACTTAAGACTAATGATGCATAATAAGAGAGATACGAGTTCAAAAAACTACCTGTTCAGCTGAAGTTCTATCTTGCAATGTAGGAACTTTCAGTGCAAGGTGATGATTGGAGAAGCTTCCTTGAGGTCCAGGGATGCTATTCCAATGTTTACTTTGTCTTGAAAGCTTCTGAATCAAGCTAGAGAACTTCACCTGCAAGTCAGAAATGTGAAAATGGTGGAAGTGGTTAGAGCAATTACAGGTCGTGTCTTAGCTTCTGGATAGTTTGCATAGGTTGTAAGGAAGGTAGAGGAACAGGTTTGGGCAAGAATGCTTGAAGGGATTGAGAGATAGCACTCAATCTGCAGGGGTTGCTCTGTTTGAGCAGTTTCAAGGTGATTATGGCAATAGGGGTATTTTAGAGGCCAAGGGCTCGTGTGTTAGCTTAGTTGGGATATGCTGAGTATGTTTGATAAGTTTGTTCTTGTGTTCTAATGCTGAGATGAGAGTTGTTGTGAGTTATGGAACTTTTCTTCACACTTAAGCAACAAAATGCAACTTGAGTTTCTAGGCATGTAGAGGGCCCCTAATGTGCTGCATAATCCCTCCTTGATCAGTGTGTTATGTTCATAATCTTGTGCCATTCAGATTTGCAATGTACTTGTTGGATTTCAAAATTGACATAAAGCTACCTTTTACCAAAATGGTTAATTTGCTTTATCTAGTTTGGGATTAAACCTTTATACAATGTTCAAACTCATAGAACAACACCTTAACACAATGAATATGCATTAAATTATTGAGTGCAACTTTGTTTAAGGACCTGTAATCTAACCTAAAGCATGCTGAGTTCAAATTGCAAAGTTATGGACATGGAACTTGGTCATGAACAAAGTGGTTTTTTGCTATATTGTGAAATTCGATTCTCTCTAACCATGAGGTTGTTTGAGAAGTTCTTGGACATTTTGGAAAGCTTGGAATGTGAACTACAATCCATCTTTGAAATGCAAATTGAAATTCCAAGTGGAAGTGTATGGAAAATGGCCTTGAAGTGGGGTAGAAAACCTTGTCAAAATAGGTTAAAATTTCACTAAGTTAAAAATGGTTTAGTGCCCTTATTCAAAAAATTGTAACTTGAGATAAAAGCTTCAAATGAGAAAACTTTGTGAATCAAAGTTGTAGATTATGCAACAATCTACAACTTTCATGTTTTGACTTTTGTTTGAATCCAAATGGATCTTGGTGAAAAAGTGGGGCAAAGTTGGGAAAAAATTAGGGTTTTTTATAACTTAGAAAAATTCTAAGTTATGAAAAATTCAAATTTCTAACCCTAATTTGCATTTTGTGATTTCTTGGTGAACAAGTTTCATGATTTGGCATGCTTTGATGGAAAATGAATCTTGACTTTTGATTTTGACCAAAAAGTCAAAGTTTGACTTTTCAGTATACAGTCAAAATTGATCAATTGACTGGGAAATTCAACTGTCAATCTTGTGTACTTGGGATCTTTTGAGTTTGTTGATCATGTCAAGATAATTCCATAGGGTCCTTGAGTCCATGTGTGAGCTTGGTTTGCCATTGGTTAGGTCAAACAGTCAAAAATTGCCTTTGTGCAGTCAAAACCCTAAAAATGACCATTTTGCCCTTTTGGTGATCTGATCAAATTTCTTGGGGAATTGTGATCCAAACTTGATCAAATGGACCATATGAGTTTATAATGTTGATGTGGGTCAAATTTCATGAGGTTTGACTGTCAATTGGCCACAGTTGACTTTTTCCCCAATACAGTTGATTTCTAGGTCAACTGTTCAATTGACTGGGCAAAACTTGGAATCAAGGCTTGAAACTTGATATGGGTAAACTTGGGAGTCCAATATGAGGCATGAAAGTCATCTTAGGCATTCTAGGTCAAAATATCTTTGTGCAAACACAAACCCTAATTTTGAGTCCACAGTGCAAGGAGAGGTCTTGAGCAGATGAAACCCTAACTGGATCCTGAGCTTCAAGGGCTTTGTGATGAGAAATCAATGAGAAATGGGAGGGAAAATTTTGGGGTACAACAGTTGCCCCTGTTCAATCTTCTTGAATCCGAAGAGTTAGATGGGCAAGCTTGCCTTTCGTGACTCGAGGGTAAAAGGAGATTGGACACTAGAGTGCCCGGAAATTTGCACTCGTCAAAGCAGTGGATGCGGGAATGGGCTTAGAGATGCCATTTGGAGATGGGCTTAACGATGCCATCTGGGAGAGTGACAGAAATCTTGTCAGGGATGGGCTTAGAGATGCCATCTGGAAGGGAATATCAGAAAAGTGCCCAAGCTTCGGACCATTTCTGAACCGGGGGGTCTGAACAAGCAATAGATTGACGTCCGTTGTTGGGAGGAATCTGTAAACTGTTTTCAGAAATCTTGAAGTTGAATAAGCAATAGAGCAGCATCCGTTGTTGGGAAGCGTCCGTAAACTGTTTTCAGTGGTTTGGAGAAGAAACCGAACAAGCGATAGGTTAACATCCGTTTACTTGGAGAACCCGTGAACTGTTTTCAGAAATCTTGAAGTTGAATCAGCAATAGAGCCGCATCCGTTGTTGGGAAGCGTCCGTAAACTGTTTTCATAAGTCTTGAAGAAGAATCTGAACAAGTGACAGGTTAACATCCGTTTACTTGGAGAACCCGTGAACTGTTTTCAGAAATCTTGAAGTTGAATAAGCAATAGAGCAGCATCCGTTGTTGGGAAGCGTCCGTAAACTGTTTTCAAAAGTTGTATCTGAACAAGTCGATAGATTAACATCCGTTGTTGGGAAGAATCCATAAACTGTTTTCAGAAGTCTTGAAGAAGAATCTGAACAAGTGACAGGTTAACATCCATTTACTTGGAGGACCCGTGAACTGTTTTCAGAAATCTTGAAGTTGAATAAGCAATAGAGCAGCATCCGTTGTTGGGAAGCGTCCGTAAACTGTTTTCAAAAGTTGTATCTGAACAAGTCGATAGATTAACATCCGTTGTTGGGAAGAATCCATAAACTGTTTTCAGAAGTCTTGAAGAAGAATCTGAACAAGTGACAGGTTAACATCCGTTTACTTGGAGAACCCGTGAACTGTTTTCAGAAATCTTGGAGTTGAATAATTTTTAGTCTGTCGACTATTCTTTCCTGAAAAGGTAAAGAGTTAGTTGCATGCAATGTTATGATGCATGATGCGATATACGTGACATCAATGTTTATGACATGAATGTGATGAATGCGCATGTAAGCTGACGAGCTAACTTGCTGAGGATAAATGAATTCGAGGTGGCCGATAATAAAAGCATATTGACTGCTGCTGGAGAAAATAAATCCTTGGCTACTACTGGGGAAGAGAATTCCTGATGGCCTCTACTGGGGAGTATAAAACTAGTAGACTCATGCTGAGGAGGTAAGACTGAGAACCTTTAATTTGATGGGAAGTAACTCTGGCGATCTCACTGGGGAACTCAAGATTTCTCTTTATAAGACTCTGTGGAGAGAAGGCTCATTAGTCTGGCTCCGCTGGGGGGTGATAATTTGAAATTTTAACTCGGCTGGGGATAACAAAGATAAGCTTCTCCAGGGATCATATTGATAAGTTAGGCTGGGGAATTTTGATGAACTCCGCCGGGGATAGGAAGAATTCTGGCGAGTGCGATCTTCTGTGGCTGTTAGCTGAGGATAACCCAGTTATAAGCCCTTGTGAGGAATAACTGTGAATAAAACTCGGGGGAGACGTTTGTGTTCTGCGGGGAAATACCTTCCAGAACCTACTGGGGATGAGCTTCAAGACTTGCTAGGGATATGGATTCCAAATCTCCTGGGGGTTTCCTTTAAAAGGGTATCAAGGTATTCATCTATACCTTCATCCTATCAGTAATCCTTTTTAGGTTCATTTAGGAAGTGATTACGTTTCAAATGCATATGCCTATTTAACAAAACATTGGACGTTTCTCAAAATAAAACAAATAGTGCAAGAGAAAAAAAGAAAAGGGAAATGACACAAATTTCTGGGAAAAGTATTTGTATTGATTTTCTTTGAGTATATTTGTACAAAGGAGACAATCATCCTAGTAAGAGGACTTTGTCGAAAACATTGAAAGATTTTATACAAAATAAAGGATGGCTATGTGAAATAATTCCATGGGATTCCATTCTGCTATAGCTTTCACAACTCTGAATATCTGCCCGTTCAGTGCTTCGTTTGACGATGACTGGATTGATCAGAAGTCTGGAACTGGTTGATGAAGAGATTGTCTTTGAAGTGATCCGACGAGACATAGTCATACGCTTTAATTCCCTAACTTTTGCCTGAATCGCCCTTTCGGGTTTTCGATCCACCGGGAAACCCCTTTTTGTCCAAGCCGCCCTTTCGGGTTTTCGACTTGCCGGGTGTACAGATTTTTTGTTTTTACCCCTAATTTTTTCCTGAACCGCCCTTTCGGGTTTTCGGTTCACCGGGATGCCCATTTTTGCCCAAGCCGCCCTTTCGGGTTTTCGACTTGTCGGGTTATTTTATGCGTAGTATCTTTTGACTATGTCTGCATTCACAGGGTGCGGAAAATCTTCGCCGTCCATGGTGGTCAGAATCATTGCACCACCAGAAAATATGCTCTTGATCACAAATGGTCCTTCATATGTAGGAGTCCATTTGCCCGTGGGATCACTTTGCGGCAAGATAATCCGCTTGATTACGAGATCCCCGACTCGATACACTTGACGTCTGACTTTCTTATTGAAGGCCTTGATCATCCGCTTTTGATACGTCTGACCATGGCATATAGCAGCAAGTCGCTTCTCGTCGATCAGATTGAGTTGATCAAGTCGGGTCTGCATCCAATCATCTTCATTCAAACCTGCATCCTTCATAATCCTCAGAGATGGGATCTGGACTTCCATAGGCAAGACAACTTCCATGCCATAAACCAAAGAAAATGGGGTTGCCCCAGTTGAAGTACGTGCCGTCGTACGGTATCCATGCAGAGCAAACGGTAACATCTCATGCCAGTCTTTGTAAGTGACTGTCATTTTCTGAATGATCTTCTTAATGTTTTTGTTCGCAGCTTCAACAGTACCGTTCATCTTCGGCCGATAGGGAGATGAATTGTGATGATAAATCTTGAACTGTTCGCATAGTGCGGTGATCATTGTATTATTCAGATTTGTACTGTTGTCCGTGATGATCCTGTCGGGAACACCATACCGACATATGAGATTATGCTTGATAAAGCGGGCAACCACATTTTTAGTAACAGAGGCGAAGGAAGCTGCTTCGACCCATTTAGTGAAGTAGTCAATGGCAACCAGGATGAAGCGATGTCCGTTGGAAGCCGTGGGCTTGATCTCTCCAATCATATCAATGCCCCACATTGCAAAGGGCCATGGAGCAGTCAGGACGTTGAGGGGAACCAGAGGGATATGAACTTTGTCAGCATAGACTTGACACTTGTGACAAGTACGGGAATGTTGATGGCAGTCAGCCTCCATGGTAGACCAATAATAGCATGCCCTTAGGATCTTCTTAGCCATTGTATGCCCGCTCAAGTGAGTGCCAAATGTGCCGCTGTGTATCTCAGTCATGATCAACTCTGCTTCAACTTTATCCACACATCGGAGTAATACACAATCATGGCTTCGTTTGTAAAGGATGTAGTTGCTCAGGAAGAACTTAGCAGCGAATTTCCTTAAGAACTTCTTGTCATTTACGGAAGCTCCTTCAGGATAATCCCTAGTCTCGAGATACCTTTTGATTTTATGGAACCAAGGTTGTTCCGCTACTTCTTCAGTATTAATCTCGTGGCAATGTGCTGGTTCATCCATTCGCTTGATGGTGATTTGGGGAGCCTCGTTATCCCAGTTGAGTTTAAACATGGAGGACATTGTGGCCAGAGCATCGGCTAGTTGATTCTCTTCTCGCGGGAAATGCTCGAAGGTAATTTGCTCGAAATGAGGCAACAATGTCAGGACATGTTCTTTGTATGGGATAAGATTAGGATGCTTGGTATCCCATTCTCCTTTGATTTGGATGATGACCAAAGCCGAGTCCCCGAATACGATCAAAGATTTGATCCCCAAGTCTATAGCAGCTTCGAGACCAAAGATGCAAGCTTCATACTCAGCCATGTTGTTTGTGCAGCTGAAACAAAGTCGGGCCGTGAAAGGAATGTGACAACCTTCCGGAGAAATGAGTACTGCGCCAATACCATTTCCAAGTGCATTTGAAGCACCATCAAAGTACAGGGTCCATCGGGATCCCTTTTCGGGTCCGTCATATGGTCCGTCACTTTCAACACTGTCCAAATTCATGATGTCCTCGTCTGGGAATTCAAATCTCATGGGTTGATAGTCTTCGATAGCCTGATGAGCCAGATGGTCAGCTAGTACACTCCCTTTTATAGCTTTTTGGGTGGTGTACTGGATGTCATACTCGATCAAGATCATTTGCCATCTAGCTATCCTTCCAGATAAAGCGGGCTTCTCGAAGATATACTTGATAGGGTCCATTTTGGATATCAACAAGGTAGTATGAGTCAGCATATACTGTCTTAGTCGGCGAGCAGCCCATACCAAAGCGCATCAAGTTTTCTCGAGCAATGAGTAGCGAGTCTCACAGTCGGTAAACTTTTTGCTAAGGTAATAAATAGCATGCTCTTTTCGACCAGACTCGTCATGCTGGCCCAAAACACACCCCATTAAGTTATCCAAGACGGTCAAATACATGATCAATGGTCTTCCTTCGACGGGTGGCATCAGAATAGGAGGTTCTAGCAAATATTCCTTGATTCTATCAAAAGCGGCTTGGCAGTCGTCGTTCCATTCAACTACCTGATCTTTCTTCAAGAGTTTGAAAATTGGCTCATAGGTAGAAGTCAGATGTGAGATGAACCTGGCAATATAGTTTATGCGCCCCAAGAATCCTCTAACCTCCTTTTCGGTACGGGGAGCAGGCATCTCTTGTATTGCTTTTACTTTTTCCGGATCGACTTCAATGCCTTTGTTGCTTACAATGAATCCCAGGAGTTTACCAGACCTAACTCCAAAAGTACATTTACTTGGATTCAGCCTGAGCTTGTATTCTTTTAACCTGACGAACAGCTTCTCCAAATGCTCAAGGTGCTCTTCCTCTGTTTGTGATCGAGCTATCATATCGTCTACGTAGACTTCAATCTCATGATGTATCATGTCATGAAATAAAGCTACCATGGCGCGTTGATAAGTTGCCCCTGCGTTCTTCAGCCCGAACGACATCACTTTGTAACAAAAAATGCCCCATTGCGTGACAAAAGTTGTTTTCTCCATATCCTCGGGAGCCATTTTGATTTGATTGTAGCCCGAGAATCCGTCCATGAAGGAAAACACCTTATGCTGAGCTGTATTGTCGATCAAGATGTCAATATGAGGTAGCGGGAAATCATCTTTAGGGCTTGCCCTATTCAAATCCCGGTAGTCCACACACATTCTGACTTTGCCATCTTTCTTAGGTACTGGTACAATGTTAGCGACCCATTGAGGATAGGACGTAACAGCCAGGAAGCCAGCATCGAATTGCTTCATTACTTCTGCTTTGATTTTTTCGGACATGTCAGGCCTTATTCGGCGAACTTTTTGCTTGATAGGTGGACAATCCTCTCTTGTGGGGAGACGGTGAACCACGATGTCTGTGTCTAGACCCGGCATGTCTTCATAGGACCAACCGAAGATCTCAACATACTCATTTAACAACTGTACTAGGCGCTCCTTGACTTTTGGTTCCAGATTGGCACCTACTTGTACCTCCTTCCGGTCCTCCTCGGTTCCTAAGTTAACAGTTTCCAATGGCTCTTCATGCGGCAAGATGGCCCTTTCCTCTTGTTGCAGGAGCCTGGCTAGTTCCCCGGGTACTTCACAACCTTCGTCATCTTCATACTCGGCTAGATTGACCAGATCTTCAGAGTTATTGAAAGGTACAGCAGAGTAGTCACCCATGGAATCCGGAATGGATGGGTACCTGCATTGGTGAGTGTGGGTGTGTGTAAGGGATAGCCATCCTTAAACAAAAAATGCAAAAGGAAAGAAAATGAACATAAGCAGTTTATCAAATGAAAAATGTCCAATGAATCATTAAACATGGCATATGAATATGAAAAATAGTCAAAACCCTTACAAGTGGACCTACATGCCCCGGGCAAGGCAGGAGGTGAAAAGATAGTGTACGGATTGTTTGAAAGTAAAATATTACAGACCGAATAAGAAATGTTTAACAGATAAATTACTGATGAATAAAAGTGATGGGGACAAAGTCTTTAGCCTCCCAATTGCTCAATCCTCCCCTGACAGTTGGATGAATCCACTCTTCAAAGTTGCTTTCCTTGTCTTCATCTTCCAGGGCGTTGATTCGGTAAGGAGAAATTTTGATCGGCGCTCTTTCAATCTTTGACTGGCGCATGGCCTTCTGGCCAGCGGCGGTGAAACCTAATCCAAACTTATCAGTTTTATGCGGAAAATCGGGTAACTGCCCCCACGCTGAATTCTTCCCTTCTTTAACTGCAGCCCTTGCATCCTCCAGAGATGCCATCCTGGCCATCTGTCTTGGTGCCTCAGCTGCCAACTTTGCCACTGCTACCTCAGGAAGAACTTCTTCGAAATGTTGAAACGGCGTCTCAATGAACTCTCCTTCAACCTCCACATACCGGAAAGAATTTAAATGGCTAATCATGTACTCTTCTTCGCCGTGAACAGTAATGATCTTTCCTTTTACAGGATACTTCAGCATCTGATGCAAGGAGGAGGTGACTGCTCCAGCATGGTGTATCCAAGGTCTACCCAGCAGGCAGGAATATGATGGACGGATGTCCATTACATAGAAAGTGGATTTAAACACCTCAGTACCTATCTTGACAGGAATTTCAACTTCTCCATGGACCATTCTTTTCGACCCGTCGAAAGCTCTGACGACAATATCACTCGGCTTCAATTCCAACCCTTCGCAATCTAGCCGGTCCAAGGCCTTTTTAGGCAAAACATTCAGCGATGAACCGGTATCAACCAAAACATGTGCAAGGGTGGTTCCGCGGTACTCGATTGAAATGTGCAAAACGTCATTGTGGTTTCGGCCCTTAGGGGTCAGGTCGGCATCAGAAAAACCTAATCCATTGTCTGCAGTCAGGCTAGCCACGCAATGTTGAAATTGGTCTGCGGAGGTTTCCTGGGGCACATGAGCTGCCTTCAGAAACTTAATCAAAGCTTGAGCGTGCGCTTCTGAGCAAAGCAATAGTGCAAGCATGGAGATTTTGGAGGGGGTTTGCCCCAACTGTTCCACCACATCGTAATCACTTCTCTTGATTATCCTCAAAATCTCGTCCATTTCTTTCTTGGAGGCTTCCGGGATCACCAAGGGTTGAACCCTCGTCCTGACGGGCTCATCTTGTATTCCCTTTCCTTTATCAGCAATGGTAGGAGAGACAGCACTAGGAACGACAATTTCTTCAGTCAAAGGAGTTCTAGCGGAGAGTTTTACTGGTGCAGGGGTGACTTCTTTAGCTGATGAGGGTCCAAAGACTGCTCTTGGAGGGGCAATCTCTGGAGAAAATATTCTCCCGCTCCTGGTGATTTTGCTGGTGCCCGCAATGTTACTAATGCTGACTTCTTCGTCCTCCGAATTTTCTTCAATTACCTCGACTTGCTTGATACCATGGTAGTAGATGTCACCACCATAGTTCCAAGGTATCGACTTCTCAGAAACATAGGGAACAGGCCCTGGCATCGTTATCTTCAAAGGTATAGATTTTGCAGCTGGTGTAATCTTAACATGCTTTTTGACGGCCTTGGAAAGATTGGCGTGAATGGTTATGATTGAGATATTTTCAACATGAACTGGAACAGCAGGAACTTTTTCGAACAAAATTTGTCGGCTATCCATGAGGCCTTGGATGCCTTTCTTTAATAGCGGACAATCAAACGGCAGAGAGTGGCAACAGTAGCAGTCTTCTTTACATCCCGGGAAGATCCCGGCCTTTAACAAATTCAACTTAATGGTTAGCAGCGGAGTAGTCAGATCACTAACGTCAGCAACATACAGATCCTCTTCAATGGCATTGACATTCCGACCGTGCTTCGGCATAGGTGCAAATATCACATTGGGTTTCTCTGGAGCGTCAAACTCTACCTCCTTAGCCTCTATCAGGTCCTGGATCTTATGCTTGAGTGCCCAACAATCATTGGTGTCGTGTCAAACACTGTCTGAATGGTAGGCGCACTTAGCATTGGCATGATAATGCGGAGAGGATGTATTTACATTCTTTGGCGCCTCCTTGATAGTGGCAAGATTCAATTTCAACAGATGGGGAAGCACCTGCGCTGGAGTCATATTAATACGGGTGAACTGCCGTTGTGGCCTTTCCACCCGTTGCTGATTTGGTCTGGATTGGTTGTAGCGAGGCTACTCACTTGGAGTGTTTTGAATCATTACGGCCCCCACAGTTGGCCGACGCTCCATCTTCCCTGCTCTTCTTTGAGAATATACCATAGATGTCTCCTTCTTAAAAGGCTTCTTCTCAACACTTGCAGCAACACCCTTCTGAATCTTTCCTGACTTGATGCCAGCTTCTATTCTTTCGCCTGTTAAGATCAAATCGGTAAACCCCGCGGAAGAGTTACCAATTAGATGATTGAAAAATGGCCCAGATAGGGTCCCAAGAAACATATCAACGAGCTCACGATCGGTTAAAGGAGGCTGTACCCTGCCAGCCAAATCCCTCCATTTTTGTGCATATTCCTTGAATCCCTCACTTGTTCCTAGTGACATACCCTGAAGTTGGGTACGGGTAGGAGCAAGATCAGAATTATACTGGTATTGTTTATAGAAAGCAGTGGCCAAATCTTCCCAATTTCTGACACTGGTTCCTTCTAACTTATAAAACCATTCCAACTGGGCTCCCGACAGGCTGTCTTGAAAGAAATGAATCCAGAGATTTTTATCTGCCGTATAGGGTTGAATCTTTCTCACATAGGACCTGAGATGCATTTTGGGGCAGGACAGCCCGTCATACCTTACAAACACTGGCACCTTGAATTTTGGGGGAATCACAATTCTGGCAACCAAGCCCATGTCTTCAAAATCCAGACCCGATACCCTTTGCAATTCCATGGCAGCCAATCTGTCTTCTAAACCTTTATATTTGTCATCAGCTAGAGGATACTGCTGGTCAGAATAATCTTCATCCTCTTCAACCTCTTCCTCCTCTGCATCAGACTCGGAAGGCATCGCAACTCGATCTCTTTTACTAGTCCCTTCATCAGAAGTAGGAGGAAATTCAAGCACCCTCTGAGCTTCTCTGTCAAATCTTCTCCCCAAAGTAGCCACTCCGACTCTCTTTTTCTTCTTCACTGGGTCCTTACTCTCCAGATGAGCCTTGATATCCTCTTGACTCTTGACCAAGGTCATCAAGAGTTGCTGGAACTGTGCATTCTGGGCTTGTAGGTCTTTGACTGTTTGCTCGAGATCCATCCTACTGAAATAAACAACAGATAGATAAGGAAACCTGGAGTGAGACCTGCTTATGCACATGATGAATGGTATGCTGATGTATGCAATGCATTCAAGGATTTAGGATATTCAAAGTTGTTTCAGACAAAGAAGAACGCACGTCATATTAATAAGAAGAAATTTGTTAGTACATAAATGCCCCATGGGCCAAATGTTACAACATAAACTTCTCAAGGCAGAAAGACATTGCGCATCCTCTTTGGCGCGATGTAGGTGTTGAGGGCCTCTTGCTCGTGGAGTCGGCGGGTAAGCTCTAGAACCTTCTTTTCACTGGCGTAGTAGCTAGCTTCAAAAGTGTTCCGTTCCTCCTTGAGCTGAATCCAACTTTTCTGCATTTCCTCCCATGATGTAGGCATGTCTGGATGCAGGATGGTGTAGGGAACCTCTCCTTCATTGACGGGCTCTTTAATCACTGGGAGTACATGAGGATAAGGCATCATTAGACTTTGGGCTCGGGCTCGTACCCACTTGAGATAGGGCTCAAGAGGGATGGAGTTCTTGTGTCCCAGAGTCTTGCTATCAACCTTGTTGAGTTTTCCCCAAGCCCTGATGAATCTTTGGCGAAGTCCTTGCGCATCGTTGTCGAAGTCAAAAACTAGGCTAGGAATCAACATGTCATGAGGGCCATCCCTCCGTGCATATCCAAATTGCCTCAAAGCTAGGCAAGGGTTGTAGGTGATACCTCCTCTAATTCCAAGTAAAGGAACATTAGGAAATTCTCCGCAACGATCGACGATGATGACATTTTCTCTGGACCGAGAACACCAATGCACATCAGAATGAGTAAGAGTCATCAATCGTTGGGACCACCATGTACCTTGGTCATTCTTCAAGACAGATTGTGGAAGGTGCGAAATAAACCACCTTGCGAGGATAGGAGTACAGCACATGAGAACACCCCTCTTTCTCATTGTTCGTGTGTAAAATGAGTGAAGGATGTCCCCAAGCAATGTTGGTATTGGATTTATGGATAAGAAGATTTTGACGGCGTTGACATCTACCAATTGGTCAGGATTTGGGAACAAGACCAACCCATAGATAAGGAGTGCCACAATCTCTTCAAAGGCTTGTAGGTCCAATGAGTTCCAACATTCTTGTGCCTTCTCGAACAAGAATTTTGCTAAGAATCCTTTGACGCCGCTTCTGGTTTCCCAATGCCCCTTGATTTCAGATGGTTGTAGATGTAGTGCTCGAGCAACATCTTCAGGATTTGGTTCCTTCTCCGTACCGTTGAAGGGTAGTTGATTAAGGATAGGGATTCTTAGGAGTTGAGAAAACTCCTCCAAAGTGGGAACCAACTGATAATCAGGGAAAGTGAAGCAGTGGTGAAGAGGGTCAAAGAACTGGAATAGCACTTTCATCATGTCTTCTTCAATGTTGGTGTTGACTAGGCTGAGCAGTCTACCATGTCTTTCACTGAAGGATGAATTTTCCGGAATTCTTGAAGTGATCTCCTTGAGTTGAGGAGAGATTCTCACAAGGTTGACTTGAATGGTGTTTCTGCGAGGAATTTCCATGTCCTACAAAACAAGAACAAAGTTGAAGATCCAAAACCCTTGAAATGGTTAGTGAATGCATATGATGTTTTATGATGTTTATGATGTATGCACAAAACATATGTACAAGCAAATCATACCAAACCCTAATTTCAGGCTTGCATGGGGTTTCATAGGTAAGTACCCTCTTGAGTGTAGTTGGCTTAAAAACCTGTCCTATAAATAGTAACCGGGTTCTAAGGAGCTCAATATCACTGGATTGTTTTCATTGTTCATTGTTTTGGTTTAGCCACTTAACTAGCGACCAAAATATTCCAAGAAAACAAACCTAAATGAGTGTAGTATCGAGTATCTACCAACTTCGGACTGCACCAAAGCCGGTCATCTCACTACCCCTAATAAAAGGCCAAGATGGTCAAGTAAGGTTCTAGGTCATTAGTGCTTAGTGACATCACTCAGCGGCCCCGTACTCTCCTTGATTGAACTCAAGGGTTACCGGTACTCACAAATATGTCGCACTAATATAGCTATTGCTTAGACCGTGTCGGTATACCCCGCACAGTTTCCACAACGTATTGCTATCTATGAATGTTTCCCAAAAATCCGGGTGGAGGATTGTAAACCCAAACAATAGAGCCAAAGTATAAAGCAAGCAAATCAAACAATTAGTCATGCAAGAGGGTGATCTAAGCCCTAAGGTTACTCCACTTTAAAATTCTCCCCAGCAGAGTCGCCAGTTCTATGATACGGTGGGAGAACTGACTAGGGTTTTGCGTTTGTTTTCGCAAATGTTTCGGTTGAGCAAGAGTCGCCACCGACTTTTTATTTTATCCTAAGGAAAGGTTTAAAAAGCACAGCAAAAACCTTTGAGATTTTTCTTGAGTTCGGGGAGTAGATTATAGAAGGGGAAGGTATTAGCACCCCTTCTATCCATGGTTATCCATGGGCTCTTAGGTACTTGCTTAGATCAACTTGCCTTGGTTGTCAATTGTTTGAAATGGTGCTTTGTGTGTGGTATTGGAAAAGGTTTTGAAAAAGATGCCTTGTATAGGCTACCCTTGTAACAATTCTTTACTCGAATGTTTTACAAAAGGTGTTTGTCTTTTGAAAAGATGTTTCAAGGTTTTTTTTGAAAGTTTGTTTGAAAGTGTTTGTGAAGTGGGTTTTGAAATTAGGCAAGTGTTTTCTTGGAAAGCTGACAAGTACTTAAGAGCTCATCTACCCTAAAATTTTCTCAAAGATTTTTGTTATGTTTCAAACCTTTTGACAATTTTGTTCCACCATTGCATTTGGTGGACAATCTTGTCTTAGGAGGTGAAAGGGACGGGCGCGGGTCATCGTTTAGACCATAGTTGCAATAGTGTTAAATGTCTTCGGGCAATTTTCTTTGAAAGGGACTTGATCATTTTTAAGCAACATTTTGTGGGACTATGATCATTTTGTTTGTTTTACCCAAAGAAGTTCAACATGCAATATGGCCCAATTATTTTGAAGGCAACAAAGTGGAATACCCTAGGGGTGCAAGTGTGAAATGTGTTGTCCATTTTTCATGCTCATTTATCTTGTATTAGGTCCAACTATTTTGTTCAATTTTATTCCCATACAAAACCCTAATTCTAGCATAGTATATTTAGAAAGCGATAAAGTGCGAAATTTAAATTCCTACGCTATTACATCACAATAATATAGGGAGGGGGGTACAATGTTCAAATGGGGATATTTAGACAAGAATTTAAATCTAAGCTATTACATCATTTTTTTTTTGAATATTTACAATATAAATAAAAATGTATAATTCAAATGGTAAATGAAATAAACATGCAAGTATGCAAAGGGAAATTTTTATATGTTATGGAAAAATTGTATTATTTATGTAAAATAAAAGAAAAATAAAAAGGTATTATTTTTGGAGTATTTTCAAATCTAGGGCAAAAACCCTAATTTTAATCAAAATGAATATTAATTAATTAATTCATATAATATTTGTTATTTACATACAAAAATAAAATAAAATATGGTATATTTGTAAAAAGGGCATTTTTTAGTATTAAATATTAAAAATAAGATATGTACATTTTTTTTGTATTTTTACTCTAAATGTATTAATATATATATATATATATATATATATATATATATATATATATATATATATATATATATATATATATATATATATATATATATATATATATATATATATATATATATATATATATATATATATATATATATATATATATATATATATATATATATATATATATATATATATATATATATATATATATATATATATATATATATATATATATATATATATATATATATATATATATATATATATATATATATATATATATAGTTATATATATATATATAGAAAATAGTATTTTTTATATAAAATATTTTCAGAGGGTAATATAAAATGAAAATAAAAATAGAAGTATTTTTACATATTTTTCTATTTATCCTAAATAATAGTATATATATAATATTTATGTATAAACAAGAGAAAATCAAATAAAAATCCAATAAAAATCAAAAAATGATGAGAAAAATATTTTCAAAATTTTAATATGCTGAGAAGAAATAAATGAACCAATCACAAAAAGGCAAAAAGTCAGAATATTAAAAATGAAGCAAATGGGCTTGGGGGTGCAAAACAGAAAAGTGGTGTGAATAATAAAAATGCTCAGGCCCAGCCCAAGAAGCCACCTTCTTCAACCTCTGAACAAAGTTTGTTCAAAAACGCGCGCCAACAAGCTTCCTTCGAATGTCCTGATTCTTTGATTTTTTGAGCAAACTTCCAACGTAAAAGATGTCAAGCATGAAATCACGATTCCAACCATATGCATAACTTGATCTAACTCTCTAAGACGAAGGAGAATTTCTTCTCCCCCAAATCCTAACCTAGTTTTTCTGCCATTTTCAAACTCCAAATTCTCTCTACTCAGGCAAAAGAAATGAAAAGTAAAGGAATGTACATGTTCAGTGGCATTAGTATGACATTATTTCTTCATAAACTTAAGACTAATGATGCATAATAAGAGAGATACGAGTTCAAAAAACTACCTGTTCAGCTGAAGTTCTATCTTGCAATGTAGGAACTTTCAGTGCAAGGTGATGATTGGAGAAGCTTCCTTGAGGTCCAGGGATGCTATTCCAATGTTTACTTTGTCTTGAAAGCTTCTGAATCAAGCTAGAGAACTTCACCTGCAAGTCAGAAATGTGAAAATGGTGGAAGTGGTTAGAGCAATTACAGGTCGTGTCTTAGCTTCTGGATAGTTTGCATAGGTTGTAAGGAAGGTAGAGGAACAGGTTTGGGCAAGAATGCTTGAAGGGATTGAGAGATAGCACTCAATCTGCAGGGGTTGCTCTGTTTGAGCAGTTTCAAGGTGATTATGGCAATAGGGGTATTTTAGAGGCCAAGGGCTCGTGTGTTAGCTTAGTTGGGATATGCTGAGTATGTTTGATAAGTTTGTTCTTGTGTTCTAATGCTGAGATGAGAGTTGTTGTGAGTTATGGAACTTTTCTTCACACTTAAGCAACAAAATGCAACTTGAGTTTCTAGGCATGTAGAGGGCCCCTAATGTGCTGCATAATCCCTCCTTGATCAGTGTGTTATATTCATAATCTTGTGCCATTCAGATTTGCAATGTACTTGTTGGATTTCAAAATTGACATAAAGCTACCTTTTACCAAAATGGTTAATTTGCTTTATCTAGTTTGGGATTAAACCTTTATACAATGTTCAAACTCATAGAACAACACCTTAACACAATGAATATGCATTAAATTATTGAGTGCAACTTGGTTTAAGGACCTGTAATCTAACCTAAAGCATGCTGAGTTCAAATTGCAAAGTTATGGACATGGAACTTGGTCATGAACAAAGTGGTTTTTTGCTATATTGTGAAATTTGATTCTCTCTAACCATGAGGTTGTTTGAGAAGTTCTTGGACATTTTGGAAAGCTTGGAATGTGCAATACAATCCATCTTTGAAATGCAAATTGAAATTCCAAGTGGAAGTGTATGGAAAATGGCCTTGAAGTGGGGTAGAAAACCTTGTCAAAATAGGTTAAAATTTCACTAAGTTAAAAATGGTTTAGTGCCCTTATTCAAAAAATTGTAACTTGAGATACAAGCTTCAAATGAGAAAACTTTGTGAATCAAAGTTGTAGATTATGCAACAAGCTACAACTTTCATGTTTTGACTTTTGTTTGAATCCAAATTGATCTTGGTGAAAAAGTGGGGCAAAGTTGGGAAAAAATTAGGGTTTTTTATAACTTAGAAAAATTCTAAGTTATGAAAAATTCAAATTTCTAACCCTAATTTGCATTTTGTGATTTCTTGGTGAACAATTTTCATGATTTGGAATGCTTTGATGGAAAATGAATCTTGACTTTTGATTTTGACCAAAAAGTCAAAGTTTGACTTTTCAGTATACAGTCAAAATTGATCAATTGACTGGGAAATTCAACTGTCAATCTTGTGTACTTGGGATCTTTTGAGTTTGTTGATCATGTCAAGATAATTCCATAGGGTCCTTGAGTCCATGTGTGAGCTTGGTTTGCCATTGGTTAGGTCAAACAGTCAAAAATTGCCTTTGTGCAGTCAAAACCCTAAAAATGACCATTTTGCCCTTTTGGTGATCTGATCAAATTTCTTGGGGAATTGTGATCCAAACTTGATCAAATGGACCATATGAGTTTATAATGTTGATGTGGGTCAAATTTCATGAGGTTTGACTGTCAATTGGCCACAATTGACTTTTTCCCCAATACAGTTGATTTCTAGGTCAACTGTTCAATTGACTGGGCAAAACTTGGAATCAAGGCTTGAAACTTGATATGGGTAAACTTGGGAGTCCAATATGAGGCATGAAAGTCATCTTAGGCATTCTAGGTCAAAATATCTTTGTGCAAACACAAACCCTAATTTTGAGTCCACAGTGCAAGGAGAGGTCTTGAGCAGATGAAACCCTAACTGGATCCTGAGCTTCAAGGGCTTTGTGATGAGAAATCAATGAGAAATGGGAGGGCAAATTTTGGGGTACAACACCAGCTAACAAATTGCCCCCAAAAAATGTTTGTTTCGAATATGTGCAGAAATAGGCATTTCTTGTAATTTTTATTTCGAGCAGCAAAGAGAACCTTTTCGTATTTCAATGATATCATTAGGACATCTCTTCAAAAATGTCACTTCAAGACGTGCGTGCAGCAGTTATAATGATGAATAACCATTCCCGATGTCAGGCGACTTGACAAACCTCTCACCTTCTCCTTCAGGATGCAAACACGTGTCCCTTGATGGACAATCACTCTTCACTATAAAAAGGTTTTTCTCCTTCCCCTCTCTTACTTTTACAAACTTCTTTTAGCAAAACCCTTTCAGTTTCTGTGAAACCTTTTCCTTTCCAAAAAACTCAAAATCTCTAGAAAGACCTAAAGAATCTCACCAATGGCCTCTGATAAACAACTAATGAAAATCAAAATCAAAAACTCTAGAGCTTCTGCAGGTTCATCTTCTCAATCCATTCCAACTAGTAAAATAGTCACGCATGAGAATAAGGAATTCATCACACCTCCGAAGCTGTCCAAAGAACAAAAAGCCATTTTTGCTTCCAAGGTATTAATTTCTTCTTCATTATCTGGTAAAACCTTAGGATTCTTAGGTCCTTTAGTTTCTACTGAACATCTGAAAGACTGCAAAAACTTTTTTCCAACCTATCATACTGTTAAACCCATAGCTAATAAAGGAAACACTTCCGATGATTCTTCCAAATCCCCTAAAAATATATCCACAGAAAGTCCTGAAGTAAATAGGGAACCTTTCCAAATGAACTATATTACTGAGAATTTCAGACCTTTCCGATCTTGCCCCGCTTTGGATAAGTCTTATTTGAACTGGCTAGGAAAAGTAGAGAAAAAGCAAAGCCAATTTTGGAAAGATTTAGGCATTTTCGACCTGATCCACATGTCAAAATAAGGTTTTAGCTACTGCCAACCTTTACTTATTACGTCTCACTATTTTTGGGATACCACCTATAACACTTTCCATCTTCCTTGTGGGATGATAACCCCTACACTGTTTGATGTAGCAGCTATTACAGGACTTTCTCCTATTGGAGAAACATTTGACCCTTTTCTCCATTCTGATAATACAATAGATTTCAACACCAAAACCGCCTCCTTTAATGCCTATATGAATTTCTATCATACGGACAGAGAAGATGTTTCTGACATCGAACATATAGCTTTCTTAGCTTTATGGTTATCCAAATTTGTCTTCTGTTGAAAATCTCTCCAAGTAGCTAGAAGATTTTTAACTTTGGCTAACCAACTACATTCTGGTCGAAAGGTTTGCCTTAGTGAATTATTACTAGTAAGTTTGTACGAAAGTCTAGGCGTTGCTGTAACCAAGCTTAAAGAACATGAAGCTGGTAGTAACCTCCTTTTAGCCGGACCTTACTGGCTTCTTCAACTGTGGCTGAATGCCACCTTCAAACCATCCCTTCAAACTTCTGGAAATGTGAATGAAGAGGATCCCATGATAGTAGCAAGAAGTATTGAAGGAACTAGGCTTCTTCTACTGACTCCTAGTGAAGACATGAATCTTCAATCCAGCCTTACCAAGTATATTCTGATGTTCTCGAAATGTTATGCCTTTACTCCTGCTATGGCTCCCTTCGCGAAACGAACTCATGGCCCTTCCTGGTTTACTGCTGAAGAAGCCATAAAAGATGCCAACACTGAAGTTGAAGACGTCTGGCGTGCATTCCTCCTTCCCAGACTCCTTATTTCCAGGATTTTGCCTATGAAGAACTACGTATGCATGTTAGCCTATCAACCGAACTTTGTCTCTCGATAATTTGGGTTGAATCAACTTGTCCCCGTGTCTATTTTTAACCATAAGAAGGATATTTGCTATGCTGGAATAGATTATGTTATGAGGGACATGGCGAAACATCAAGAATATCATGCTGACTTTGTTGTCTTCAAACTTTCCTCTTTCGAACCTGCGACTTATATGACCAAAGGCTTTTATACTTGGTGGACAGAGTTTTATTCTAACAACATGTTTGACAGTACTGAAATAAAAGATCAACTGACCCAAGCCTTTTCATCTTTGCAGGATCATGGACCCAAAGGTAAAACTACTCATTGCAAAGAAATAAAATCTTTTCAAGATTATTTTGAAACAGTCTATGACCCTACGCAGCTTAGTCGAACAGTCTATCAAGCGTCACTTATTTTGAAAGAAAAATTTATGAAAACTCTTTCAAAATTAAAACTTCCCAAATCTGTAAAACCTGAATTCAAGTATGATTTAGCCTTTGAACTGCAACCACCCAGATTTCCAAAATTGCCCACAGCGGACTTTGCTCTGGCATTTTCGCCACCTTATCCAGACTGGTTCATCTGTGGGAACATTTTTCATGACTTACGTAATGGTAGTCAAAAACGTGCAAAACGGGTTGTTCCGACTAAGCTCACTCTGGACAGTTTCGACGGTTTCCTACACTATGACTTGTCTGCTGTGAAAATCATTTCTCCAATGCTTCAAGGTGCCATGTCGAAAAATGTACTTTAAGATTTCCCATCTTAACATGTTCCCTTCTGACTTTATGAATTTTCAGCTGTCGAAAGGAAAACCCCCAAAAAGGGAAAACCCACTTCAAAGACCACTCCAACTGGAACGTCAAAGCCTACTTCTCCACAACCAGACAATGCCGGGAAGAACGTTTCTTCAAAAAAAACTGCCAAAGCTTCTGAGGTTTTCATACTAAACTTTCTTTTCTGGAATTTTCTTCTAGTTTTGCTTACTTATCAAAATTTTGATGTTTTCTGCAGGATGGGAGTTCGCCAGTTGCCAAGGCGAAGAAGAGAAAAAATGCTTCTGAAAAAGAAGTAATTACACTCGAAGGTAGCAGCGCTGATGACTCTCCTCCTCCTTTGAAGAAGCAAAAGAAAAAAAAGGTTGAAGGTTACTTCGTCCCAGGGCACTGCCCAAAAGGAAACTAAAACTGCTACTCTCCCTACTTCTACGAAAGAAGCGGGGCCTCCAACCTCTAGAGCCAAAATTTCGGAGCGTATTGGAAGCAATACCTCTACTACTGATAAGGTATTTATTTTAAAATCTTCTCTTCATTTCCCTATATTTTGACATATTATATTTCTTGAACCAACATTGGCATTCACTCTTGCAGAAAAAGTCTGACAAGTCCCTCAAACCTTGCGATCCTCTAAAAAATCTGATCGTCGAAGGAAGTCCTTCACCTCCTCCCAATGCTGGAATTGTGCAAAACAAAGGGTCTGCGACTGGCAATCCTCAATCTGAGTCGAAGGACACAGAAGATCAGAAGAATTCCTCTCCTGAGACGGATGCTCAAAAAAGTGGCACTCCCCCTAATGCTGTCACGTCTGAGGAAATTGAAACGAATGAGGACGCGGAACGTTCTTCCGACATAGAAGGTTTCTTCGAAGGTAATAAGGGGATGGGAGATGATGAAAGAAACGTCGAAGAGTCAGAACAGATTCTTAGTAACAAAGACTTGGATTTCGCTCACGCCACTGAAGAGTCTAATCCTACTTCGACGCACAACCAGCCTTCTTCAAGTCAGCCCATTATTGCCACTTTTTCAGAAGAGGAAAGAACTGCCCTTAAAGCAATGGATCCGCTAAAGTATGTCAAACTAATGCTGGCTTTAAAGGACTCATCTCCTGCTAAAAGGTTTCCTGATGCCTCTGCCCAAGCTGGTGTTGGTACCGAAGAAACTTCTCTTGATTCCCTCTTGCAACACGTGAAGCAAGCTGTTTTTGATGTTGACCTTTTTACCACCCTAAAGGAGGATTGCACCGCTGGTTCTCGGATAAAGAAACTGATTTCTCAGATACCTATCACAGCGTGTCCACCTAATGTGGGTGAAGCTCTAATTGATATTCAGCAATTGATTGATCAGGTGAGTTCTGAGTTCAATAGAGACTTCAATGCTCAGACGAAACTTCAAGCGGCGGAAAAGGCACAATCTCTAGCATATGAAAAAGCTTACAACGCTTACACTGCCTCTGAAATTCTCATGCAGTCGAAGAAGAAATCCCAAGAGGAGTATAATAACTATGCATCCTCCATCCAAGTTTGGGAAACTCAGATCTCAGAGTTACAAGCGAGGATTGCTGAGGCGAAAGAGAAACAGGCTGCCATTCAAGGCTTGAATGACCCTCAGGCTGACCTCTTGGCGAAGGAAAGTGTTGCTCAGGTGGAAGCGACTACCAATATAGACAAAGAAATAGCCAAAATTCAAGAGTCCAAAGCGGTTATCCAATATAAACTTAATTTGTCGAAGATCAAATATGCAAGGATAAAGAGCAACCTTCCTTTCTAGCTTTTAGCCGCTAGCCTTGACTTTTCTTGTTGCATTGCCCTTTTAATTGTAATATTCAGACAAATGCCATTTTGGCATCTTTAATTAATTAATTTTTTTTAGAAATCTCTGATACGTTACAATAGCCATTTTAGTATTTCCATCTTGGCTTTGCTTTACTTATTTGTCACTACTGTTTTCTTATTCTAATTTCTTGCAGAAATGGTTTGTACTTCTTTAAGTATTTCCCATTTACCCTTAGGATCCTTCGATCTTCTGCTAGCTCTTCCACCTCATACGCATTATTCGAAAATACTTTTAAAATTCGAAAAGGACCTTCCTAATGGGGACACCACTTGCCTAAAGCCTGTTTCTTTTTATCTATAGGTAAAATAACTTTCCAAACTAAATCATTAACAACTAAAGTTTTACCTTTCACCCTTTTGTTGTAGTCTCTAGCTACTTTTTCCTTCTTCCTTATTAACACTTCTAAGGCGCGCAACCTTTCTTCGTCTACATCTATCAATTCATTCAACATCATTTCCCAATAAAGGTTTGGAGCTATCTCTTCCTGTCTTTGAATGCGGACTGACTGCAGAAAGATTTCGACTGGTAATACTGCATCATGCCCAAAGGTAAGTTGGAACGGTGTAGTATTGGTTGCTTCTTTAGGCGACGTTCGACAAGCCCAAAGTGCTTGATCTAATGTTTTATGCCAGTTTTTTGGCTTTTTTCCGACATGCTTCTTGATTAAGCCTATTATGACTTTGTTGGCTGCTTTGACTTGACCATTTGCTTGAGCATAATATGGTGTAGATGTTAGCAATTTGAACCCCGTTTCTTTTGCGAATTCTTGCATCTTTCGACCAGTAAAAACTGACCCTTGGTCCATAGTTATGCTTTCTGGGATTCCAAACCTATATAGTATATGCTTTTGGATAAATTCAATGACTGTTTCTTGGTCTACATTCGCCAAAGGAATAACTTCTACCCATTTGGTGAAATAATCTATTCCTACCAATATATATCTTTGTCCTTTGGACAAAGTGGGTTGAATTTCTCCTATTAAATCCAATGCCCATCCTCTAAATGGCCATGGCTTAATGATTGAATGTAATTCACTTGCAGGGGCATGTTGAATGCTTGCATGCAGCTGACATTCTTGACAACCTTTGGCGAAGTCTATACAGTCTTTCAACATAGTTGGCCAATACATCCCATATCGAAACAACAACCATTTCATCTTATGTCCTGCTTGATGGGCCCCACAGGTTCCACTGTGAACGTTTGATAATGCCATATACGCTTCGTTTTCCCCCAAGCATTTTAACAAAATTCCTTCAGGGGATTTTTTGAATAATTTGTTTCCCATCAAGTAATAAGATAAAGCTCTGTATCTAACCTTTCTATCCGTGTTGGTTGAAGGGTTTTTTAGATAGTTAATAATTGGGCTTCTCCAATCTGTATCTGCCAGAGTGCTTATATCTAGTACCTCAAATTCTTCTGGGTTGGAAAACCCTAGCCTAGTAGTTTCTAAGTCGATTGGTGATAACCTCGTAGCCAATGCTTTTCCTCTTATCTCAATCAATCCTTCTAATCTTTCCTTTGACACTTTGTACCCTGAGGCTATCTGTGCTAAGTCATTTTCTTCTTGGTTTTTTATTCTAGGGACATGTTTTATATCCACATATTCAAATTTCTTGAGCAATCTATTAACCAAGACGAAATACATAATCAAGTTTTCTTTTATGCATTTGTATTCTTTCGTTAGTTGCTTTATTACCAATTCAGAGTCCCCTCTGATTTCGACTCTGGTTGCCCCCAATTCTAATAAAGCTTCGAGTCCAGCAAGCAAGGCTTCATACTCAGCCTCATTGTTTGAACAAAGAGGGCCATCAGGTGTGCTAATTTGTTCGCAGTGATTTCTGGCGAAACAACCGCTAGTCTTCCAAACAAATTTGATATGTATGGTTACTTGCAGGGTCGACTAGATCGATCATAGGACATTGTCTTAATGTTAATTGTAACACTTTCTTAAGGGCTTATGTAAAATATGACGTGATACTTGTGCGTGTGTTTGTGTAAAGGCTTGGAATGCAAGACTTCTGAAATTAAATAGGTTTAGACGAAGCGTCTTAATTAAACGAAAAAGGTTTGAATGTAAATATTTGACAATAAAAAGACTTAATACTGGAATTAAATGACTTGATTGTAAAGAAAAAGCCTTTTAGAAGGAATTTGGTTTATAAAGCTTTGCAGGAAAGTAAAACAAATCGACAGAACATAAAGAATTTAACAAAACATAAAGAATTTAAGAACAATTGCAAGAATATGTAAAAGAATGGTTTGAAAGAAAATTATGTTGATAAGTGCAATTTCAAAGATAAAATTGTGAGGTCATACGTACATTCTCAACGAAACTCTTTCCCTTTAACTTGGTACTTGAGTATTTTTGTGAGTAACTTTGTACGAATTCTGACCTTCTTTCCCTAATCACTAAGGAGCTATTTATAATGTCCTAACCATAACGATACTATTCTAAGAAAAGGCCACATTTCTTCTTACATGTCTTTCGCCACTCTAAGGCTTCCACACGTCCCTTTTTATCCAAAGAAACTACTTTCGAATTTCAAATAATCCCGCTCAAGCCTTCAGCAATGATTTTCTCACGTAGTCGTCGAAAATGCGCCCTCTTGACCAAAATAAAAAAACTTGTCTTTTCAAACTATCTTCGACGCATATCTTGTAACATACTTCGACTAAAGCTCTTTTTCAACCATCTTATGGAAATTTTAAAATGTAAAAGTTCCTTTATTAACCTGGTCAAAATTCCCAGCTAACAGGGGTATACTATGATCGGTGGATCTGGAACTGACTGTTTAATGCTGGTTCGCGAAATGTCGCGGAAGCAAGAGTCGCCACCGTCTTTTATTTTCTCCAAATGGAAAGGACAAAAGCACAGAAAAATTCCTTATAGAGATTGCTCTCGGTTCGGGAGGTAGGTTATAGAAAAGGAAGGTGTTAGCACCCTTTCTATCCATGGTTATCCATGGGCTCTTAGATACTTGCTCATTTGTGTTTCAAAAATGGTTTGTTTGCTTTTCAACTGTGGGTTTTAAAAAGTTTCTTTGAAAATTCCAGTTCGACTCTTGTATCGGTCCTCAAGAGTGTTTGAAAAATTGCTTTCGAAAGCTTTTGAAAAGGTGTCGGTGTGAAAAGTATTTTTGAATTTGTTTTGAAATTAGAGCAAGTATCTAGAGTCGTCTACCTACCCTAAGGAATTCGTCTGTGTAAATGTCCTTAAAGTAGTGCCATCCCACCATTGAGAGGTAGGTAGCACCACCGTTGGAGGTGTTCGGGTCAATTCGAGGTTCGGGACATGGTGATCACCAGAGCAATAGGAAGATACCTTAGAAGCTACCCTCATGCCAGGTTCCCGGATCATGAGGACTTACTAAAACATCCTCTACTCGACGATCACCTTTCGAAGGGCAAGGCAACAGTGAGGCGTACCCTAGGGGTGGTGTGTGATTTGTGTGTCGTTTTCAGATATTTTTGTCTTGTCATGTATTGGTGATCTACGCTTTTGTTTTATTTTGACATTCATTCTTGCATGCAGATTTATTAGCAGTTAAAAAGTTGCGAGAAATATAAAGTTCCTACGTTATTACAAAGGCGCGGGTCCACATCGCCAAATTTAATCCAGGACCCGATTTAAAATAAAATAAAGTGCGAGAAATATAAAATGTTTAATTTACACGGCTTTGGGAGAATTACATAAAAAATTATAAGAACGGAAATAAAAATTGTGTGAAACAAACTAATAATCAAAAGCGAGGGCGTTGGACCCTTTTTAATGAAATTAAATTACGACTTAACAAATTAATTAAATTAAATGAGAAAGGAAATTATTTTTTTGAGTTTTCTAGATTTATGAATTTTAATGAGAAGATTATGGAATTTAAACCTAATTCTAGTTATTTTTAATTTATTAAGAAAACATATTAAAATTGAATCTAACATTAACCTAATTAATTAATACAATTTTATTTACAAAATAACATTTAAATAAAATATATTTTATTTTTAGTCTTTTCTGACTTTTATTATTTTTATGTGAAATTTATTTTTATTGAATTAAAAAGAAAATAATTGAATTAAAACAAATAATAAAGAAAAATAGAATAAAGAAAAGAGAAAGAAATACAATACAAAGGGGGGGTTCAGCCCCAATTAGGAGGTGTTGTCCAGCAATTAAGCCCAATGTTTGGAAGCCTTCAGTTGACTTTCCAAGGCCACGCGCGTGTGCATTGACGGGTGTCCATGGTGTTCATCAAATCAGGACCCTTGGATGGGAGTCATTGGCCATGTGGCATGCTGAGATTGTGGGCGTGTGGTGGACGTTTGGAGAGAACGCTGCATGCAATTATATTAGAACAAAACATATCAAGAATATGGGGGACCTGGGAATCGAACCCAGGTCCCAGAGATTACCAACTCAACGCTTTGACCAACTGTACCAACCACGCGCTTTGTATATTATATGGACCATAATTATTATAAGAAAAGACAAACGTTAGTGGCCTGAGTCAGCAAAACGCGCGCCAAGCTTTGAATAGACCAATGGCCTTGCTCCACGCATGCATCTTCTTCGTTGATTCGTTTTGCCCTGAAAAAAAACAATTAGATAGCGGGGGTTTTAAACCCCCACTAAGTGGTAAACAGGATAATAGCGATTAGCACATGGTGGCTCATAAATTAAGCGCGACATGTGTGTTCGATTCACATGAAGCTTCTGAATCCAATAGCCTTGGTCTCGTGGTCTAATTTTTCTGGACGAGGAAACCCCCAATTTTTCAGTTTCGTAACCCTAGTAAGCTTCCATGGTGATTTCGCGTATAGGCCAGCAAAACTCAATCAAAATATATGGTTAGCTTTAGAATGATCCAATTAACATAAATCAATAAGGAAAATGCAATGAGGATGTTTAAAAATTGAAATACGAATATGCATATTTTCATAAAAAGTGAAACATATTTCTACCAATTCTTTGTGTTAAAACTAGTGGCTTTGATCCAGGAATGTTCACTGATGCTTCAGGAATGTAATGGAGTCAATATTTTGCCTTGAAACTCCTTGAAATCGTGATTTCAGTTTTTTAAAATTTGGAAAAAATGCCAACTTTGTTCTTCAGATGGGGCGCAGCTTAGAGGTCTCTTGCACTAGGGTTTTGATCAGTCTTATATGAGGATGGATTAGGGTTGAGTTTTCAATCAAAAGATCTTTGCATTGATGAGAACAATATTTGATTTTTATGCATAATTCTTCAAATCTTTTTCACATGTTTTTGATGCCAATCATGTCCAAATCACCTTGATTCTTTCCATATCAGATAATGCATGAAATCTTGAAGATATTTCATGCATAAAAAGATTTGAAAAGCTTGCTTTGGTATTTTTCACATATTTTATTTTATTAAATGAATTAATATCAATTAAAAATTCAAATAAATAAATAAAAATGATGAATAAATTCCCTTTGGGCCAAATGGTCGTGCATATGCTTTGGATGATGATTCTTGGAAGAAAATGTGGCCCATTAGCAATTTTAAGGCATTTGAAGCAAAGTTGACTTTTCAAAATATCCAAACATTTCCCAACTTCCACAAGGCATATCTTGCTCAATTTTTAAGCTTTGATCATGTTCTTGGACATTTTGGAAAGGTCTTGAAGTCCTCTAACCAATGCCTTTGTTCCCATGTCATTTTGATTTACCAATCTCAAGTTATGGCCTTTGACTTAAAGTCTCTTTTTGTTGACTTTTGAAAATGACCTATAATGTTGAAATTGATAAATTTTTGTGAGAGCATTACTTGGACTTGAAGTGTGAAGTGGAGTTGTAGGAAATGTCTTTCTCTTCAAAATGAGCTTTGGATGGAATTTTTCAGATAAACCATGTGGAAGTTATGCCTTGGTCAAGTTACAGTTGACTTTTTCAACTGTCCAAATATGGAAACTTTTGCATCTTGAGACTTTTTGAGCCATACTTTGAAAATCATGATCAAGAATTGATCAAATGATGTTTGTGGCTTCAAAATAAGATGTTTACCAAAAATTTGAACTTTTGACTGTCAAATGACCATTTTGCCCCTACAGTTGACTACTGAGCAATTAGGGTTTTTGACTGTGCAATTTTGTGTTGTAAGTCTTGAAACTTGACATGAGGATACTTGACCATGTTTATAAGCATGTGGGACTTGATTGGACCCTTGGAAACTTCATTTTCTTTGTCAGAACCAAAACCCTAGTTTTTGACTGTTAGGAGGCCCTTGAACTGTGCAACCCTTGGGGAATTTTGAAGCATGCTCTTTGAAAATTTTGAAGAATATGGGAGGGCAAATTTTGGGGTACAACAGTTGCCCCTGTTCAATCTTCTTAGACCTGAGGATGCAGATTGGCTGACGTGCCTTTCGTAATCCGAAGGTGGAAGATGATTGAACACTAGAGTGCCCAGAAATTTGTGCTCACATAGTAGTGTGATGGTGGAATGGGCTTATAGATTCCATTTGGAGATTGATGGATAGGATGATGGGCTTATAGATGCCATGCTAAGAGATGATGGAAGGTGGATGGGCTTATAGATTCCATCTGGGTGTCAATCGCGTAAGAGATTCCTTAGCGAGAACTTGCGTACCTGCAAAAGAAAAAAGATTACCTGACCTGTTACAGGAGTGGTCCTCAAACTCTTTGTAAGGATGTACCCTGACTGGTTACAGGAGCTGAATCTGGAGCTTCAAACGGTGATGAATGAACCAAGGATGGTTACTACCTCAACGGGACGGTGAGAGAACCTCGGGCGATTACTACCTCAACAGGAACGCTGAGAGAACCTTGGACGACTTCAACCTCAACAGTAACGCTGAGAGAATCTTGGGCGACTTCTACCTCAACAGTAACGCTGAGAGAATCTTGGGCGACTTCTACCTCAACAGTAACGCCGAGAGAATCTTGGGCGACTTCTACCTCAACAGTAACGCTGAGAGAATCTTGGATATCTTCTACTGAGTCTTTATCAGGAAAATCTGTTAGGGGTCGATTTAGCTGGACTAGAGAAGGCCTTTGACTGGATAAGAAACAGGAAAATCTTAGGGTCGATTTAACTGAACCGGTCTAGGTCTTGAAATCTTCAACTGGATAAGAAACAGGGAGATCTTAGGGTCGATCTGACTGAACCAGAGAAGGCCTTGGACTGGGTAAGAAACAGAAAATCTTAGGGTCGATTTAACTGAACCGGTCTAGGTCTTGAAATCTTCAACTGGATAAGAAACAGGGATATCTTAGGGTCGATCTGACTGAACCAGAGAAGGCCTTGGACTGGATAAGAAACAGAAAAATCTTAGGGTCGATTTAACTGAACCGGTCTAGGTCTTGAAATCTTCAACTGGATAAGAAACAGGGAGATCTTAGGGTCGATCTGACTGAACCAGAGAAGGCCTTTGACGGGATAAGAAACAGAAAAATCTTAGGGTCGATTTAACTGAACCGGTCTAGGTCTTGGAATGTCTTCAACTGGATAAGAAACAGGGAGATCTTAGGGTCGATCTGACTGAACCAGAGAAGGCCTTGGACTGGATAAGAAACGGAAAAATCTTAGGGTCGATTTAACTGAACCGGTCTAGGTCTTGAAATCTTCAACTGGATAAGAAACAGGGAGATCTTAGGGTCGATCTGACTGAACCAGAGAAGGCCTTTGACTGGATAAGAAACACAAAAATCTTAGGGGCGATTTAACTGAACCGGTCTAGGTCTTGAAATCTTCAACTGGATAAGAAACAGGGAGATCTTAGGGTCGATCTGACTGAACCAGAGAAGGCCTTGGACTGGATAAGAAACAGAAAAATCTTAGGGCCGATTTAACTGAACCGGTCTAGGTCTTGAAATCTTCAACTGGATAAGAAACAGGGAGATCTTAGGGTCGATCTGACTGAACCAGAGAAGGCCTTTGACTGGATAAGAAACAGAAAAATCTTAGGGTCGATTTAACTGAACCGGTCTAGGTCTTGAAATCTTCAACTGGATAAGAAACAGGGAGATCTTAGGGTCGATCTGACTGAACCAGAGAAGGCCCTTGACTGGATAAGAAACAGAAAAATCTTAGGGTCGATTTAACTGAACTGGTCTAGGTCTTGAAATCTTCAACTGGATAAGAAACAGGGAGATCTTAGGGTCGATCTGACTGAACTAGAGAAGGCCTTGGACTGGATAAGAAACAGAAAAATCTTAGGGTCGATTTAACTGAACCGGTCTAGGTCTTGAAATATAGCTGAGAACTTAACTGGATCTTTCCTGAAAGGTAAAGGTCAGTCATATGCAAGGCATGATATGAATCAAGCGATGATGTTCTCAACAGAAATGAGATTTATAAGATATGATGCGTATATGCATGTTGTAATGTATGAAAATGTGATGTTTATGCATGTATCTTTTCTCCTTGGGAAAATATATCCTTGACGGGTGCCGGGAAGTCACTCCTGGGCTGATGTTGGAGAACAATGCTTTGTTATTTCCGCTGGGGATGATAATTGCAAGAATACCGATTAGGAGAAGATAACTCCGTTGGGGAATAGACTTGGCGAATGGATTACTCTACAGGGAGAAAAGTACTCTAGTGATCTTGTTGGGGAGCAATACTCTGTGGGAGAGAGGTACTTTTGCTGGAATTTTGATGGTAACTTCACTGGGGATACCATTGATATATTTGGAAGTGTTAATAGACTTCGCTGGGGATACGAAGACTTTGCCGAGGACGATCTTCTCATGGCTCTTGGTTGAGGATAACCCAGTTATATCCTGGTAGGGAAATAACTCTTTGAATAAAGCCGGGAGACGCATTCGTGCTCTGCGAGGATAAGCTTCCAGAATCTACTGGGGATAAGCTTACTGCTTGGGGAGATGGATTCCAACTTTCCTTGGGAACTAGATTGGACTCTCCTGGGGAAGTCTTGAGCTGTATCGGGGAAGTGACTCCATTGAATGTTTGAAATACCACCGGGGAACAATCTTTAGACCAAGATTGCCGGGGATGCTTGTTAAGAATGCATATATATTGCTGGGGAATGTTGAGATCTGCGGGGAATACCCAACTTCCTTAAGGCCGATTGTATAACTCTGCTTGGGGAGAGTGTATTGACCTGCTGGCTCACTCTCTGGGGAGTTAAGATATGCTGGTTACGTTCTTCAGCTGAACCTATCTTGGTACTTTGGTGGACCGAACAATTAGACCGCTTAGACCACTCATTATTGCCCCAGTTTCAGTGGGAGAAGGCACCCGTGAGGTGCTGATAGTTGTTGATGGACAAGCCTTCTTCTGGTAGGCAAGTGATGAGATGACAGGACATAGTCGTACGCTTTAATCCCTAACTTTTGCCTGGATCGCTCTTTCGGGTTTTCAGTCCACCGGGATACCCATTTTTGCCCAAGCCGCCTTTTCAGGTTTTCGACTTGCCGAGTGTACAGATTTTCATTCCATCCATTATTTTTGCCCGAACCCTTTTGGTTCGTCGGGAAGCCCTTATTTTTGCCTAGGTGTGTTAACCTAGCGGGTCTTTGATTTTGCGTAGTATTTTTTTGACTATGTCCATGCTCTCAGAATGTAGGGAGTTGCCCCTGTTAGAAGTGTTTTGTTATGCCACCAGAAGGTGTTTGATCAGGCGAGATTCGTTGTTGGAATGCCCCAAGTGATTCAGGCAGAGATTTGCTCCAAGCTATTTGGCCTTTGAGAGATTCTCCGAATCTTGACTGAAATGCCCCAGATGACGGACCATGATCATGCCATGCCCCTTGACTGGAAGTGCTTTTGTCCACTAGGTATTCATTGTGCGAATTTCCCTGTTGTTCAAACAAATATTCATATGCAAGCAATGTTATATCAAAAATGCAAAGCTTATGTCTGTCTTGAAGATTTTGAACTGCATTCTTTTTCATAAAACAAGTGAATGTTTGTAAAACGTGATGTCAACTCCGTATTTACCGTAGGCCTTAAGGAGTGAGGATACATTTCGTAACAGTATGCTTTCGAACTAACCCATGCTTCAGCTAGGACTTTTTAAGGGTTATAACGTGGCTTGGTTCACGGTTCAAGAAACAAAGGATAAAGGCTCAAATTTATTTGTACCCACCCGCTCTTCGTGATGTTCTTCAAACCTAAACTCAGCTGATCGTGCGTTAGACCTTGTTTGAGTCTTTGATTTGATATACCCATGATGGTTCAGATAATGATGATTTATTCTGAATGGGCAGTCATTTCTTTTGGTTTGTGTGACCTCTTTTTTTGATTTTATTATCCCTATTTTTTTCCTGAACTGTTTCTTTTGTGATTACAGTCAGCGGGATGCCCCAGTTTTGTAAGTCTCCTTCATAGGTTTCGACTTAATGGGTTTTTATTTTTGATATATAATGACTGCCTATTTGTATGATTGTTCGGGACCATCACTGTCTTTTGTTTTGTAAGGACCTCTTTGGTGCCATTCGTTATGCACTTGGATCAACTGAGAGACTACCCTGCCCCAGGTTATGATTAAGGGTTTTAAATTTCGAAAAGAAAAACTCCTACTTCTTTGGCTCAGAGGGGTTGACGAGGGATTATCTTCCTTATAACTCCAGTGTTTAGGGATTGAAACAATGCCTGTACCTCATCAGCGGGGCCTGTTCAAAAGCATATTGTAGATGTCGTGGTATCGTTTTCGTCATCCTCCCTCAAGAGGCTTAGAATTATTAATTGAGAGTGGACATCAGAAAAAAAATATGAAAATAATTTGCATATAGTGAATACGAATATATTGCTTCAAAACAGACATATGCGATGCATTAATGAAATAACAACGTTTAACATGAGTAAATGTTCGAACAAAAGAAAATTACAATTTGAAAAATTCTAATGAACAAAAGTTTTCTAGTCTCAGGGCCTGTCACTTCAAACTGTGAGCCTTGGAGGGATGGTAGAAAAACTCAGCCTGACCATCTTGTGTGAACTCCAATGCTCCTTCATCAATCAGGTCTTGGATCTTGTTCTTCAGAGCCCAACACTCGTTTGTATCATGTCCTGGACTGGCAGAGTGGTAGGCACACCTTTTATTGGGATCATAGATAGGAGATGTTGTATTGGGGTTCCGGGGATGAGCCCTTAATGTGATCAGATTCAACCTCAATAGGCGTTGTAAAGCTTGAAACAGCAACATGTTGAGCTGGGTGAATTGCCTCCTGGGCTTGTCTGGCTGAAGCTGGTGAAGTTGCTGCTGAGTTTGTGACACTGGAGCCACTTGAAGAGCTCTCCCCTTATCTCCTTGTCTCAAAGATGGTTGAATGATGACTGGCCCTTCAACCTTAGATGTTTGCCCCAGTTGGTTACCCCGAAGCAGTTGGTTGACGAGAATTCCGAGCTCTTCTTGTCTATGAGCTAAACTTTGAATGGCAGTCGCCTGCCCCAGCATCTGGGCTTTCATTGCATCCACTTCAGCTTGCAGATGTTTGAGCCGTTCGTCCTCAGTGTTGTTCCTGACCAAAGTTTCCATGAGAAGTGTTCTCAGCTCCTCATGCCCCTTGGATAGATTCAGGAGGACTTCCCTGAACTGAGTCTCTTGAGCAAGAAGGTCCTGGTTATCTTGTTGGGAAGCCATTGCTGAAATAAACAGCGGGAAAGGTAAGTGACCTGCAACAAGGATACCTGTTATGATGTGTACGTATGCATGCAATGTTTTCAAGGACCTCACGGGATAAACAAGAAAATTTGTTAGAATTTGGGATCCGATAGCTTGATTGAAGGAACTGCATGTTATTGAGAGTCCTTCTTCAAGGGTCAAAGGTTCACCATATCCAGTGGGTCATAGCCCCTGACTCGAGTTATCAACCTTGTTTTGATTTCCAGACAACCTTGGCTAGAGGAACCTTCTTCAAAAGTCAAAGCTCGCCATATCAAATGGGTCATAGCCCCTGACAACCTTGGGTAGAGGAAAATAAATCCCCTTTGCCCCTTGCTGGACAGTTGGTTCACCATGACCTGCATCACAAGCCCTTGAGCTCCTTGAAATGGGTTAGGATGTATGCAGGATGCATGCAATGATATGATGTTATGCTATGCGTGGGGTAATGTAGGTAACCCTGTTATGAGTCCCTAATTAAGGACTGTGAACAAAACCTGCAAGAAACTCAGTAACCCTGTTATGAGTCCCAATTAAGGACTATAAACAAAACCTGCAAGAAACTCAAGTGTCAGATAACAAGCATGCAAGTAGTCAAGTTGGAAGGCACACAAGTCACACAAGAGAAGCCCTTAGAGTTTAGGCCAGCATGGGGTCTGGGTATTACCCTCTTGAAGTTGGTGGGCTCAACCTGTCCTATTAGAAGTAACCGGGTTCTAAGGGTCCCAATATCACTGGATTGCTTTCATTGTTCATCGTTTCGATTTAGCCACTGAACTGGCGACCAAAATATTCCAGGAAAGCAACCCTTAATTGGGTGTAGTATCGAGTATCAACCAACCTCGGACTGCACCAAAGTCAGTTATCTCACTACCCTAAAGAGGCCAAGATAGTTCAATTAAGGTTCCTAAGGTCAGTTGATGCTTCACGACATCACGCGGAGGCCCCGTACTCTCCTTGACTGAACTCAAGGGTTACCGGTACACACCAAAGTGCCACATCAACGTAGCAGACTGCTTCAACCATGTCGGTATACCCCGCACAGTTCCCTCACAGCCTTGTTGCTACTTTCTAAGAAGATATCCCCAGATCCGGGTTAGGATCTATAGAACTCCCAAGACGGTCCCACAATTTAAAGCAAGCAAATCAATACAACTGAAAACACAATTATGAACTACCCTAAGGTACACCTCACTTTATAAGATTGTCCCCAGCAGAGTCGCCAGTTCTGTGATCGGTGGATCTGGAACTGACTGTTTAACGTTGGTTCGCGAAATGTCGCGGAAGCAAGAGTCGCCACCGTCTTTTATTTTCTCCAAATGGAAAGGACAAAAGCACAGAAAAATTCCTTATAGAGATTGCTCTCGGTTCGGGAGGTAGGTTATAGAAAGGGAAGGTGTTAGCACCCTTTCTATCCATGGTTATCCATGGGCTCTTAGATACTTGCTCATTTGTGTTTCAAAAATGGTTTGTTTGCTTTTCAACTGTGGGTTTTAAAAAGTTTCTTTGAAAATTCCAGTTCGACTCTTGTATCGGTCCTCAAGAGTGTTTGAAAAATTGCTTTCGAAAGCTTTTGAAAAGGTGTCGGTGTGAAAAGTATTTTTGAATTTGTTTTGAAATTAGAGCAAGTATCTAGAGTCGTCTACCTACCCTAAGGAATTCGTCTGTGTAAATGTCCTTAAAGTAGTGCCATCCCACCATTGAGAGGTAGGTAGCACCACCGTTGGAGGTGTTCGGGTCAATTCGAGGTTCGGGACATGGTGATCACCAGAGCAATAGGAAGATACCTTAGAAGCTACCCTCATGCCAGGTTCCCGGATCATGAGGACTTACTAAAACATCCTCTACTCGACGATCACCTTTCGAAGGGCAAGGCAACAGTGAGGCGTACCCTAGGGGTGGTGTGTGATTTGTGTGTCGTTTTCAGATATTTTTGTCTTGTCATGTATTGGTGATCTACGCTTTTGTTTTATTTTGACATTCATTCTTGCATGCAAATTTATTAGCAGTTAAAAAGTTGCGAGAAATATAAAGTTCCTACGTTATTACAAAGGCGCGGGTCCACATCGCCAAATTTAATCCAGGACCCGATTTAAAATAAAATAAAGTGCGAGAAATATAAAATGTTTAATTTACACGGCTTTGGGAGAATTACATAAAAAATTATAAGAACGGAAATAAAAATTGTGTGAAACAAACTAATAATCAAAAGCGAGGGCGTTGGACCCTTTTTAATGAAATTAAATTACGACTTAACAAATTAATTAAATTAAATGAGAAAGGAAATTATTTTTTTGAGTTTTCTAGATTTATGAATTTTAATGAGAAGATTATGGAATTTAAACCTAATTCTAGTTATTTTTAATTTATTAAGAAAACATATTAAAATTGAATCTAACATTAACCTAATTAATTAATACAATTTTATTTACAAAATAACATTTAAATAAAATATATTTTATTTTTAGTCTTTTCTGACTTTTATTATTTTTATGTGAAATTTATTTTTATTGAATTAAAAAGAAAATAATTGAATTAAAACAAATAATAAAGAAAAATAGAATAAAGAAAAGAGAAAGAAATACAATACAAAGGGGGGGTTCAGCCCCAATTAGGAGGTGTTGTCCAGCAATTAAGCCCAATGTTTGGAAGCCTTCAGTTGACTTTCCAAGGCCACGCGCGTGTGCATTGACGGGTGTCCATGGTGTTCATCAAATCAGGACCCTTGGATGGGAGTCATTGGCCATGTGGCATGCTGAGATTGTGGGCGTGTGGTGGACGTTTGGAGAGAACGCTGCATGCAATTATATTAGAACAAAACATATCAAGAATATGGGGGACCTGGGAATCGAACCCAGGTCCCAGAGATTACCAACTCAACGCTTTGACCAACTGTACCAACCACGCGCTTTGTATATTATATGGACCATAATTATTATAAGAAAAGACAAACGTTAGTGGCCTGAGTCAGCAAAATGCGCGCCAAGCTTTGAATAGACCAATGGCCTTGCTCCATGCATGCATCTTCTTCGTTGATTCGTTTTTCCCTGAAAAAAACAATTAGATAGCGGGGGTTTTAAACCCCCACTAAGTGGTAAACAGGATAATAGCGATTAGCACATGGTGGCTCATAAATTAAGCACGACATGTGTGTTCGATTCACATGAAGCTTCTGAATCCAATAGCCTTGGTCTCGTGGTCTAATTTTTCTGGACGAGGAAACCCCCAATTTTTCAGTTTCGTAACCCTAGTAAGCTTCCATGGTGATTTCATGTATAGGCCAGCAAAACTCAATCAAAACATATGGTTAGCTTTAGAATGATCCAATTAACATAAATCAATAAGGAAAATGCAATGAGGATGCTTAAAAATTGAAATACGAATATGCATATTTTCATAAAAAGTGAAACATATTTCTACCAATTCTTTGTGTTAAAACTAGTGGCTTTGATCCAGGAATGTTCACTGATGCTTCAGGAATGTAATGGAGTCAATATTTTGCCTTGAAACTCCTTGAAATCGTGATTTCAGTTTTTGAAAATTTGGAAAAAATGCCATCTTTTTTCTTCAGATGGGGCGCAGCTTAGAGGTCTCTTGCACTAGGGTTTTGATCAGTCTTATATGAGGATGGATTAGGGTTGAGTTTTCAATCAAAAGATCTTTGCATTGATGAGAACAATATTTGATTTTTATGCATAATTCTTCAAATCTTTTTCACATGTTTTTGATGCCAATCATGTCCAAATCACCTTGATTATTTCCATATCAGATAATGCACGAAATCTTGAAGATATTTCATGCATAAAAAGATTTGAAAAGCTTGCTTTGGTATTTTTCACATATTTTATTTTATTAAATGAATTAATATCAATTAAAAATTCAAATAAATAAATAAAAATGATGAATAAATTCCCTTTGGGCCAAATGGTCGTGCATATGCTTTGGATGATGATTCTTGGAAGAAAATGTGGCCCATTAGCAATTTTAAGGCATTTGAAGCAAAGTTGACTTTTCAAAATATCCAAAAATTTGCCAACTTCCACAAGGCATATCTTGCTCAATTTTTAAGCTTTGATCATGTTCTTGGACATTTTGGAAAGGTCTTGAAGTCCTCTAACCAATGCCTTTGTTCCCATGTCATGTTGATTTACCAATCTCAAGTTATGGCCTTTGACTTAAAGTCTCTTTTTGTCGACTTTTGAAAATGACCTATAATGTTGAAATTGATAAATTTTTGTGAGAGCATTACTTGGACTTGACGTGTGAAGAGGAGGTGTAGGAAATGTCTTTCTCTTCAAAATGAGCTTTGGATGGAATTTTTCAGATAAACCATGTGGAAGTTATGCCTTGGTCAAGTTACAGTTGACTTTTTCAACTGTCCAAATATGGAAACTTTTGCATCTTGAGACTTTTTGAGCCATACTTTGAAAATCATGATCAAGAATTGATCAAATGATGTTTGTGGCTTCAAAATAAGATGTTGACCAAAAATTTAAACTTTTGACTGTCAAATGACCATTTTGCCCCTGCAGTTGACTGCTGAGCAATTAGGGTTTTTGACTGTGCAATTTTGTGTTGTAAGTCTTGAAACTTGACATGAGGATACTTGACCATGTTTATAAGCATGTGGGACTTTATTGGACCCTTGGAAACTTCATTTTCTTTGTCAGAACCAAAACCCTAGTTTTTGACTGTTAGGAGGCCCTTGAACTGTGCAGCCCTTGGGGAATTTTGAAGCATGCTCTTTGCAAATTTTGAAGAATATGGGAGGGCAAATTTTGGGGTACAACATATACCAACATGGTCTAAGCAATAGCTACGTTAGTGCGACATATTTGTGGGTACCGGTAACCCTTGAGTAGTCAAGGAGAATACGGGGCCGCTGAGTGATGTCATGAAGCACTAATGAACTTTTAGAACCTTTAGTCTACCAACTTGGCCATTAGGACGTAGTGAGGTGACCTACTTTGGTGCAGTCCGAAGTTGGTATATATTCGATACTACACTCATTGAGGTTTAGTTTTTTGGGATATTTTTGGTCGCCATTAAAGAGGCTTGTGCTGAAACAATGCCCAAAGAAACAAACTGGTGATATTGAGCTCCTTAGAACCCAGTTACTATGACAGGTTTGAGCCAACTAAACTTCAAGAGGGTACTTACCTATAAGACTCCATGCAAGCCTAAACCTAAGGACTTGTTTGCTTTGTTTGTATATATATACTTGTACATAACATCATAAACATTATAACATCATACTCATATTTACGTACCATTTCAAGGATCTTGGGATTTATCTTTGTTCTGTTTTGTAGGACATGGATTCTATTCGAGGAAAACCATTCAAGTCAATCTTGTAAGGATCCCTCCTCAACTTAGAGAGCTAGCATCAAGGATTCCTGGAAATTCTCCATTTACCGAGAGACATGGTCGCCTACTAAATTTGGTCACCTCCAACACTGATGAAGACATGATGAAGGTGCTCTTTAAGTTCTTTGATCCTTTACACCATTGCTTCACATTTCCCGATTATCAACTTGTGCCAACTTTGGAAGAATTCTCATAAATCTTGAGGATTCCCATCCTCAATCAACTACCTTACAATGGTACTTAAAAAGATCCAAAGCCATAATATATTGCTCAAGCTCTACACTTGCAATCATTTGATATCACAACTAATTGGGAAACAAGGAGTGGTGTCAAGGGTTTCCTAGCAAAGTTCTTGTTTGAGAAAGCCCAAAAATGTTGGAACTCTTTGGATTTGCAAGATTTTGAGGAAATTGTGGCTCTCCTCATCTATGGGATTGTTTTGTTTCCAAATCCTGACTAACTCATAGATGTGAACGCCGTCAAAATCTTCATGTCTTGTAACCCGGTGTCAACTTTGCTACGAGATGTCCTACATTATTTTCACACTCGCACTATGAGGAAAAGAGGTATCCTTATGTGTTGTACTCCTCTTCTGGAAAGAAGGTTTATTTTGCATCTTCCCCAATTTGTATTGAAGAATGAGCAAGGTTCAAGGTGGTCACATAGGTTGATGACGCTCAAACATTCAGACATTCATTGGTGTTCCCGATCTATAGATAATGTTACTATCATCGACCGTTGTGGAGAACTCCCTAATGTCCCTACTTGGCATTAGATGATGTATTACCTACAACCCTTGCTTAGCCTTAAGACAATTTGGTTACGCCCGAAGGGATGGCCCACATGAGATGCTTATTCAAGGTTTGGTATTTGACTATGAGAATGACGATCAAGGTCACCGCCAGAGATTTATCCGAGCTTGGAGGATGTTGAACAAGGTAGATAGAAAGACATTGGGGCATAAGAATTCCATCCCTCTTGAGTCTTACCTCAAATGGATACGAGCTCGTGCTCAAAGTCTTATAATGCCTTACCCATTAATTCTCCCGGTTATCATAGAGCCTGTTGTGGAAGGAGATGTTCCATACACTATCCTACATCCTGATATGCCTACTTCTCTTGACGACTTACAAAGGGATTGGATACAGATTAAGGGGGAGTGAGACACTTTCGAGGCCCAATTCTACACCAGCGAGAAGAAGGTTTTGGAACTCACTAAGCAACTTCATGAGGAGTGGAACATAAACGCCTACATCGCACCAAAGAGGATGCGTACAATTTTCTTATCTTAGAGATTTTGTATTTCTTTGTAAGCCCAAAAGAGACATTATGTACTCAAACTTTGACTTATTAATATAACATGTGTTCTTTTTTGGTCTAAAGCAAATTTAAATCTCTAATTTCCTTGAAATCATTGCATATGCATTTACCATTCATCATAACATAAGCAGGTTTTCTCACAACAAGTCTCCTCATCTTTCTACAATTTATTTCAGTAAGATGGTGTTGTACCCAAAAAATTTCCCTCTCATTTTACTCAATACATACTCCTAGAGATCCTCAGTTTGCTCAAGTTTGCCAAGAGTTAACCAGACAAACTCTCTCCTAAGGCATTGTGTCTCAAATTAGGGTTTCCACTTTCATCAATATGTGTGGATCAAAAAGGCCCCAAATGCTTTACAAGGTCCTAATATGTTCCCAAGATTCTCCATGTCAAGTCTCGTGCCTTGCACAAGAAGTTTGCTCAGTCAACTGCTCATATACTTGAGAATTGACTGTATTAGGTCAAAAGTCAATTGTGGCCCACATACAATCAAACTTCAAGATTTTTGGTCAAAATCAAAATTTTGAAGTAATGTCCATCATTTGATCAAGGGTTGATCATGATTCTTCAAGGAATTCCCTAAATTCATCAAAACCCAAAAGTTGCTAAATTAGGGTTTCTAAGGAAAAGTCAACCAAACTTTGACCAAGCATAACTTCCACATACTTTATCAGAAATTTTCCATCCAAGGCTCATTTTGAAGAGGATGCTCCCTACAACTCATATTCATCCCACAAGTTCAAAATATGCACTCATAAAAAGATATGAATTTCTACACTATGGGTCCTTTTGAAAAGTCAACAAAAACACCTTTTGGGTCAAAGCTTCTTACATGAACATGGAAGACCCAATTGAAATGATACCAAAAGGGTTGCTTAGGGGACATCCTAATATTTCTAAAAAGTCCAAGATCACCTCTCTAGGGTTAAAATTGGAGGAGATATGCCTTGTCAAATTTGACGTTTTTTGCAAAATTACCAAAAGTCAAATGGGCTCAAAATTACATTTTTTTCCAAATGGGCCTAACTTTTTATGATTTCACCTCAATTATAACATGGTCCACGATCCAATTACTTACCCACATGTTATTTGCTTCACTTTCAAATTTATTTTGATTTTTTATTAATTAAAAATTGAATTAAATAAAATAATAGCAAAGATATGTTTTGATATGATTTTTGGACAAAATCTCAATCAAATTATGCTGAGATATCAAGACCAAAATGAATCGGGGATGATTGGTACAAGAAAGGGATAATTTGGCTCAATATAGCAAGTTTGCATATGGCATGGAAATCAAATGAAATCTTCCATAATTGCAAAGATACATATGGTTTTTAGAACCCTAATTCGTTCTAGCATATATAATGAAAAAGAACCAAGCATAAAACAAGGTTTTTGCAATCGTGAAAGAGGAAGAACAAACTCAAAAAATGTGCAAAAAAGTGCATATCGAATTTCAAGCTACAGGCCATCTCAAGTCATCCTAGCGTTGCCAATCAATTGCTGGACGTCTCGGGAACGTGTTCCAATCACTAGCAAGCCTCCTCACGCCCTGAAACACTTTGTATGAGCATCACGGTTTGCCCTATTTTTTGGAATTCAATTATCATGATTTATGCATTATAAACACTTTTTGATTATGTATTTCTGTTTGTTATCATGTTTACAATGTATTGGCATGCTTTGATTGAAGTTTGAGTGCAGATATGGGCATCTTCCATTCCTAGGGTTTCAAGCTCCATTTTAGGGTTTCCTAATTCAAGCGAAATTAGGCCAAGAACAGGGTACTGGGATGATCGTGGCATCAAGACTAATTGATCCCTGGTCTTTAAATTCATTTATCATGTGTGTTTTTTGATGTTTGAAGCACGCGGGTTTTAGTTACAGACATGGTCTGTAGGTATAGGTTACATACCTAAGACGACGGGCTAGAGGTAGAAGAAGATGATTTGTCACCACCTTATTGGATTATTCAAATCAGCACGCGTGTTTCTGTTTTCCCACTAATCCGCTTATTTTTTTGATATTATATTATGTTTTCATTATTTGTACAACAAAGCATGATGGCCCAGTGGTGAAGCGCGTTGGTGGGGAGTTTGAGGACCTGGGTTCGATCCCAGGTCCCAACAATTTTCTTTGTTTTGCTTTCACTTTGCAGGATCAGGTGCATCAGCCTTGCAAACGCCTTCCATACACCCCAGGTCATCACCAATGGATCACAACCTCTCCAGATACAGTGCCTACCGTTGAAGGACCATGGTGCACGTCCAAGTCAACGTCACACATAATCCAGCGCTGACTGGGCTTCAGCACTATTGGGCCTAAGAATTTCAACATGACACCCCCATTTAGAATTATATAGGCCCACTTCTCCTCTTTTCTATTTTTTATTTATTTCTTTAATTATTTTCTTTTTAATTAACATCAAAATTTATTTTTTATTTGATCAAAAATCATAAAAAATATCAAAAATCTTTTTTTTAATAAAAATATTGTATTTCTTAATTAATTTAGTTTAATTAATTTAGGGCAATTTAATTCTTTTTTTCACAAATTAAAAGTAATTAGAATTAGGGTTTTAATTTTACATAACCTAATTAATTTTCTTTCTCAAATAATAACCTAAATATTTTCTCAATTAGATTTTTAGGGTTTCCAATTATTCCCGCATTCAATTTGCCGCGCGCATTTTAATTCTTTTTATTATTATTGTAACTGCTCCAAGTTTGTAATAATAGTTAGAGTTTTACAGTTACGCATTTTTATTTTCAGTCAAGATAATTATGTAACTGCCAAAGCCTTGTAATAGCTAGGACCTTTAAACTTCCCGCACTTTTAATTTCCGCAAACTATAAACTGTTAGATACATGGTTAATAGGATTATATGGAAAGATTGTTTGAAAGTTAAAATGGTAGATCACCTAATGTGCAAAGACTAAAATAAATGAAAAAATTCACATGCACATATTCACTCCTAGGGTTTGCCTCACTTCGGTTGCCTTCGGTAAAACAGTCATTAAGCATAGGAGATTTTAGTGCTAGCCCTCCAGTCTAAAAGATCAAAATGACCCATTCGAATGTTGCCTCGGAAATGTTGCCTCGGAAAGATCATAAGACTCTAGGGTTACTACTAAAGTTTCCAACCCATTGCTTTGGTGAATGTACTTGTCCCTTTTGAACGTCCCTTACAAACTCCAACAACGGGGCTACCTACTCCTTAATAGTAGGATAGCGCTGTCTAAAGGAAACGAGAACGAATAATCTTTTTTTTCGAGTAGGTAGAATCTTAAGTATTTGCTCAACAACAAATTTTCACACCAACACCTTTCAAAACAAACTTTCAAAACAACTTTGTCACACCCTTGAGGACCGATACAAGGGTTATCACGAAGTAAAACTTTTCAAAGAAAGCACACACACAAGTAATTTCAAAATGAGCAAGTACCTAAGAGCCCATGGAAAATCATGGATAGAAAGGGTGCTAACACCTTCCCTTTCTATAATCTACCCCCCGTACTCAGAATATCTTGAAAAAAGGTTTTTTCTGTTCTTTTTCCTTTTCCATGATTGGATGAAATAAAAGTCGGTGACAACTCTTGCTTACCGCACATTTGCGAAAACAAAACGCAAACCAGTATAATAGTCGGTTTTGCCACCATATTACAGATGGATCTCGAGCAGACAGTGAAAGACCTCCAGGTGCAGAATGCTAAGTTTCAACAGATGTTCTTGACTCTAGCCAAAGGACAAGAGGATATGAAAACTTTACTGGTTGAAGAAAAGAAGAAGAAAGCAAAGAAAGTAACTGGAGTTCTGAATATGGGAAGAAGGTTCCAAGGACAAGCCAGACGGACCCTAGACTTTGCAACATCATCTGGTGAAAAGGATAATCAAGAAGTGAAAGGAAAGGAAGCGGTTGTCCAGCTAGAATCTGAAGAGGAAGAAGAAGACTACTCTAAAGAGCAGTATCCCCCTGCCGATGAAAAATACAAACATTTGGAAGAACGACTAAGTGCAATGGAAATTCAGAATATGCCCGGGATGGACTTTGAAGAGCTGGGTTTGGTGTCTGGGATTGTCATTCCATCAAAATTCAAGGCACCAATATTTGCTAAGTACGACGGAATTTCGTGTCCTAAGATGCATCTCCGATCCTATGTGAGGAAGATATAGCCTCACATTGCTGATAGAGATTTGTGGGTACACTTCTTTCAAGACAGTCTATCCGAAACTCAGCTTGATTGGTTCTATCAATTGAAAAGGGCCAATATTCACAATTGGGAAGACCTTGTTGTTGCTTTCTATAAGCAATATCAATACAATGCAGACCTTGCTCCTACCCGTACTCAACTCCAAAGTATGGCTGTGATCGGTGGATCTGGAACTGATTGTTTAACGCTGGTTCGCGAAATGTCGCGGAAGCAAGAGTCGCCACCGTCTTTTATTTTCTCCAAATGGAAAGGACAAAAGCATAGAAAAATTCCTTAAAGAGATTGCTCTCGGTTCGGGAGGTAGGTTATAGAAAGGGAAGGTGTTAGCACCCTTTCTATCCATGGTTATCCATGGGCTCTTAGATACTTTCTCATTGTGTTTTCAAAAATGGTTTGTTTGCTTTTCAACTGTGGGTTTTAAAAAGTTTTCTTTGAAAATTTCAGTTCGACTCTTGTATCGGTCCTCAAGAGTGTTTGAAAAATTGCTTTCGAAAGCTTTTTGAAAATGTGTTGGTGTGAAAAGTATTTTTGAATTTTGTTTGAGATTTAGAGCAAGTATCCACGAGAACCTACCTACCCTAAGGAATTTGTCTGTGTAAATGTCCTTTAAAGTAGTGCCATCCCACCATTGAGAGGTAGGTAGCACCACCATTGGAGGTGTTCGGGTCAATTCGAGGTTCGGGACATGGTGATCACCAGAGCAATAGGAAGACACCTTAGAAGCTACCCTCATGCCAGGTTCCCGGATCATGAGGACTTACTAAGACATCCTCTACTCGACGATCACCTTTCGAAGGCAAGGCAACAGTGAGGCGTACCCTAGGGTGGTGTGTGATTTGTGTGTCGTTTTCATTTGCATTTATCTTGTCATGTTATTGGTGTTCTACGCTTGTTTTTATTTTTGTCCATTCATTCTTGCATGCTTTGATTAACAGTTAAAAGTTGCGAGGAAAAGTAAATCTAAAGCTATTACAAACGGCGCGGGTCCACATCGCCAAAAGTTTCTCGAACCCGATTTGACAAAAAAAAATAAAGAAAGTAAAAGGTGCGAGAAGTAATTAAAATGTTACAAGGCTTCGGGAGAGGTACATAATTATTTAAGCGGAATAAAATAAATATGCGAAATTAAATCGAAACGAAGGCGTTGGACCCTTTTGCAAGAATTTAAAATTAATGAGGAATTAAAATTAAAAGAAGGCAAGAACTTGTTTTTTTGGTATTTTATGTTTTTTAGGACTTAATAGAAAAAATTAATTGCAATTAAACGCTAACTCTAATTCTATTTTATTTTAATTTATTAAGAAAAACATTAGAATTTAACCTAAATTAAACCTAATTTTTATATACAATTTTAATTATGAAAATAAATAAAATAATAATATTATTGTGAAAAAGAAAAATTAAAAGGAATAAAACATTTATTAAACCTAATTCTATATTTTTTGGATTTTTGTTATGAAAGGAATTAAAATTAAAACCCTAATTTAAACTAATTAATTTACATGCATTTATTTACAAGAAATATTAAAATAAAATATTTATTATATTTTTATCTTTTTTATGATTTTTTTAGGATGTTTTTGTATTTTGTAAAAAAATATTTAATTAATTAAACAAGTGATACTTAAAATAAAAATAGAATTAAAAATAAAGAAAGCAAAAATTATGCAAACCTAGGGGGGTGGTAGTCCCCAAAGTGGAGGTATGGATTCAGTAATCTGGCCCATTTGTTTTGGCCTATTTGGACTTTTTTCTGGACACGTGCAGAGGCGTTGACTCAAGCCTATGGTGTTCGTTCAATCAGTGCCCTTGGATCCCTCCCAACGTACGCGTGGATGGCTTGGTGGAGAAGGTGCATGGTGCGTCTGCAGCCTTGAAGCGCATGGGAATTGCTATTGAAAAATAATATGGAAACATGTAAGACCTGGGACTCGAACCCAGGTCATGTGCTTTGCCACCACTATCACTTGCCAACTGAATCAAATTCGCATTGTTAATATATAATAATAAGCAAATAATATAAAAGAAAGTGGGTTAATGGCTTGGAAACGCGCGCGAAAGTTTGAACGCTCCACTCACAGGCAGCCACATAATCATCTTCCTCGTTTGGTTTTATTTTCCTGAAACGAAAACATATTAAGCAACGGTTTTCACGCGTTGCTGAAAGTAACATATGAAAAAATAGCGAATAGGCCACAAGGCCTCATAAATTGATCGCGATGGCTGGTTTTTGTTCGTCCAAACGCGTTGAATCCAATGGCCTTGGTCTCAGCTTCTAATTTTGCCTTATTTCAAAAGCCCTAATTCTAAGGTTGAAGAACCCTAAATATCAACAATGGCATCTTTGCATACAACACATAAAAACGCAATTAGTTCACATGGTAAGCATCAGAAGGCATCATTGAATAAGAATGCATAAACTAAATGTCATGAAAATGTCTCAAAATTAAGATGCGAGTATGCAATTTTATGAGAAAATTTTGGATTCTGTACAGCGATTCTTGAGGTTTGGATGACTGTTTTTGATTGAGGCACGTTCAATGGACCTTCAGCAAGCCAATGGAACAAAAATTACGTCTTGAATCGCCTTGAAAGGGAGTTTTCAGAATTGACTTTTTTTGAGAAAATTTCAAGTTTGGTTATGGCTTTGTTGAGCAGTTGTGCGTGTATGAACATTAGGGTTTCCTTTAGGCTTATGTAATGAGTCCATTAGGTCAAGAAAAGTAGAACAAATCCAATGCAATGATGGTTTTTGAAAATTTGATTTTTAAGGATCTTTTTCAATCTTTTCCATGTGTTCTTTGTTCTCAATCATGATCAATCAACCCAAATCTTTCCTTATCTGCATATACACGAAATCTTGAGGCTAAAACATGTATAAAAAGATTGGTTAGGTTAAGTTAAATATTTTTCATATCTTTAATTGATTTAAATGAATTAATATAAATAAAAATTCAAATAAATAAATAAAAAATGAAGAAATACTTCCCTTTGGGCCAAGTAGTCGTGCATATGTCATGGATGATGAATTATGGAAGAAAAATGGGCCCATTAGCAATTTTAGGTCATTTGAAGTAATGTTGACTTTTCAAAATACCCAAAAATTTCCCAACTTCCACAAGGCATAACTTGCTCAATTTTTAAGCTTTTCTCATGTTGTTGGACATTTTGGAAAGGTCTTTGAGTCCTCTAACCAATGCCTTTGGTCCCATGTCATTTTGATTTACCAATCTCAAGTTATGGCCCTTGACTTAAAGTCCCTTTTTGTTGACTTTTGAAAATGACCTATAATGTTGAAATTGATAACTTTTTGTGAGAGCATTTCTTGGACTTGAAGTATGAAGATGAGTTGTAGGAAATGTCTTTCTCTTCAAAATGAGCTTTGGATGGAATTTTTCTGATAATCCATGTGAAAGTTATGCCCTGGTCAATTTCAGTTGACTTTTTCAGCCGTCCAAATAAGGAAACTTTTGCATCTTGATGATTTCTGAGCCAAATTTTGAGAATCATGATCAAGCATTGATCAAATGATGTTTGTGGCTTCAAAATGATATGTTGACCAAAAATTTGAACTTTTGACTGTCAAATGACCATTTTGCCCCTACAGTTGACTGTAGTGCAATTAGGTTTTTTGACTGTGCAATTTTATGCTGAATGCCTTGAAACTTGATATGAGGATACTTGACCATATTTGTAGGCATATGAGACTTGATTGGGCCTTTGGAAACTTCATTTTCTTGATCAGAACACAAACCCTAATCTTGACTGTATAGGAGATCTTTGCACTGTGCAACCCTTGGGGAACTTTGAAGCTTGACTTGGCATTTTCTTGAAGAATATGGGAGGGCAAATTTTGAGGTACAACAATGGCTATGGTGTCAAGTGAAGGTTTCAAAGACTACGCTCTGAAATGGAGGGACTTAGCAGGAAGATTCCAGCCTCCCATTTCTGAAAGAGAGCTAGTAGACATGTTTCTGGATACCCTGTCCGGTCCTTTCTTTAATCATTTAATTGGAAGATCCTAGGCAGGCTTCACTGAATTAATCTTGACCGGAGAAAGACTGGAAGATGGGATTAAGAGTGGGAAGATTCAAAAAGATGTATCCTCTGCTGCTGTAAGAAAACCATTTATCATGAAGAAAAAAGTTGGTGTTATGTATCCTCAAAGAAATCAAGAAAGAACTAAACTCCGTCCAATGGTAGGGGCTATCATGATCCTTAAACCTGTACCTACTCAACAAATAAACGATCAGCTTATAATAGAAAGACCAGTAAGACAATTTACTGGGATTAATATGACACTATCTCAAGTCCTACCACATTTGTTGAGATTTAATCTGGTAACTTTGAGAGAAGCTCCGAAGAATCCTAACACAACCTCTCCTCATTACCATCCTAATGCTCGATGTGCTTACCATTCAGAAAGCCTAGGCCATGATACCAACAACTATTGGGCTTTGAAGAATAAGGTGCAAGACCTTCTTGAAGCCAAAGAAATTGAGTTTGATGCTCCTGAGATCCCAAATGTTATTACCGCCCCTATGCCCAAGCACGGCCGTGGTGTTAATGCCGTAGAAGATGATATGTTTGTTACTGCTGTGGATGAACTTGTTACTTCTCTCCTGACCGTCAAGAAGAACCTATTGAAGGCTGGTTTATTTCCAGGTTGTGGCGAAAGTTGCCACCGCTGTTCCTCCTTACCAACTGGCTGTCATTTATTGAAAGCAAGTGTTCAACGCCTAATGGATGACAAAGAGATTTTGTTTGAAAAGACTCTTGTTCCAACTATTTCTTACAAAGATGTTTCAATAGTAACCATTTCCGCCAATCCTTCCAGGGTCTCCACCAAAAGACCCGTTAGGATTACATCAGTTCCTAAAGTAGCTCCACTAATAATTACCATGCCTGGACAAATCCCGTACTCATCAGATAAGACTATCCCATGGAATTATGGGGGCGACGTCTACTATCACGGTGTCAAGAAGGATTGGCCGGTTCTTGAAGACTCAATTTCTGAGAAGGCTACCCCGACATCAGTAATATTTCGGGAACCAGCAAGATAACCCGATGTGGCAGAGTATTCTCCCTAGAGATTTCTCCTTCGAAGACTGTTACCAGTCCTATGATCATACCTGTTTCTGTTCCTGTTGACACTACTACTACTACAATTCCTATAGTTACACCTACTGATAGTCCTGCCACCAAGTCGATCGAGACTCAGGGCAAAGGTATTCTGGTTGAGCCTGTCCGGATGAAGACACAATCAATATCTATCCCTGAGGCCTCCCAAAAGGAGATGGAAGATATTCTGAGAATAATAAAGCAAAGTGACTACAATGTAGTCGAACAGCTAGCGCAGACTCCATCAAAGATTTCCATGTTGGCTTTATTGTTGTGCTCCGAGGCTCATGCGAAGGCCTTGGTGAAACTCCTTAAAACTGCCCATGTACCACAAGAAACCTCTGCTGATTAGTTCCAAGACTGTGTAGCCATCTTGACTGCGGATAATGGTTTAGGCTTTTCTGATGCCGACCTGACACCTAGAGGGAGGAAGCACAACGAGGCATTGCATTTCTCTGTCGAATGCATGGGTACAACTTTAGCCCATGTCTTAGTTGATACCAGTTCGTCTTTGAATGTACTGCCTAAGAAGGCTCTTGATAGACTAGATTGTGAAGGTTTAACCTTAAAACCCAACAACATAGTGGTAAGGGCCTTCGATGGTTCAAAAAGGATGGTGCATGGGGAGGTGGACATCCCCATAAAAGTTGGAACCCAAAACTTTGATTCAACTTTTTACGTGACGGACATTCGCCCTTCCTACTCCTGCTTATTGGGTCGACCATGGATTCACAACGCTGGTGTTGTTACCTCTACATTACATCAAATGCTGAAATATCCAACCGAGGGGAAAATCATTATTGTCCATGGAGAAGAGGAATATATGGTCAGTCACTTGAACTCCTTCAGATACATGGAATTGGATGGTGAATTCATTGAAACTCCATTTCAGCACTTCGAGGAAGTCCCACAAACCGTGGCAGTAACCAAGGCTGTTTCCCAAATCCCGAAGATTACAAGACCTCCGCTAAAGATGTCTTCTCTGAAAGATGCCAAGGCAGTGATCGAAGAAGGTGGGTGTACTATTTGGGGCCAGCTCCCAGATATCCCATACAAATCTGACAAATTTGGTTTGGGTTTCACTTCAGGAGCCCAGAAAGCTATGCGTCATGCTCGTGCCAGGGGACCACCCTTGAAGATCAGCAACCACGGAACCAACGCAGTGGAGGATGGTCAGGATAGCTATGATCTGGAGGAATGGATTTTCCCAACTGTCAATGGAGGACTCAGCAACTGGGAAGCTAAAGATTTTGTCCCAATTAATTTTATCCAACAGTAATTGTCTTTAAATATTTTGTCGGACCTGTAATAATTAAAAAATTCAGAATTTTAAAACCTTGTGTCTTACCGAGGCACAACGGTCCATTTGTAAGGGTTGTTACCTCATTCTCATATGTCATCAATGAATCATGGACGTTTTTTCATACAAACTTCGTCCTCTTTGTCTTTACTTTTACATTTTATTTCTTTCAAAGGTAGATATACTCTTACACACACTCACATTCAAAATGCATATCTACATCCATTCGGGATCCCATGGGTAACGATTCTGCTACGGCCTTCTGTGACTCTGAAAATCTAATCTACCAAGCCAAAGACGAAGATAAGGAAGATTGTGAAGTGCCAGGGGAACTTTCCAGGTTATTACAATGAGAAGAGAGGACCATACAACCCCACGAAGAACCAGTGGACACAATGAACCTAGGTACCGAAGAGGACAAGAAAGAAGTCAAGGTGGGTGCCAATATTGAACCCAGTGTCAAGAAGCATCTGATTCAGTTGCTACGTGATTATGTTGAGTTCTTTGCCTGGTCATACGAAGACACGCCAGGACTTGATGCTGATATCGTGGTACATCGTCTACCAAAAAAAGAAGACCGCCCTCTGGTAAAACAGAAAGTCCGTCGCATGCAACCAGACATGTTAGAGAAGATTAAGGTCGAAGTCATGAAACAATTCAATGCTGGATTCTTGGTTGTCACCTCCTATCCGCAATGGGTCGCCAATGTTGTTCCTGTGCCTAAAAAGGACGACAAAGTACGCATGTGCATGGACTACAGAGATTTGAATAGGGCAAGCCCTAAGGATGATTTCCCACTTCCCCACATTGATATTCTGGTCGACATTACCGTGCAGCATAAAGTGTTCTCATTTATGGATGGTTTCTCAGGCTACAATCAAATCAAAATGGTGCCTGAGGACATGGAGAAAACAACCTTTGTCACACAATGAGGCACATTCTATTACAAGGTTATGCCATTCGGGTTGAAGAACGTTGGGGAAACCTATCAGGGTGCCATGGTAGCTCTATTTCACGACATGATACATCAAGAAATAGAGGTCTATGTGGACGACATGATAGCCAGATCTCAAACAGAAGAAGAACATATTGACCATTTACATAAACTGTTTGAGAGACTAAAGAAATACAAGCTGAGGTTGAACCCAGATAAATGCACATTTGGGGTGAGGTCTGGTAAACTCCTAGGCTTCGTCGTCAACAGTAAAGGTATCGAAGTGGATCCTGCCAAAGTGAAAGCAATACAAGAAATGTTTGCTCCTCGTACCGAGAAGGAAGTCAGAGGATTCTTGGGACGTTTAAACTACATTTCCAGATTCATTTCTTACTTGACCGCTACTTGTAAACCAATCTTCAAATTATTGAAGAAAGATCAAGTGGTCAAATGGAATGATGAATGCCAAACTTCCTTCGACAAGATCAAAGAGTACCTACACGGGCCTCCTATTTTGATGCCACCAGTCGAGGGGAGACCCTTGATCATGTATCTAACTATTTTGGAAAATTCAATGAGGTGTGTGTTGGGGCAGCATGACGAGTCTGGCCGAAAAGAGCATGCTATTTACTACCTGAGCAAAAAGTTTACCGACTGTGAAACAAGATATTCACTGCTCGAGAAAACTTGTTGCGCTCTGGCATGGGCAGCTCGCCGGCTAAGACAGTATATGCTGACCCATACTACCTTATTGATATTCAAGATGGATCCAATAAAATACATATTTGAGAAACCTGCCCTCTCTGGGAGAATAGCAAGATGGCAGATGATCCTGACGGAATATGACGTTCAGTATACTACCCAAAAAGAAATAAAGGGAAGTGTACTAGCCGATCACCTTGCTCATCAAGCTGTGGATGACTACCAATCCATGAAGTTCGAATTCCCAGATGAAGACATCATGATAGTAAACAATCATGAAGAACTCAGACCATATGACGGACCTGAACAAGGATCCTGATGGACCCTGGTTTTTGATGGGGCATCCAACTCACTCGGCAATGGAATTGGTGTTGTACTTATATCCCCTGAAGGATATCACACTCCCTTTACTGCAAGACTATGCTTTAACTGTACAAATAACATGGCAGAATACGAAGCGTGCATTTTTGGCCTCAAAGCTGCCATAGATTTGGGGATCAAATCCTTAAGTGTATTCAGAGATTCAGCCTTGGTTATCAGTTAGATCAAAGGAGAATGGGACACGAAACACCCAAACCTCATCCCCTACAAAGAACACGTGTTGACATTAATCCCATATTTTGAAAAGATTACCTTCGAGCATTTCCCGCGAGAAGAAAATCAACTAGCGGATGCGCTAGCCACAATGTCTTCCATGTTTAAACTCAAATGGGATAACGAGGCTCCCCAGATCACCATTCAACGAATGGATGAACCAGCTCACTGTCACGAGATCAATACTGAAGAAGTAGTGGACCGGCCTTGGTTCCACGAAGTCAAGAGGTATCTCGAGACTCAAGAGTATCCGGAAGGAGCTTCAGTCAATGATAAGAAGTTCTTAAGGAGATTCTCTTCTAAGTTCTTCATCAGTAATGGTATTATCTACAAATGCAACCACGACTCTGTATTACTTTGTTACATAGACAAGTTTAAGGCAGAAAAGATCATGTCTGATCTACATGAAGGCGCTTTTGGCACCCATTCCAGTGGGCATATGATGGCAAAGAAGATCCTACGGGCAGGTTATTACTGGTCTACCATGGAAGCAGATTGCTATCAACACTCTCGAACCTGCCACAAGTGTCAGATCTATGCTGACAAGGTGCACGTGCCTCCGGTTCCTTTGAATGTCTTGACGGCTCCTTGGCCCTTTGCTATGTGGGGCATTGATATGATTGGGGAAATCAAGCCAACAGCCTTTAATGGACACCGCTTCATCTTGGTGGCCATTGACTATTTCACAAAGTGGGTTGAGGCGGCTTCTTTCACTTCCGTTACCAAGAATGTTGTAGCCCGGTTCATCAAACAGAATCTCATCTATCGGTATGATATCCAGGAGAGGATCATCACAGACAATGGTACGAATCTCAACAACACTATGATCACCGCACTGTGTGTGCAATTCAAAATCCAGCACCATAATTCTTCCCCTTACCTACCAAAGATGAATGGTGTTGTCGAAGCCACAAATAAGAATATCAAAAAGATCATACAGAAAATGACAGTCACATACAAAGACTGGCATGAGATGCTACCATTCGCTCTCCACGGTTACCGCACCACGGCGTGCATATCAACCGGGGCAACACCTTACTCTCTGGTATACGGCATGGAGGCTGTCTTACCTATTGAGGCCCAGATCCCCTCTCTGAGAATTATGAAGGATGCAGGGCTGAATGAAGAAGATTGGATCCAAACTTGTCTTGATCAACTGAACTTGATTGATGAGAAAAGGTTTACTGCTGTCTGTCATAGTCAAATGTATCAAAAACGGATGATTAGGGATTTCAACAAAAAGGTCAGACGCCAAGTGTATCAAGTCGGAGATCTGGTAATCAAGCGCATCATACTGCCGCAGGGTGATCCCAGGGGCAAATGGACTCCTACATATGAAGGATCGTTTGTGATCAAAAGAATATTCTCTAGTGGAGCAATGATCTTAACCACTATGGATGGCGACGACCTGCCGCACCCTGTGAACACGGATATAGTCAAAAGATACTATGCATAAGAGATCCGCTAGGTTGACACACCTAGGCAAAACAAGGGCATCCCGGCGAACCAGAAAAGGTTCAAGAAAAAATTAGGGATAAAATATAAAAAAATATGTACACCCGGCAAGTTGAAAACCCGAAAGGGAAACTTGGGAAAAAAAGGGTATCCCGGTGGACTGAAAACCCGAAAGGGTGGTCCAGGAAAAAGTTAGGAAATTAAAGCGTATGACTATGTCCCGTTGGATCACCTTACAGATAACCTTTGGCTTCGACTGACAAACTTAGTGGTTCTGATCAATCCAATCAACTTCCGACCAGGCAGCAAGTGTACAAGACGCTCAGAGACACGAAGGCTATAGCAGAATAGGAACCCCATGGGATTATTACACATAGCTATCTTTTCTTTGTATCAAATTTTCATTTTTTACAACGACATTCCCTTACTAGAATGTTCGTCTCATTGTACAAAAAAGACTTATTCAAGTTAATACAAAGATACCCCTTTGAAATTGCAAAACTATTTGTTTTTCTTTATTTCTGTGTTTTGTTTACAAAAACATCCAATGATTTATTTTTGAACATATGCATTTGAACGTAACTACTGTTTACAAATGAACAAAAAGGAACAGGAAATAGAGAGACAATCATTAATAGTTTTAAGAAATAGGATAATATATTTAGACTATAAAATCCCTACAGTGTGCAGCTTAATGATATCAAGCTCTCTCACATCCCCGACGGAACAAAACTTCCAGTTATCACTCCCTAGTAGAGGTCGCCCAATTTCTCAGGATTCCCCAACAGGATTTCACAAGTAATACACGGCGTTTCCCTTACAACAGAGTTTATTTCTCTAACAAATAGAAGCTCATCAACTCATCAGCACTTCAAAACATGAAGACTTACACTCCACGTCCCCAACAGCAGTCATGGATTTATTTTCCCTAATCCAATAGTATTACAGCAGCATAGCTTACATACCCATACATCACATCCATACGTCATAAACATCTATGACACGAATGCATACAACATAATTTCATTCATTTGTTAGAACATCATTGTACAATGCATTTCATACATCATGACATTGCATACAACTAATCTTTCATCTCTTCAGGAAAAATCAATCAGCAGATGGTTATCATCAATAATTTGCAAAAAGTCAGAGATTGATACCTGAAACAAGCCAGGACAATTATCTACACGACCAGCTGAAGCAATCCTACACAGGCTTCTTCTCAAATTTAGCTTTCAGATACAGTTCAGATACGCTCCAGACACAGATGCCATCCTGATACTCATTCAGATTCAGCTTTCAGACAAATTCCATTTTGATACTCATTCAGTTTCATCTTTCAGATACAGTTCAGATACACTCCAGATACGAACACCATTCTGATACTCATTCAGATTCAGTTTTCAGATACAATTCAGATACGCTCCAGATACAGACGCCATTCTGATACTCATTCAGATTCTGCTTTCAGATACAGTTCAGATACGCTCCAGATACGGACGCCATTCTAATACTCATTCAAATTCATCTTTCAGATACAGTTCAGATAGGCTCCAGACACGGACGCCATTCTGATACTCATTCATATTCAGTTCTCAGATACAGTTCAGATACGCTCCAGACACGGACGCCATTCTGATACTCATTCAGATTCAGTTCTCAGATACAGTTCAGATACGCTCCAGACACAGATGCCATTCTGATACTCATTCAGATTCAACTTTCAGATACATTTCTGATACGCTCCAGACATGGATGTCATCCTGATACTCATTCAGATTCAGCTTTTAGATACAGTTCAGATACGCTCCAGACACAGATGCCATCCTGATACTCATTCAAATTCAACTTTCAAAAAATGAGTCAAATACAATCCATTTATGGATATTATTCTAGTCTCAACCTAACACATCCACTATTCCAATGTAAATCAACTAAAGATTTATTCTGATACTTCTTCTATTCCTACCAGCAATCATTTTGGATGGCATCTACAAGCCCATCTCCAATAACTTTCCATCATCTCTCCAAATGGAATCTTTAAGCCTATTCCCTACACCATCAACCATTACATCCTCGAGTGCAAATTTCTGGGCACTCTAGTGTCCAATTATCTTCCACCTTCAAGTCACGAATGGCAAATCCGCCAATCTAACTCTTCAGGTTTAAGAAGATTGAATAGGGGCAGTTGTTGTACCCTAAAATTTTCCCTCTCACTTATCAAATATTTTCTCACAAAGATCTCTTGGTCCAAGACTATACTAGGATTGATCAACTCAAGACACCTCCTTAAGCACTAATGACTCAAATTAGGGTTTGAGATTGCACAAGGATAATTGAACTTTCAATGCCTCATATGACTTTCATGGATAATTATGGACCCCCAAGATTACTCATGTCAAGTTTCAAGTCTTGGATCACATTGTTGCTCAGTCAATTGAGCAGTTGACCTAAAAATCAGTTGTATTAGGGGAAAAGTCAACTATGTACTAAAAAGTCAAACTTTGACTTTTTGGTCAAAATCAAGTGTCAAAAATCACAATTCACCAAAACATGTCAAAATATGAAACTTGTTCATCAAGAAATCAAAAAGTCAAGATTTCATTTTGAAAAGTCAAAGTTTTCAAACTTAGAAATTTTTCTAAGTGTTGAAAACTTCATATTTTTTTCACAACTTTGAGCCAATTTTTCACCATGATACGAGATGATTCAAAAGAAACTTTCAACATGAAAGTTGTAGATCTCCATGAGATCTAACACATTGATTTGCACAACTTATCCTAGAAATGCTTGGATCTCAAGTTATTAATCCATGAAGTCTTGGTCATGAAGCTAAAGAACTTAGTGAAATTTTCAGCAATTTTTAGTCAGGTTTTTGTCCCAACTTCTTGGCCAATTTTCATTAAGTTCCAACTTGATTTAACAAAAGTGGAAAACATGAAAGTTGTAGGGGAGGTTCCAATCTTTCCAAAAAGTCCAAGAACTAATTGAGATCATTCTTGAGTTGAGAGGATCGAAGAGATGAAGTTAGGGTTTCATTCTTGAATTGCAAAAGCAGAATTTGTGATGAACACTTGACTAAAATTCCAACCAAAGCTACAAGGTCTCTCTTTTTAGGCTATGTTCTCTCCAAATCTATGCATAATAAAGAAATTACACAAACCCTAAGTGTATTACACAAGCATTTGAAGCTTTTTCCAAGTCTTGATACCACTTATGGTTAGAAATGCAAAAGCAACATTTCCATTTGCATAAAGCTTCACTTTTCCAACCACTCTCTTCTTTCAAAGCTTGAAATCTGTTCCAAAGATCACAGAAAAATCTCTCAAAATTAGAAGCAATCCACAAGACCTGCAAAGCATGGCTAAGTTCCTTAATTCACTCATTTATTCATCATGAAGCAACTTGTCTTTATGAATTTAAAAAATGCATAACATGTGATTTTCAAAAGTCTGAGTTTTTCAAGTCTCAAACCTTCTCTATAAATAGAGAGGCCAATTGCAAGAGAAAAGGTTAGAAAAAATAGAGAGAAAAGTAAGAAGTTCTCTTGTGTAGAAGCCCTCAAAAATCCCCACACTCTCAAAAAAATAGAATTTGTCCATAAAACCCCCATTGTTGAGCTTTGAAGTCCAAATCCTTGAACCTCTCATTCCTTGTAAGTTTTGTCCAAACAAACCATCCAAACACTCCACATACATCATATAGAAGTTGTTCAAACACAAGAAAAACTTCTGTAACATCACTATCATCACTTCCCAAGCTCAACAACAACCCATACAGCAGCTCAAACTCAAAGCACAAATTTCAGTTTCAAGGTAAGTTTTCTTGACTTTGAACTCTTCATACAAGCATCATTAATAGTTCATTTGTGAAGATAAAATGTAGATATAATTGCCTTGAATCTAACCATATGCTTGCTTTTCATTTTCACTAACCATGTGTTGAGAATTGACTTTTACATGTAGCAAAACAATGATAAAAAACAAAAAAAAAACAGCAGTTATGCGTCGATACGAAATGCTATGAGTCGACACATACTATGTTCAAAACAGGTTATGAGTCGACACGAAACACGTATGCGTCAATACGAAATGGTTATGAGTCGACACGAAACCAGTATGTGTCGACTCATACTGAGTTGTTTTGACTTCCAGGAGTAAGAAACACACATGAGCCGACACATGAGCCAATACGAAACCTAGATGAGCCAATACGAAATCTGGATGAGCCAATACATAAGCTCATGTGTCAGCTCATAAAACCTTTTTTAATCTTTTTTTTTAATTTTATTTTTATTTTTTCTTTATAGTTTTATTATTATTATATTCATATAAAAAATTCAAAAAAATATTTTATTTAAATATGTATGCATACACTTTTATTTTATTTTTTTTTCTAAACTAAAAAAAAGACAAAAAAAACATTTTCTTATTAAAATCAATTTCTTTTCTTAAAATTAATTTAAAATTTAGACTTGGGTTTTATTTTAATTTGGTTTATTTGGATTAAATTGATTTAGACATTAGGATTTTAATTAATTTCTTTTCAAATCAATTAGAACTTTTTTTCATAAAAAAAACATGAAAAATAATATCTCTTCTCTTTATACTTCTTTGTACATTTTATTATTTCGCACTATAATTATGTAATTGTCAAAGCTTTGTAATAGTAAATTAGGTTTATTTGCTTTCATCTCCCCATTTGTAAATTTGTATATCCCATCCCCCTAATGATGTAATAGCGTAGTAAATTTACTTTCCGCAATTTATCGCTTTCATATAAATGCTAGTAATTAGGATTTGTATGGGAAGATAAAAAAATCAACAAGTAGATAACCCTAATCAAAGATTAAATGCATGTAAATCAACAAACTTGCACACTTACACCCTTAGGGTAAATCCACTTTGTTGCCTTATAAAATAGCCATGTTATGCATGTGAGGTATCTTAGCAAAAACAAATCAAAAATACAAGATCATAGTCCCTCGATGACGCTATCTAAAGTTGCCTTTCAAAAATGATCTTAGTCCCTCAAAGAGAATTGCTAAGATATCTCACAACATTGCTATCATGGCTATACGATGACCCATGCCCGTCCCTTCACATCCAATGATGGGGCTTCTTATCAATCAATGATAAGATAGCAACATCTAAAGGAGGAGGAAAAGAACATTTAAGACCTTTTGAGTAGGTAGATTCGCTCCTAGTTGCTCGCTTGCTCACAACAAAAACATTTTATACACCAACACACTCATTTGAAACATTTTTCAAAAGACAAACACTTTGTACACGTTCTTATAAAAACGAGATCCATTACAAAGAAGACACCTTTTCAAAATCTCTTTCAAAAACACATTCCACAAACACCTCTTTGAGCTATTTTTGAAACAACACTTTGTACGCGTTCTTATAGAAACGAGAACCATTACAAAGATATTTTCAAAATACTTTCAAAAACACACACCACAAGCACACATTCAAACAAAGGTAAGTGATCTAGAAAGAAACTAAGAGCCCATAGATAACTATGGATGAAAAGGGTGCTAATACCTTCCCTTTTCATAATCTACCCCCCGAACTCAAGAAAACATCTCAAAGGTCTTTCCTGTTCTTTTCAACCTTTCCTTTTGGATAAAAGAAAAGTCGGTGGAGACTCTTGCTAACCGCAACATTTATGATAAAATGCAAAACATCTAAAGTCAGTTCTCCCACCGTATTACACACGCGGATATGCAACTTGCACGAGCTCAACACACTATCCTCCCCGTGGTCATTCGCCTGGTGGGGAATGGACATCCTCAGACCTTTCGTGCAAGGGACGTATAAAAAAAATTCTTGATCGTGGTCGTCGACTATTTCACAAAATGGATAGAAGCCAAAGCTCTGGAAAAAATCACTTCACACAACAACCTCCATTTCTACAAGCGAAACATGCTTTCCTGATTTGGGATACCACAAGCGATCGTCACTGAAAATGGGACCCAGTTCACCGATCAAGGTTTCCAAAACTTCGTCACCAAACTCGGCTCCAAGCAGCACTTCACCTCAGTCGAACACCCCCAAACTAACGAGCAAGCTGAGGCCGTGAATAGAGTCATCTTACGAGGTATGAAACGCAGGTTGGGCGAGGCCAAAAGAGGGTGGGATGAGGAACTCTACAACGTCCTATGGGCGTATCGAATAACGCCCCACTCAACGACGGGAGATACCCCATTCCGGCTAACCTATGGCATTGAGGTTGTCATCCTTGTAGAAATCATGGAACCATCCAGACGAACTGAAGCCCCCCTATACGAGGAACTAAACGACGAGGCCCTAAGAGAAGAGCTCGATCTAGTCGAGGAAATCCATTCAGGAGCATCTCTTCGTGAGGCCACACTAAACAACAGATAACCCTTCGCCATGACAACAAAGTCATAAAGCGCGAATTCTAGCTCGGTAGCCAAGTCTTGCGGAGGAATCAGAAAGATTCCCGCGAAGGGAAGCTAGTTGAAAACTGGGAAGGACCATACCGCGTCCATAGAGCTACGGGCACCAAGGCATACTACCTCGAGCATTTAAATGGAGAACCACTACCTCGACCATGGAACCCTACGAAACTGAAACAATATCACAACTAAGTCCTTATCCTACTACGGGCATTGGCAGTCGACCAGTCCCATCCAACTGACAATGGGACGAGCTCGACCATGTAGGCATGTCAAGGTACGGGCATGGCCTCCAGACATCAATGAAAGGAAGGTTGTTGTTCATTTCTCGAACAGGACCTTATCCCGACAGGGACACCTTAATCGAGCTCCACTGTCGAAGTACCCAATAGGTAGAACACCCAGCTCGTGATGGGAAATTCACGCTGTGAGCTTAAGATCCTAACCGCGATCTTGAGCTCGCACCACGGATCCCTACTCCATTCCCTCGGCACATCTGACTTGTGTCGATCACAACCAAGGTCGAGTGTAAATCTTCCGCCATAGAAATACCAACTTTCATACACAATAAACAAGTCAAGCACAACGACAAGCAAGTATTTATAAATAAATAGGCATAAAGGCAAAATGAAGGCATTCATAAATGCCGACCACGAAGGTCGGTGCTATTTTAAATAATTACAAAATACAGGCACGAAGACCACCAATCCAAGCTACATAAAAACAGGAACGCATGCCCAAAACATTTTAGATCTTATCCTCCCCGTCGCCATCCCTTGCGGGACTATCATCAGGAGGATAGAAGATTGTCCCATCGACCACTTGGTTAAATGGCCCTGCGCCTTTGACCACCAACTCGACCCCCGAGTTCAAAATTTTCATCTGCTCCATGGCTGTGTTAAATTCATAGCCGAGGGTGTCCATAAAATCTTGCTCGAGCACCCAGATGCGCGCGATTAGATCTCCCCTGGTCGCCATGGATTTTTCCGCACCGGACTCTTCTTCAGCCGAGGCCACTATCCCTTCCAACTCCTTTATCTTGGCGACCAAGCATTTGTTTTCTTTGGTCGCAGCATCGAGTTGGGGTCGCAACTTGTTCAGATCCTTGAGAAGTTGAACCTTGGCCTCAAACTTTGTCTCATGATTGAGGATGTCGCCCTTCAGCTTCTCATTTATGCCCTTCAGCTTATTAATCTTGGAATACGCCTTGTCCAGGGAAGCCTGAGAGCCTGTAACCTCATCATTTAGCATTAAGGCCATCTCGAGAACCCTCATCACAGCGGCCACATCCTCCGACAAATTCTTCTGTCGAGTTTCCTTATATTCGGACAAGATCGCCCTCCTCTCTTCCTCGTGAACACCTAAAGAGCTCTCCCCGCTAAAGATGTCACAATTTAAGTAACAGGGAGGAAGCACAAAGACCTCCCCGAGCCCCTTATCACTTTTGGGCACGGTGCACTCAACATCCTCCGCGCGCTTCCTTTTTGTTGCGGGCTCGCTGGGGGGAACCTGGATCTTTGATGAAGAAGGGGAACCGCTGGCATGGGTAGCAAATTTGGCCTGCTCTTGGAGCTGGGCGACCCTGTTCTTTGGCCTCGAGGTGGAAGCATTCTTGGGTCTCCGCTTTAATAGGCGCTCGGAGAGGGACGCCATTCGACCTGCAATCAAAAGGAAATCGTCAGTCATAGGTTAAACAAAGATAATAGTGCGGGCATGTCCCCGCATAAAGGCCAAACAAAAATAACATCACGACCACATCCACCACCTAAAATCCTCATGGCTTCCTCGTCTGAAGAACATTCAAGCAAAGCCTTCGTGTTGATAAACATATTAACAAGGAGATACTCCCCGTTATTGTCAAAGAGGAGGTTGTTGTTCACGTCCATACACCTCTCTGGGGAGAAGCTCCTAACATAGGCCGCCAACTTCTCATAGGAGACCTGGTCTTAAGCGTCCAAGTCCTTAGGCTTTACAGCATAATATTTAGGCTTTTGCTCGAAATGTTTCCATTGCCTTTCGAGCAGAAATCTGGCCATGAGCCGGGAAATTGGACGTTCATCTTCCATCTCTTCCACATGAGTGTATATGGAATCTATGGCCACATTCGTCAGAGGTTTCACGATAAAGTACCTCTCTTTGAAATGACGAACAGACTCCAAATAAGGCCGAAAGAGTTTCCCAAACTGTTTGAAGGACACCCACGCTTTCCATCCTCCAATGGATTACCTTTGTAAGTGGAAGATACAGAAGAAGAGAGGCAGCGTAGCTCCTATTTACAGATATTGAAAAACGAGCTCGAACACCCGCATGAACGCTAACACGTTTGGGTGAAGTTGAGAGGGTGCCAATTGAAGCCACTGGAAAACCCCTACATGAAAGTCATTAAAGGGAAAATGCATCCCCGCCTCTTTAAACGCAAACTCGTACAAGGGTAAACATTTTCCCTGATATGTTGAGCAGGTCCTCCTGTTACGATGGGGAATTTGGAGTATCCAGTTGGTGGGGGCTCCCTCAGCTTGAACTTCTTCACAGTTGAACGCATCCATTGTGTCATGCGAAAAGCACGACCTCTTATTTCTAGGCTCAGGTGCGACCCAGGCCAAAGGGTCCTCCTAGAAGTTGATTTCATCTTCGTGGTTAGAGGGTAAGACATCTTCCCTGACTGAGTGTGCCATTATACCTGAAAAACAGGGGGAAATAGTGAATTCACCGTCATCAAATTCACTCTTCCATTGCAAATCAAGTGAAAGGGCGATGAAGCCATCGAGGAATGGACTTCGACCCAAGCCCTCGACTGCACACTAAAATGAACCACACTAGTATTAGGGGACATCTAATCAAACAGGCAATTTTCCCGAATCAACCCCTACTATCCGTGGAAATTGAGCCCGACGTCGTGAAGTTCATCAATCTATCATGAACTTCAATGGAAGTTTATGGATGTTCATCACAAAACCCATGAATGTTCATCCAATATTCTTTCAATCAAGACGAAAACTAAGCGTTCAATCTAAAGATTCTAAAGAAAACATCTTGTTATGAGGATATGACTTACTTGGATAAGAATGCCTTGAAGAACTCTAAGAAGAAGTTGAGAGGAGAGGATTCATGCGCGGGCAAGGAAGGTTGCAGAAAACTTGAGAAATGATAAATGAAACCCCGGGGTCCCCTTTTTATAGGTGGCTCACACCCCACGAGGTTTATCATGAAAAGTCATCAATAGTTTGGGCTTTTTGGACTCCCCGTGAAAAGATGGCACCCAAAGCAACAACCACGTGGCTCAACAATCAGCCACATATCCATTCTCAAGAGACGAACACGTCCCAGACATCAACACAAAACATTATGCTCAAGCATGATGCAGACGCCTCACACGGAAAAATGCTCGATACCATGGCTAAAACATGCATACGGGCATATTTGTCATGTTTCACCTTGAGGACGAAATAATGCTCGACAACGTAACAACCCCTTGAAGACGGGCACGTCGAAAAGGAGTTCGTGGAAGCTCCCCGCAGCCTATATACTCCTGTCGAGCACCAGAAGAACAACTGACCCAGTTGGTCTTACAAATCGCGTGTCCACGAGATCCCTGACACGGTCAAACAGGTTATCCCCGACATGGGCAATAACTCATTTCCTTCAGAGGACTACAATCTCCTTTCTCGAGCAAATTCTCCCCGGCCATAAAGCTGAACTTAAGTCATCACCCTTTCTCATAAGGGAAATAATTTGGGGGGCTCCTAATATGGACTGGGTCCACACTTGCCTCACTGTTGGGGAGGCCCAATCCAACACCCTTGTATAAGGCCCAAAGGCAAGCGGCCCAAGCTGGGGATCATTGGGAAACTCCCCACGTATCCGTTGGAGAACGTGGCCCACGTGTCCTTATCATTATCATCATAACTTCCCTCCAGGAATCACGGGTCCAACACTTATTCTCTCGTGGCAGTTGAGCATGGGGGAGTCCACGTGCTGGACTTCATACACACGTAAGCCCTGGAAGTCTTCATTGTTGGGCCTCATCGTGGCCCAACATTGGAGACCTTTGACTAACACTGGGGGCTATAAATATCCTCTCTCTTGAGAGGGTCAGGTATTCATTCTTTCATACTTATACTCTCATACTTCGTAGCACTCTCCCCAAATATTACTTTAGCATCAAAGTGTCTTGCAGGTACCTCCCCCCCACAACTCATTTCTAGTTGTCGCTCAACTCATAGCCCGTAAGCCTTGACGATTCATTCTGGTCAGTTACCATCACCAAGGATTAACTGAGCTTGTACTGAATTTTCAACAAAATTGTAGACCATGCTTAGCGCGATTTTCCGTGCTTTCCTTAATTTTGAAAAAAAAAGTCCCAGATCGCGCTGGCAACCGCGCTTAGCGTGAAAGCTTCTGCCAGTTTTTTCTTAACTCTTCCATGGGATTAATATTGATTTGTAACCTTAACTAACCATACCCTTAGTCTTATATGACCTTTATGAACATAGAATGGGATAAAAATGGGCTTTTTAAGAACCACTTTTTCGAACATATTTTATGGTCAATATGTTGGAAATATATGGAATGTTTTTTTCCCTCATGTGTAACCATTTCATATATAAATGAAATGTTTCCGAAGCTCCCGTATATTGATGAATGTACTTAATGCTTTGAATTCCATTTGTTTGTTCAATTCGTATATATATATATATATATATATATATATATATATATATATATATATATATATATATATATATATATATATATATATATATATATATATATATATATATATATATATATATATATATGTGTGTGTGTGTGTGTGTGTGTGTGTGTGTGTGTGTGTGTGTGTGTGTGTGTGTGTGTGTGTGTGTGTGTGTGTGTGTGTGTGTGTGTGTGTGTGTGTGTGTGTGTGTGTGTGTGTGTGTGTGTGTGTGTGTGTGTGTGTGTGTGTGTGTGTGATGTTATGTGAATTTCGATGGCTCCCGTCGTTCCGATTGAACGTTCAGATGGTTTTTCTTTGTGGCTTAATATGATTGCCTGAATATGCGTGAATCAAAGTAGAACCATACTACTAGGTATTAAATCCCTTATGACCAAAATTATACGTTGCGATGGGGAAAATGTGAGTCCTTATGACATGTTCCCACTTGATTACTTTCGACATTCTTGGATGGGTCATACACACCTAAGCTACCAAAGGAGATATGCAAGTGCAGGTCTTGAGGAGTTCCCACTAGTTCTCATCTGTATGCTTGGTATGGAAAGTGAGTTATGCCAAGTAGGAAATATCACTAGGATGACTTGCCTCTAGTGACTCCAAATAGGCAATGTCACTAGGCTTTTGCTGATGGGCTTGTGCATTCAAGAAGATGTGTTGCACTTAGTGACACACCTGCGTATTAAGGATGAATATCATTGTGATGCTTGATATGATGGGGGTTGTGAAGCCACTTAGGCAGTGTCAATGTGGAACTCATTCAGATGGAATTCTATATAAGAGTGGTCCGAATTCATCATGCGGTGTGATTGTGCAAGTCTCTTGATATTTAGGCACTCGAGACTCACCAAGGGTGTGGGAAATGTGGGCCTATGTAGATAGGTAGAACTTCTGGATTCCCTGCACATGGGTGCGGGTTTGCATACCGTGGTATTTGATATTTTGTGTTGTTGCCTCATTGGTTAGTTATGGGACTTCCAATGATGGTGTTATCCTATTATGTTATTGTACCCAGTTGTGAGATAAACTCTGGATTCTCGGTGAATCTGTTTGATGCATGTACCCTGTAGTACTGAGAGAACCCCTAATATAGGGAGACTCATTGAGATTTAGTAATCTCACCCCATTCTAATTATTTTTTTCCAGGTTCTTCGAGGCATGATCGCGGCAAGGGTAAGATGGCTTAGCTTGTCGAAGATGTTTCTCTTCTTTTGTACTTTCATCTTATGTACCATGAGACATGTATTAGTATTATCGAATTTGTATTATTTTTGGCCATGACATTTTCGACGCCTTGTAATATGTACTAATACTTATCTTGTTTCCGCTGCTTATGTATGACTTTCATTACATATACATATTATCCTAGGCAATGATATGTATGGGGTGTTACAATTGTCTATATACCAACCATCAGATCCATCAACCATGTTGATTTCAATGATCATAGCAAGAAATTTCCCATTAGTCAGTTCAACATGTGCATTAGGGGCGTCACCAGATTCAAAACGGCTTCTACTTCTCTTAGCCATATGACTTGATTTTCCACAGTTAAGAGAAAGGGAAACCAACATCATTTTTTGAGGCGGTGGTTGTTGCCTAGTTGGAGCAATTGGGGCCATAGAAGGGGTCCCATTCTTAATTCGGTTCACAACATTACCGTTTTAATTGTTTAATGATTTGCCATATGACTTCAGAACCACACCAAATTTCTTTTTGTTGTTTAAAACAACCAATACTTTTTCTTTTTGATCTTGTCTTAGAGACTCTTCTTCAATTCGAAGGCGAATAATTATAGTTTCAATTAAAAATACTTTTGTTTCATAGCAAAGCAAAATTTTGAAAATTTTCTAACTATGGGGCAGATTGTCAATAATAAAAGCAATTTAAAATTCTTCATCTAAATACATACCTTTAGTTTTATCTCATAAATAATCTTTTGAAGTTTGTAAGTTGAGCCTCCACAGGCCTTTCATATATGCCATCTGATACTTCAGGTAACAAGTTACGACATATTCTCTGTTTCAACTTCTTTAATATTATATTTCTTTTGTAGAGCTTTCCATACCTGTTTAGCAGTCTCACAGTTACTGTAATAATCTACAAGTCTATTCAGAATGTAATAATCATTATTTCTATAAGGAAATTTCTTTCCTTAGTTGTATATCCTTCGTTTTAATCTATGCAGTAAATTCAGATTCATCAGAACTACCTGTTCCATCTGAGTTCACAAATTTCTTTCTATTAGTTTGTTCGATTGATCCAAAAGGAACAATAGGAATGTCATCGATCAGAACATCGATAACCTTCTTTACGGTTAAGAAAACTCATCCTTTTTTGCCAATATTTAAAATACATTCCCTCAAACTTGAACAGTTTGTCCGAGATAATCGTGGAAGCCCCATCAATTTCTTCGGTAGCCATGGAAAATTGAAATATCTTAAAATTGTTATTTTATGATTTTGAAATGCCACCGAAGAAATTACTGGGTGGAGTCGTGGACTAGGTCGCTCTCTTTAAGACATTTCATTACACTGCCCAAAATTATACAAAGCAATTGAACTACTACGTCGCCTCTAGGATTAAACAACCAAGTCCTATACAGTACGATTACTACTTGCACAGTAGATAATAGGTCTATAAATACACCCTCTAATGGTACTAAGACCATTAAAATATGGTATAAACACCGCTATAATATCTGGTATAACGATCAGTCATAATAATATCTCAAACCAAGAAAAATTTCAGTAATTCTCCCACGATAATTCAATAATGGTCATTTGACCACTCAAAAGGATTTCTCAAACAAAGAGAAATTCGAATAATTCTCTAAAAAGAATCCAAAAATTATACTTGATAATTTCTCAACTCAAACGAAGAGAAATTAACATTATTCTCTAAAGAGAATTAAAAAAAGTATTCGGAAAATTCAACAAACGAGGAGAAATTAACATTGTTATCTAAAGAGAATTAGAGAAAGTACTCGAAAAATTCAACGAGTAAAAAGAAAGGGAAAGAAGTTGACGCTTTGACCATGTAAAAGACGTGAAATTATGAGAGTGGAGAAGGAAAAACTCAAAACAAATTTTAATGTGTTTTAGAATAAAACATATACACTTCTTATATAGAGAATTAAATTAAATAAAATATAAACAATGTGAAACTTAGAGTTTTTTTTCAATTAACACATAACCATAAAAAAAAATTAATAATGCAGAACTTAAAGATTTTTTTATTTTAAATTCATCATATTGTAACATGCATGGACATGTTCCAATAAAAATTAATATTGTAATAAATTTATTGATACAATTACATATACAATACTAATCCATCTTTTAATGGGAGGTTTGAAAATTAATATCGAAATAAATAAATTTATTCGTAGAAAGAACTATGTATACAATATTGATCCACCTTTCACTAAGACATACATATTTTATGCTACAATAATTCATTTATATCATACTAACATCTTATTTGAAAAACATTCTCATCTTTCCACGCGCGATGTGCGGGTGTCAATTTAGTTGTGTATTAATGACAAAATTTTATTTTACACTATTCTTAATTAATATTATTAATAAAAGATTTGTGCGTTTATATATTAAATAAATATTATATATTTATGGTTAAGAAATGTATACAAAAATATATATGAATTAAGAGAAAAAATATCTTAAATGATGATTTCCATATAAATATTAATTTAATTTATTATTTTGAAGTATTTATAAGAATATACATAGAGATTATGTAGAAAAATATATGAATATATAGTATAATACACTTAACACATATTCATATATAAAATCGATTATCTACCCGTGTGTTTGCACGAATTACACAATATCATTAAAAATATTAAATAAATATAGTATATAGGTGATTAAGATATATATATATATATATATATATATATATATATATATATATATATATATATATATATATATATATATATATATATATATATATATATATATATATATATATTCTCGGTCCATCAAAAATATATAGTTTAATAGAAAAATAAAGGAAATAATTAAGTAGTCATCTACTCATACGTTTGCATGGGGCCCGTAAGACATGTCTATTTTAAGTACGTAGTATCTGTTAGTTGGTTAATTCCTGTTAGTTGTTATTTGGGTTTTAACTTATATTTGGCTCTGGGCATGTTACCTATAAAAGGGCAATTACTTTGTAATCCACATAACTGCAGTAACAATAATAACAGTTTCAGTTTAAGAGTTAGTTACACTAACTAACTCATCAATCTCTCTCTTTTCTTCTCTCTTCTTCTTCTTCTTCTTCTTCTTCTTGTTTTTTCATAATATTCATCTTTCTTGAATCCTTTGTTCCAACAAATTGGTATCAGAGCTTGTTTGCGATTCAAAGAGAATCTAATGGCAAACGGATCAACAACCTCAACACAATTTCCAGAAAATCTTCTGATTTTCAAAGGTGAAAACTATCAAAGATGGGTGACACAAATGAAGGTTATTTTCAGATTTCAAGATGTTGTAGAAATCGTGAATGATAGAATGTCACAACTGAAGGAAGATGCTACGGAAGCCCTGAAAGCTGCGCACGAAGATCAGAGGAAGAAAGATGGCAAAACGCTGTTCTTGATTCACCAGTGTGTGAGTTGTGATATGTTTGAGAAGATAATCGAAGAAGAAACAACAAAAGGAGCTTGGGAAAAGCTGAAGTCTTTGTATGGTGGAGATGAGAAACTGAAGAAGGTGAAGTTGCAGACTCTGAGAAAGCAGTATGAGATGCTGCAGATGAAACATGATGAATCTATTTCAGCATATTTCTTAAGAGTTGTGATTCTAACAAATCGGACGAAGGCGTGTGGTGAAACGCTAACGGATATGTAGAAGATAGAAAAGGTATTAAGATCTATAATTGCAGATTTTGATTACTTTGTTCTAACAATCGAATAAGCCAAGAATCTATCTGAGATGAAGTTAGAAGAACTTCAAGCTTCTTTGGAGGCTCATGAAATGAGGCTGCACCAAAGAAACTCAGAAAGGGAGAAGACAGCTGAACAAGCATTGCAATCAAGATTCAGCAAGAAAGTTGGAAAAGAGAAATCGAAGCAGCATAAGAATCTCGCTGGTGATGAGAAGTCAAGCAAGAATACTGATTCGAAAGGAGTGGGCAACAAGTATTCTGGGAAGAAAGTTGACACGAAAGGGGTGTAATGTTACAATTGTCAATGTTTTGGCCACTATGCTAGAGATTGTCGAAGCAAGAAAGTTGCTAGGTCGAAAGATAGTGATGAAGCTCAATATGCACGAGCTAGAAGTAGTGATTCTGATGATGTGTTATTGCTGGTGAACACTCAATCGAACACTGAAAAAAACAACATGTGGCATCTGGATTCAGGATGTAGAAACCACATGACTGGAAATAGAAACTGGTTTACCAAGTTAGATGAGTCAGTCGAAAAGGTGATAAAGTTTGCAGATAGAAGGCATATCAAATCAGGTGGTAAAGGAGACATTTCAATTATCAGGAAGGATGGTCGAAAGGCTACTATCACTGAAGTTCTGTATGTACCTTCGATGACAAGTAACTTGATAAGTGTAGGTCAATTACTTGCAAAAGGCTTCAATATGAAGTTAGAGAATAATCAGATGAAGGTATATAGGGCTGATGGGAGGATAATAATGAAAGCACCATTGGCGGAGAATAAAACCTTTAAAGTCGAACTCAACACATCAGATGACAAATGTATTACTTCAACTGCAGAAGAAGACAAGAACTGGCTATGGCATCACATATATGGACATCTAAACTTCAAAAGTTTATGTATGCTCAATCAGAAGAAAATGGTGTTTGGGTTGTCGTATATGAAGGAACGAAAGCAGATATGTGAAGAATGTTGCAAATCTAAGCAGGCAAGGAAGGCATTCAAACGTGATTTGCCTATAAGGTCAAGGCAAAAACTGGAGCTGGTTCATTCAAATGTGTGTGGACCTTTCGAAGTAAAGTCCAATGGAGGTAACATGTATTTCCTTACTTTCATTGATGAATTCACCAGACATGTGTGGATTTACCTCATTGAAAGGAAGAGTGAGGTATTCACACAGTTCAAGAAGTTCAAGTTGCACGTTGAGAAACAAAGTGGCTGCAAATTGAAAAAGTTAAAAATTGATGGTGGTTGTGAATATACTTCAGCAGAATTTGCAATGAGGAAGGTATATAGCATGAGGTTGTTGCACCCTATATGCCTCAGCATAATGGCATTGTTGAGAGAAATAATAGAAGTGTACTGAACATGACCAGATGTATGTTGAACGCTAAGAATATGCCTAAGAGATTTTGGGCTGAAGCAGCTTCAACAACAGTATACATTCTAAACAGATGCCCAACGAAGAAGATGGTCGAAAAGACACCACATGAGGCTTAGACAGGGTCGAAGCCAAATGTAAGTCATCTTAGAATTTTTGGATCAATGTGTTTCAGGCATGTACCTGAACAGTTAAGAAAGAAGCTGGATGATCGAAGTGAAGTCATGGTGCTCATAGGTTATCATTCGACTGGTACATACAAGTTGTATTCACCAATGAAGATAAACTAGTGATTAGTAGAGATGTTCTTGTAGAAGAAAGAAAAGGATTAGATTGGATTCGAAGTGCATTTCGACAAGAATCAGACCTAGTCATAACTGTGTTCGAAGAAGATGAAGCTTCGATAAGTAAAAATGAACAAGGTGATACTTTGACTGGTCGAATTGAAGAACCACCTGTGCAGAATGAAAGAAGATCCACAAGAACAAGAACTAGGGATGTCAATGGGGCGGGGCGGGGCCGGGGGGACACTTCCCCATCTTTTTCCCCGCCATCAAATTCATTCCCCGTCCCCGTCCCCGATCTCCGTCACGGGGGAATTTCTATCCCCATCCCCGTTCCCCGCGGGGATCCCCATAGATCCTACATTTATTCATTAATATTTTATTTTTTTAAAATGTTTATATTTTCTATAAAAATAAAAAGCACAAAGAATTCACATATTTATTATGTTATTAAAAAATACTAGTATTTACATTTCTCTCTCTTAATAAATACATGAATATTTATTTATTTATTTTTATAAATAAACATAAAGGAAATGACTAAAAAACCTAATCTAAAATATATATATATTAAATTAACTATATTAAAATAATAGGCGGGGCGGGGTCCCCGCGGGGCGGGGGGTGTATTCCCCGTCCCCGTCCCCGAAATGCTCTCGGGGGAATTTTTCTCCCCATCCCCGCCCCCACGGGGGAAAATTCCCCATCTTTGGGGCCCCGAACGGGGCGTTCCCCGCGGGGATCCCCATTAACAGGTCCAAACTGACATCCCTGACAAGAACTGAGTCAACTAGACTGACTGGATATGAGAGGTTTCCAGATCAAGCAATAAATGCTGATGATGGCTTAATCGAAGAAGCCATGATGATGGCTGAAGTAGAACCAATTGATTTTGGTGAAGCCTTGATCAATTCAAATTGGTGTGAAGCCATGAAAGAAGAACTTAGAGCCATTGAGAAGAACAACACTTGGGAGATTTTCGAAAGAACCAACAAAAAACTAATTGATGTGAAATGGATCTACAAGGTGAAACGAAGGCCAGATAGTGAGATTGCAAAGTACAAGGCAAGACTGGTGGCCAGAGGTTTTCTACAACAACCGGGTATTGACTTTGATGAAGTGTATGCGCCTGTTGCTAGGATCGAAACAATCAGGATTGTTGTTTTGGTAGTTGTATATAGAGGATGGAAAATGAACCAACTTGATGTGAAGTCAGCATTTTTGAATGGGCCTCTGGAAGAAGAAGTCTATGTAACTCAACCACCAGGCTTCGACGTCAAAGGGCAGGAGTTGAAGGTTTACAGATTGAGGAAGGCTCTCTATGGCTTGAAGCAAGCTCCTAGATCTTGGAATAAAAGGATAGATAGCTTCCTAATCGAATCAGGGTTCATAAAGTGTGTCTCTGAACATGGAGTGTATGTAAATGATGTCAAAAGAGCCAATCAAATCATTTTATGCCTATATGTTAATGACTTACTCATTACAGGAGCAGATGAAGCCGAGATAATGAAGGTAAAGTCAGAGTTAATGCAGGAATTCAAAATGTCTGATTTAGAGAATCTTTCCTACTTCCTGGGAATGGAATTCAAAGACATCGAAGGAGGAGTTTTCTTGCATCAAAGGAAGTATGCTCAAGATATATTGAAGAGATTCAATATGAGCAATTGTAAGTCAATTGTTACTCAATTAGAGATTGGAGCAAAGCTGAAGAAGGAATCGAATGATGGGTTTGTGAGTTTGACCCTTTACAAATAAATTATTGGATCATTGAGGTATCTTTGCAATACTAGACCAAATATCTGCCAAAGTGTAGGATTGTTGAGCAGATTTATGGAGAAGCCTCAGGAATGTCATCTCATTGCAGTAAAGAGGGTGTTAAGATACATCAAGGGAACTGTTGATCATGGTGTGTTATTTCCAAAAGCATCGAAGAATAGTACAAAGGTCGAAGTGCATGGATACACTGACTCAGATTTCAGTGGAGATCAAGATGAAAAGAAGAGTACTGCAGGGTACATTTTCATGATCGAATGAGCTCCAATCTCCTGGAGTTCGAGGAAGCAAAACATTGTGGCTTTGTCTTCATGCGAAACAGAATATGTGGCTGCATCATATGCTGCATGCCAAGAAGCATGAATCGAAATGCTACTTGAAGAGCTCAGAATAATGGAATCGAAGATGAAGCTGTTTGTTGACAACAAGTCAGCAATAAATCTTGCAAATCATCCAATGTGTCATGGTCGAAGTAAGCACATTGAACGAATGTATCATTTTCTAAGAGACCAAGTAAACAAAAGGAAGCTTGAAATAGAACATTGCAAGACAGAAGTGCAACTAGCTGGCATATTCACCAAACCTCTGAAGAAAGTGAGATTCAAAGAGTTAAAGAAAGGCATTGGGATGATAAGTCTTGATAACATGAATTAAGAGAGTGTGTTAGTTGGTTAATTCCTGTTAGTTGTTATTTGAGTTTTAGCTTGTATTTGGGTCTGGGAATATTGCCTATATAAAGGGACATTACTTTGTAATCCACATAACTGCAGTAACAATAATAATAATTTTAGTTTAAGAGTTAGTTACACTAACTAACTTAGCAATCTCTCTCTCTCTCTCTCTCTCTCTCTCTCTCTCTCTCTCTCTCTCTCTCTCTCTCTCTCTCTCTCTCTCTCTCTCTCTCTCTCTCTCTCTCTCTCTCTCTCTCTCTCTCTCTCTCTCTCTCTCTCTCTCCTTCTTCTCTCTTCTTCTTCTTATTATTATTATTATTTTTCACAATATTCATCTTTCTTGAATCCTTTGTTCCAACCGTATCGATCAATCGAAAATCTATAAAATAAATCTTTTATTGTCATATGAACTTATAAACTAGCTCAAAAATATATATATGTCAAACATAGTCTTACTAATAATGAACACTTTTTTCAAAATTGCAACAGATAATATAATTGTTTGATTGTGTTTTATTTTTTAGGTTTAAAAATAATTTTATAAATTAATATTTAAGATCTATTTTTTCATAAAATAATTAATGATTCTAGAAAATATGTATGACAATTTGTTTGATAATTGTACCCAAAGAAAACTTGTTTGATAATTTATTTTAAGAATATAGTTAAAATCTAGAATATAAAAAAAATGAAATACAATAATTAAATTCTATTAATTTGATAAATATGTGATAGTGGAAATGATGTAGACTTAGCTATTTATTATATAGTTATCTTATAAAGCATAATACGATAAATTCAAATATTGAAAATAGTTTTTATTTATTGACTCATGTTTTAAAATTAAGAAATAATTTTTTTCAAAGATACATAAGATTCATATGGTATGAATTTATATTAGCAAAAATATCATATGAATATAATTTTTTTATATATTATGAATTTACATAAGCAAAAATATAGTATGAATTTATCCATCTTTCTTATAAATATTTAATACATAATAAAATAAATTAAATAAAAAGAATGACAAATTTGTGTTTTTAAAGTTATGATTTCCATATATCATAATTGTCTCATGTTTTATGTTAAAACAAATATATAACAATTTTTAATATAAATGTTACCATTTTATCATTAAAAAAATATAATTTACATACATATATAATTTTAATGTGCATATTCCTAATACTAAATTAAAATATATCATAAATATTTAATTGTATTTTAGTTATAAACAAAAATATATTTTAATATAGGTATGTTCAATAAAACTGAGTGATGTATAATACAAAACTAAATTGTTTTTAATTATTTTATAACAATTGTGTTTTGTAACGGTTTTTTTAAATTATTTTGTCATATATTTTGTGAATAATTATTAGCAAATTATCATTTATTTATAGATATATTTATTTTGACATTTTATGATTTAAAAAATTCTTATATATATAACATAAATAATATAAATTAATAATAATAATCATGATAGAGAGATTTCAAATCGACAATATCTCATTAATTTATCTTTTAGAGATGAAACTCTAACCTCCAAAATTAATTAACAAACAAAAAAAATGATATTCTCACTGTCTTATGAAAAATGTGTCATTTGTATTTTTTTTCTCATCAAAATAATAATTATTTTTATGATGACAATACAAAATTTATTAAATTTATAAAATACATATTTTTATGTATTTAAGTTCTATTTATTTAACAATTTCATTAATTACAATTATTATAATAAATGTGATATTAATAGTATTATTTTTATTTAAATACTAATACTATTATTAAAATCACATATTTATTTTTTAAGAAGAATATATTATTCAAAAGATTTTTTTATGAGAAGAAGAGAATATTTATTTTTTGATGATTTCTCTAAATATAAATATTCATTAATGATATATTTAATTTCAAGATTATTTCAAAAATCAAAAGTCTCAATTAAACATCGTATATTTACAATTGAATTCTAAATATAAATATCCATTAATGAGATATTTAATTTCAATATTATTTAAAAAACCAAAATCTCTATTATATATTTCCAATTGAATTCTAAATATAAATATCCATGAGATATTTAATTTTAAGATTATTTAAATATACTTTTATTTTACTCTTAAATTTCATAAATTCTCAATCTATCTATTATCAATCTATTAAAAGTAAAGTACCTGGAAATTCCAAGTATAATCTTTTGATTAGATGTTATAACTTTTCTTATTCCAAGGGTATAATAGACTAATCAACACTATGTTGTTACCATATTCATTTGGCATTTAATTTTGCTGACATGTCAATCTATCATAATTTTACACTATTTTTTATTTATTTGATTTATTAATTTATTTTATTTATATTTGAATTCCAATTCCAATGTTTCATTCACGGTTAATTTATTTATATTTGAATTCCAATGTTTTTTTTGACAGAATTTAAATTCTAATGCTTGACTCACGGTTAATGAGGATGGAATTGGAATAGCCAAATTAGATCTATTATAATTAAATGGAATATTATTCATTGCATGATTTAAAAATACCCACTATTTATCATTACACTACAAGATTAAATGTATATTATTGGAATTAGAATGGATTATTTTGATATTCCAAGATATCACAACTTCCCATGCATTCTAAATCCTATATATAGTCATTCTAAACCCTTACTCTTTCACTCCTCAATCTTCTTCATTCTCCATTATTTTCAAAAGGTTACGTATTATTTTCCAATTCTTCTTCATTCCCATATTTTGATTCTCTGTGTCCATTTTAATACAGATTTTTTAACAGGTCTAAATAGTAACATCAATGGCGCGACCGATTGAAGCTGTGAAAGACATCAACGACTCAAACATTTAATTTTAATTTTGCTGACATGTCAATCTATCATAATTTTACACTATTTTTTATTTATTTGATTTATTAATTTATTTTATTTATATTTGAATTTTATTTATATTTGAATTCCAATTCCAATGTTTCATTCACGGTTAATTTATTTATATTTGAATTCCAATATTTTTTTGACAGAATTTGAATTCTAATGTTTGACTCATGTTTGACTCACGGTTAATGAGGAAGGAATTGGAATGGCCAAATTAGATCTATTATAATTAAATGGAATATTATTCATTGCATGATTTAAAAATACCCACTATTTATTAGAATTAGAATGGATTATTTTGATATTCCAAGATATCACAACTTTCCATGCATTCTAAACCCTATATATAGCCATTCTAAACCCTTACTCTTTCACTCCTCTGGATTATTTTGATATTCCAAGATATCACAACTTTCCATGCATTCTAAACCCTATATATAGCCATTCTAAACCCTTACTCTTTCACTCCTCAATCTTCTTCATTCTCCATTATTTTCAAAAGGTTACGTATTATTTTCGAATTCTTCTTCATTCCCATATTTTGATTCTCTGTGTCCATATTTTGATTCTCTGTGTCCATTTTAATACAGATTTTGTAACAGGTCTAAATAGTAACATCAATGGCGCAACGACTCAAAGGATTTGTGGACTGTGACAAGTTCATCCAACAAACAACACTTGGAACTCATTTTGGTTGATTCAAATGTATAAATATTAGGGTTTTTTTGTTAATATATGATGTTGGAGGTTTAAATTAATCGTTCTAATTATGTATATGTATATTATTATTGCTTTCATATTTTGTATGTCATATCAACATTGGTTTTGGCATAATATATTTTTCTACTACAAATAAATTATGTTGGCCTATGTTTTAATAGAATTTATTTTACACCAAATTCTAAGTTCTTTTGAATGTAGCATTGCCTCTAGCAAACACACTACTCTAAGTTTCGTTCAATTAACATATTTACAATCTTTTTTAAATAGAATTTCTCTTCTCCTAAAGAGAAGATAATAACCTACAAGTTGGTGTTGATGTGCCTTCAAAATTCTAATTTATTTGGATTAAATTTTTTATTTTGTATTGATATTTTTTTATTTTTAATTGCTATAATTTTAGAAACAAATATTACAATTTTTAATAAAATATTTATGATTTATTTTTTTAAAGTACGACTAATTAATATATTTTTATACAATATTAAAAATAAATATTACAATTTTTTAATCAAATATTGGAGTACCATTTAATTCGATACTTTACCAATATATCTTTTGAATCGAGACATTATTATCATTTATTTTTATTATACTTATATAGAAATTATTTTGAATGGTGACATAAATATATTTAATTTTTATATATGATTTGATTTCATAAAATATTATGATCAATAAAATTTGAATTCTCTTTTAATATTATAGGTTTGATACTGTTTCATATTGTAAGAATATTATATACATTAGAATATATAAAGATATGAAAAAAATTAAATTAAAACTTTACAAATATATCTTTTGAATGGAGGTATTAATATTATTTATTTTTATTATATATAGAAAATATTTTGAATGGTCACATTAATACATTTTATTTTTATGCATGATTTGATTTCAAAAATTTATGATCAATAAATTTTGAATGGAATTATAATTTAACCAATAAAATTTTCTACCGACTTCTAAATATATTTGTGTATATTTTTTGAAAGGTTACATTTATATTCTTGAAAAAAATAACGTAGTTTAAAGGATGTATTGTTAACTATAAATATATTGTTAATAAAATTAACAAAAAAAGTATATTATAAATATATAAAAGATAAAGTAAATAAGAACTCTAATGTTTATCTTAAATATTTAATTTATCATTCTATAAATGTAAGAATAAATATTATTTTGTAATTATTTAGATCCTTATTTGACCTAAAATAAATTATTTCAATTTCTATAAAAAGATTAATAAAACAAAACAAAATCAATTGAGATTTGATAATTTTTTTAAGTTTATGAAATAACTAAAATATATCATAATCTTTTCAAATTAACTTTATAATTGTAATCATGATAAAAAAATAATAAATGGTAATCATGAAAATTTAATGATAAATGATAATCATAAAAATTTATGATAAAATAAAAAATTATTGATACAATCATTTTAATAAATTAAATAATTTATAATTAATTTTATAAAGGTGAATAAATTACAAATAATTTTATAAATGTAATAAATTGAACTATTTATAAAATTATTTATATCAATAATAGTAAATTACATATATTTTAATAATGGACACACGAATTCAACATGCTTATAAACCGGAAAAAAGTTACAATAATTTTATAAACAGGAATAAGTTAATATCATTTTATATAAATTAATGGTATAATATAATGTATTAAATATTTATATAACACTTTATTAAATAAATTTATTTCATGAAATTAATTTTATATAATATCATTAATATTTAATTATTGAAAATTCACAATAAACTGAAAAATATTTATTACAAATCGAATATAATAAAACATAAGAAATAAATACATAATTTTGAAATGTTATATATGATTCATTGTAATAATAAATGTTAAATTATTATTTAATATTATAATAAATTTTCCGATATTCTTAGATTTAATTTATTCTTTTTCCCGTATATAATAATAATATTATATTATTATTTAATATTATAATTTTTTATTGACAATAATAAATTTATTTTAATTAGTTAGACATTAAGATAATAAATTTAATATATATCACTAATACACGATATTTATTTATAAATGTAATTAACTAAGAGACACATATTTATCACTGTTGAATAAATAAATTTAAGATGATATGGTAAATATTTATTTTTACAATTATTTTTATAAACTTAAATAACTTACAAATATTTTTATAAACGAACAAAATTCAAATATTGATGTAATTGTTTTTAACATGAATAAGTTAAAATGTTTTTATAAATTGTCACACGGGTTAAAGACACTTATAAACGAGAAAAAATCTACGTATTAATATAATTAATTTTACAAACTAAAAATAAATTATAATAATTTTTATAAACATGAATAAATTATAAATATTTTTATAAACCGGAAAAATTCAAGTATTGATACAATTATATTTATAAAAGAGTATAAGTTTCATATATTTTTATAAATAGACACACGCGTTCATTTTTATAAACGAGAATAATTTAAAATTATTTTTATAAATGAGAAATTCAAATTTGATAAATGATTATATATTGTAATTATATTAATATTAACCAACTGAGTACATGAAATAAATTCACGGGTAGAATAAATGTATCTATGACATACCAGATAATTGAAATTAAAGAATTGAATGTACTGTTTTAAATGACATTTAAGTTATATTTTTAAATACAAATTAGAAAATAAATTCATCTAAAATAAATTTCATTCATTAAATAAATATAGAAAATAATATACAATAGTTTTATCTATAAATTTTATTTATTTTTTATGTTCTTTTTAAAAATAATTGTAATTTAACGGGAAACTGTTATACATTATAGGTTGTAAAAAAATATGTAAATATGATATAATATAAAAGTTTTAAAACTGAAATTTGACGGGAGATGTCATACATTTTTAATTTGAACAAATGGATTAATATATAAAATATGTTTAATAAATTTTTAAAATTAATTCATTTGGATTCAACAGATGTGAGCACATATAATATAAAAGTATAAATTTGACGGGAGTTGTCATATATTTTTGGTTTGGAAAAATGGGTTGATATCTAACCCAACTTCATAGCACTTTGATAGTTGGTAAACTTTATATCTTATACTTTACGATTCAAATTAAAAATCTATTTTGAATTAAAATATATAGTATGTACATTTTCCATGTATTTCAAGAAGTATATAATTTTTCCTATTTGTTCATGCAGACGTGATTTGTTGATAGGACCGACGCTTGCTACAAATATGGAGTTAAATGCCAACATGGTTTACATGAGACATATACTCAACTGAAAACATGATAACATACTTAATAATTTAATAATCTATAAATGTAATGTGAATCCAGACGAGATCCGTGCGATAGCACGGGTTTGTTACTAGTTCAAATATAAATATAAGTTTATATTAAATAAAAAATCTGAGAAAATTATTAAATTATAAAGTAGAAATTGAAAAAAAAATTCCAATCCAATAACCTGACAATAAATATGTTAAACCGTTATAAAATGTTCTGGAGAAAATCCCATATTCAGTGAAAAAACTAAATATGTTAATTGAATTGCTGGTATAATAACCTATCAAAGTGGATTCCACTTTGACAATTATCTTCATAAAATTCTATACAAGTACTAATTAGGGATGTCAGTTTGGACCTGTTAATGGGGATCCCCGCGGGGAACGCCCCGTTCGGGGCCCCAAAGATGGGAAATTTTCCCCCGTGGGGCGGGGATGGGGAGAAAAATTCCCCCGAGAGCATTTCGGGGACGGGGACGGGGAATACACCCCCGCCCCGCGGGGACCCCGCCCCGCCTATTATTTTAATATAGTTAATTTAATATATATATTTTAGATTAGGTTTTTTAGTCATTTCCTTTATGTTTATTTATAAAAATAAATAAATAAATATTCATGTATTTATTAAGAGAGAGAAATGTAAATATTAGACCCTAAAAAAGTTGAAGCGTTTCATTTTCTTCTGCCAGACATTTAGAGTCTCACACGTTAGACTCCTTTTTTTCTTCTCCAGTCAAATCTCCATTCATCTTCCTCTTCCAATTCCATCTTCTCTATTTGGTGTGCTTCCATTATTCACAGCTCTTACAATTTCATCAATAAGGTTTGATTTTCATAAATTTGTTCATGTAATTATTTATAGGAAAAAATAGATTATTTCTCTTTGATTCTCATAAATCTGTTTATATTATTGTTTATAGAAAAAAGTAGATTGTTTCTCCTTGATTCTCATAAACCTGTTCATGTAATTGCTTATAGGAAAAGTTGATTATTTTGATTAAATTTAAATTAAATTGTTTAGAAATTTTAGAGTTATCAAATCATTTGCATATTAAAAAAATATAAAATAATCAAAAAATTACTCATTTTTATCTCCTTTTAAATATTTTTGTGTTCATTTTTTATCTATACTATGCATTTGTAATTAAAATAATGTCGTCAGTTTTTCCTTAAAAAATAATAAATGTCAAATACTAGTATTTTTTAATAACATAATAAATATGTGAATTCTTTGTGCTTTTTATTTTTATAGAAAATATAAACATTTTAAAAAAATAAAATATTAATGATAAAGTCTTTTAAAGAGTGTCACAAATTATATAACTATTTAAATAAGTTAATCTAAACAAATATTATATAACATAAATGATATATTATTTGTATGCTAAAACAAAAATTATCAACCCTTACCTTTTTTTTGGTATAAACATGTAGGATTTATTCAAAACATATACAAACATATCATTTTTATAATGTTATATTTTTATTAATTATTTATTTTCTATGCCGATTATATCAACCTCAGCCGACCATTATGAGAGAATTGTAATTCTTTCAAAATTTTCTTAAGCACACAAAAATTCTCCTCTTAATAATTGTAAAGGATCTTAGCTGCATGCACATCCAACGATTCTCCGTCAATTATTCTTAACAAATAATGAGTTTATTATTTCCTCTCTACTATATATATAGATGACATCAAATTCGGGTAACAAGTTTTAAGCACGATTTCAATTTATTATTATTACTCACGTACTAATTTGAACGTTGAAGCGTTAACCTTGCATGTTAACCTCATCTCCACTATTTCTAAAGCTTTGATCTGCCGTCACCATCACTCATCCCTCTATTTATGGTTTCAGAACAGAACAATATTGTCATCTGTGGGAAACGACTTTTGATTCATACGTTTCCAAGATTCCACGATCGTTGTTATATTCATTAGTCACTAACCTTCTTAGATCAGAGTCAAGAGCAATCAAAATAAAACGTGAAGATCTGCCGCACTTGATTTAATCAAGAATTATCGTAACTTCGATTTCTTGAATTTCTAAATCTCAGTTTTGTATGATTCTAAGTGATGACTGGATCCAAAGTTACTCGTTCAACTACTTCCTGAGAAGCTACCGTCGCTGCCGTCTCTTAAGCAACAATCAATCAAATACCTTTACTTCCACTCCTTAGCAAAGTGTAACGAATCTAGAAGCAGAGATTCTACTACATCCAGATTTAGTCCAAACACATCAAGTAGCTGGATCTGTCCAATTGCCTCTTGGTGGACCTCAAATTTCACCTCCAATTGCACAAACATAAGTCTTGCCTGGTTTCCAATTGTTGCGAGCTAACTTTGGACTACAAGGCTATAACGAAATGCTAAACAATATGTATAATATTGTTCCACAGCAAAACTTACAAGCGTTAAAAGAAAGGTTGTTGCACCTCAAAGCGAGCCACCATAATGCTCCTCCACGAGGAAATACCGTCCAAGAGGATATATCAAGAAGAACTCATGTTTCTGTTCCAGAGTCGACCGAGACGAAGAGAGGCGAAGCTCCTAAATAAAAAAATAGCATAAAAGCAAGAAACATCACTCCCCAAATCCGGGGGGAGATCGAGGAAGCTATGCTCCTTCCCCTAATCAATCATAAAACAAATCATCCAAAAGTCAATCGAAGAATCTTATATGCACCCAAATTTTGGACATCGAGATGCCAAAATCCACGGAAAAGCCTCCCAAGCTAGGTGAGTATGATGCAAAGAGAGAAATAGACAAACTCGTGCATCTCGTCATTGATAAAATGAACTACTTCAATTCTGACTAAGCGTCTAAATGAAAATTATTTGCCTTGACCTTGATCGGATTAGCCAGACTATGGTTGAATGATCTACCTGATGGGAGCATCAAATTATGGGCTGGTTTCAGTCAACAGTTTTCCATGCATTTCACTACTCAGAAAAGACGGCTGATGATCGAAGCCGCCTTGAGCAGGATTATCCAAGGGAAAAAGAAAAGCTTGAGTTATTACATCGATCGATTTACGTAAGTTGTTATTGAATTTGAGAGAGCCGAAGAAGGCCTTAAGTGTTAGATATTTGAAAATGACCTTTTAAGGGATCATCCCTTCAGGTTGAAGATAGGAAATAAGAAGGTGAAAAACACTCAAGTGATGTTGAGTATGGATGAGTCTTATATGATACAGGTTGAGAAGATGAACATGCGCTTCAACATTATGACAAGCACAATATGACAAGGAAGGCGTCTCACCGACAGAAGGATGACTCTGACCAAGGTATTCAAGGACGGTATGTGTTGTACCCCAAAATTTGCCCTCCCATTTCTCATTGATTTCTCATCACAAAGCCCTTGGAGATCAAGATCCAGTTAGGGTTTCATCTGCTCAAGACTCCTCCTTGCACTGTTGACCCAAATTAGGGTTTGTGTTTGCACAAAGATGTTTTAACCAAAAATGCCTAAGATGACTTTCATGCCTCATATTGGACTCCCAAGTTTATCCATACCAAGTTTCAAGTCTTGATTCCAAATTTTGCCCAGTCAATTGGACAGTTGACCTAGAAATCAACTGTATTGGGGAAAAAGTCAACTGTGGCCAATTGACAGTCAAATCTCATGAAAATTGACCCACATCAACATTATGAACTCACATGGACCATTTGATCAAGTTTGGATCACAATTCCACAAGAAATTTGATCAGATCATCAAAAGGGCAAAATGGTCATTTTTAGGGTTTTGACTGCACAAAGGCAATTTTTGACTGTTTGACCTAGCCAATGGCAAACCAAGCTCACATATGGACTCAAGGACCCCATGGAATTGTCTTGACATGCTTAACAAGTTCAAAAGATCCCAAATACACAAGATTGACAGTTGAATTTCCCAGTCAATTGATCAATTTTAACTGTATACTGAAAAGTCAAACTTTGACTTTTTGGTCAAAATCAAGGGTCAAGATTCATTTTTCATCAAAACATGCCAAATCATGAAACTTGTTCACCAAGAAAATAAAAAATTGCAAATTAGGGTTTGAAATGAGAATTTTTCATAACTTAGAATTTTTCTAAGTTATGAAAAACCCTAATTTTTTCCCAACTTTGCCCCACTTTCTCACCAAGATTTATTTGGATTCAAGCAAAAGTCAAAACATGAAAGTTGTATCCTATTTCATGATCTACAACTTTGATTCACAAAGTTTTCCCAAAAGAGGCTTGTATCTCAAGTTACAATTTTTGGAATAAGGGTACTAAACCATTCTTAACTTAGTGAAATTTTGACCTATTTTAGGCAAGGTTTTTACCTAACTTCAAGACCATTTTTCACATACTTCCACTTGGAATTTCAATTTGCATTTCAAAGATGGATTGTAGTGAACATTCCAAGCTTTCCAAAATGTCAAAGAACTCATCAAACAACCTCATGACTTGAGAGAATCGAATTTTGCAATATGGCAAAAAGTCACTTTGATTCATGGCCATGTACATGTTCATAACTTGTGCATTTTTTCAAATCAGCATGCTTCCCTTGATTACAGGCCTCTAAACCATCCAAAACTCATAAATTTAATGCCAATCCTTTGTGCCAAAGTATTGTTCTATGAGTTCAAACATTACATGCAAGTTTAATCCATTTATGGAAAAAGTGAAATAACCATTTTTGAAAAGTTAAGCTTTATGTCAAAATGAAAATCCAAGAAGTACAAATCAAATCCCCTTGGCACAAGTTTAGGTACTAATCACACTGATCAATGCCAAGGTTTGCAGCATGTTATGGGGGCCTCTACCTGTCTAAACACCAACTTGGCTTTTGGTTGCTTAAAGTGTAAGAAAGAGGGCATATCACAACACAACTTGCATCTCAGCAATAGAACCCTTAAGCAAATATTTTGTACACATTCAAGACATACTAACTGAGCTAGCACACGACCCCAACACCTCCAATACATCCACAAACTCAAAATAACCATTGAACTGCACAAAAACAGGGCTTGCTGCAGTTTGAGTGCCAACTCTCATTCCTTTCATGCATTCTTGCTAAAAGCTCATCAAACACATTCCCTAGCATCACTTGAAGCTAACCCAAACATAAAACACGACCTGTGACTCCTCTAGTCAGTTCCACCATTTTCACTTTCTTGTTTTGCAGTTGAAGGTCCATAGCTCGATTCAAGGTCTTTCAAAGCAAAGTAAGCATTGGAATAGCATCACTACACTTCAGGCAAGCTGTACAGATCACCATCTTACCCTGAAAGCTCCCCCATTGCCAGATAGAACTTCAACTGAACAGGTATCTTCTTGAACTTCTAACTCTTAGTGTAGGCATCATTAGCTCTAAGTTTGTGAATAAGAAGTGTTCTACTCATGCCCCTGAATCTGTGCATGCTTTTACTTTTCATTTATTTTGCCTGAGCTATGAGAATTTAAGGTCTGAATATGGAAGAAAAGTTAGGTCAAGATTTGGGAATGTTAAAATTCTCTCTCATTTCTGAGAGTTAGGATGAGTTCTTTACATATTTAGAATCGTGATTCAATGCTTAACATTTCTTATGTTGTAAGTTTGTGCAAAAGATCAAGGAATCCAGATGTTTGAATGGATGTTCAGGCGCGCGTTTTTGAACATCTTTTTGTCCAGAGGTTGAAGAAGAAGCCACATGGGCTGGGCCTGCTTTGATATTTCTCTTCACACCCTATTTTTGTTTTCATACCCCATGAGCCCATTTTGTTTGTTTTATTGATTTTTTGACTTTTCTCTTTTTATTCTGATTTATTTATTTTTGCTAGTAATATTAAAAACATAAAAAATTATTTTTACACCATTTTTATATTTTTAAGCATTTATTTGTTTATATGAACTATTTGTACATAAATAATATATATATACTATTATTTAGAAAAACTAGAAAATAATGCAAATATATTTTAGTTCTGATTTTTTTTATTTCATTTTTTCTTTTGAAAATATTTTATACAAAATATACTTTTTTTATAAATATTAAATATTATTATTTTGTATATATAATATTTATTTAGTAAATAATAAAGATATTTATATATATTAGTATATTTAGGTAAATAATACAAAAAAGTATATACATTTTTTATTTTATTAATATTTGACCTCAAAAAAATACTTTTTATAAATATACTTCATTTTATTTTATTTTTTGTATATAATAAATAAATACTTGTATAAATTAAATAATATATATATTTACTTAATAAAAATTAGGGTTTTACCCTTAAAACACAAAAACTCCAAAAATGTTACTTTTTTTATTTTATTCATTTTTGTTTATTTGACATAAAAAGTATCCTTTTTCCATACATATGAAAACCCTTTTTTGCATTTTTGCATCTTTATTTTATTTTCCATTTAATTTATGCAATTAATTATCTTGTAAATAAATTCCAAATTGATGTAATAGCTAGGTTTAAATTTCTTGTCAAAGCCCCCATTTGAACATTTGTACCCCCTTCCCATATTGTGTTGTAATAGTTTAGAACTTTACTTTTCGCACTTTAACGCTTTCTAATTATACCATGTTAGAATTAGGGTTTGTATGCAAATAAAACGAACAAAAATAGTTTGACCTAATTTCAAGATAAACAAGCATGAATACGGACAACACATATCACACTTGCACCCCTAGGGTATTCCACTTGTTGCCTTTAATAAATGGGCCATATTGTATGTTAGGTTTCTTTGGGCAAAAACAAAGCAAACAATTCAAATGATCATAGTCCCTCGATGACGCTTTCGGAAAGTTGCCTAAAAATCAAGTCCCTTTCAAGGAAAAATTGCCCAAAGATACTTAGCACCATTGCAATTATGGCCTAAACGATGACCCGCGCCCGTCCCTTTCACCTCCTAACACAAGATTGTCCACCAAATGCAATGTGGAACAAAATTGTTAAAAGGGTTAAAACATAACAAAAATCTTTGAGAACTTTAGGGTAGATAGCTCTTAAGTACTTGTCAACTTGCAAAACAAAACGCTTGCCTATTTTTCAAACCACACTTCACAAACACTTTCAAAACAAATTTTCAAAGAACCTTGAAACATCTTTTCAAAAAGAAAAACACCTTTTGTAAAACATTCGAGTAAAGAATTGTTACAAGGGTAGCCTAGACAAGGCATCTTTTTCAAAACATTTTCAAAACCACACACAAAGCACCATTTCAAACAATTGAAAACCAAGGCAAGTTGATCTAAGCAAGTACCTAAGAGCCCATGGATAACCATGGATAGAAAGGGTGCTAATACCTTCCCTTTCTATAATCTACTCCCCGAACCCAAGAAAAAATCTCAAAGGTTTTTGCTGTGCTTTTTAGACCTTTCCTTAGGATAAAATAAAAAGTCGGTGGCGACTCTTGCTCAACCGAAACATTTGCGAAAACAAACGCAAAACCATAGTCAGTTCTCCCACCGTATCACAGTATGCCAAGCACATTCCTCTGTCTGTTTTTAGAGAAAAAGATCTACCAGTAATGTGTTAACACAAAATTAAGGAAGGAAGGAGTCCGACCCCATTACCCCATCAAAGAGACACATCAAACCAATAAGTTAAGTACTACCATTTTCATAAAGGTCACGACCATAACATCGATGACTGCATCTAGCTGAAAGATGAAATTGAAGGGTTGACCAATAGGGGTGGCTGACCGAGTACATGAAAGGGAGAAAAAGAGACATGGAAGAATCTCCTTGGACGAAATCCCCCTTGTAGTAGTATTTTAAAAATCGGACCAATCATCAAACCAGTGAGGGTACTGGGTCACTGGTTCATACCACAGGGTCATTGGTCGAATTGCATGATTAAATCAGATTAAATCGAATAACTCGATTGAATAAATCGGTCTCTATAACAAAACTTTATATTTATTAAACCGGTCGTACCAGATAAATCAACGTCTAAAAAATATTATGACAACTATAAAATTTCAAAATTTTAAAATATCATTGTTTCACCTGAGAAAATTAATGAATTCTCCACCATTATTTATTTGTCCTAAGGATGGGGAAACTAATGGGAAACCCTAAATCTGATGGATAAGACGGTCTTTGTAACTAAGTTAAAAGTTTGGGAGTCGATTAAGCGAGGGAAAGGTGTTAGGCACCCTTCACTTCCCTTGTACGCAAGGGGAACCTTCCCTAGATCTAGGGTTAAGGGTGTTTTATAAGATTTTTTATCTGCCTAATGCCTAATTTTATTTTATTTATTATTTACAAAAAGAGAAAATATTTTAATTATTACTCGCTAGATTTCTCCATGTACCTACGTATTCTCGAGGGGAGCAAAGAGAAATCAGAGTATCGTAGTTCGTATATATTTGATTAATATTTTTTATGGAATATGGTGAGGTTACCTTCGAACGATAAACTTATGCCTACAGCACGCTCGCAGAGAAGCTTAGACTAGTTTCTAGTTCGCGTTTAAGGGATCCCTTCAATTTCATTTTGAAAATGATCTTTGTATTTAAATTATGTCAGTAAAAGATGTATTTGAATTAATCAGTTGATTTAACTTAAACCAAGGGAACAATGTATTTGTCTAGTTGAGAGATTAAGCCTAAGTTAAAGAAAAGAAATATTTCTTTTGATTTTCTTGAATGTTTTTGATTAATCACACAACCAAGCAAAGTTAATAAACTAAAACTAAGTTAAAATCAATCAATAAATAAATAAATAAATAAAGTTAAATAATCATTACAAAATTAAGCAACATAATTAGAATTTTTTTATTAATAACCATGTATTAAAATAATATTTCGCAAATAACCGGGTTTTAGAAAAAATTACGCAAATAACCATGTTTCAGATGACTCCCTAAAGGAGGAGCCATCTGAAATGGCGCATGCACCTAGCATTTTTCCCTAGGCGCCATCTCACTTGGCGCCTCCCTTGGCTTTTAGCCAAGTGAGATGGCGCCTCCTCCTTAAAAGTGAGAGGAGGCGCCATCTCACTTGGCTCCTAGGGCAAAACTAGGGCAAAATGTTGTTTTATAAATAATTCATCCGTTTCTCCGAAATTTCTCACACTTTCTCGCACTGTATTTTTATTTTGTACTCTGTTATTTGCGTCATGACGTCGCCTATGATTTTTAGCAGAGATGGTTACGTTATCTTCTCCGCCATGAAACCTGCGATGAAAATGAAATTCTGGCACATTCACTCCATGGAGCGTCTGAAGCGGGAGTTAATGCGATGGCTAGATGGAGACATTGCGGAGGGGGGAAAAATTCGAAGGATCCAGCAAAAACGAACAATAACCTCACATGCGACAGGAAGACCTAATGTGTGGTTGGAGGAAGTCAAAACAGACAGCGATGTAATGTTGATGATGCATGGGTCAGATGAAATTGTGTTAACAGTTGTAATTTCCTAGATGGAATATCGTTAATTATTCTTGTACGCGTTTTATTAATTGTAGCAAAATCTATTAACGGAAAACCCAGATGTTTACAACACAATTATGAAAAGATTTTATGTATTACAATATTTATGTGGTCGAGGCAGACGCCCGATTCGGACAGTTTTTGCGATTGTGTCCGACCTGACGGCATAAATCACACTTTCTTTTCAACCTGTCAAGATTGTCCATTTCTGTTGTGATGCGCTTACTTTTGGGACTACCCTTCTTGTTCCTTCGCATTTGGTCATTGTTCCACACTATTTCACCGTCGTATTCAGGCCAATAATCTGGTTTTGCTACCAAAGGAAAGTTGTTGTTGTAAATGTTGAGCAACATTTCAGATTTGTAAATGTTCGACAGAAGTTGCAGCGCGTCTTGATGGGTATGAGCACAAGCGGCAATGACATGAGAGCAAGGCATACGAAATGCTTGAAACCTGCCACAATCGCACCATTGAGAAGGTAGCATGACCCTACATTATTGTCTTGGCAGGCCTTCATTATGGTCAATTGTCTCTTTCACAATGAAGTTGTGGCTGTGTCGGTCAAACTGTATAACCATATGAGTGTTGGCTTTAGCACTTTCAGCCTTAATGTATTTCATGCAGCTTTCACTCCATAGTTGTCCAGATTGCAACATCGCATTCCATATTTCACCTCTTTTGGCAAATAACGCAGCCATCCTAAAATACGTAGATTTTACCAAGGTAGTGATTGGGAGGTTTCGTATGCCTTTGAATACCCCATTCATTGATTCAATAAGATTCGTTGTCATATGCCCCCATCTTTGGCCATTGTCGTATGACCTAGTCCATTTTTCCACCGGAATATTGTCAATCCACCTACCGGCTTCCGGATTAGACAAACGGATCTCGTTGCGGTAATATTTGAACGTGGGTTGTGTCAATGCATATCCCGCATTCATAACCGCTTTCCTCAATGTTTTGTCCTTGATCTCCCTCGAGAAATTCTGGACGATATGCCTAACGCAATAGACATGTGTAGAAGGAGGGTCATGCCAACCATTTGCTGGATTATTGTAGGCACTTTCAATGGAGGCATGTCTGTCCGAGATCAAACAGAGATCTGGTTGAGGAGCCACGTGTGTCCGCAAATTTTTCAGGAAAAAGCTCCAAGCACCACCGGTCTCCCCCTCGACAAGGGCAAAGGCAAAGGGGAAAATGTTGTTGTTGCCATCTTGTGCAACTGCCATCAATAGCATGCCTTTGTACTTCCCATACAACCAAGTCCCATCAATTTGTATAATTGGTTTGCATGATGCAAACCCTGTGATGCATGGTTGAAATGCCCAAAACACGCGACTGAATATTCCGTTGCCATTTAGTAGACTACCATCTTGGGCGTATGCTGGCACTGTTTCCAGAACGTAAACACTACCTGGAGAATACGTCTTGAGTGCATTCAGGTAGCGGAGAAGTTCTTGGTATGACTCCTCCCAGTTTCCGTACACCCTTTCAATCGCCTTAGTCTTTGCTAAACACGCCTTACGGTAAGACGGAGTGTAGTTAAAAACCGTGGTGATGTGGGAGATGATTGTTTTCACCTTCAAAGATGGGTCGTTGCTAACCAGGGGTAGGATTTCTTGACAGATTAGATCATAGTTGAGTTTTTGGTGGTCCTGTGATTAGTGGAACTTACACAAGTGTGGGTAGTCATTGAACCTATGACCCACCAGTCACCCCTTAATCTGTATGATGCGGTCAGCTTGAACATACAGTCAGGGTGGACACACTTGATCTTGTACCTTTCCGGGTTGACACGATCCACCTTAAAATCAACCGAGTTGAGCATGTGGAATTTTTTAATGGCCCTGATGCATTCCTCTCTGTTACGAAACTTATCCTTCTCTTTTAAATTTTCATCCGACTGCATATACAGATTGAAAAATAAGTCAGTAGAAGGTTCATCTCCGCCCATGTTGAAGTTTGTCATGTGCGGAGGTGGTGTGTAGATTTTGTTTGCAGGAATACTTGGGATGCCATCATCGTCGGAATCATCATTCACCATTTCGTCAAACTCTAACTCGTTATCTTCTTCTTCATCATCAACTGCATCTACCTCAGCTTGTTCATTCTCCAAAGGATCAACCTCTTGTGTCACCTGAGGCTGAGGTTGAGGCTAAGGCTCTCGCAGCATAACGTACAACTCAATAGAGTCGTACCCAGAATAGACATGGCTGGAAAACATATTCTGGAGATCCTCGTCATCTTGAACTTCAACCTTATAAAAAATTACTTGGTTGTTTCCAAAGAAAACTGGATTCTGATAAAATATCTGGGACACCGGGCCTCGTTCAAGTTTGGCCTCCAATCTTGTTTTGAAGTACGAGAAATTGGCTTTCCCGTTTAAGAGAAATCGGATGTTGTCTGTGTCTCTAAATAAAAACCCAACGGTGGGACAAATGTATGTCTCACCGTTGAAATGTGCTTTGACGATAAATTGTGGTGCGGAGGCCATTGCGTAGAATTGTTTTAAGGTTTGAAGGTTGGAATGTTTGAATTTTATGAGTGATTCGAAGGTTGGAATGTTTGAGGTTTATTGATTGTATGAAGGTTTGAATGCTGTAATGTTTGAAGGTTGGAATGTTTGAATTTTATGAGTGATTCGAAAGTTGGAATGTTTGATGTTTTTTGATTGTATGAAGGTTTGAATGCTGTAATGTTTGAAGGCTGTAATGTTTGAAGGTTGGAATGTTTGAAGGTTGGAATGTAAGAACGTTTGAAGGTTGGAAGATTTGACAGATTATGTGAATCAATGTTATGATAAACGTAAGGCTAAAAATTTCAATTAAGTAAGGATGCAACCCCCCAAGACTGCCAATAATGTTACATGCAAGGAATCCCAAAGGCTGTCACGTAGCCTGAGCCTAGGCTGCAACAAAGGACACCTCTTATTCGCCAATTTGGGTGGCGACACCATTCATTTTTGTATTCTTTCGCCAAGTCCAATGGCGCCTCCCTTACTGTCCAATCGGGGTACATGCATGCAGGAATGTAACCCCCTAGGCTGCCACCTAGCCTGCCCATAGTCTGCACCTATACATGTATGTTATAAGTCTCCTCCCATCACCTCCAATGGGCTTACATGCACTCAGGCAAGGAATCCCAAAGGCTGTCACGTAGCCTGAGCCTAGGCTGCAACAAAGGACACCTCTTATTCACCAATTGGGGTGGCGACACCATTCATTTGTACTCTTTCGCCAAGTATAATGGCGCCTCCCTTACTGTCCAATCGGGGTACATGCATGCAGGAATGTAACCCCCTAGGCTGCCACCTAGCCTGCCCATAGTCTGCACCTATACATGTATGTTGTAAGTCTTCTCCCATCACCTCCAATGGGCTTACATGCACTCAGGCAAGGAATCCCAAAGGCTGTCACGTAGCCTGAGCCTAGGCTGCAACAAAGGACACCTCTTATTCGCCAATTGGGGTGGCGACACCATTCATTTTTGTACTCTTTCGCCAAGTCCAATGGCGCCTCCCTTACTGTCCAATCGGGGTACATGCATGCAGATATGTAACCCCCTAGGCTGCCACCTAGCCTGTCCATAGTCTGCACCTATACATGTATATTGTAAGTCTCCTCCCATCACCTCCAATGGGCTTACATGCACTCAGGAAAGGAATCCCAAAGGCTGTCACGTAGCCTGAGCCTAGGCTGCAACAAAGGACACCTCTTATTCTCCAATTGGGGTGGCGACACCATTCATTTTTGTACTCTTTCGCCAAGTCCAATGGCGCCTCCCTTACTGTCCAATCAGGGTACATCCTTAGGCTGCCACCTAGCCTGCAAGAGTGACACCTTTCATTTTTTGTACATGCATGCATTCATATATGTAACCCCCTAGGCTGCCACCTAGCATGCAAGAGTGACACTTCGCAGGCATGCAAGAACCAACAACCACTATATGAAATTTATTTGCCTATAAATACATACCATATCATACATCTCTCACACCCACACAAGTCTCACTCTCTGCTACGAAATCTTTCATACTCTCTTAAACTTTCTAAGTCTATCATACTCTCTATCTCTTCCTAAGTCTTTCATAATCTCAAGCATTTTAAACAATGACTCTTCTAACAATGGGCGATACTCACAGAGGCACAAAGGAAAATATTACTGCATTTGTAAGTTTCTTTTTTGGTTATACATTTTTCATACTTCAGATAATGCGTTGTTCTTCTTACTTAATCTTACACATGTTACATTATGAACTCAGGACACAAAAAGATTCAGAATCCGTTCTCACAACTACCTGGCTCCCGACCCATTTATCGTACCATATCTGGAATATGCAGGTTTTGGACATGTCATAAAGATCTCCAATTGCACCATTTACTCGAAGTTCATTCTTGCAATGTTGGAAAGGTGGAGACCAGAGACCCATACATTTCACCTACCAATAGGTGAATGTACCATCACGCTAGAGGATGTGTACATGCTACTAGGTCTCCCTGTCGACGGTAAGGCCGTGAATGGGTCGGTTCAACAACCCAACTCTCAGTGTGAAGAACTGTTGGGCAGGGATATGGTAGAAGGTGGTGGTGCAAGAGGTCAGGGAATACTACTCACTGAGCTGAAAAGTCATTATGCAAGTTTGGAATTAAATGAAAATTCCTCCGAGAATGACAGGGTAGTAAAATCCAGAACTTATCTTATGATACTTTTTGGTACATTTTTATTTCCCGAAAGTACGGGAAATAGTGTAAATTTTATGTATTTACATTTACTAAGAAATTTTGAAAAAACAAGAAAATATAGTTAGGGTTCTGCAGTTTTAGCCCACCTATACAGTTCCTTGTGCAAAAATGCAGTCAAGGAAAAATGTACATTTTATGGGTGCACTTTTTTACTACAAGCCTGGGGTTGGTGGAGGATGGAGTCCTTAAACCCCGTCAACAACAACACTTTCGGTTTCCCGTACGCAACAAAGTAAGTCATCAAGTTATAGCATTTATAACTATTCATCTCTTCCCCAAATATATGCTAAGAATAAAATGTTTCTCATTTCCTTTAGGTACTGCGTGAGGGGTATGGATTACGGCAAGAATTCAAGATTCAATGTCGCACTCTACCGTAATATGTTGGATCACTTAGGCCCGGATGACGTACATCGTAGCTTTTAACTTTTGTTCATTTAAATTATTTATACATTACTTTTGCGTTAACCTGATTTAAATTTTATCGCAGTTCGTCTGGAGACCATATTTGGGTTTGGGCCATGATCCAAACCCGGAGGATGCAGCAACTTGGACCGCGAAGACTGCAATCATTCGGTTCAACATTATGGAGATGCACCACAGCGACCGTGTGAAGATACAGTTCGGAATGCATCAGGAGATACCAAGTGATCTAACTTGTTTGTCCCCATGGCATCTTAAAAGGGTCGACGCCCAGTGGGGTCTTACCAACTGGAAAGACTTCGCTCCTGAATGGTGTAAGATGTGGCAGAGGCGCCACCGCTACGTCTTGCAATTCCCGATTTTCCTTAATCAAGGTAATATGCGACACACCGATCAATATTTGTCTTGGTACAGGTCGGTTAGTAACCCTGAGATGCACATGTCTCATCCAAGGTACTTGGTTGACCCACGCACACAATGGGCACAACCCTCGTTTCAACATCAACAAACCCAAAACCCATCAACCTCCCACCAACCCCCAAGAAGAAACAGACCCACAAACACCCAACCACAGTCCCCACCACAACACAACTACACTCAAATGCCACACAACTAACCACAATCACCACTGTGATCGGTGGATCTGGAACTGACTGTTTAACGCTGGTTCGCGAAATATCGCGGAAGCAAGAGTCGCCACCGTCTTTTATTTTCTCCAAATGGAAAGGACAAAAGCACAGAAAAATTCCTTAAAGAGATTGCTCTCGGTTCGGGAGGTAGGTTATAGAAAGGGAAGGTGTTAGCACCCTTTCTATCCATGGTTATCCATGGGCTCTTAGATACTTGCTCATTGTGTTTTCAAAATTGTTTGTTTGCTTTTCAATTGTGGGTTTAAAAAGTTTCTCTGAAAATTTCAGTTCGACTCTTGTATCGGTCCTCAAGAGTGTTTGAAAAAATGCTTTCGAAAGCTTTTTTGGAAATGTGTTGGTGTGAAAAGTATTTTCTTTGATTTGTTTTTGAAATTAGAGTAAGTATCTAGAGTCGTCTACCTACCCTAAGGAATTCGTCTGTGTAGGTGTCCTTTAAAGTAGTGTCATCCCACCATTGAGAGGTAGGTAGCACCACCGTTGGAGGTGTTCGGGTCAATTCGAAGGTTCGGGACATGGTGATCACCAGAGCAATAGGAAGACACCTTAGAAGCTACCCTCATGCCAGGTTCCCGGATCATGAGGACTTACTAAGACATCCTCTACTCGACGATCACCTTTCGAGGCAAGGCAACAGTGAGGCGTACCCTAGGGGTGGTGTGTGATTTGTGTGTCATGTTCATTTATTTTTGTCTTGTCATGTCAAAGTGATCTATGCGTTTGTTTTTATTCTAGGTCATTCATTCTTGCATGCATTTATTTAACAGTTAAAAAGATGCGGAAATTAAAAGTTCTAAACTATTACAAAGGCGCGGGTCCACATCGCCAAATTTAATCCAGGACCCGATTTGACAGAAAATAAAAGAAAGTGCGAGAAATTACATTTACACGGCTTTGGGAGAATTACATTAATATTTAAAAGAAGGAATAAATAAAATGTGCGAATTGAATTAAAATTGGAAGCGAGGGCGTTGGACCCTTTTTAATGAAATTAAATTAAATTATTAAATTAATTAAAAAAATAAAAAAGAAATTATTTTTGGTATTTTTTTGGATTTATGAATTTTTATGAGAAAGATTAAATGAAATTAACTAATTAACCCTAATTCTACAACTTTTATTTGTTAAGAAAAAATATTAAAGTTAACCCTAAATTAACCTAATTAATAAAAGCAATTTGATTTATAAAAATAATAGTAAATAATTAATTGTTAGAGATGATAAAATAAAAAGAAAAAGTAATAATAATTAAAACCTAATTCTACAAGTTTTTAATTTTATTAAGAAAAATATTTGAATTAACCCTAATTTAAAAAGCTAAAATTAATTAATGATATTTATTTACAAAAAATAACATTAAATAAAAATACTTATTTTTTGTCTCTTTTCTGATTTTTATATTGTTTTTATGTTTTTGTGAAAATAAATTGGTTTAAAGAATTAAATTGAAAAAACTAATTAAAACAAAAATAGAAAAAATATGAGAAAAGAATGAGAAAGGCAAACCATGGGGGGTGTCTGGCCCTTTTTGGAGGTGAATTGGAGTGGTTTGACCATTTGGCTTTTGACTTTTTGCCATTTGCGTTTTGGCCTCAACGTTCCTTAATCTTCTCAGGATGTCTGTCTCGCCATGTATTGGTGTCATGCATAAGTTTTTCTACTTTGGCCATTTGGGCTTTTGGCTTTTGGCCATTTGGCTTTTGGCTTTTGGCCATTTGACTTTTGGCCTCAACGTTCCTAAATAAACCTGCATGAGATCCTGTCTAAATCTGCAGTGTTGAATCTCACGAACACATTAAAATAAAATCATAAAAATGCAAATAAAGTCAATATATGAAATTTAATGTTTAGGCACAATATGGCATGTATGAATGATTATACCCTTTTGATCATGGAGATCAAATCAATCTTACCCTTACCGGAAAATTAGTGACCTGAATGCTTTTATGCCTTACTGGAAAATTAGGATCATGGAGATCAAACCATCCTTATCCTTACTGAAGAAGTAGTGAGGTATTGGTTTGTAATGTGATGGCTTGTTTGTAGTGAGAGAGGGATTTGTAATAAGGATTTCAAGGTTTTAGGGTTCTTGAAAGAATTTGATATTCTAACAGTGTTGTTGCAAGGTTTTTTCTCTCTTTTTCTCCTCTCTGGTTTGTGTGAAAAGAAGGTGATTATATAATGGAAATTAGGGTAAAGAAAATGGGCTTTGAATGTGCAATTGGGCCTCCAATGTTCACTTGAGTTCGTCACTTTCCAGGCTAAATCGCAGGGACTTAAGTACAATTTTTGAAGTTGAAATGTGAAAACAAAATGTAGCCGATATCGAGAACTAACTCCTTTCCGAAAATCGACTCAATCGGATAAACGGTGAATTAGTTATGAATTTTTGAAGTTTCAGCTCAGACAAACTTATTTTGGGCTCCAGTGTCGACTCTGACACGTTCTTCAATAAAAAACTGGTATTGATCGGTGCATAATTTGGTCTCGACTTTTGAAGTAAAGTTGTAGATCTATGAGTCAGTGACCTTGTGTAAAAATATGAGTCCAATCCGATAAAAATTGACCGAGTTATGAATTTTCGAAGTTTCGGCTCAGATGAAATAATATTCAGCATTCAGGATTTTCAGCGTGTCACGCACTCTGAGCAAAAAACGAAGGCCTTTTGAATACCGTTTGAACTCAATACCTTCTGTGAAAATGTAGCCAACTCAATTTGTGAAATTTTGGCACCGGAACCAGCTCGATATGATGAAAATCGACCAAGTTATGATTTTCTGAACATGACGCAAATAAACTTCTGTCACAAATTTTCTGTATGAAAATACTTGATAAATCCACATTTTTGAAGACCTTCTGATCGAAATTGGCTTCCAGCCGTGAGAGATGAAAACGTAGATAATGTCAAGACGGAATTTTGGCCACCGGAACGGGTTCAAAACGAGCCACGATCTTCAAGTTATGAATTTTTTAGCGCGTAAAAACTGCACTTTCAGCACATTTTTTCACCATATTTCTTCGAGAAAACTCACACATTCGGATACCTTCTTTAAAGAATTGACTCTTGAGCCGAACCTGAATTTGAGAATATGTTATCAGAGATATCTTGGCGAAAGAATACCTGAATATGACGCGCCAGGTTGGACTTGTGAATTTTTCTTGAAATGTTTTGAGAAATATGGGAGGGCAAATTTTGGGGTACAACAGTTGCCCCTGTTCAATCTTCTTAGACCTGAGGATGCAGATTGACTGACGTGCCTTTCATAATCCGAAGGTGAAAGATGATTGAACACTAGAGTGCCCAGAAATTTGCGCTCACATAGTAGCAGTGTGATGTGGGGAATGGGCTTATAGATGCCATTTGGAGATGATGGATAAGATGATGGGTTTATAGATGCCATGCTAAGAGATGATGGAAGGTGGATGGGCTTATAGATGCCATCTGGATGTCGATCGCGTAAGAGATTCCTTAGCGAGAACTTGCGTACCTGCAAAAGAAAGCGATTACCTGACCTGTTACAGGAACTGGTCTTCAAACTCTTTGTGCGGGTGTGTCCTGACTGGTTACAGGAGCTGGATCTGGATCTTCAAAAGGTGATGAATGAACCAGGGATGGTTACTACCTCAACAGGAACAGTGAGAGAACCTTGGATGACTTTAACCTCAACAGCAATCGTTGAGAAAATCTTGGGATGATTACTACCTCCGAAGGATCGGGGAGAGAACCAAAGGCGATTACCACCTCAACAGCAAACATTGAGAGAACCTTGGATAACTTCAACTTCAACAGCAATCGTTGAGAGAAGCCTGGGATTACCAACTCCGCAGGATCGGGGAGAGAACCATAGGCGATTACCACCTCAACAGCAAACATTGAGAGAACCTTGGATAACTTCAACTTCAACAGCAATCGTTGAGAGAAGCCTGGGATTACCAACTCCGCAGGATCGGGGAGAGAACCATAGGCGATTACCACCTCAACAGCAAACATTGAGAGAACCTTGGATAACTTCAACTTCAACAGCAATCGTTGAGAGAAGCCTGGGATTACCAACTCCGCATGATCGGGGAGAGAACCATAGGCGATTACCACCTCAACAGCAAACATTGAGAGAACCTTGGATAACTTCAACTTCAATAGCAATCGTTGAGAGAAGCCTGGGATTACCAACTCCGCAGGATCGGGGAGAGAACCATAGGCGATTACCACCTCAACAGCAAACATTGAGAGAACCTTGGATAACTTCAACTTCAACAGGAATCGTTGAGAGAAGCCTGGGATTACCAACTCCGCAGGATCGGGGAGAGAACCATAGGCGATTACCACCTCAACAGCAAACATTGAGAGAACCTTGGATAACTTCTACCGAGTCTTTATCAGGAAAATCTGTTTGGGGTCGATTTAGCTGGACTAGAGAAGGCCTTGGACTGGATAAGAAATCTTTGGAGTCGATTAACTGAACCGGTCTAGGTCTTGGAATGTCTTCAACTGGGTTTTTATCAGAAAAATCTGTTTGGGGTCGATTTAACTGGACCAGAGAAGGCCTTTGACATATGATTGAGAATTTAACTGAATCTTTCCTGAAAGGTAAAGGTCAGTCATATGCAATGCGTGATATGGATCAAGCAATGATGTTCTCAACATAAATGAGATTCGTAAGATATGATGCGTATATGCATGCTATGATGTATGAAGATGTTTATGAATATTATGTTTTTGTCTTAGGAAAATAAATCCTTGACGGGTGCCAGGAAGTCACTCCTGGGCTGATATTGAAGAATAGATTTTACTTCCGCTGAGGAAGATAGTTGCAAGAATACCGGTAGGAGAAGATAACTCCGTTGGGGAATAAACTTGGCGAATGGAATATTCTGCGGGGAGAAAAGTACTCTAACGATCTTGCTGGGAAACAAAACTCTGTGGGGAAAGAGGTACTTTGATGTGCGTTGATAATAACTTGCTGGGGATACCCTTGTTGTGCTGGAAGTGTTAACAGACTTCGATGGGGATAAGAAGACTGTGTTGAGGACGCTCTTTCCGTGGCTTTTGGCTGAGGATAACCCAGTTATATCCTGGTAAGGAAATAACTCTTTGAATAAAGCCGGGAGACGCGTTCGTGCTCTACGAGGATAAGCTTCCAGAATCTACTGGGGATAAGCTTACTGCTTGGGGAGATGGATTCCAACTTTCCTGGGGAAACTGGATTGGACTCTCCTGGGGAAGTTTTGAATGGTGTCGGGAAGATGACTCCACTGAACACTGGTATACCGCCGGGGAACAATCTTTAGGTCAAGACTGTCGGGGATGCTTGTTAAGAATATATGTATATATGCTGGGGAATGCTGAGCTCTGCGGGAGGATACTCAACTTCCTTAAGGTTTGATAATATATCTTTGCTTGAGGAGAGTATACTGCTTGTTGGCTCACTCTCTGGGGAATTAGGATATCTGGTTATGTTCTTCAGCCGAACTTACCTTGGTACCTTGGAGGACAGAACAATTAGGTTGCTTAGACAACTCTTTATTGCCCCTGTTTCTGAGGTGGGAGAGGAAGACCTATGAGGTGCTGATAGTTGTTGATAGACAAACCTTCTTCTGGTAGGCAGGTGACAGGATGGCAGGACATAGTCGTACGCTTTAATCCCTAACTTTTGCCTGGACCGCCCTTTCGGGTTTTTAGTCCATCGGGATACCCATTTTTGCCCAAGCCGCCTTTTCAGGTTTTCGACTTGCCGGGTGTACAGATTTTTTCATTTCATCCCTTATTTTGCCCGAACCCTTTTGGTTCGCCGGGAAGCCCTTATTTTTTCCTAGGTGTGTCAACCTAGCGGGTCTTTGATTGTGCGTAGTATTTTTTCGACTATGTCCACGCTTTCGGAATGCAGGGTGCTGCCCCTGTTAGAAGTGTTTTGTCATGCCACCAGAAGGTGTTTGATCGTGCAAGATTTGTTGCCGGAATGCCCCCAAGTGACTTAGGCGGAGATTTGCCCCAGGTTGTTTGGCCTTTGAGAGATTCCCTGAATCTTGATTGGACTGCCCCAGATGATGGACCATGATCATGTCTGCCCCTTGATTGGAGGTACTTCTGTTCATTAGGCATTCGTCGTGCGAACTTCTATGCTGTTCAAACAAAAAGTCATATGCGAACAAAGTTATGTAAAAATGCAAAGCCTATGTCTGTCTTGAAGATTTTGAAAATGCATTCTTTTTTCATAAAACAAATGAATGTTTGTAAAACGTGATGTCAATTCCTTATTTACCGTAGGCCTTAAGGAGTCAGGATACCTTTCGTAACAGTATGCTTTCGAACTAACCCATGCTTCAGCTAGGACTTTTAAGGGTTATAACGTGGCCTGGTTCACGGTTTAAGAAAAAAAGGATAAAGGCTCAAATTATTTGTACCCACCCGCTCTTCGTGATGTTCTTCAATCCTAAACTCAGTTGATCATACGTTAGACCTTGTTTGAGTCTTTGCTCTGATTTTCCGGTGATGATTCAGATGTTGATAACTTATTTTGAATAGGCAGTCATTCCTTTCTTGTTGAGGGCTGGTAAGACCTCTTTCTTGTCTGATTTTTTGTTATCCCTTTCTTTTTTTTGCCTGAACTGTTTCCTTTTTTGGAATTACAGTCAGCGGGATGCCCCAGTTTTGTAAGTCTCCTTCATAGGTTTTGACTTATTGGGCTTTTATCTTTTTTTTTTTTGGTAATGACTGCCTGTCTTTATGATTATCCAGAATCATCACCATCTTTTGTTTTTGGAAGGACTCCTTTGATGTTATTCGTTGTGCACTTGGATCAACTGAGAGAACTACCCTGCCCCAGGTTATGATTAAGGGTTTTATTTTTTTGAAAAGAAAAACTCCTACTTCTTTGGCTCAGAGGGGTTGACGAGGGATTATCATCCTTATAACTCCAGTGTTTAGGGATTGAAACAATGCTTGTACCTCATCAGCGGGGTCTGTTCAAAAGCATATTGTAGATTATGGTATCGTTTTCGTCATCCTCCCTCAAGAGGCTTAGAATTATTAATTAAGAGTTGATCATCAGAAAAAATATGAAAATAATTTGCGTATAGTGAATACGAATATATTGCTTCAAAACAGACATATGCGATGCATTAATGAAATAACAATGTTTAACATGAGTAAATGTTTGAACAAAAGAGAATTGCAACTTGAACATTCGAATGAACAAAAATTTCTCAATCCTAGCCATGTTTTGGCAAGGGAGCAGTGATCACGTTGGGAGTCTCGGGTACTTCAAACTGAATCTCTCCAGCGTCGATCATGTCTTGAATCTTGTTCTTGAGAGGCCAGCAGTTGTCCGTAGTATGCCCCGGGCTATCAGAATGGTATGCGCACCTATCGTTGGGATGATAGTTAGGAGCAGAAGTGTTTGGATTCCAGAGAGGAGCCCTTAAGGTGATCAGCCCTGCCTCCAACATTTGTTGTAGTGCTTGATCCAGCGACATGTTGATCTTGGTGAACTGCCTCTTAGGCTTGTCTGGTTTGCTCTGATCAGCCCGTTGTTCTGGGCGAGGTCGTTGTTGGACCTGTGAAGTAGTAGCAACTCGGAGAGGTCTATTCATTGGACCCGACCTTTGCCTTCTTGGAAGCTGTTCTATGACCTGGTCCCTGATTTGGGTTGGTTGCTTCATGCCTTGAGGAAGTTGGCTGATCATGGCTCTCAGCTCTCCTTGCTCCTGAGCTAAACCTTGAATGAGGGCCCTTTGCCCCAGCATCTGGGTTTTCAATGTGTCTACCTCAGCTTGTAGACGTTTCAGCTGTTCGTCCTTGTCATCTTCAGGACTCTTTCTGATCAGATTCCCCATGAGGAGTGTCCTCAACTCTTCCTGCCCCTTGGATAGGCTTAGGAAGATCTCTTTGAACTGAGTCTCTTGAGCGTGAAGGTCCTGGTTATCTGGTTGGGAAGCCATTGCTGAAATAAACAGCGGAGATGGTAAGTGACCTGTCCAAAGGGTACCTGTCATGCAATGATATGTATGATATGCATGCAATGTTTTCAAGGATCTCGCGGGGTAAACAAAAATTGTTAGAACTAGGTAGCTTGATTGAGGGAACTTCATGTTTGCTGAGATTCCTTCTTCAAGGGTCAAAGGCTCACCATATCCAGTGGGTCATAGCCCCTGACTTTAATCATCATGTCTGGTTTTGATTTCCAAACAACCTTGGTTAGGGGAACCTTCTTCAAGAGTCAGAGCTCACCATATCAAGTGGGTCATAGCCCCTGACAACTCTGTCTAGAGGAAAATAAATCCTCTTTGCCCCTTGCTAAATGTTTGATTCATCATGACCTGCATCACAAGCCTTTGAGATCCTTGAAATGGGTTAAGATGTATGCAATGGTATGATGTCATGATGCATGGGGTGATATGAATAAACCCTGTTATGAGCCCTTATTAAGGACTATAAACAGAAACCTGCAAGAAACTCGAGTAAAACCTGTTATGAGTCCTAATTAAGGACTGCAATCCAAAACCTGTAAGAAACTTAGTATACCCTGTTATGAGTCCCTATTAAGGACTATAAATAAAACCTGCAAGGGAAACTCAAGTGTCAGATAACAAGCATGCAAATAGTCAAGTTGGAAGGCACACAAGTCACACAAGACAAGCCCTTAGGGTTTAAGGCCAGCATGGGGTCTGGGTAGTACCCTCTTGAAGTTGGTGGGCTCAACCTGTCCTATCAGAAGTAACCGGGTTCTAAGGGTCCCAATATCACGGGATTGCTTTCATTGTTCATCGTTTCGATTTAGCCACTGAACTGGCGACCGAAATATTCCAAGAAAGCAACCCTCAATTGGGTGTAGTATCGAGTATCAACCAACCTCGGACTGCACCAAAGTCAGTTATCTCACTACCCTAAAGAGGCCAAGATAGTTCAATTAAGGTTCCTAAGGTCTGTTGATGCTTCACGACACCACGCGGAGGCCCCATACTCTCCTTGACTGAACTCAAGGGTTACCGGTACACACCAAAGTGCCACATCAACGTAGCAGACTGTTTCAACCATGTCGGTATACCCCGCACAGTTCCCTCACAGCCTTGTTGCTACTTTCTAAGAAGGTATCCCCCAGATCCGGGTTAGGATCTATAGAACTCCCAAGCAACCCACAATAATAAAGCAAGCAAGGAAAGCAATTGAAAACACAGTTATGAACTAACCCTAAGGTACACCCCACTTTAAGTTTAATTCCCCAGCAGAGTCGCCAGTTCTGTGATCGGTGGATCTGGAACTAACTGTTTAACGCTGGTTCACGAAATGTCGTGGAAGCAAGAGTCGCCACCGTCTTTTATTTTCTCCAAATGGAAAGGACAAAAGCACAGAAAAATTCCTTAAAGAGATTGCTCTCGGTTCAGGAGGTAGGTTATAGAAAGGGAAGGTGTTAGCACCCTTTCTATCCATGGTTATCCATGGGCTCTTAGATACTTGCTCATTGTGTTTTCAAAATTGTTTGTTTGCTTTTCAATTGTGGGTTTAAAAAGTTTCTCTGAAAATTTTAGTTCGACTCTTGTATCGGTCCTCAAGAGTGTTTGAAAAAATGCTTTCGAAAGCTTTTTTGGAAATGTGTTGGTGTGAAAAGTATTTTCTTTGATTTGTTTTTGAAATTAGAGTAAGTATCTAGAGTCGTCTACCTACCCTAAGGAATTCGTCTGTGTAGGTGTCCTTTAAAGTAGTGCCATCCCACCATTGAGAGGTAGGTAGCACCACCGTTGGAGGTGTTCGGGTCAATTCGAAGGTTCGGGACATGGTGATCACCAGAGCAATAGGAAGACACCTTAGAAGCTACCCTCATGCCAGGTTCCCGGATCATGAGGACTTACTAAGACATCCTCTACTCGACGATCACCTTTCGAGGCAAGGCAACAGTGAGGCGTACCCTAGGGGTGGTGTGTGATTTGTGTGTCATGTTCATTTATTTTTGTCTTGTCATGTCAAAGTGATCTATGCGTTTGTTTTTATTCTAGGTCATTCATTCTTGCATGCATTTATTTAACAGTTAAAAAGATGCGGAAATTAAAAGTTCTAAACTATTACAAAGGCGCGGGTCTACATCGCCAAATTTAATCCAGGACCCGATTTGACAGAAAATAAAAGAAAGTGCGAGAAATTACATTTACACGGCTTTGGGAGAATTACATTAATATTTAAAAGAAGGAATAAATAAAATGCGCGAATTGAATTAAAATTGGAAGCGAGGGTGTTGGACCCTTTTTAATGAAATTAAATTAAATTATTAAATTAATTAAAAAAATAAAAAAGAAATTATTTTTGGTATTTTTTTGGATTTATGAATTTTTATGAGAAAGATTAAATGAAATTAACTAATTAACCCTAATTCTACAACTTTTATTTGTTAAGAAAAAATATTAAAGTTAACCCTAAATTAACCTAATTAATAAAAGCAATTTGATTTATAAAAATAATAGTAAATAATTAATTGTTAGAGATGATAAAATAAAAAGAAAAAGTAATAATAATTAAAACCTAATTCTACAAGTTTTTAAGTTTATTAAGAAAAATATTTGAATTAACCCTAATTTAAAAAGCTAAAATTAATTAATGATATTTATTTACAAAAAATAACATTAAATAAAAATACTTATTTTTTGTCTCTTTTCTGATTTTTATATTGTTTTTATGTTTTTGTGAAAATAAATTGGTTTAAAGAATTAAATTGAAAAAACTAATTAAAACAAAAATAGAAAAAATATGAGAAAAGAATGAGAAAGGCAAACCATGGGGGTGTCTGGCCCTTTTTGGAGGTGAATTAGAGTGGTTTGGCCATTTGGCTTTTGGCTTTTGGCCATTTGCGTTTTGGCCTCAACGTTCCTTAATCTTCTCAGGATGTCTGTCTCGCCATGTATTGGTGTCATGCATAAGTTTTTCTACTTTGGCCATTTGGGCTTTTGGCTTTTGGCCATTTGGCTTTTGGCTTTTGGCCATTTGGCTTTTGGCCTCAACGTTCCTAAATAAACCTGCATGAGATCCTGTCTAAATCTGCAGTGTTGAATCTCACGAACACATTAAAATAAAATCATAAAAATGCAAATAAAGTCAATATATGAAGAAATTTAATGTTTAGGCACAATATGGCATGTATGAATGATTATACCCTTTTGATCATGGAGATCAAATCAATCTTACCCTTACCGGAAAATTAATGACCTGAATGCTTTTATGCCTTACTGGAAAATTAGGATCATGGAGATCAAGCCAGCCTTATCCTTACTGAAGAAGTAGTGAGGTATTGGTTTGTAATGTGATGGCTTGTTTGTAGTGAGAGAGGGATTTGTAATAAGGATTTCAAGGTTTTAGGGTTCTTGAAAGAATTTGATATTCTAACAGTGTTGTGGCAAGGTTTTTTCTCTCTTTTTCTCCTCTCTGGTTTGTGTGAAAAGAAGGTGATTATATAATGAAAATTAGGGTAAAGAAAATGGGCTTTGAATGTGCAATTGGGCCTCCAATATTCACTTGAGTTCGTCACTTTACAGGCTAAATCGCAGGGACTTAAGTACAATTTTTGAAGTTGAAATGTGAAAACAAAATGTAGCCGATATCGAGAACTAACTCCTTTCCGAAAATCGACTCAATCGGATAAACGGTGAATTAGTTATGAATTTTTGAAGTTTCAGCTCAGACAAACTTATTTTGGGCTCCAGTGTCGACTCTGACACGTTCTTCAATAAAAAACTGGTATTGATCGGTGCATAATTTGGTCTCGACTTTTGAAGCAAAGTTGTAGATCTATGAGTCAGTGACCTTGTGTAAAAATATGAGTCCAATCCGATAAAAATTGACCGAGTTATGAATTTTCGAAGTTTCGGCTCAAATGAAATAATATTCAGCATTCAGGATTTTCAGCGTGTCACGCACTCTGAGCAAAAAACGAAGGCCTTTTGAATACCGTTTGAACTCAATACCTTCTGTGAAAATGTAGCCAACTCAATTTGTGAAATTTTGGTACTGGAACCAGCTCGATACGATGAAAATCGACCAAGTTATGATTTTCTGAACATGACGCAAATAAACTTCTGTCACAAATTTTCTGTATGAAAATACTTGATAAATCCACATTTTTGAAGACCTTCTGATCGAAATTGGCTTCCAGCCGTGAGAGATGAAAACGTAGATAATGTCAAGACGGAATTTTGGCCACCGGAACGGGTTCAAAACGAGCCACGATCTTCAAGTTATGAATTTTTTAGCGCGTAAAAACTGCACTTTCAGCACATTTTTTCACCATATTTCTTCAAGAAAACTCACACATTCGGATACCTTCTTTAAAGAATTGACTCTTGAGCCGAACCTGAATTTGAGAATATGTTATCAGAGATATCTTGGCGAAAGAATACCTGAATATGACGCGCCAGGTTGGACTTGTGAATTTTTCTTGAAATGTTTTGAGAAATATGGGAGGGCAAATTTTGGGGTACAACAACCACCACACTACCAATACCCCGATATGCCTCACACCCAACCACAATACCAATCCCAATACCAGCACACCCGCATACCCCACACACAATTTCAGTCTTCCGCATATCCCAATATGGGCCCCTCAACATCCAGCCTTAGCCCTGATATGGGAATGTCGGAAGATTACGAACAAACCGACCCAACCTACCATCAACCACAATATCACCAAACCACCCAACATCCTCAATACCAAACACCCCAAGATCCATTTCCTTTCTACCCACCGTACTCAGACGATCAATGCTACAGACCCACTATGGAACCCCACCCACCGCCAACACGACCAAACTTTGAGGGTATGGGTAGCCGACTGTACCAAAGCGGATCTTCTAGATATGGAGATCTGACTGATTTTATGGATCCGGACCGCATTGACTTCGCTGGGCCATCGACCTTGCCGCAGTAGGAAACACGACGACACCTAGCACGAGAAAGGCGAGGACGGAGATGCGGAACCGGGGGTCATTACCGGGTTCCGGGGGATCACTGATTTATCTGTTTTTTTTTCCTGTATTTTTTTATCCGTTTTTTTTTCTTTCTGTTTTTTTATCTGTTATTTTAATGTAATACAGTTGGATGTAATTTTTTTTTATAATAAAAAGTCAATTTTGTTGATCCTCTATCGAACACGCAACGCACCGGACAAAAAAAAATCACTTTTTGCCCTAAATTAACACCTAGGCGCCATCTCACTTGGCTTAGGGCATGCCCTAAGCACATAGGCGCCAAGTGAGATGGCGCCTCCCCTTAAAATATAGGTGCATGCACCATTTCAGATGACTCCTCCTTTGGGGAGTCATCTTAAACATTGTTATTTGCGTAATTTTTTCCGAAACTCGGTTATTTGCGAAATATTATTTTAATAATTGGTTATTAATAAAAAAAAATTCACATAATTAGACAAGTAAAATAGCTAAAGTAATCGCTACTTAAGGGGCCATCACTTACTCAAATCTCTTCTCCTTCAACCCATAATTTCATAAACAAATACCTTCAATGTACGAATCATGATGCTTTGGTGAGTCAAAGAATACAAAGAGGTCAGTTCCGGGTTGTGGGTCATGGGTTTGATGTCGTTCGGTCAGTGGTGAGAGGGTTTGCGCCGGTGGGATGAACGGAGGATGCGCTCAGGGAGGCATGGTGAGGATCTGTGCGCAATTACGGAAGGCGCGGTGGCCGGCCGGATTTGAGTGTTTTCGGCTTTCTACTTTTCCTTCTTTTGGTTTTCTGCGATACAGTTACTGAGTTTACAATACTGCATCAATATTGATATGTTTGTGATGTTGAGATTTATGATGATGGCGGTATTCTAGTGTTGTTGATTGTATGAAGTTTTTGTTTTACTGGTTCGTGTTCACAGTAGCTACAAGACTTTGCTAAATTTTCCATCAATTAAAATATGCTTTGAATAAAACTAAAACTTAATGTTGTGGAATTCTGTAGTTATACCTTATTTACAAGGTCTGATTGTGTTTTTTTTAAAGAAAAAACAAAACATCTTTGATCAAGGAATAACTCATATCCTTTTTCATGATAAAGTGACGTCATCTGCAAATTTTACTTTATTTTTTGTGGCTTAATTAATTTTGATTTTGCATTACTTTCTATCCATCATGTGTTGAATAACTAGAATCCAAATACCACTCATCATTGCCTTAGACTCCATCTCGAGTGGTTACCATTACGTTTTGCTCCGAACACGTTTCTGTAGCTTTTTCTACACTGCAGATGCCGCTGTCCAGCCACAGACAACTGCTATTGTTGTTGTCCACCAGCTTTTCCTTGTCATAATTTTTCTTTGTAATCATGACCAGAAGTGTGTTATCATCATCCACCTCTTGTCGAGCTACCTTAACCTCATCACTTTGATTTTCTCTCGATTTCGCATTACATTCTTTTGCAAAATGACCAAGCTTGTGACAATTGTGACACTTCACACCACTCTTATCAAATTTCTTGGTGTAGTTACCTTGACCACTTTCTTTGGAACTGCTCTCACCTCTTTGCGTCATATAAGCCTTTGAATTTTGTGGATCTTTTCCACTAAAATTCTGGAAATTTATTTTTCTTTCGAAGACCATTTTCCTTTCGATCTCTTGTTCTTCTCATTGAACCGTGCTTGCAATGCAATCTCCGCTTTGGCCTTGTCATTTCCTCTTTCATCCATCCTTTGTTCATGAGCCTCTAATGAGCTTTGAAGCTCCTCCTTTCTTAATGTAGGAAGGTCCTTCGATTCTTCGATTGCAACCACATTATTGTCGAATCTTGACGTTAAAGAACGTAAGATCTTTGCAACAATATTCTACTCCAACACAGTTTCACCGCAAGACTTCATTTGATTCATCAAACGCGTTATACGCGTAACATAATTATTGATCGATTCCTTCTCTTCCATTTGCACCAACTCGAACTGCCTCTTGCGAGGTTGTAACCTCAAAACCTTTGCTTTATCAGCCTCTTCATAAGCTTTCTTCAAAATCTCTCACGCTTGTTTCACCAATGCGCAATCACCAATCTTTTCAAAGTTGTCGTTATCGACGCAAGAATGTATCAAGAAGAGTGTCTTATAGTCTTTCTTCTTCTCTTCCTGGAGTGTAGCTTATTGAGCAGTTGTAGCTTTTCCCCCAAGTGGTGTAACACCATTATTAACGACTTCAAGAACTTCTTGATACCCAAACAAAACTTTCATTTGTTTGCACCGTTTGTCATAGTTCTTGGAATCAAGAATTGCAAGGTTGGTAGGGATTCGATCATTGAAAATGGTAGACATGTTTGCAGTGGGTTAATGAATCAGAACTAGGCTCTCGATGCCAAATATTGGAATATACATAAAAATAAGTTGGTGAATTAATGGTGAAAAGTGGTTAACTGGAGAAGATGAAGTTTAGAGAAAAATTTGGAGATTATTAGAGAGACGGAGTAATTGAGGAGAAATATTAAAATTGGCATTAACTGAAATCACTCATTACATGAGGTATTTATAGGATACATCTAAAACTCAATGGAACCAAAACTGACCCAACAAACATCTTAAGCACTCAAAAAATCGCGATAGAAACCAGTTTCCTAAAACAGGGAAACCAGTTTCCTCAACTGAGAAAACAATTCCAGAGGCTGAAACACGTGACAGAAACCGGTTTCCTCAAACTGGGAAACCGATTTCTTCTTGGAAACCTTCAAATTCCAGCTTTTCAGAAGTACTTTTCAAATAAGTTATTATATACGAAATGACCACAAAAACTTCTATAATGCATTTAGCTTATATTAACCATCCAATATGCAGTACCTGTTACACAGTTATAAGCATGGGGAATTTTACCGAAGAAGAAGGTCCACCTCTTCCCAGTCTTTTGGTTTTTTCCTAGTTTCTTATTTTAACTCAATTGGTATTATAAAAATAATTTAATAAAACGTGCTAACAACAAGTCGATTTTTCGAATAAAATAAAAACAATTAAAAGTTGAAAACAATTAATTTGTATAAACTAGTTTTAGTTAAAGAAAATAGAAATTATTTCTGAAAAATATATTTATACCCCACACAGAAGAGATATGAACGATATTCAAATATCACAAATATAATCTCAAAGGATAACACAAATTGAATATGCATATGTATCAAAATCCAAACGAATACTCGAATTTATATTAGGGAATGAGAGGATAAAAAAAATTAGTGTAATGGGCCTTGAACCCCTAAATTTATACTCAAACTCTTTTCACATACTCCTTTACCAACTATGCTATCTTAATCATTCAAGATAAAAATGACTTTTAAAAATTATGGTGGAAGGTATACATTTGCTATTAAGAAAAACACAAATAATCTGACAAAATCTATTATATATTTTTTCTAAATAAACCTAAGCTAAATAAATTAATGTTAGAAATACTAAATATTAAAAAGATTTAAAGTGAAAGGATGATAAATAAATAAACTCATTATCTTTACATAATAATTTTATTTATTATATGAAAGAGAAACTCTGATTTTTTAGACCCTTTGACTTTTAGGGACTAAATGATCAAATATTTGATTGTGGATAATAATGAAAAAAGGAAGGGAAAATTTGGGGTATTACAATCATAATTTCACATGTTCATTCTTTAAATTCAAATTATAAATATAATAATCACTCACAACAAAATATAAATTTAAATAAATTTTGAACCTTGTCTAATTGCAAACAAGGAAAAGTTGTTCCAAATAAGTTTTGAATAATGTATAATTATATTATATTTTAATTTTTAATTTTTTTTATCAAAACAGCGTCATTTTGTCCAAGAAAAAAAAGCATGCATTTGACCTGCCTGTTTTCCAAAATTCCTGGTTCACCGATTTTTACTAATTTTGGTCGGTTCTCATCGATTCAATAACATATACGATCCAACAATTAGACCAGATTTGTGTCCTCTCTGATTCCCAGTTTGAACAGTCTGACTGGCAGACTCAGTTTTTAAAACAGTGCCTCGAAGACTGCGGATGCCGGGACCAGCAGAGAGAAAAATGAGGCCAACAAAGGGAAACACTCGTATATCTCCTCCATCACTTGAGGGGCACCTTGGGAAAATCTCCCCTCCAAGGGGACCATGAAGAGGAAAATCGTTGAGATGTTAGCCATCCACAAAAAAGAGGAAGGTACATCGGAAAAGATCTCAGTCCGGCCTATGCTGGGATTCTGAGGCTCAGAGGAGATATAAAGTATCCCTAATGAAATTTTCCCCGTAGTAATCACAGCCAGCGTCAGACATTTTGACGTCTCTTGGATCATAATTGACGGTGGAAGCTTCTGCGATATAATGTATTAAGAGTTGTTTGAAAAAATAATCCTCGAGAGAGGAAACTTATTATCGTATGACGGATCTGACTTGTAAGCATTAAACAGAATGACCATCCATCCATTAAGTGTGTGTCCTTTAATACCACAATAAAAACAAGTAGGTTCAAAGTTACTTCTATATATAGAAGGGTAAGATTTCTTCTTAGGAAATGTTTTCTTTTTAGGATATTGATGAACTACTTTAGGTTTGTTCACTTTCTCTTTGGATGATTGATCACTATCCTTAACAAAGATAGTTTTATTAGAACTTGGTTTTGAAAATTTTGAATATCCAAGTCCACTTTTATCATTGAAATATCTTTGTTGGCTAAGAACACCTTCCAATCCAATTTGACATTTTTCATAACTTTCAATAACTCTTTTTAATTGGACAATTTGGAAAGAGAGTGATTCACGATTTTTGCCAAAATTCTGTTTTTGCTCACTAAATTTTTGTTTTTCATCTTTGAGATCTTTTTCCATAGACTCACATTTTTCTTCTAAAGATGAAATTTGTTTCTTTTGAGATGAAATAGTTTTGTATAAAATTTTGCATTCATTTAATAGTTCATCTATAATACCTTGTGCATCACTATCATATATAGAGAATTCATTACTAACCTCGTCATCTTCATTATCGGAATGGTGTGAGACCATCAATGCAAGATTAACACATTGATTGTTTTCGGAATCGGAAGATGAATTTTCCCATGCTATATATGCTTTATTTGACTTCTTATCTTTATTTCTCTTGAAATATTTCTTCTTCTTTTCAAGTGTAGGACATTCACTTTTAACATGTCCCTTTTCTCCATATTCAAAGCATATAACCTTCCTTGTTGATGCTTCCTTTTTTCTTTCTTTTCGTAGAACCTTTTCAATATTCCTGATGAGATCATCATCTTAACTACTAGTGGATTCATCCTCTTGATTGCTATCATGATTTTTTATCCTTGTATTTAAAGCAATGTCTTTTGAATCTTTTACTTGGATTTCATACTTTTCAAGTCTTGCAAGCTCCGTCTCATATTCTTGAAGTTTTCTGAACAAAGTGGAAGAAGTCATTATGGACAGATTCTTCTTCTCAGATATTGCTTTCACTTTTGGTTGTCATTCCCTGGATAAAGATCTAAGCACTTTAAGATTAAGTTCATCATTAGTTAATGTATTACCGAGTGCTTTCAAATAATTTGTCAAGTGCACAAATCTTTTCTGTAAGTCGAGGATTGATTCCCAGGGCTGCATTCTGAATAGTTCGTATTCTTGACTCAATGTATTTAATCTCGATCTTTTAACTTCAGCGGTTCCTTCATGAGTTTCTACCAAGGTATCCCATATTTTTTTTTGCCGTTTTGCATGCCGAGACACGAAATAATTCATCCATGCTAAGTACACCTTGAAGAAGATTTATTGCCTTTTTATCATAGAGAACCCTCTTCTTATCATCTTCATCCCATGCAACTTTAGGCTTTGATGAGCCAGCACCATTGATCACCGTTATAGGAATAAATGGACCATTCTCGACGACATCCCATATTTCTTCTCCTTGTGCTTCTAGATGTGCCTTCATGCGTATTTTCCAGAAGTCAAAATATTCACCATAAAATAGAGGAGGCTTATTGTTACTATCACCATCTCTGAAAAAGGGATTTTGATTTGCGGAAGCCATTCTGGATCTTTTAGGAACAGGTTACCTATAAGCTGCTCTGATACCAATTGTAAGTACGAAGTGCGCCTAAGAGGGGGGGGGGGGGGGGGGGGGGTGAATTAGGTACTTTAAAATTTTTGGTTTTAGTGATGATGGATATTATTTTTCTGGATTATGGTGAGTTTATGAATGAGTAAAGTTCAGAAAAATAAAGAGACACAAGCGATATATCCTGGTTCCCCTCACAGTCCGAGAGTACTCCAGTCCCCTTTTAACATGAAAGAGATTTCCTTATTGTGGCAAACTTAAACAAGAACTATCCAAAACCAAGAACAATCTTCTTGGACCAAGAACAATCCTCTTGAATTTTCACTCTGTCAACAATGAGAACAATCCTCTCAAAGTGACTTCACTTGTATCCAACAATCCTGGAAAAACAAGATTTATAAAACCACTTAAACTTATTTCCAACAATCCTGAAAAATAAGCAAGTATATAGCAATATTTGATTTGAGTGAGTTTGAGTAACAATGATTACTTTGAATGATTTAATCAATGAATTGATCTTCTCTTCCAATTATAATAGTATACAATGACTCAAGATATATAATGCTCAAAGTTTTCTGGTTAATAATATGTGAAAGTGTGCAGAAAACTTGTGTATGAAAATGTATAACAACTTGAGTTTGTTTTTTGAAAATTCAGAAAATATAATTGGAAGAGGTGTTGAAATGATTATGAAAATGAGTATTTATATGTTCATAGCACCTTTTTGAAATATCATAAAGTTCTGTAAATGAATCATGAACAATTGCCAAGATTGAGTGAAAGGTTTCCATGAAATGGTGTTATGAACAAGCATGTGTAAAGCTGTTGTTTTTCAAAATCGTGCAGCATGCAATCGATTGCACCCTTTGTGTAAATCGATTGCACGGGGTTTCAACAGCTATAAATTCAAATATTTTGAGTGTGCAATCGATTGCACAAGAGTGTAAATCGATTACATTTGAAGTCAGTAGCAAAAATTGATTGAGTGCAATCAATTGCATAAACATGCAAATCGATTACACTTAGAAACAGTAGCAAATGTTTTGAAAAATTGAAACATGTAATCGATTGCACTAATATGAAAATCGATTGCACTCAAGTGAAAAATGATTTTTAGCTTAGAAAAACTTGAGTAAGGATTTGGAAAATATAAAATATTTCTTTTGACCATTGAGCATTTATGTCTTAAGTTCAAAGTAAGTATTATCATTATACCTTGAAATTTTGCTAAGTGCTTGAACCAAAGACTTTATCCACAGATGCTTTTATCTTGATCAATAATCTTTGCCTTCTTTATCAATCATGGTTTGTATTCATAAAAAAAAGTGCATTTGATAAGCTTGATTTTACATTCTCCCCCTTTTTGATGATGACAAACGATCTTGCTTGATGCATTGTAATTTCTAGAAAGAGCTTCTCCCCCTAAGATGCATAACTCCCCTTTGTATGAGAAGGTTAGAATCCTTTGAATTTGTTCATCTTGGTTGAAGAGTACCTTAAAAAAAATTTAAGATAGGAAATGTACAAGCATAAAGTATAACATTCTTCTCCCCCTTTAACATTATCAAAAAGAAGGGAAATATGCATAAAAATGGACAAAATACATATAATAATATTGAAAGCTTAACCATAGCCATATTGCTTCATGATGCTTTTTCTCATCCTTTGATAAATGCACATAGTAGTTATCTTCATCAAAACATAATATTGAAGATGCTTGACTCTTTTAGAAAGAATGACAAACTCTTATGTGAATGCTCCCCCTATCTTTTATAACTCCCTCTTGATCAAAGTTATCCCTTGAATCATAGAGAATTTGCATCTTTCTTTGGGTTGTAATAGTTAGAGACAAGCACACACACACACACACACACACACACACACACACACACACACACACACACACACACACACACACACACACACACACACACACACAAATATATATATATATATATATATATATATATATATATATATATATATATATATATATATATATATATATATATATATATATATATATATATATATATATATATATATATATATATATATATATATTCTCCCCCTTTGTCTTTAGCAAAAAAAAAAGGAATGGGAAAGACTTAAAATATATAATGAAATTATAAACATAAAAATAATTTTTACCTATGAGTTTTACCTCAAGAGTGACTTCATAAACCATTCATATTTGATGAATTTGAATCCTTTTCAACAAAGTTGTCTTTTACTTAGAATTTTTCTTTTGTTCTTCAACATAAAGTACATCTTCAATGGATATGAAAGTTAGTAAATGAACTTTGCCAATGCCAAGAATTATTCCTTTAAGGTATTTCCCATATGTGAAATAATCCTTGGACTTGAACTAGATTTGAAAGTTAGTGCACATCTTCCATCAAATGCTTAGAACCACCACTTATCAAGATATCATAGATTTAAAGTGGTCCTCAAGCAAACCTACAAAACAAATTAAGTTTGATTTGGTACCCAATGTGCTTTTTGTCCATCATAGTTAGTTCCTTTCTTTACCCACACATAATGCCCACTTGCCACACTAAGGTTTCTAACATAGCAAGCATTAGGCGTGTGGCCTTTAATACCACAATAAAAACTAGTAGGTTCAAAGTTAATTCTATATATAGAAGGGTACGATTTCTTCTTAGGAAATGTTTTCTTTTTAGGATATTGATGAACTACTTTAGGTTTGTTCACTTTCTCTTTGAATGATTGATCATTATCCTTAACAAAGATAGTTTTATTAGAACTTGGTTTTGAAAATTTTGAATATCCAAGTCCACTTTTATCATTGGAATATCTTTGTTGGCTAAGAACACCTTCCAATCCAATTTGACCTTTTTCATATATTTCAATAACTCTTTTTAATTGGACAATTTGGAAAGAGAGTGATTCACAATTTTTGCATACAAAATTCTGTTTTTGCTCACTAAATTTTTGTTTTTCATCTTTGAGATCTTTTTCCATAGACTCACATTTTTCTTCTAAAGATGAAATTTGTTTCTTTTGAGATGAAATAGTTTTGTACAAAATTTTGCATTTATTTAATAGTTCATCTATAATACCTTGTGTATCACTATCATAAATAGAGAATTCATTACTAACCTCGTCATCTTCACTATCGGAATGGTGTGAGACCATCAATGCAAGATTAACACGTTGATTGTTTTTGGAATCGAAAGATGAACTTTCCCATGCTATATATGATTTGTTTGACTTCTTATCTTTATTTCTCTTGAAATATTTCTTCGTCTTTTCAAGTGTAGGACATTCACTTTTAACATGTCCCTTTTCTCCACATTCAAAGCATATAACCTTCCTTGTTGGTGCTTCCCTTTTTCTTTCTTTTCGTAGAACCTTTTCAATCTTCCTGATGGGATCATCATTTTCACTACTAGTGGATTCATCCTCTTGATTTCTATCATGATTTCTTATCCTTGTATTTAAAGCAATGTCTTTTGAATCTTTTACTTGGATTTCATACTTTTCAAGTCTTGCAAGTTTCGTCTCATATTCTTGAAGTTTTCCGAACAAAGTGGCAGAAGTCATTGTGGATAGATTCTTCTTCTCAGATATTGCTGTCACTTTTGGTTGTCATTCCCTGGATAAAGATCTAAGCACTTTAAGATTATGTTCATCATTAGTTAAAGTCTTACTGAGTGCTTTCAAATGATCTATCAAGTGCATAAATCTTTTCTGCAAGTCGGGGATTGATTCTCGGGGCTGCATTTTGAATAGTTCGTATTCTTAACTCAATGTATTTAATATCGATCTTTTAACTTCAGCGGTTCCTTCATGAGTTTCTACCAAGGTATCCCATATTTCTTTCGCTATTTTACATGCCGAGACACGGAAGAATTCATCCATGCTAAGTGCACCTTGAAGAAGATTTATTGCCTTTTTATCATAGAGAACCTTCTTCTTATCATCTTCATCCCATACAACTTTAGGCTTTGATGAGCCAGCACCATTGATCACCGTTGTAGGAATAAATGGACCATTCTCGACGGCATTCCATATTTCTTCTCCTTGTGCTTCTAGATGTGCCTTCATGCGTATTTTCCAGAAGTCAAAATATTCACCACAAAATAGAGGAGGCTTGTTGTTACTACCACCATCTCTGAAAAGGGTATTTTGATTTGCGGAAGCCATTCTGGATCTTTTAGGAACAGGTTACCTATAACCTGCTCTGATACCAATTGTAAGTAAGAAGTGCGCCTAAGAGGGGGGGGGGGGGGTGAATTAGGTACTTTAAAATTTCTGATTTTAGTGATGATGGATATTATTTTTCTGGATTATGGTGAGTTTATGAAAGAGTAAAGTGCAGAAATATAAAGAGACACAAACGATATATCCTGGTTCCCCTCACAGTCCAAGAGTACTCCAGTCCCCTTTCAACATGAAAGGGATTTCCTTATTGTGGCAAACTTAAACAAGAACTACCCAAAACCAAGAACAATCCTCTTGGACCAAGAATAATCCTCTTGGATTTCCACTATGTCAACAATGAGAACAATCCTCTCAAAGTGACTTCACTTATATCCAACAATCCTGGAAAAACAAGATTTATAAAACCACTTAAACTTATTTCCAACAATCCTGAAAAATAAGCAAGTATATAGCAATATTTGATTTGAGTGAGTTTGAGTAGTGTGATGCGGTGGGAGAACTGACTTGAAGGTTTTGAGTTTTACCACAAATGTTACGGTTAGTAAGAGTAGCCACCGACTTTTCTTTTATCCAAAAGGAAAGGTGAAAAAGCACAGGAAAGACCTTTGAGATTATTTCTTGAGTTTGGGTGGTAGATTATGAAAAGGGAAGGTATTAGCACCCTTTTCATCTATGGTTTTCCATGGGCTCTTAGTTACTTGCTAGATCACTTGCTTTTGTTTGAAAATGTGCTTTGTGTGATTGTTGAAAGTATTTTGAAAAGGCGCCATCGTTTAGGCAAACTTTGTAATGATTCTTGTTCGTAAGAATGTATACAAAGTGTTGGTCTTTTGAAAATGTTTTTTTTTAAGTTTGAAAGATGTTTTTGAAAGTGTTGGTGTTTATTTTGAAGATAGCAAGTATGTTTTTGGTTTTAAAATCGAGCAAGCAACTAGGAATGTTCTACCTACTCAAAAGTCTTTCTTGTTTATTTTCTCCTTCCTTTGACATTGTTATCTTACCATTGATTTGGTAAGCAACCTATCTTTGGATGTAAACGGGATGGGTGTGGGTCATTGTATAACCATGATTAGCAATGTTTCAAGGCATCTTAGCATCTTTCTCTAGGGACTAAGATCATTTTGAAAGGCAACTTTTAATAGCGTCATCGAGGGACTATGATTTTGTGTTTGTTTGTTTTTGCTAACATGCCTCACATGCGTAACATGGCCATTTTGTAAGGCAACCAAGTGGATTTTACGTTAGGGGTGCTTGTGTGCAAGTGTGTTGATTTTCATGATTTGTATAGTCTTTGATTAGGGCTTGCTACTTGATTGATTTTAGTCTTTCCATACAAACCCTAATTACTAGCATTTGTATAAAGCGATAAATTGCAGAATTTAAAATTACTACGATATTACAATACTTGTGGGAGAGGGTGTACAAATTACAAATAGGGATTGCTAGAAAATAAACCTAATTATCTATTACAACCATATTGAATTTGGATAAATAATGTATAAAAATGAATAAATATACAAGAATGTAAAATGGATAGAAAAATGGATTTTTGTTTGGATTTTTTTTAGGAAAGGGTTTGGTTTTAACCTAATTAACTAAAAGAAAATAATAAATTAAATTAGTAAAAAGAGTAAACCTAAATTTACTAGGAAAAGAATTTAAATAAAACCCTAATCTGAATATTAATTGATTAAAAAAGAAATTAAGTTTGTAAGAAGAATATTTTTGGTATTTTTGTCTTAAAAATAATTTATAGTATTATAAAATATTTTTGGTCTTTTTATATTTTTAAAATAATATATTTTAATTGTGTAAAAGAAAATAACTAAAAACCTAGTTTCTAATTAAATTTGTAAATTAATTAGTAAAATAAATAAAATATGATTAAAATAAAAGTGATTTTTATTGTAAAAAATAAATAAACTATATCAAAATATAAATCTAATGTTTTTATATTATTTTCTGATTTTTTTAATATTAAATAAAAATATTTAAGAAAACAAATAAATAAAAAATGAGAAAAGAAAATAAAATGGGCCAGGGGGTGTGAATAGTCAGCAAGGGAGTCAGAAGTATAAAAAACACAAGGCCCAAGGGGATGAGGCCCAGCGCTGCAAAAAAAAACAAGTCAGAATATGTGAAAAATATGAAAAATCAAAAAAGGTCATGCTGGGGCTTGAACCCAGGACCTAATGGTGAATAGGCGCGCGATTTACCATTGGGGTGGCTATACATCCGTTCATATAAACAAAACAATAAATATATATTAGAAATCAAGTCCATGGCCCGAACTTCATCTTCAACCTCACGCCCAGCCAGAGTACCTGCATCTTGTTCATCTCTCATCCATTTGCAAAAATGTAAACATGAATCTTGTGGCAAATGTCCTCACGATTTCAGAAATGCAAAACAATAAAATTATAGATAAAAAACAAGCATGAATTTTAATGGCCCTAATCTGAACCCTAAAAATTTCAGAAACTTCAATCCTAAAATTCTCTAAGCTCAAGCAACATAAATGAAAACTATGGACATGGTTAGCTTTGGAGCAATGATACCTACATTTTTATTCATAAATAAACCATTAATGATGTGTGTATGAAGAGTTCAAAGTTGAGATAACTTACCTCAAAACTGGAAATCGTGTTCTGCAAATGAGCAGTCCTCAAGATGTTGTGATGATCAGAATAGCTCCACTGAGGTCCCAGGATGCTAATGCAATGATTAGCTAGGTTGGAGAGTGGATGGAATGGTCTGGAGAAGTCCACTTGCAGTGATCTGTTTTTGAACTTGGAATTGGAGGAAGATGGTGTTACAAAACTGTAACAGGGTAAGGGATGACTTCTAAATAATGTTTAGAAGCTTTAGGAACAAAGAGGCTTGAAAACGCACAAGGGAGTTATGAGTTTCAAACTTTTGGTCAGGTTATGTGAAAATGGAGGTATGAGATGCAAGTCTGAGTTCTTGATGTTTTCAGGGCTCAAGCATGCGTGGGATTTGTGACAAATTACTTGTTTATGTATAAGCAAAAGGCTTGAGTGCTTGGGAGAGTCAGAAGTACAAGTTATAGGTTGATTGCTATGTTACTTGATTTTGAATAAAAGTGGGAAATATGGTTCCAAGAGGAGGTACAAGCATGGGCTGAGTGATTGTAAGTGTTGAGATCAACTTCTCTTGAGTTATAGGACATATATAATCATAAGAAAACAATTGCAAGGCTCAAGAACAAGTTTTGTGCAAAAAGCTACTTTATCAAAATGGCATTGTGCACTTTCTTCCCAAAATGGGTATAAAGCATGGCCTTGCATTGAATGCTTGAATTGAGACCTCTAACAGTTGTGCAAGAAATTAATTATGGAGTGCCTAACAAGTTTGAGGCCTGCAAAGTAGATATTATTCAGCATAGGTTTGAAATTTGAATCTTGTTCATCACAAAATGACTTGTATTTCAAGTGTGAAAACCCTAACTTCATCTCTTCGATTCTCCCTGCTCAAGAATGATCGCAACGAGTTCTTGGACATTTTGGAAATCTTGTAATATGCTCTATAATCCCTCTTTGAATCACTTTTGAAAATTCCCCTTGGAACTATATGAAAAAGTTCCATGAAGTTAGGTCAAAATCCTGACCAGAACTAGGGCAAAATTTCACTAAGTGTCCAATTTCAAGACCATGACTTTAGGAATTAATAACTTGAGATCCAAGAAATTTTAGGAGAAATTATGTAAAGAAATGTTGTAGATATCATGGAGATATACAACTTTCATGTTTAAAGTTTCTTCTGAATCCTCTTGCATCATGGTGAAATATTTGCCCAAAGTTATAAAAAAACATGAAGTTTAAACACTTAGAAAAATTTCTAAGTTAGAAAACTTTGACTTTTCAAAATGAAATCTTGAATTTTTTATTTCTTGATGAATAAGTTTCATATTTTGACATGTTTTTATGAATTGTGATCTTTGACATTGAATTTTGACCAAAAAGTCAAAGTTTGACTTTTTAGTGTACAATTGACTTTTTGATCAATTGACTGAAAATTCACTATCAATCCAATTGATCTTGAGCAATGTTTTAGGTCATACCATTAGGTCAAAATGATGCAATTGAACTCTTGAGATCAAACTTCAAACCAATTGACCATTTGCTAGGTCAAAAATCAGAAATTGCCCTCTTTCAGTCAAAACCTTAATTTTGACCATTTTGCCCTTTTAATGATTTGATCAAATTTCTTGAGGTATTGTGGTCCAAACTTGATAAAATGACACATATGAGTTTATAATGTTGATGTGGATAAAAAATTATGAAGTTTGACTGTAAATTGGCCATAGTTGACTTTTTCCCCAATACAGCTGATTTTTAGGTCAATTGCTCAATTGACTGAGCAAAAGTGTGATCCAAGACTTGAAACTTGATATGAATAATCTTGAGGGTCTATAATGATCCATGAAAGTCATATGAAGCATTGAAAGCTCAATTATCCTTGTGCAATCTCAAACCCTAATTTCGGTCATCAGTGCTTAAGGAGGGGTCTTGAGCTGATCAAACCCTAGTGCAATCTTGAACCAAGGGAGGCCTTTGTGAGAAAATATTTGATAAATGAGAGGGTAAATTTTGGGGTACAACAACTTCCCCTGTTCAATCTTCTTAAACCTGAAGAGTTAGATTGGAGGATCCGCCATTCGTGACTTGAAGGTGAAAGATGATTGAACACTAGAGTGCCCAGAAATTTGCACTCGAAGATGGATGGTGAATGGGCTTATAGATGCCATTTGGAGGAATGTTGGTAAGCACCAAAAGAAGTATCAACACAAATCCCTTGTTAACTTGATATTTTACCTGTGAGAAAAAGAGTTAGTAAAATGAAGATGCCTGCATGATGTTCACTAAATGCATATGGTATGTACATGCTATGATGTATGAATGTGAGATGTATGTTTTTATCCGGGAAAATAAATCCCTGACTGTTGCTGAGGAAGTTCTGGGGGGTTGAATCCATGATTGTTGTTGATGATGAAGAATATGTATATCTCCAAATTTTGTTGAAAGAATGCTTCCGCTGGGGAATATCGCTTGAATGTCAGATGTTATCTGGTCAAATCCAGGCTTCATAATTGTTGAGGATGATGTAGTCGACTATTATCTGGTCGGATCCAGGCTTCACGGAAACTTACTGGAGGAAGAGACGAATTAACTGTTATCTGGTCGGATTCCAGGCTTTGCAAAAAATTTATTGAAATTGAATAGTTATCTGGTCGGATCCAGGCTTCACAATAACTTGTTGGGGATACAGAAGTTAACTGTTATCTGGTCGGATCCAGGCTTCACAGTAACTTGAAGTGGTAACCACTATCTGGTCGGGTCCAGGTTTCATGGTTTTTGGAAAGTTGTATTATTATCTGGTTGAGTCCAGGCTTCAAGTGTCTCTTTGGGGATCATAGTTAGTTGTTATTTGGCCGGGCTTCAGGTTTTACAATAAACTGTTTGAAAAAAACTGTTATCTGGTCGGGCTTCAGGTTTTACAATAAACTGTTTAAAAAAACTGTTATCTGGTCGGGTCCAGGCTTTGCAGATTTCTGAGATTGATGAGGTCAATTTCTATCTGGTCGAGTCCAAGTTTCACAATAAACTAAATGGGGATATAGTTGTTATCTGGTCGGTTTCCAGGTTTCACAACGAATCTCTGAGGGTAATTGCTATCTGGTCGGATCCAGGCTTCACAACAACTTGCTTGAAAAAATGAAATTGAAAACTGATATATGGTCGAATCCAGGTTTCACAGTAATTTGTTGGGGCAAAGGCAAATTCTACTGGGGAAAAGAAGTTAAACCTTGGTCGGGTTAAGTCCAGGTTCTTCTATATCTTTGAAGAGTTAGACTATTATCTGGTCGGGTCCAGATTTCATAGTATCCTGAAATTAAGATCAACTGTTATCTGGTCAGGTCCAAGTTTCAACGACTTGACGAAGTCAAACTAATATCTGGTCGGATCCAGGCTTCAGTAAAAAACTTGAAAATTATGCTAATATCTGGTCGAATCCAGGCTTCATAGCCTCTTTTTGGATATAGTAAAGGCTTTGCTGACAACTTTACTGGGGATCAGGGGTTGTGGCCCTATGATTTGCAATAATATGAGGAGAAAATTCAAACTGGAGAGTGTGGACTCAGTCGGGTAAGACATACTCAGCTTGGGGAGGATACACTCAATTGGGGAGGATAAACTCCACTTGGGGATAACAGCCTTGGCCGGGAAAGATATGCTCAGCTGGGGAACTCCGTGGTGTCTTGGTTGTACATTGGGGAAATTTGAACTCGGATGGGGAGTTATGTGATTCCTTGATTATTGCTTGGGAAATAAAACCTGTTGGGGAAAGGTTTATTGAAGCCGTCCTCGTGGAGATAATGATAATGAGATAACTTTGTAGGGATATTTCATATACATTAAAGAGATGCTTGTTGCTGCTTAGCAGGACACATGTGCCAAATATTTTTAATTATGCTCATATGCATATGTTCATTCAATTTTAGTCATTGGACAAATTTGCATTCAAAACAAAGATAGAAAATTTTCAGTTTAAAGTTTATTTGTATTGATATTTTTCCCATGAATAGGCGTTTTTGTACAGAGAGACGAAGATCACAGTAAGAGGAAATCGTCGAAAGGAAAACAAAATTGAGAATGAAAATAAATAGCCATGTGAAATGATCTCATTGCCTTCCGATTCTACTATTGCCCCAATGTCTTTAAATGTCCCTTGCCGTTGATAGAAGTTGATTGGATTGATCTTGGACCGTTGAACTTGGACCTTGGTGATAAAATTGACTGCGTTGATTCCACGGGACATAGTCATACGCTTTTTATCCTTAACTTTTGCCTGGACCTCCCTTTCGGGTTTTCAGCCCACCAGGATACCCCTTTTTTCCCAAGTCGCCCTTTTGGGTTTTCAACTTGCCAGGTGTACAATCTTTTGCATATATCCCTAATTTTTCCCAAACCTTTTGGTTTGCCGAGATGCCCTTATTTTGCTTAGGTGTTTCAACCTAACGGGTCTCTTATGCGTAGTATTTTTTAATTATGTTCGCGCTTATAGGATGTGGGAAATCTTCACCATCCATGGTAGTCAGTATCATGGCACCGCCAGAGAAAACTCTCTTGACAACAAATAGCCCTTCATAGGTGGGAGTCCATTTGCCTCTAGGGTCGCCTTGCGGTAAAATGATGCGCTTTATCACCAAGTCACCAACTTGATATACTCGAGGCTTGACCTTTTTGTTGAAAGCCTTGATCATCCGTTTTTGGTACGTCTGGCCATGGCAAACAGCAGCTAATCATTTTTTGTCGATCAAGTTCAACTGATCCAATCTCGTTTGAATACACTCATCTTTGCCTAGTCCTACCTCATTCATAATTCTTAGAGAGGGAATCTGAACTTCTACTGGCAAAAAAACTTCCATACCATAAATTAGAGAAAAGGGAGTTGCCCCAGTTTATGTTCTAGCTGAAGTACGGTAGCCATGTAGAGCAAACAGAAACATCTCATGCCAATCCTTATAGGTTACTACCATTTTCTGCACAATCTTCTTAATATTTTTGTTGCCCGCTTCGACTGCGCCATTCATTTTCGGTCTATACGGAGAAGAATTGTGATGCTTGATCTTAAACTGAGTGCAAAGCTCAGTGATCATAGCATTGTTGAGGTTAGTCCCATTGTCTGCGATGATCCTTTCGGGGATACCATAACGGTAGATGAGGTTGTGCATGATGAATCTGGCTACTGCGTTCTTGGTGACTAAGGCAAACGAGGCGGCTTCGACCCATTTGGTAAAATAGTCGATAGCAACAAGAATGAAGCGATGTCCGTTGGAAGTCGTGGGCTTGATTTCTCCAATCATGTCAATGCCCCACATTGAAAATGGCCACGGAGCGATCATGACATTCAGAGGGATAGGAGGTACATGGACCTTGTCAGCATAGATTTGACATTTGTGACAAGTTCTTGAATGTTGATGGCAATCAGTCTCCATCGTTGAATAATAGTAACCGGCTCTTAAGATTTTCTTAGCCATCGTATGTCCACTTGAGTGAGTACCGAAGAGACCATCATGCATATCTTCCATGATTTCCTCTGCCTCCTTCTTGTCCACACATCGGAGTAGAGTTGAACCATGGTTGCGCTTGTACAATATCCCGTTACTTAGGAAGAATTTGGCTGCAAATCTTCGTAAGAATTTTATGTCATTGATAGATGCCCCCTCTGGATAATCTTGTGCTTCAAGTTATCTCATCACCTCATGGTACCATGGCTTTTCCGCATCGGTGTCAAGCTCATAGCAATGTGCAGGTTCATCGAATCTTATAATTGTTATCATAGGGGCTTCGTTGTCCCATCTAACTTTGAACATTGAAGACATGGTTGCCAGAGCATCAGCCAACTGGTTTTCTTCCCTGGGGAAGTGTTCAAAAGTGATCTCTTCGAATTGAGTAATTAGGTGTTGTACCCCAAAATTTTCCCTCTCACTTATCAAGAATTTGCTCACAAGATCTCCTTGGGCTCAAGACTGTACTAGGGTTTGATCAACTCAAGACACCTCCTTATGCACTGATGACCAAAATTAGGGTTTGAGTTTGCACAAGGATTTTTGAACTTCCAATGCCCCATATAACTTTCATGGATCATTATTGACCCCCAAGATTACTCATGTCAAGTTTCAAGCCTTGGATCACACTTTTGATCAGTCAATTGAACAGTTGACCTAAAAATCAATTGTATTGGGGAAAAAGTCAACCATGGCCAATTTATAGTCAAACACCATAATTTTTTTTATCCACATCAACATTTTAAACTCATATGTATCATTTGATCAATTTTGTACCACAATTCCTCAAGAAATTTGATCAAATCTCCAAAAGGACAAAATGGTCAAAATTAGGGTTTTGACTGGGAAAGGGCAATTTCTGATGTTTGACCTAGAAAATGGTCAATTGGTTTAAGGCATGATCTCAAGAGTCCAATTGCATCATTTTTACCTAATGACATGATTCAAAACATTGCAAATCCATTGGATTGATAGATGAATTTTGCAGTCAACTAATCAAAAGTCAACTGTATACTAAAAAGTCAAACTTTGACTTTTTGGTCAAATTTAAGTACCAAAGATCACAATTCATCAAAACATGTCAAAATATGAAACTTATTCATCAAGAAATCAAGAAATCAAGATTTCATTTTGAAAAGTCAAAATTTCTAAACTTAGAAATTTTTCTAAGTGTCAAAAATTTCTTATTTTTTCATAACTTTGAGCAATTTTTTCATTATGATGCAAGATGATTAAAAGGAAACTCCCAACATGAAAGTTATAGATATCCATGAACTTTACAACTTTTCTTCACACAACTTCTTCCAAAAGTGCTTGGATCTCAAGTTATAATTTTATGAATACATGCCCATGAACTAAAAAAGACTTAGTGAAATTTTGCCCTAGTTAGGCAGATTTTTTGACCTAACTTCATGGAAATTTTTCACATAGTTCCAAGGGGAATCTTCAAAATCAATTCAAATATGGGTTATAGATCATATTTCAAGCTTTCCAAAATGTCCAATAACTCCTTGAGATCATTCTTGAGTAGGGATAATCGAAGAGATGAAGTTGGTGTTTTGTCACTTGAATTACAAGGCATTTTGTGATGAACAAAAATCCAATTTCAAACCTATGTTGCACAATATTGTTTTGCAGGCTTCTAAACCTCAAGATCTCTCCATAATCATAATATTACACTTTCTTTTGAGCTATTATCCAAGTGTTCCAAGCATTGTCCAAGCCAATTTTCCATTTTTGGAAGAAAGCTACCATTCCATTCTTGAAAAGTTGCTTTAATCACAAAGTCAACTTGTCTTGAGCTTCTAACTTGTTCTTTTTGCACACATAAATCCTATAAACCAAAATCAATGTGTCTAAGACCTAAAAAAGCTCAGAACATGCTTGTACAATACTTGAGATTTGTCATTTCACTTTTCTTCAAAATCAAGTTATAGAGCCATAACCCTATAACTCAGAAACCTGGAGTAATTTTGTACTCTAATCTTTTCCATACATATTAACAAGTTCATTGCAAGATAAGGCAAGATTTGAAGCATCCTAAAACTCCCCCAAAGCTGCACAAGACTGCTCAACTTGACATTTTTGAGCCAAAACTCTCTATCTCCATTTCCATTCGTGCGTTTTGATTCTTAATCATTCAAACACCTTACATACATCATACACAAGTGATCCAGGCCCATGTTTCAAGACTGTAACCCCTCCATCACTATCCACCATTTTCAAATATCAAGCTTGTTGGTTGACTTGAGTAGGGAGATTCAGGGACTTTCAAAGCAAAGTAAGAGTTGAATACACTCAAGGAGGTCCAGGAAAGCTAAACAGATCATCAGGCCATCTCCAAGGTTGCTCAAACTCCATTCACGACTCCAGCTACAAGAGGTAGGTTTTCAAACTTCCATCTCTTCATACATGCATCATTTGTTTCTGATTTGTGAAGATAAAATGTAGATATCATTGCTCTAAAACTGACCATGTTCATAGTTTTCATTTATATTAATTGTATGTAGAGAATTTTAGATTTGAACTTTCTGAAAAAATTAGGTTTCAATTTAGGGCCAGCAAAATTAATCTTCATCTTTGACTTTTAGCTTACATAAGTTATATGGTTAGATTCGTGAGGAAAAATAGCACAACTTTCATGTTTGCATTTTCCATTTTTATTGAGAAACGAATGAGATACAGGTGGTCCGACTGGCTGAAGGTTGAAGACGAAGTACAAGTCATGGAGACGTTTTACCTTATGTATTTATTGTCTCATTTGTATTAACGGATGTACAGCCACCCCAGTGGCAAAGGTAGCGCGCGTGTGTATGGAGGGTCATGGGTTCAATACCCAGCGCTACCTTTTGCCATTATTTTTCAACATTTTTCTCATTTTTGTTCAACTAGGCGTCCGGGCTTCCAATAAGTGGGCCTTGTGTTTTTTTTCTTTGCTGACTCCCATCCTGACTTTTGGCACCCCTGGCCCATTTATATTTATTTATTTCATTTTTATTTTTAAATATATTTTCTAAAATACTAAAAAATCATTAAAAAAAATATAAAAATAGTAAATTTATGTTTTTACATAATTTAAATATTTTTCTCACACAAAAAAATTATTTTATTCATCATACTTTATTTATCTTTACTAATTATCTTGTAAATTTAATTAAATCTAGGTTATTATTTATTTTCTTTTATACCTATTTAAATATATTATTTTAATATAAAAAAGGCCAAAAATATTTTATAATACTATAATTTATTTCCAAGGCAAAAATAACAAAAAAATGTTTTTCTTATAAACTTAATTTCTTTTTAATCAATTAATAGATTTAGGGTTTTATTTAAAATCTTTTCTTAGTAAATTAGGTTTACTTTTATTATTTTAATTAATTAATTTCTTTTAATTAATTAGGTTAAAACAAATTCCTTTTTCTCATAAAAAATCCAAACAAAAAGATCTATTTTCTTTGTATTTACATTCTTGCATATTTATTTTTGTACATTTATTTATTTCAATTATTGTATAAATTCAATATAGTTGTAATAGACTAATTAGGCTTTAAATTCTTGCAATCCCCATTTCAATTTGTACACCCCCTCCCCACAAATGTTGTAATAGCGTAGTAACTTTAAAATTCCGCAATTTATCGCTTTATATACGAATGCTAGTAATTAGGGTTTGTATGGAAAGAATAAAATCAATCAAATAGAAAACCCTAATCCAAAGACAAATCAATGCATGTAAATCAACACATTTGCACACAAGCACCCCTAGGGTTATCCCACTTGGTTGCCTTACAAAAATGGCCATATTACGCATGTAAGGTATCTTAGCAAAAACAAGAAAATACAAGATCATAGTCCCTCAATGACACTATCTAAGTTGCCTTACAAATGATCTTAGTCCCTCAAAAAGAATGCTAAGATACCTTGCAACATTTCTAATCATGGCTATATGATGACCCACGCCCGTCCCGTTTACATCCAAAGATAGGGTTGCTTACCAAATCAATGGTAAGACAACAATGTCAAAGGAAAAGGAAATGAACAAGAAAGACATTTGAGTAGGTAGATTTCTCCTAATTACTTGCTCCATTTCAAAACAAACATCCTTGCTATTTTCAAAGCAATCACATACACTTTCAAACATCTTGCAAAATTGAAAACATTTTCAAAAGATCAAACATCTTTGTATACATTCTTACAAACGAGAATCATTACAAAGATTTCCTAAACAATGGCCTCTTTACAAAATACTTTCAAAAAACCACACAAAGCACAATTTCAAACAAAAGCAAGTGATCTAGCAAGTAACTAAGAGCCCATGGAAAACCATGGATGAAGAGGGTGCTAATACCTTCCCTTTTCATAATCTACCCCCCGAACTCAAGAAACAATCTCAAAGGTATTTCCTGTGCTTTTTCAACTTTCCTTTTGGATAAAAGAAAAGCCGTTGGCGACTCTTGCTAACCACAACATTTGCGATGATACGCAAAACCCTCAAGTCAGTTCTCCCACCGTATCACATTAGGGATAGCACAAGTTCCTTATAAGGGATGAGATTAGGGTGTTTAGTGTCCCAATCTCCTTTTACTTGGCTGATCACTAAGGCAGAATCTCCAAATACATCTAAATGCTTGATCCTCAAGTCAATAGCAGCTTTCAGACCTAAGATGCATGCTTCATACTCGGCCATATTGTTTGTGCAGTCGAAGCATAGTCTGGCAGTGAAAGGAGTGTGGAAACCTTCAGGAGAGATAATCACAACACCAATTCTGTTACCTAAGACGTTGGAAGCCCCATCGAATACCATAGTCCACCGGGATCCTTGTTCAGGTCCGTCATATGGTCCAGGTTTCACACAGTCGGTTACCAGCATGATGTTCTCATCAGGGAAGTCGAAGTTCATTGACTGATAATCATCCACAGCTTGATGGGCCAAGTGATCTGCTAGTACACTTCCTTTGATGGCTTTTTGAGTCGTGTATTGAATGTCGTACTCAGTCAAGATCATTTTCCATCTGGCTATCCGTCTGGAAAGGGAAGGTTTCTCGAAGATGTACTTGATTGGGTCCATCTTAGAAATCAACAAAGTGGTATGAGTCAACATATACTGTCTTAGCCGGAGAGCAGCCCATGCCAGAGCGCAACAAGTTTTCTCGAGCAGTGAATATCTGGTTTCACAGTCGGTAAACTTTTTGCTCAGGTAATAAATAACATGCTCTTTTCGGCCAGACTCATCATGTTGGCCCAAAACACACCCCATAGAGTTCTCTAATACCGCCAAGTACATGATCAAGGGTCTTCCTTCAACTGGAGGCATGAGAATAGGAGGTTCTTGTAGGTATTATTTAATTTTGTCAAAGGAAATCTGGCACTCATCGTTCCATCTGACTACCTGATCTTTCTTCAAGAGTTTGAAGAGTGGCTCACAAGTAGCAGTCAAGTGAGATATGAAACGGGCAATGTAATTGAGATGACCCAAGAATCCTCTGACTTCTTTTTTAGAATGAGGGACTGGCATTTCTTGGATGGCCTTTACCTTGGCAGAATCAACTTCAATGCCTTTATTGCTAACGAAAAAACCTAGAAGCTTTCCAGATCGTACTCCAAACGTGAACTTGTTAGGATTTAACCTTAGCTTGTACTTCTTCAGCCTCTCAAATAATTTATGCAGATGATCGAGATGTTCTTCCTCGGTTTGTGATCTAGAAATCATATCATCCACATAAACTTCTATCCCATGATGAATTATATCATGAAATAAAGCTACCATAGCCCTTTGATATATTTCCCCTGCATTCTTTAATCCGAATGGCATGACCTTGTAGCAGAAGGTGCCCCATTGTGTAACGAAAGTAGTCTTCTCCATGTCTTCGGGAGCCATCCTTATCTGATTATAGCCTGAGAAGCCATCCATGAATGAGAAGAGTTTATGCTGAGCAGTATTATCAACTAAGACGTCAATGTGTGGTAGAGGGAAGTCATTCTTGAGGCTTTCCCTATTCAGATCCCTATAGTCTACGCACATGCGAACTTTCCCGTCTTTCTTTGACACTGGAACCACATTGGCAACTCATTGAGGATAGGATGTTACATCTAGGAACCCTGCATCAAATTGTTTCATCACTTCAGCTTTGATCTTTTCAGACATATCAGGCCTCATGCGACGAACCTTTTGTTTAACAGGAGGGCAGTCTTCTCTTGTCGAAAGACGATGAACTACAATGTTGGTATCCAACCCAGGCATATATTCATAAGACCAAGCAAATACTTCCATATAGTCTCGCAACATCTGAACCAACCTGCTCTTGACACTGCTTTCCAAGTTAGCGTCGATCCTGATTTCCTTTTTATCTGACTCAATACCCAGGTTGATAACTTCAATTGACTCTTCATGCGGTTGAATAGATTTTTTCTCTTGTAATAGAAGTCTGGCTAGTTCTCCCGGTATGTCACAATCTGTCTCGCTTTCATCTTCGACTTGGTTGATAGGACATTCAAAGTCATAGTCGGTAATAATAGAGTCATTGGCAATAGGATCCAGAGTGGATGTGGACCTGCAAAAGTGTGTGTGTGTGTGTGTGCATGTAAGATACATGGCTATTTTTGAAAATGTATTTAAAAGAAAGGAAAGACAATGAACACAAATATTTTAATGCAAAAGAGTCCAATGTACTGAATGATCATATAATTAGGTGAATATAAATAAAACCCTTGACAAATGGACCAAAATGCCCCGGGCTAGGCACATGGTTGAAAAGTCATTGTTAAAATATTACAAACAACATGTTATTGAATTGAAATAAAAGAAATAACAAGTAGATCACTCCTCAATGAAGGAGACTGGTACAAAGTCCTTTGTATGCCAATTCTTCAGCTCTGTAGTAGTTGGATACACCCATTCCTCAAATGCATCCTCTTCATCAAAATCACCCACGTCGTTGACTTAATTTCTTCCAATGCGGAGAGGCGGTTTTCTAGCACGAGCACGCCTCACCTCCCTCAGAGATTTGACAGTAAAGCCCAAACCAAATGTGTCTGCTTTAAACGGGATATCAAGGAGTTGCCCCCAAGTATCGTAGTTTTCTTCTTCAATTTCCGCGCGGACATCCTTGACTGAAACCATCTTTGACGTGGCCTTAACAGTTTTAGACTCATTGGAAGAACATTTAGTAGCAACAATCATAGGTGGTACGACCTCAAAGGCTTGACATGGGGTTTCAATGAATTCCCCATCCATCTCTATGTACTTGAAAGAGTTAAGGTGGCTGACCATAAACTCCTCTTCTCCACCGATGGTGACTATTCTGCCCTTAACTGGATATTTGAGTTTCTAATGGAGAGTTGAGGTTACCGCTCCAACTTTATAGATCCACGGACGACCTAACAGACAAGAATAGGCCGGACGCATATCCATAATATAGAAGGTGGAGTTGAAGATTTGGGAGCCCACTTTTATTGGAAGATCTACCTCCCCATAAACAGTCCTCTTTGATCCGTCAAACGCTCTTACAATGATGTCGCTTGGCTTAAAGACTAAATCCTCACGGTCAAGACGATCTAACGCCCCCTTGGGTAATACATTCAGAGAAGAACCAGTGTCGACTAGAACATGTGCTAAGGTGGTACCTTTGCACTCGATTGACACATGTAAAGCTTTATTGTGATCTTTCCCGAGAGGTTTTAAGTCAGCATCTGAAGATCCCAAGCCATCATCAGTTGTCAGGCTAGCCACGCAATTCTCAAATTGATCTATCGTTGTCTCATGGGGGACATGAGCTTTTTTCAGGAACTTGATTAATGTTCGAGCATGGTCATCAGAGCAAAGCATCAAAGACAACATTGAAATCTTAGAAGGGGTTTGCCCCAACTGTTCTACAATTTTGAAGTCGCTTCTCTTGATGATCTTCAAAATCTTGTCCATTTCACAGGCGGAGGGTTCTTCATCAGCTACGTTCTTGGAGGGTACTTCAATCACAACTGGCTCAACAACCTTTTCCTTCCCTCTGGTATAGGTACTTGGCTTGGCAGCAGTAATGTGGATGGGCGTCCTTGTAACAACTGGTGGTGAGATATCGGGTGAAAATATTCTTCTGGTTCTAGTTACTTTCCTTGAGCAAGCTATGTTGCTGACATCGTCATCTTTTTCTTCCTCGATCCAGGCATCTTGTTTAATCCGATGATAGAACACTTCAGCACCGTAATTCCATGGTACTGCTTTATTTGAAGAATAAGGAATCGGTTCGGGATTGGTAATGATTAATGGAGCAATAGTGGGTTCATTTGAAATCCTAATAGGACCTTTAGAGGTGATCCTAAGAGGTTTATTAGAGATAGTAATAATGGAGAAGTCTTCACATTTGTTCATCAAACTCTTGGCAGGTGGAGTCTTTTCAAATAGAATTTTATGGCTATCCATCAGGCGTTGTATGCCTTTTTTCAGCCCTTCACATCCATTGAGTCGTCTTGTACAACATACACAGTCTTTTTCACAGCCAGGGAAGATCCCAGCTTTCAACAGATTTCTTTTGATTACATTCAGTGGAGTAGTCAATTCTTCAACAGAGGCAAAAAGAATTGTATCTTCGACAGCATTAACATCTTTGTCATGCTTCGTGCCTGGGGCTACTTGAATGGTAAGCACACTTAGCGTTTGGATTATACTTTGGTGATGAGGTGTCAGGGTTGGCGGGAGGATCGCGTAATGTCACTAAATTAGCCTTGAGTAAATGTTTACGGGCTTGAGACAGTGACATGCCTAACCTCGTAAATTGTCTTCTTGGAGTTTCAAAATGTTAATGATTTGCAAATGGTCTTGGAGTAGGAGTTGGATTGGAGATTCAGACAGCATTGACAGACGAACGATCATTCTTCTTGGTATGGGCCCTTGTCCCATACACAACATTAACTTCCTTCTTTGCAGCAAAAGGTTTCCTGATAAGATTGATGGTGGAGGTAGGCGCCACAGATATCTTCCCACTTTTGATGCCACTCTCAACTCTTTCACTGGTTAAGATTAATTCGGTGAAACCAGAAGAAGAGCAGCCTACCAACAGATTAAAGAAAGGACCAGATAAGGTGTCCATGAACATGTCGATGTGTTCTCTATCGGTCAAGGAAGGTTGGACCCTACTAGCAAGGTCTCTCCAGTTTTGTGCATATTCCTTAAATCCTTCATTCTTTCCCATGGTCATATCTTGCAATTGGACCCTCGTTGGTGTCAAGTCAGCGTTGTACTGATACTGATGGTAGAAGGCAGTAGCCAAATCCTCCCAAGTGTTGATATGAGAACCATCTAACTGATAAAACCATTCAAGTTGTGTCCCAGCCAAGCAATCTTGGAAAAAGTGAACCCATAGCTTCTTATCGGCAGTGTGCGGCTGTATCTTGCGCACATAAGACTTAAAATGGAGTTTTGGACAAGAAACCCCATCATACTTGGCAAAGATTAGTACTTTGAATTTGTGGGGGATGACTACCCTAGAGATCAAACCTAAATCAGTAAAACCTAAACCGGGGACGGCTTGGATTTCAACGGCTTTCAACCTGTCTTCTAACTGCTTGTATTTGATATCAGCGGGTGGATATTGCTCATTGAAATAATCATCATCAGATTCTTGACCATTAGCATATTCAGCTTGAGTACTCTTGACTTCACCGACCCGATTCTCGTCCTCTTTAGATGAGTCTCCTCCTACTGGGATTTGATGGATTGTCTCCTTGAACCTTCTACCCATGTTGAGTAGAGCTTTCTTCTTTGGCTTCTTCTTAACGGCCAGCAAAGCCATCATATCTTGCTGCCCCCTGGCTAGGGCTAGTAGAGCTTCCTAAAACTGAGAATTCTGGGCTTGGAGATCCGTCACAGTTTTCTCTAGATCCATCTTGCTAAAATAAACAGCAGAAAGATAAGTAAACCTGTTATGCAAAAAACCTGTCATACTATGATGCATGGGATATGTACATGCAAATGTTTTCAAGGATTAATGAGATTTAAATTTGTATAGACAAACAGAATGAACAAACGTTAATTTTCATTAGACAAAACAAGAAAGATTACATCATGCCTCTTGGGCTTACAAAATAGCTTTCTAAGATAAAAAGACTGAGCGCATCCTCTTTGGCGCGAGATAAGCGTTCACACTTTGCTCTTCTTGTAACTGTTTCGTAAGCTCCAAGACCCTCTTATCACTAGCATAAAATTGGGCCTCGAAAGTTTCTCGTTCTTCCTTGAGCTAGACCTAACCCTTTTGTAAGTCTTCGAGAGAGGTAGGCATGTCGGGATGGAGGATAGTGTAGGGAACATCCCTTTCGACCACAGGCTCCAAAATGACTGGTAAGATGGAGGGATAAGGCATCATAAGTTTCTGAGCACGAGCTCACACCCATTTAAGGTAAGGCTCGAGGAGAATGGAATTCTTGTGTCCTAGCGTCTTGCTATCCACCTTGTTCAACATCCTCTAAGCTCGGATAAACCTTTAACGGTAACCTTGATCGTCGCTCTGGTAGTCAAATACCAAACCTTGAATAAGCATCTCGTGTGGACCATCCCTTCTGACGTAACCAAACTGTCTTAAGGCTAAGCAAGGGTTGTAGGTGATACCTCCTCTAATTCCAAGTAAAGGGACATTAGGGAATTCTCCACAACGGTCAATAATAGTAACATTCTCCAAAGAGCGGGAACACCAATGAATATCTGAATGTCTGAGCGTCATCAACCTTTGTGACCACCTTGAACCTTGCTCGTTCTTTAATACAGATTGGGGAAGATGCGAAATAAAACATCTTACCAAGAGAGGAGTACAACACATAAGGATACCTCTTTTCCTCATTGTGCGAGTGTGAAAGGAATGTAAGATGTCCCCTAGCAAAATAGACACCGGGTTACGAGACATGAAGATTTTGACGGTGTTCACTTCTATGAGTTGGTCAGGATTTGGAAACAAAACCATCCCATAGATGAGGAGAGCCACAATTTCCTCAAAGGCTTGCAAATCCAAAGAATTCCAACAGTTTTGGGCTTTCTCAAAGAAGAACTTTTCTAGGAAACCTTTGACACCACTCCTTATTTCTCAATTAGTTGTGATATCAGATGGTTTTAAGTGTAGAGCTTGAGCAATCTCTTCTGGCTTTGGATCTCTTTCTGTACCGTTGAAAGGTAGTTGATTGAGAATGGGAATCCTCAAGAGTTGGGAGAATTCTTCCAAAGTTGGCACAAGTTGATAATCGAGAAATGTGAAGCAATGGTGTAGAGGATCAAAGAACTGAAAGAGCACCTTCATCATGTCTTCATCAGTGTTAGAGGTGACCAAGTTTATTAGGTTGTGATGCGGTGGGAGAACTGACTTGAGGTTTCGTGTTTTATCGCAAATGTTGCGGTTAGCAAGAGTCGCCACCGACTTTTCTTTTATCCAAAAGGAAAGCTGAAAAAGCACAGAAAAGACCTTTGAGATTGTTTCTTGAGTTCAGGGGGTAAATTATGAAAAGGGAAGATGCTAGCACCCTTTTCATCCATGTTTTTCCATGGGCTCTTAGTTACTTGCTTTAGATCACTTGCTTTTGTTTGTTTGAAATGGTGTTTGGCGTGATTTTGAAAGTATTTTGTAAAAGAGGCCATTCGTTTAGGCAATCTTTGTAATGATTCTCGTTCGTAAGAATGTATACAAAGATGTTTGTCTTTTTGAAAATGTTTTCAATATTTGTAATATGTTTTTGAAATGTGTATGTGTTTGTTTTGAAAATAGCAAGGATTTTGTTTGAAATGGAGCAAGTAACTAGAAGCTATCTACCTACTCAAATGTCTTTCTCATGCATTTTCTATTTCTTTGACATTGTTGACTTACCATTGATTTGGTAAGCAATCCTATCTTTGGATGTAAAAGGGACGGGCGTGGGTCATCGTATAACCATGATTAGCAATATTGCAAAGTATCTTAGCATTTTGAGGGACTAAGATCATTTTGTAAGGCAACTTTCGAATAGCGTCATCGAGGGACTATGATCTTAAATTTGTTTTGTTTTGCCAAGATACTTCGCATGCGTAACATGGCCATTTTATTTTAGGCAACCAAGTGGGAGAAACCCTAAGGGTGCTTATGTGCAAAGTATACCATTTTCATGCTTTTGATCTTGCATTTAGGGTTTTCTATTTGTTTTGTTTTGTTCTTGTCATACAAACCCTAATTACTAATCATGGCATATGAAAGCAATAAATTGCGTAATGTAAATATACTAAGCTATTGCAACAATTTTATGGGAGGGGGGAATACAAGTTTGAATGGGGATTTGCACAAATATAAAGCTAAATATATTATTACAACCAAATCGAATTTGCGCGAATTAAATTAAATATAATACAATATTTAAAACGTAATGCAATATGTATGTAAAGAAAAGATTTTTTATGTCTTATTTTTATGTAAAAGAATATTTAAATTAAACCTAAAAAAAATAAGAAAAAAGAGTTAATTCTTTTGAAAGGGATTAAACCCTAATTTTCATTTAAAAGAAAATAATGTTTCTATATTATTATTTTGTGCATTTTTTGTATATATATAAAAAAATAATATTGTATATAAAAATAAAAAATAATATTGTATATAAATATTAAAAATTAAATATGTGCAAAAAAAAAGTATTTGTAAATAGGAAATGTAAAATAAAAGTATTAAGTATATTTAATTATATTTATGAGTTTATTAAGAAAATAAATTAAATCTTATCAAGATAAATTAATTTTTATGTGAGAAAAAAATAAATAAAATAAAATAAAAGTGTAAAAATAAATAAATTATTTTTTAGGATTTTTTATCATTAAAGAAAATAATTAAAAGTATTAAATATAAAAATAAAAAAAGAAAATATGAAAGAGTTAGCAGGGGGTGTAATAGCAAAACAGTGGTGATGATGCTAGCAAAAACGAGCCCAGGAAGCCAAAAAAGCCCAAGACAGCTTCATCCCTGTCCTGCCTTCTCCTTCCTCACGCCATGGCCAGTTCAACTTGTAACTTCCTCATGCTTGCATAAAAATGAAAACTTATAACATGAAAAATGTAGCATTTGAACTCACGATTCCAACCATATAAATTATGTAATCTAACTATCAAAGATCAAAGAGAATTTTGAAATCCCTAAATCGTGACCTAAAATTTTTAGAGATTTCAAACTCCAAATTCTCTTAGCACAAGTAATATAAATGCAAGATAATGATATGTATAGCTTCGTTAGGATGAGAACTACATTTTTTATTCACAGATCGTGCCTTGAGGTTGCATGTACAAGGAGATAGAGTTTGAAAAATTACCTCCTTCAGCTGGAATCGTGTATGGAAATGCAGGGACTTTAATGGAGGCCTGATGATTGCTTGAGCTTCCTTGAGCTTCCCTGAATTTATTCCAACTCTTACCTTGCTCTGAAAGTGGCTAGAACTCCCTGACCAAGTCCAACTGCAAGCTTCAAAGTTAACAATGGCAGATGGTGAAACAGAGGTTACAAAACAGGGATGATGGCTTGGATGAGTTTGATATCAAGTATGTAAGATGTTTGAATGATCTAAACACAAAACGCACGAGCCAAATGAGAGTTGGATGTGTTTGTGCATAAACTATATGTTTGGGCAGTTTTTTGGTGTTTTTCAGCTTGAGAGAGTTTTAGGTCTTTGCTTGGTGTCTTATATGTTGTATATCCTTTGCATATTAGTATAGAAATGATCTAAAGTCAGCTTCTCAATAGATGTGCAAGCCCTAGCCTTTTTGCAACTTTTCTTGTACTTGAAGCAAAAGTGACAAGACCAAACCCACATGCTTGTACCAGCTTGCTTTAGGGTTGGTATGAGTTTGTACAAGTTTCTTGAGACCTGTGTTGTTTGTATGCATCAAGGGGACAGGTTCAATGCTCAAGATTACAAAGTTTGCAAAAGTTGCCCTTTATGAAAATGGCAATGGAACCTTTTTGCCATAAGTGGAATTATCAATTGGATAAAGGTTCAAAAGCATGTATAGAGGCTTTGTCAACTGAGTATGCATTTAATTAAGGAGTGTGTGGCAAGTTTAGGACCTGTAAACATGAAATAGCCAACATAGGTTTGGTTTGCAACTTGGTTCTTCATGAAAATGACTTGAACAAAAAGTGAGAAAATGCCAACTTCCTCTCTTCGATTCTCTCTACTCAAAAATGATCTTGGAGAGTTCTTGGACATTTTGGAAAGATTGAAATGTTCTATATAATCCATATTTGAAATTCATTTTGAGATACCTCTTGGAACTAGGTGAAAAATTGCCATGAAGTTGGGTCCAAAACCTGCCTAAATTAGGGCAAAATTTCACTAAGTTAAGAAGTTCATGACCATGTATTCACAAATTTATAACTTGAGATCCAAGCATCTTTAGGGAAACATTTGTGAAGAAAAGTTGTAGATTTCATGGAGGTCTATAACTTTCATATTGGGGACTTTCCTTGAATCAAAATGCATCATGGTGAAAAAGTGGTGAAAAGTTGAGAAAAAATAAGAAAATTTTTATACTTAGAAAAATTCTAAGTTATGAAAATTTTCAAATTCAAAACCCTAATTTTCAAATTTGGTTTTCTTGGTCAACAAGTTTCACATTTTGACATATCTTGATGAATTATGACTCTTGGTACTTGATTTTGACCAAAAAGTCAAAGTTTGACTTTTCAGTATACAGTTGACTTTTGATCAGTTGACTGTAAATTTCATCTGTAAATCCAATGAACTTGAGATGTTTTGAACCATGTAATGATGTCAAGATGATGCCATTGGATCCTTGAAATCATTCTTGAGCCCAATTGGCCATTGGCTAGGTTAAAAATCAGAAATTGCCCTTTCTCAGTCAAAACCCTAATTTTGACCATTTTGCCCTTTTGATGATTCGATCAAATTTCTTGAGGAATTGTAATCCAAACTTGATCAAATGGTATATATGAGTCTAAAATGTTGATGTGGATTATGAAGTTTGACTGTAAATTAGCCATGGTTAACTTTTTCACCAATACAACTGATTTTTAGGTCAACTGTCCAATTGACTGATAAAAAATGTGATTCAAGGCTTGAAACTTATCATGAGCAATCTTAGGGGTCCAAAATGATGTATGAAAGTCACATGAAGCATTGGTGGTCCAAAAATCCTTGTGAAAACTCAAACCCTAGTTTTGGATTATCAGTGCAAGATGAGATGTTTTGAGCTTAGTAAACCCTGATCTTGTCTTGAGTCAAAGAAGTCTTGTGAGAAAAAAAAACTTAATAAATGAGAAGGCAAATTTTGGGGTACAACATAGGCGAATGTTGTACCCCAAAATTTTCCCTCCCATATTCCTCAATATTTGTCAAGAATGATCTTCAAGTTGCTCAAGTTGTCTCAAGGTTTGGACAGTCAAATCACCTCCTAAGGCAGTCAAGTCAAAATTAGGGTTTTGTGTTACATCAAGGTCCTTACATCCAAATGGCCTCAAGTTCTTCCCAATGTCTTAATATGTTCTTAAGTTCATCCATGTCAAATTTCAAGCCTTGCAAAGGAAGTTTGGTCAGTCAATTGCTCAAGAGGCCCAAAAATCGACTGTGCTAGAGCAAAAGTCAACTGTGTCCCAAATACAGTCAAACCTCAAGTTTTTTGTCAACATTCTCATTTTGAAGGATAATTCATCATTTTATCAAGGGTTGATCATGATTCATCAAGGATTGCTCAAGATTCATCAAGATTCAAAAGTTGCTAAATTAGGGTTTTGCAGGAAAAGTCAACTCAACTTTGACCAAGCATAAATTTCTCATACTTTATGATAAATGACCCATCCAAAGCTCATTTTGAATAGGATGCAATTTACCACAATCCATCTTCACACCCCAAGATCAAGAAATTCTCTCACAACAAGTTACAAATTTGGACATTATAGGTCATTTTTGAAAGTCAACAAAAACACCTTTTTTCCAAAGCTTATAACTTGAGAATGGAACATCAAAATGAGATGAGACAAAAAGGGTTAATTAGAGGACATCTCAAGGTTTCTATAAAGTCCAAGAACACTTCCAAAAGTTCAAAATTGAGGAAGTTATGCATTGTTGAAATTGGGCATTTTTCCAAATTTGCCAAAAGTCAACTATCCTCAAAACTCCAATTTTTTACAAAAGGGCCCACTTTTTTCCACTTGATTTGGTCTTATCACACCACACACGTGTCCCATCTTTAATTTCATGACCAAACATTTATTTTTCTATTTTATTTCATTTTTATTGATTTAATTAATTATTAATCAATATTAAATCAAATAAAATCTAAAAATTGATGTAAAGGGATTCTTGTGATCAATACAGCTTGCAAATATCATGTGATACTCAATCAAACTCGTGCCAAGTCAAAACAAGCACAAAAAATCAGATTTGGCCTATATTTGGAAACTTGTTAATGGTGATCAAAATCCAATCTTCCATCTTCAATGCACTTGGATTATAGCCCATGTTTTGACCTAAATTCATTCCATTATATGCACCCAAGTGAGGCAGACCTAGAACACACACAAGGAGCTGCAGAAACGGCCACACAACTTTGGAAAAAAAGCTTGGAAACTTGAATTCTGAAATCCATCTTAGAGCTTGATTCAAACAAAAAGCTTGACATAGCCCTCTTCCTTGACATCTAGTGGAGCTATACCAATCAAAACCAAGCCTTTTCATTGCCTAAAACTCACTGTAAGTCTCCACGAACATTGCTTTGGACATGATATCGTGAAATCATTTTCTTGCATCCTCTTGCCAATTTTCTTGTACATTCATACTTACCATTCAATTTTCATTGATTCTGCAATATTTGATTTTATTTTTGTGGCTTCTAACCCCGTATCCAGAACCTAGGGTTCTTGTTCTTGTTTGTAGGCATTTTTTATGCAGGTAAAATTAAGGCTAATGATAGGTATATGAATGATCAAGGGAGAGAGACGATTGCAATGATGGTTTCCATAAGCATTTATATGGCTTGTATCACTTGATAGGATGATGCCATGGCATCCATTGGTTCATTTGAATCTTAGCGCGTTTTTTTATTTTTTTGCAGGGTTTAATTAATTATTTTGAATATATTATTTGTTTTCTATTCCAATAACGAATGAAGCAGTTTGGTTGAGTGGTTGGAGCGCTGACATGTGAGCATTGGGACCTGGGTTCGAATCCCAGGTCCCTCAAAACTTTATTCAATTTTGTTTTCAGGTAATTAGGTGCAACGCCCAAGATACATACCATCATGTTCTGCCAAGATCTCAAACGCCAGGTGGCTAGAAAGCAGATCCAATGGCCTAGAATGGGAGACTACCATGGTCTCAAGTCAATGGACATGTGGGCAATCTGAAAAATCCAACAAAGCTGAAGCGTAAATGGGCCAAGAATTGCAAACCATACTCCCTCTTCAGGCCCACACCCCCAGAGTATTTCTTTACATTTTATTTCTTTTTCTCATTTATTTATTTTATTATTATTATTATCTTAATTAATTAATTAACCAATTAACATTTTTTATATATAAAATCAGAAAACCCAAAAAATAATATTTTTATTAATCTCACTATTTTATTATTTTTGTAAATAAATTTTAGTCAATTAATTTAGTTTTTTTAATTAAGTACAATATTAATATCTTTTGCAATAAATTAAAATTGATTTAGAATTAGGTTTTTAATATTTTTAATCATTCTTATTTTATTTCCTTAAATATAAAAAACCCAAAAAAATATTTTCATTTAATTAATTAATTCAATTATTAATTTAGATTAATTTTTAATTCAAAAAATAACAAAAGGATATGCTTTATTTAATAAAAAGGGTCAAAACCCTAAAAACACTTCGATTTAATTTTCTCGCGTGCGTATAATTTTTGATCCATATTTCAATATTGTAACTGCTCCAGGAATGTAATAGTTTTTTAAATTAGGATTTATTTACCGCTTTTATTTACTTTTCGCAGTTTAATTTTAAAAGGGTTTGTTTTTGGCGATGTAAATACCCGACGCCTTGTAATAGCTTAGATTTATTTTCCGCAATTTAATTTCCGCAATCATTAACTGTTAGATGTTTGATAAATAGGCAATGCATGACAAGATCAACTTTTAATTTAAAATCAACAGTAGCTCACCATTAACATGTACAAAGATAATATAACTGAAAAACAATACACTCGCACATGCCACTCTTAGGGTACACCCCACTTGATTGCCTCGAACGTGGCCATTGAGTATAGGAAGTTTTTAGAGGTCACCCTCTTGTCCAAAGATCATAAGTTGCCTCGAAACAGTTGCCTCGGATAAAAAAATGATCTAAGACATTAGGGTTGCCACTAAGGCGTCCTAACGTTGCTTTAGTGACCACACGTCCCTTAATCGAATTGACCCGAAAACTCCAACGACGATGCTACCTACTCCTCAATAGTGGGATAGCATTGTCTAAAGGACACTTGTACAATTTAATTCCTTTCTGAGTAGGTAGATGTTCTTAAGTACTTGCTCTTTTGAAAACAAAAACAAAACTTTTCACACTTACACCCCTTTCAAAACAAAAACTCTTTTCAAACCCACAATCACAAAGAAAAGCAAACTTTTGAAAACATAATGAGCAAGTACCTAAGAGCCCGTGGATAACCACGGATAGAAAGGGTGCTAACACCTTCCCTTTCTATAATCTACCTCCCGAACCCGAGAAACATCTCAAAAAGGAATTTTTCTGTGCTTTTGTCCTTTCCTTGTTGGATAAAATAAAAGACGGTGGCGACTCTTGCTTACCGCGACATTTTGCGAAAACAAACGCAAAACGCGAACCAGCATTCCAAAACAGTCAGTTCTCATTCCCACCGATCACAGCGACCATGTCTTTCGGTGAATGGAGAATTTTCAGGAATCCTTGATGCTAACTCTTTGAGTTGTGGAGGGATCCTTACGAGATTAACTTGAATGGTTTTCCTACTAATAGAATCCATGTCCTACAAAACAGAACAAAGATAAATCCCCAAAATCCTTAAAATGGTTAATGAGTATCAGTATGATGTCGTGATGTTTATGATGTTATGTACAAGTAATTATATACAAACAAAGAAAAACAAGTCCTTAGGTTTAGGCTTGCATGGAGTCTCATAGGTAAGTACCCTCTTAAAGTTTAGTTGGCTCAAACCTGTCCTAGTAATAGTAACTGGGTTTTAAGGAGCTCAATATCACTGATTTGTTTTCTCGGGTATTGTTTCAGCGCAAGCCTCTTAAATGGCGACCGAAATATCCCAAAAAACCAAACGTCAATGAGTGTAGTATCGAGTATCTACCAACTTCGGACTGCACCAAAGCCGGTCATCTCACTATGTCCTAATGGCCAAGTTGGTCAAATAAAGGTTCTAAAAGTTCATTAGTGCTTCATGACATCACTCAACGGCCCCGTATTCTCCTTGACTACTCAAGGGCTACCGGTACCCAAAAATATGTCGCACTAACGTAGCTATTGCTTAGACCATGTCGGTATACCCCAGACAATTTCCACAACGTATTGCTACTTACCTATAAGGTAACCCAAATCCGGGTAGAGGATTCAAATCCAAACAAAGAATTATAATGTAAAGCATACAAGTCAAACAAAGAAAGCAAGTAAATTTGATCTAACCCTAAGGTAACCCGACTTTTAAAGTCTTCCCCAGCAGAGTCACCAGTTGTGTGATGCGGTGGGATAACTGATTTGAAGGTTTTGCGTTTTATCGAAAATGTTGCGGTTAGCAAGAGTCGCCACCGACTTTTATTTTATCCAAAATGAAAGGTGAAAAAGCACAGGAAAGACCTTTGAGATTATTTCTTGAGTTCGGGGGGTAGATTATGAAAAGGGAATGTATTAGCACCATTTTCATCCATGGTTTTCCATGGGCTCTTAGTTACTTGTTAGATCACTTGCTTTTGTTTGAAAATGTGCTTTGTGTGGTTTTTGAAAGTATTTTGAAAAGGCGCCATCGTTTAGGCAAACTTTGTATGATTCTCGTTCGTAAGAATGTATACAAAGTGTTGGTATTTTGAAAATGTTTTTTTTAAAGTTTGAAAGATGTTTTTGAAAGTGTTGGTGTTTATTTTGAAGATAACAAGGATGTTTTTGGTTTTGAAATCGAGCAAGCAACTAGGAATGTTCTACCTACTCAAAAGTCTTTCTTGTTTATTTTCTCCTTCCTTTGACATTGTTATCTTACCATTGATTTGGTAAGCAACCGTATATTTGGATGTAAATGGTACGGGCGTGGGTCATCGTATAACCATGATTAGAAATGTTGCAAGGCATCTTAGCATCTTTCTCTAGGGACTAAGATCATTTTGAAAGGCAACTTTTGATAGCGTCATCGAGGGACTATGATCTTGTGTTTGTTTGTTTTTGCTAAGATACCTCACATGCGTAACATGGCCATTTTGTAAGGCAACCAAGTGGATTTTACCCTAGGGGTACTTGTGTGCAAGTGTGTTGATTTTCATGCTTTGTTTAGTCTTTGATTAGGGCTTGCTACTTGATTGATTTTAGTCTTTCCATACAAATCCTAATTACTAGCATTTGTATAAAGCGATAAATTGAGGAATTTAAAATTACTACGATATTACAATACTTGTGGGAGGGGGTGTATAAATTAAAAATGAGGATTGCTAGAAATTAAACCTAATTATCAATTACAACCATATTGAATTTGGATAAATAATGTATAAAAATGAATAAATATACAAGAATATAAAATGGATTGAAAAATGGATTTTTGTTTGAATTTTTTTTAGGAAAGGGTTTGGTTTTAACCTAATTAACTAAAAGAAATGATTAATTAAATTAGTAAAAAGAGCAAACCAAAATTTACTAGGAAAAGAATTTAAATAAAACCCTAATTTGAATATTAATTGATTAAAAAAGAAATTAAGTTTGTAAGAAGAATATTTTTGGTATTTTTGTCTTAAAAATAATTTATAGTATTATAAAATATTTTTGGTCTTTTTATATTTTTAAAATAATATATTTTAATTGTGTAAAAGAAAACAAACTAAAAAACCTAGTTTCTAATTAAATTTGTAAATTAATTAGTAAAATAAATAAAATATGATTAAAATAAAAGTAATTTTTATTGTAAAAAATAAACAAACTATATAAAAATATAAATCTAATATATTTATATTATTTTCTGATTTTTTTTAATATTAAATAAAAATATTTAAGAAAACAAATAAATAAAAAATGAGAAAATAAAATAAAATGGGCCAGGGGGTGTGAATAGTCAGCAAGAGAGTTAGAAGTAAAAAAAAATATAAGGCCCAAGGGGATGAGGCCCAGCGCTGCAAAAAAAACAAGTCAGAACATATGAAAAGTATGAAAAATCACAAAAGGTCACGCTGGGGCTTGAACCCAAGACCTAAGGGTGAACAAGCGCGCGCTTTACCACTGGGGTGGCTATACATCCATTCATATAAACAAAACAATAAATATATATTAGAAATCAAGTTCATGGCCTAAACTTCATCTTCAACCTCACGTCCAGCCAGAGTACCCGCATCTTGTTCATCTCTCATCCATTTTCAAAAATGTAAACATGAATCTTGTGGCAAATGTCCTCACGATTTCAGAAATGCAAAGCAATAAAATTATAGATAAAAAACAAGCATGAATTTTAATGGACCTAATCTGAATCCTAAAAATTTCAGAAACATCAATCCTAAAATTCTCTAAGCTCAAGCAACATAAATGAAAACTATGGACATGGTTAGCTTTGGAGCAATGATACCTACATTTTTCATTCACAAATAAACTATTAATGATGCGTGTATGAAGAGTTCAAAGTTGAGATAACTTACCTCAAAACTGGAAATTGTGTTATGCAAATGAGCAGTCCTCAAGGTGTTGTGATGATTAGAATAGCTCCACTGAGGTCCCAGGAAGCTAATGCAATGATTAGCTAGGTTGGAGAGTGGCTGAAATGGTCTGGAGAAGTCCACTTGCAGTGCTCTGTTTTTGTACTTGGAAATGGAGGAAGATGGTGTTACAAAACTGTAACAGGGTAAGGAATGACTTCTAAATGATGTTTAGAAGATTTAGGAACAAAGAGGCTTGAAAACACAAGAGGGAGTTATGAGTTTCAAACTTTTGGTCAGGTTATGTGAAAATGGAGGTATGAGATGCAAGTATGAGTTCTTGGTGTTTTCAGGGCTCAAGTATGCATGGGATTTATGACAAATTACTTGTGTATGTATAAGAAAAAGGCTTGAGTGCTTGGGAGAGTCATAAGTACAAGTTATAGGCTGATTGCTATGTTACTTGATTTTGAATAAAAGTGGGAAATATGGTTCCAAGAGGAGGTACAAGCATGGGCTGAGTGATTGTAAGTGTTGAGATCAAGTTCTCTTGAGTTATAGGACATGTATAATCAGAAGAAAAAAATTGCAAGGCTCAATAACAAGTTTTGTGCAAAAAGCTACTTTATCAAAATGGCATTGTGCACTTTCTTCCCAAAATGGATATAAAGCATGACCTTGCATTGAATGCTTGAATTGAGACCTCTAACAACTGTGCAAACAATTAATTATGGAGTTCCTAACAAGTTTGAGGCCTGTAAAGTAGATATTATGCAGCATAGGTTTGAAATTTGAATCTTGTTCATCACAAAATGACTTGTATTTCAAGTGTGAAAACCCTAACTCCATCTCTTCGATTCTCCCTGCTCAAGAATGATCTCAAGGAGTTATTTGACATTTTGGAAATATTGTAATATGATCTACAACTCCTCTTTGAATCACTTTTGAAAATTCCCCTTGGAAATATATGAAAAAGTGCCATGAAGTTAGGTCAAAATCCTGACCAAAACTAGGGCAAAATTTCACTAAGTGTCCAATTTCAAGACCATGACTTTAGGAATTAATAACTTGAGATCCAAGCAATTTTAGTAGAAGTTGTGTAAATCAATGTTATAGATATCATAGATATCTACAACTTTCATGTTGAGAGTTTCTTCTGAATCCTCTTGCATCATGGTGAAAAATTTGCCCAAAGTTATAAAAAAACATGAAGTTTAAACACTTAGAAACATTTCTAAGTTAGAAAACTTTGACTTTTCAAAATGAAATCTTGACTTTTTGATTTCTTGATGAGTAAGTTTCATATTTTGAGATGTTTTGATGAATTGTGATCTTTGACATTAAATTTTGACCAAAAAGTCAAAGTTTGACTTTTCAGTGTACAGTTGATTTTTTGATTAGTTGACTGAAAATTCACTATCAGTCCAATTGATCTTGAGAAATGCTTTAGGTCATACCATTAGGTAAAAATGATGCAATTGAACTCTTGAGATCAAACTTCAGACTAATTGACCATTTGCTAGGTCAAAAATCAGAAATTGCCCTCTTTCAATCAAAACCCTAATTTTGACCATTGTGCCCTTTTGATGATTAAATCAAATTTCTTGAGGAATTATGGTCCAAACTTGATCAAATGATACATATGAGTTTATAATGTTGATGTGGATCAAAAATTATGAAGTTTGACTGTAAATTGGCCATAGCTGATTTTTTCCCCAATATAGTTGATTTTTAGGTCAACTACTCAATTGACTGAGCAAAAGTGTGATCCAAGGCTTGAAACTTGATATGAATAATCTTGAGGCTCCATAATGATCCATGAAAGTCATATGAAGCATTGAAAGCTCAATTATCCTTGTGCAATCTCAAACCCTAATTTTGGTCATCAGTGCTTAAGGAGGGGTCTTGAGCTGATCAAAGCCTAGTGCAATCTTGAACCAAGAGAGGCCTTTGTGAGAAAATATTTGATAAATGAGAGGGAAAATTTTGGGGTACAACAAGTAGCAATAATCACTTTGAGTGATTTAATCTATGAATTGATCTTACCTTCTAATGATAATAGTATACAATGACTCAAGATATATAATGCTCAAAGTTTTCTGGTTAACAATATGTGAAAGTGTGCAGAAAACTTGTGTATGAAAATGTATAACAACTTGAGTTTGTTTTTTGAAAATTCAGAAAATATAATTGGAAGAGGTGTTGAAATGATTTTGGAAATGAGTATTTATATGTTCATAGCACCTTTTTGAAACATCATAAAGTTCTGTAAATGAATCATGAACAATTGCCAATATTGAGTGAAAGGTTTTCATGAAATGGTGTTATGAACAGGCATGTGTAAAGCTACTATTTTTCAAAATCGTTGTTGTACCCCAAAATTTGCCCTCCCATATTTCTCAAAATATTTCAAGAAAAATTCACAAGTCCAACCCGGCGCGTCATATTCAGGTATTCTTTCGCCAAGATATCTCTGATAACATATTCTCAAATTCAGGTTCGGCTCAAGAGTCAATTCTTTAAAGAAGGTATCCGAATGTGTGAGTTTTCTCGAAGAAATATGGTGAAAAAGTGTGCTGAAAGTGCAGTTTTTACGCGCTAAAAAATTCATAACTTGAATATCGTGATTCGTTTTGAACCCGTTCCGGTGGTCAAAATTCCGCCTTGACATTATCTACGTTTTCATCTCTCACGGCTGGAAGCCAATTTCGATCAGAAGGTCTTCAAAAATGTGGATTTATCAAGTATTTTCGTACAGAAAATTTGTGACAGAAGTTTATTTGCGTCATGTTCAGAAAATCATAACTTGGTCGATTTTCATCGTATCGAGCTGGTTCCGGTGCCAAAATTTCACAAATTGAGTTGAATACATTTTCACAGAAGGTATTGAGTTCAAACCGTATTCAAAAGGCCTTCGTTTTTTGCTCAGAGTGTGTGACACGCTGAAAATCCTGAATGCTGAATATTATTTCATCTGGGCCGAAACTTCGAAAATTCATAACTCGGTCAATTTTTATCGGATTGGGCTCATATTTTTACACAAGGTCCCTGACTCATAGATCTACAACTTTGCTTCAAAAGTCGATACCGGATTATACTCCGATCAATACCAGTTTTTTATTGAAGAACGTGTCAGAGTCGACACTGGAGCCCAAAATAAGTTTGTCTGAGCTGAAACTTCAAAAATTCATAACTAATTCACCTTTTATCCGATTGAGCCGATTTTCGGACAGGAGTTAGTTCTTGATGTCGGCTACATTTTGTTTTCATATTTCAACTTCAAAAATTGCACTTAAGTCCCTGCGATTTAGCCTGGAAAGTGACGAACTCAAGTGAACATTGGAGGCCCAATTGCACATTCAAAGCCCATTTTCTTTACCCTAATTTCCATTATATAATCGCCTTCTTTTCACACAAACCAAAAGAGGAGAAAAAAGAGAGAAAAAACCTTGCCACAACACTGTTAGAATATCAAATTCTTTCAAGAACCCTAAAACCTTGAAATCCTTATTACAAATCCCTCTCTCACTACAAACAAGCCATCACAGTTACAAACCAACACCTCACTACTTCTTCAGTAAGGGTAAGGCTGGCTTGATCTCCATGATCCAAAAGGCATAAAAGCATTCACGTCACTAATTTTCCAGTAAGGGTAAGATTGATTTGATCTCCATGATCAAAAGGGTATAATCATTCATACATGCCATATTGTGCCTAAACATTAAATTTCTTCATATATTGGTTTTATTTGCATTTTATGATTTTATTTAATGTGTTCATGAGATTCAACACTGCAGATTTAAACAGGATCCCATGCAGGTTCATTAAGGAACGTTGAGGCCAAAAGCCAAATGGCCAAAAGCCAAAAGCCAAATGGCCAAAAGCCAAAAGCCAAAAGCCAAATGGCCAAAGTAGAACAACTTATGCATGACACCAATACATGGCGAGACGGACATCCTGAGAAGATTAAGGAACGTTGAGGCCAAAACACAAATGGCCATGAAACCCAATCCAATGGCCAAAGAATGCAGACCACGGTACTCAGGAGTCAATGAACACGCACGTGATGCCAGAAAGTCAAACAAGGCTTTTTGTCTAATGGGCCAAATTGCTTCCAAAAAACCTCCCTTTGGATCTGAATACCCCCCATGGTTTGCATTGTTTTTAATTTCTATTTGATTTTCTTTTAATTCTTTTAATGTTTTAATTATTTCTTTTAATTCCATCAAATAATTTTCATAATAAAAATAAAATACAGAAAAATCAAAAAAAATGTTTATTGTTATTAATATTAATTTCACCATTATTTTTGTAAATAAACTTTAAACAATTAATTAGATTAATTTAGGTTTCAAAACTTTAATATTTTTCTTAACAAATTAAAATATGTAGAAATTAGGGTTTTTTACTTTTTATCACTTTTCTTAATAAATAACTTTTTCTTATTATTATTGTTATTAATTACTAATTTATTTTGTAAATAAACATATACATAAATATTTTAGTAAATTACGTTAAACTTTAATATTTTTCTTTAATAATTAAAAATAACTTAGAATTAGGGTTTCTTTTAATTTTAATTTTAATTTTCTTATTCCATTAAATACCAAAAACATAAAAAAATATTTCTTTTCTTTTAATTAAATAATTCATTAACCTTTCATTCAATTTAATTTCAAAAGGGTCCAACGCCCTCGAACGTTCAATTTTTATTTCGTTTCGCATGTTATTTTGTTTTCCTTTGTGAATATTATGTAATTGCTCAAGCCTTGTAATAGTAATTAGGAATTTATTTACTTTCCGCATTTTTTATTCAAAACGGGTCTTTGTTAATTTGGCGATGTATAGACCCGCGCCTTGTAATAGCATAGAATTTTACTTTCCGCACTTTAATTTCCGCACTTTTAAACTGCTAACTTGCATGAAAGAATGTATGGCCTAAATTAAAAACAAGCGTAGATCACCATAAATGCATGATCAAAGACAAATATTAACATGAAAACAACACACGAATTCACACACCACTCTTAGGGTACGCCTCACTGTTGCCTTACCTTCGAAACGTGGTCGTCGAGTATAGGACGTCTTAGTAAGTCCTTATGTCCATTGATCCCGTTGCCTCAAAACAAGTTGCCTCGAAACGGTTGCCTCGGAATAGTTGCCTCGAAACGGTTGCCTCGGAATAAAAAGGATCAATGGCATAAGGGTAGCTTCTAAGGTGTCCTACTGTTGCTCTGGTGACCACACTGTCCCTACACTCAAATTGACCCGAACACCTCCAACGGTGGTGTTACCTACCTCTCAATGGTGGGATGGAACTACCTTAAGGACATTTACACAGCCTAATTCCTTAGGGTAGGTAGATGACTCATGGATACTTGCTCTTTTCAAAAACAAATCAAAACTCTTTTCACACCGACACTTTCAAAAAGCTTTCAAAACAATTTTTCAAACACTCTTGAGGACTGATACAAGAGTCGATCTGAAATCTTTAAACGAAACTTTTTTCAAACCCACTCACAATTGAAAAGCAAACAAACATTTTGAAAACAAAAATGAGCAAGTATCTAAGAGCCCATGGATAACCATGGATAGAAAGGGTGCTAACACCTTCCCTTTCTATAAATCTACCTCCCGAACCGAGAAACTATCTCATAAGGAATTTTTCTGTGCTTTTGTCCTGTCCATGTTGGAGAAAATAAAAGACGGTGGCGACTCTTGCTTCCGCGACATTTCGCGAACCAGCTTTAAACAGTCAGTTCCAGATCCACCGATCACAATCGTGCAGCATGCAATCGATTGCACCCTTTGTGTAAATTGATTGCACGGGGTTTCAACAACTAGAAATTCAAATATTTAGAGTGTGCAATCGATTGCACAAGAGTGTAAATCGATTGCATTTGAAGTCAGTAGCAAAAATTGATTGAGTGTAATCGATTGCACAAACATGCAAATCGATTACACTTAGAAACAGTAGAAAATGTTTTGAAAAATTGAAGCATGCAATTGATTGCACTAATATACAAATCGATTGCACTCAAGTGAAAAATGATTTTTAGCTTAGAAAAACTTGAGTAAGGATTTGGACAATATAAAATATTTCTTTTGACCATTGAGCATCTATGTCTTAAGTTCAAAGTAAGTATTATCATTATACCTTGAAATTTTGCTAAGTGCTTGAACCAAAGACTTTATCTACAGATGCTTTTAGCTTGATCAATAATCTTTTCCTTCTTTGTCAATCATGGTTTGTCTTCATCAAAACAAAAGTGCATTTGAGAAGCTTGATTTTACATGTACGTTCAACGAGATCGAGACCTGGTACAAAGAAAGTCATGAGGTGATGTTGGAGACGCTTTGTACATTTGACAAGATCGAATCCCGATACAAAGAAAGTAATGAGGTGATTTTGGAGACGCTTTTCATGTTCGACTACAACAATTATTCCACATAAAGTAAAGCACAAACAAAGAAAGCCAAGGTTACTGTTGGAGACCCTTTGCACGTCCGACTACTACAATCAATTTCCCATAACACAAAGCATACATAAAGAAAGTCAGGGGTGCTATCAGATACGTTTTGCATGTCCGACTACAACAATTAAATATCTATTATTAAGGGTATTGTCCGAGATATTTTGCACGTTCGAATACAACAATCAAATTCCCACAGGAAATGATGGTCCACCCCCTCTGGCAGCTAGCAACTCTAGAGGCCGTGGTGGGTTGGCCACACGTCTACCCTGGACCGGGTTTTCATATGATGGAGGGAAGGAAAACTAACCCTTGGCCATGAATGTCCCTAGTGATGTCCAATAACATTCGAGGGAAGACCTCGTAAGTTCGCATAAAGGTCAAGAGTTATGCACTCAGGATCCTACACATACACCTTAAACAGGTTAAAAGACATTTCATTATGTAAATGACAATATATACACATATATATTACTCCATTACATGGTACTCTACATGTTGTACACACAAAAATACCAACATGACTACTCCATAAGGAAGACAATCTCCCCATCTTTAAGCACTTGTTCAGACCTAATTTTCTCCCTCGAGACAATCAAAGGAAGATGGAAATGCTCCACTTGCTGTAGAGCATTCTTAAACGGCTACGAAACCGCCTCAATGATGGAGGTTGCAAAATTAGCCAATAGTTTGGTCAGAGAAGCATTCTCAAGGCACATGGACTCTAATTCCCTCTGAGCATATATTAAATTGCCTTGAACGGGAGTTAGAGTATGGTTTTTCCTTGCCACGACCCTCACCAGATGGGTCACCTGGGCAATAAGAGAGCCAAAGAGATTAAGGGGGAGAAAAATGCGTCACCCAATAAGGGAATTTGAAGCTGAATGTATCTCCTACATGTATGTATCCTACTAGAGCGTGAGGTTGCAAACATTTTCTTCTAGCTTCCTAGCAATTTCGAGCAGACCAAAGAGCACCATAGCGATAAGTTTCACAGAAAGCTAAAGAAGTAGAAGCGTGATGGGTATACCGAGCCAGTGCCGCCAATTATTCCTCCAGAGCATGCACTGAAAAATTGGCCAAGTAAGAGCAATCCTCTTTTAAAGGACGAGTTCAACGATATCTAGAAGAACGTCTGTCCAACCCTGTTAGCAAAAGACAGGCTGAAAGATTCTATGCACTTTGTATTCTCAGAAGAATATTCAAAGCAGCAGTGGAAGAGCCTACTTCAGTTCCTGTCGACCATATTCCTAGCCTTATGAGTCAGCGATTTACTCCGTCCTTCATCAAATCTGCATACAATCATTGTCAAAACAAAGGCATAATGAATAGGTAAATTGAAGACAAAGAAGTCAAGAGCTTCCAGAGCTTACCAAAAATAAATTTTCTTTTCTCCCGAGAATGGGCATCTATCAGCACTTGAACATCAATAAGGCGCTTCAAGCGTTTCCGATTAACCTCTTCCTAAGGATACTACCTCTAAAGTAGCCCAGATCGTCAAAAAAGCTCATCAATTGTTTTTTCTAGTACAAATCTTATGTAGTGAGGTTTTCCTCTTTGTATACATACAAGTTGTTCCTCGTAAGAAAATGATTCTCAGTCCAGTGCTTAGGGGACAACTAAGCACATCTTTCATCCACTCTGTCTCCAACATCATAGGCCGTAGTTTGAGCTTCCAGGAGATCGCGGTGACCAGAAAGAATCAATCTTCAAAAGGAAGCAGCTCAAGAAGAGGCCCAAAGACACACATGATCGACTCTAAATAAATTAACCATCTACTCTATGAACTTATAAAATACATTCATAAAAAAGAATGACGCAATTGCCATACTCAATTGAGAGGCTTAGTATATATCTAAGGAACTTGGTAGCTTATACATCAAAGGACCCAATTAACAAATGATATCTTTCTTAAAATGCTTTGAAATTTATTAAATAATCCTAATAAATTGTGGTGTCAAATTCTCATTAATAAGTATGGTAGGAGTCAAAACTTATTGAAGAATATAATTTACAAGTCGACTAATTCTCCATTATGGAAATCTCCAGCGAGGATTTAAGAAATTAAAAAAAAAAATTTAATTGGAAGCTTGGAGACGAACAATTAGAATCAAATTTTGGCTCGATCGCTAGATTCTACCATAACAACCTCTTTTTCAATTTGGTCAATACTGACATGACATGGCTTTGGATACTACCAGTTAAAGATGTTGTTAATAACAAATGGAATTGAAACTTTGAGTTGTTTTAAAATGGGTTAATTGTCGAGATGGTTAACTGAATTATTTCTATTCTTCATCCTCTTTCTAAGGATGGTGCACATAGGTTAGGGCGGAAAAAAAAAATAAAGATAATAAATTTTGTGTCAACAATGCCTGTAAATATATTTTGTCTTCTCTGATTGTTATTAATACATATATATTTTTAAAAAAAGAAATAATATAACACAATTATAAAAAAAACACATGATTTTTCTAACATCATAGGAATTAAATGCATGCATGGTCGTGCATTAACACTTATTGTTGGAAATTGATTGCAAGAAATGACGTGTGAAATATAAGGCATTGGGCCAAACTTAGTAAGCCATTTATGATAATTCATAGTTTTAAAAACTATATAATAATTCAATAATTAACTATAAGGTTATTATCATTTTATCTCTGCCACATAGATTATTTTTGATTTTTTCCTAAAAAAAAATTTCTTCAAAAATAATTTTGTCATTTTAAAAAACTAATAATTTATTTCTCAAAACTAATAATTTATTTTTTAAAGTCAAAATTCATAGATAAATCCGAAAGAAAATCACTAAAATTTAATATTTTAAAATGATAAAATTATTTTTATAAATTATTTTTTATAAAAAATAAACTAAAAATAACCTATATGACAGGAGACAAAAATAATATTAACTTAGGTTTAATATCTAGTAACAAATATTGACTCTTTATTTTATTATATTATTACTACAATATGCAAAGGGTTGGTTGGGAGGGACATCTCCCGTGATGCAAAGGAGTAGAAAACAGTAAGCACAATGCAACAATTAATGAACACATGAGATTGATTCAAAAAAGAAAACATGACATTACATGTGATTAAGTTTAGCACTTCAGCCATACTCTCTCTTTTCATGTACTGTATGTGGGTCTCTTGAAAACCAAATCTGGCTGGCTATATTGTTGTCTTTATTTGTTTTTTCATTTTATATTCTGAAAATTAATAAATATATTTATCTTTCATTCTCCAAATTATTTAGAGTAGTCATACAAAAAGGTAGTAAAATGTGAAATAAGTTTTTGAGTATTTCAAGTATAACGGATTAATATGGGTGTAATTGGTTATAGGCATTAAGAAATGTTAAATAAGTGTAAAAAAGTGGTTTTTAGAGTTGTTGTAATTTATTACACATTTACGGTAATCGATTATATTTAATTATTGATTTTTTATTTTTGTCAGTTATAATCGGTTACAAATTTGTGTTAATCAGTTATAGTTCTGGGTTTTTGACTTTTATACCTTTTGATTTAATGCTTTTGTATTATAATTGTTGTATAAATATCATGATTGTATGCTTGTGAAGAAGAATAAATAGAACCATAAATTTTTACTCTCAACTCTCTCTCTCTCTCTAACTCTCTCTCTCTCTCTCTCTCTCTCTCTCTCTCTCTCTCTCTCTCTCTCTCTCTCTCTCTCTCTCTCTCTCTCACTATCTCTTTCTCCATATACTCAAACTCTCTATTATTTATCAATTGTGTGATTGATCAAGAGTTTGATTCTGATCCACAAACACATAGTGTGCAATAATGAATTCTGTCTACAATGATAGAGTCCCTACAAACCTACCAATATTTGATGCGAAGAATTACGACAAATAGTGCAAGCAAATGAAAGTGTTGTTTGACTACCAAAATGTTTTTGAACTTATAAAAAATTGGGTGAATCCCCTCGTCGAAGGTGCAACAGATGTACAACATGCAACACATAAGGAAGAAATAAAGAAATGTTATAAAGTGTTGTTTTTGATCCATCAATGTGTGGATGGTGACAACTTTGAGAAAGTTAGTGATTGCGAATCTGCAAAGCAATCATGGGAAATCTTGGAAAAGGCATATGCATAGACTGACATGGAAAAGGTGGTGAGGTTACAAACTCACAAATGTCAATTTGAATTGATTCAAATGGAGGAAAAAGAGACAATCAACGATTATGTGACGAGAGTTATGTGATTGATGAACCAAATTAAGTCATGTGGAGAAACTGTTTTTGAGCAGAATGTTGTGTCAAAGATCTTGTGTTCTTTGACGACAAGATATGATAACATTTTAGTGGCGATTGAAGAGTCGAAAGATCTTGCGATGCTGAGAAAAGATGAGCTTCAAAGCTCTCAATGCTTATGAGCAAAGGATTGAGGAAATAAAAGATGACAAGGAAAAGGCGAAGATTGCTTTGCAAGCATAATTCAGTGAGAAGAACAAGAAGTTGAAAAGAAAATGACCCATGAAGTGTAAAAAGAATTTTCATAAATTTGGTGAAAAAGAGTCTCAAAATTCAACTTGTCAAAAGGGTGAGAGCAACTGTAACAAAAATGGTGGTCAAGGCAACTTTATAGGCGAAATAGTAAAGTATTACAAGAGCAAGGCACAATGCTAAAATTGTCAAAAGTTCAGTCATTTTGCAAGAGATTACAACACGAACAAGAGGGAATCTCAAGAAAATGAAGCCAAGGTTGCAAGACAAGATGTTGATGAAGATAATACACTCTTGGTCATGAACACAGAAGGTGAATGCAGCAGCAAATTGTGGGGCAACAACATCAATAGTTTTGGGAGCGTTGTAGAAACATATGCAAAAACGACGTTATGGTGACTGTGAAAGAAGGAGTCCTATGTAGAGAGGAATGATATTTGGATTCTGGTTGTTTTATGCATACGATGGGGATAAATGATTGGTTTATAAAAATCAATCAAGCCATGAAGAATAAAGTAAAATTCACGGATGACACCACTTTAGCGGCCAATGGGATCATGATGTTTTGATCATGAAAATGGATGATGGACATTCCTTGATCAAAGAAGTTTTGTACATTCCATGAATCAAATTTAATCTTCTAAGTATTGGCCAATTTCTTGAGAAGGGTTACAAGATTCTCTTGGATAACAAGACTTTGTGTGTTATGGATGCAAACAAGGTTTTAGTCCTTAAAGCTCATATGGCTGCCAATAGAACTTTCAAGATTGAGTTGAAGGTTATGAAGCATAGGTGTCTTATTACAGTGGCAAGTCGAGAAGAGTGGATGTGGTACTACCGTCTTAGGCATCTCAATTTATAAGATCTCAATGCATTGCAAAAGAATGTAATGATGACCTGATTGCCATTCATCAACATACCAGCTGAGATTTGTGAAAAATATGTGCAAGCGAAGCAACACAAGGGTAAATTCAGCAAGGATGCAGGTTGTAGAACTAAGCGTCACCTTGAGGTGGTGTATTGTGATGTATGTAGACTGATTCAAGTTGATTCGTTTGGTGGCAATGGGTATTTTGTCACTTTTATCGACGATTATAGTAGAAATCTGTGGACATACCTAATCAAGAGAAATGATGAGGTATTTGAAGTGTTTAAGAAGTTTAAATCTATGGTTGAACGGTAAAGCGGTCACAAGCTCAAAGTTCTCAAAACGGATGGTGGAAGCGAGTTTGTGTCAAATAACTTTGGGAAGTTTTGTGATAAAGAGGGAATAGTTCATGAGGTGGTACCACTGATCAAGGAATTTTGATGCACTTTATCCTACTATTATACTTAGTCATGTCTTTAGTTTGTTTTATTATTTTTACTATTTTATTGATTTTTCATATTTTAGTTTATTTTTTCCTTTATTTATTTTTCGTATTTTATTTTAGGCATAGGAAATTTTTTCTGTAAAAATTATAATTGGAGCTAAGATAATTGGATTGACGCGTTCTGATATGAGTTGGGAAGCTAAGATGAAGAGCTATAACTTTCATGTTGAAGACAAAAGCTTATTCGGGGTGCAGAAGTCTCAAATAATTCGTTGAAGTTTCAGACTTTAGAAACCTTTAGTTTTGGGCCGATTTTGGTCGGGTTTTTTTTTAATGTTTTTCGACCCAGTTGCGTTAGAACCTGAACTCCTTGTTTATCTTTACCCTATGCGTCATGGCTACTGTTCACTATCTAGTTTTTATTGTTCAGGAATAGTTTTCGGAAGTTTTGCACGTTGTAATGGAGAACTGACCACTAAGGATTAATCTGTGCAATCAGGTTCTGTGATACTTTGAGGTTGTATAATTTTCAATCAATTTTTCTTTCCCTTTCAATATTATGATATACGTCTTGTTTTCTTAATTCGAGTTTCATATAATGATATTGATTAAATTCGATGATCATATATTCCTTTACTTGACAGCATTTGCTTAATCCGCGTGTGTTTGATTATGTATGCTTACTTCATAATAGCTTTAATCCGTTTGCTTAATTCGGAAATTAGGAATGTATGTCTTGTATTGTCAATTGTGCTTGTTTAATTGATACTATATTCCAAAAGGGAATAGAATCCACTTAGGGCATGGAAATTATATGAATGAATGATAAGTTTGGAACCTAAAATAGTATATTAATCGTTTTAGCTTATTTTGATAATCATTTTTCTGTTGTTTTTCTGCATTTTTTTGCGTTCTCTTGCATTTTCGCGTCCGGATGTCCGACCTGGTCCGAAAACTCGGTTTTCTGAAAAATTTGTCCGATTCAAAATCTTTTTTCTATTTTTAATGAATTTTTTTATTGTTTTCATAGTTTCAAAAAATTCCAAAAAAAATCCAAAATTCTTATTTCACCTAATTAGATTAAAATTTGTGTTTTTGTATTTTCTTGAACTTATTTTAATCATATTACTTCTTTTGATTTGTTTCTACCTACTTGGGATATTGTTGGTATTTTTGCTTTTGATAACATGGCTGATCAAAGAACACTAAGGCATCTTGCTGCTTCTGATGTTAATTACAATGGATTATGCATTGAATATGCTGATGTTGGTCTTGCAAGTGAGGATCCACATAAGCATTTGAAGGAATTTCAGGTTGTTTATTCTACACTATTGAGGCTTAAAGGAATCACAGAGGATCACATCAACTGAGAGCCTTACCATTCTCACTAGAGGGTGCTTCCAAGGATTGGTTATACTATCTTGAGCCGAATTCGGTCACAACTTGGAACGATTTGAAGAAAGTCTTCCTACAGAGACACTTTCCTGCCTCTAGAGCTGCATCAATAAGAAAAGAAATATGTGATATTAGACATGGAAATGAGTCATTGGTTGAGTATTGGGAGACAATCAAATACTTAGTATCTAGTTGCTTTCAGCACCATATTATCGAACAACTTCTCATCCGATATTTCTATGAGGGATTGCTGCCAATGGATAGAAATATTTTAGATGTTGCTAGTGGTGGAGCACTTGTCGATAAAACTCCAGTTGATGCCAAAGCCTTGATTAAGAACATGTCACTAAACTCCCAACAGTTCACAACCAGAAATAATTCCTTGGTAAAAAAAGGTGTGAATAAGATTCAGGCTTCCTCTTCCAACAAGGCTCTAGAAACCACAATTGGTGAGCTTACTTATTTAGTGAAACAGTTAGCAGTGGGTAAAGCTCAATCAACAAAGTTGTGTGGTATTTGTACTTCTGCTGAACACCTAACAGACACATGTCGTATTCTTCAAGATGAGTCGGTCATTGAGTATCCTCAAGCATATGTGTGATCGGTGGATCTGGAACTGACTGTTTAACGCTGGTTCGCGAAATGTCGCGGTAAGCAAGAGTCGCCACCGTCTTTTATTTTCTCCAAATGGAAAGGACAAAAGCACAGAAAAATTCCTTAAAGAGATTGCTCTCGGTTCGGGAGGTAGGTTATAGAAAGGGAAGGTGTTAGCACCCTTTCTATCCATGGTTATCCATGGGCTCTTAGATACTTGCTCATTTGTGTTTTCAAAAATGGTTTGTTTGCTTTTCAATGTGGGTTTTAAAAAACTTCTTTGAAAATTCCAGTTCGACTCTTGTATCTGTCCTCAAGAGTGTTTGAAAAATTGCTTTCGAAAGCTTTTTGAAAATGTGTTGGTGTGAAAAGTATTTTTGATTTGTTTTGAAATTTAGAGCAAGTATCTACGAGAACCTACCTACCCTAAGGAATTCGTCTGTGTAAATGTCCTTTAAATTAGTGCCATCCCACCATTGAGAGGTAGGTAGCACCACTGTTGGAGGTGTTCGGGTCAATTCGAGGGTTCGGGACATGGTGATCACCAGAGTAATGGGAAGACACCTTAGAAGCTACCCTCATGCCAGGTTCCCGGATCATGAGGACTTACTAAGACATCCTCTACTCGACGATCACCTTTCGCGGCAAGGCAACAGTGAGGCGTACCCTAGGGGTGGTGTGTGCGATTCGTGTGTCGTTTTCATTTGCATTTTTCTTGTCATGTTTTTGGTGTTCTACGCTTGATTTTATTTTATCCATTCATTCTTGCATGCTTTGTTTAACAGTTAAAAGTTTTGCGGGAAAAGTAAATCTAAACTATTACAAATGGCGCGGGTCCACATCGCCAAAATTAACCAGGACCCGATTTGACGGAAAATAAATAAAGTAAAAGTGCGAGAAGTAATTACAAGGCTTCGGGAGAGATACATAATTATTTAAGCAAAATAAAATAAATATGCGAAGTTAAATCGAAACGAGGGCGTTGGACCCTTTTGCAAAATATTAAAGTTACATGAATTAATTAATTTAAGAAAAGAAATTGTTTTTGTTTTTTTGGTATTTTTATGTATTTTAAGATTTAATAGAAAAAAGAAAGAATCAATTAAAATTAACTACTAACCCTAATTCTACTTATTTTTAATTTATTAAGAAATATTAAAATTCAACCTAAATTAAACCTAATTTTTTATGTACAATTTAATTATAAAAATAAATAAAATAAACAAATAATACTATTGTGAAAAAAAGAAAAATTAAAAGGAATAAAACAAATTAAACCTAGTTCTATATTTTTAGATTTTTATTATGAAAAGAATTAACAGTAAAACCCTAATTTAAATTAACTTATTTACATGCAATTTGTTTATGAAAATAATTAAAATAAAGTATTTATTATATTTTTTGTCTTTTCTGATTTTTAGGCATTTTTTTATATTTGGTAAAAATAATTAATTAAATCAAACAAATAAAGAAAATAAAATAACAATTGAAAATAAAATACAAGAAAAATAGAAAATGGCAAACCAGGGGGGGTTCAGACCCCAATATGGAGGTTTTGGCCTTAGCAATCTGGCCCATTACACTTTGGCCTTATTGGACTTTCCCACTGGCGTGTAGCAACGTTGACTCACGTTTATTGTGTTCTTCAATCCTGCGCCTTTGATTTGAATCTCTTGGACGCGTGTACGCTTGGATCTGGAGGTATACCATGGAACAACGCCATCAACCTGCATATGATTGTTAATTGGAAAAAAATAAATGGAAAGGGTGAAGACCTGGGATCGAACCCAGGTCATTCACATTGCAAGTCACCACGTGCGCCACTGAGCCACTACACATGCGTTTATCATATAATAGTTAATAAATATTATAAAAGAAAATGGTCAGTGGCCTTGGAAACGCGCGCGAATTTTAAACAAGCCAATCAACTCTTGCCACGACTCCATCTTCTTCCTCGTCCCTGTAATACAAAAACAAAAGCAACGGTTTTTCATGCGTTGTTTTAGGCCGGCTATGGGAAAATAGCGATTAGGCCTGTGTTACTCATAAATTAGGCGCGAGGACATGTTTAGGATCGTCCAGGTCTGCTGATTACAACCATGGCATTCTTGAAGGCTAATTTTTCGTTAAATAAGAAACCCCAATTTTGAGGTCCTGCAAACCCTAGAACGCAAGCATGGTGAAATCTCATATACAGCATAAAAACATAATTGAATGCATTGGTTAGTTTCAAAACTTCATAATGAACATGAATCCATGAATAAAATGCTGTAAAAATGCTTAGATTGGAGAATACGATTATGCAATTTTCATGAGATATCTCAGGTTCTGTATACCAATTCCTTGGGCTTTGATGAGTGTTTGTGATTGGAATGTGTTCAGGGGACCTTGAGGAAGCTATTGAACCAAGTTTCGTGCCTTGAATCCACCTAAAAAATGCTTTTCAGATTTGAGTTCTTTAGAGAAAAATTCAAGTTTGCAATGGAGTATTCTGAGCAGCTGCGCCTCTAGCATGATTAGGTTTATGTTTCTTGTATATGTAGGAACAATTAGGTTAAGAAAAACTCAATCAAATCTATGGCATTCATTGTTTTTGAAAATTTGATTTGTTAAGATTTTTCATATCTTTTCCATGTGTTCTCTTGCTCTCAATCAAGCCAATCAACCCAAATCTTTCCATAATTGCATATGCACGAAATATTGAGTCTAAAACATGTATAAAAAGATTGGTTAGGGTGAGTTAAATATTTTTCATATATTTAAATGATTTAAATGAATTAATATAAATAAAAATTCAAATAAATAAATAAAAAATGAGAAAATACTTCCCTTTGGGTCAAATGGTCGTGCATGTGTCATGGATGATGAATCATGGAAGAAAAATGGGCCTATTAGCAATTTTAGGTCATTTGAAGTAGTGTTGACTTTTCAAAATATCCAAAAATTTCCCAACTTCCCCAAGGCATAACTTGCTCAATTTTTAAGCTTTTCTCATGTTCTTGGACATTTTGGAAAGGTCTTTGAGTCCTCTAACCAATGTCTTTGGTCCCATGTCATTTTGATTTACCAATCTCAAGTTATGGCCTTTGACTTAAAGTCCCTTTTTGTTGACTTTTGAAAATGACCTATAATGTTGAAATTGATAACTTTTTGTGAGAGCATTTCTTGGACTTGAAGTATGAAGATGAGTTGTAGGAAATGTCTTTCTCTTTAAAATGAGCTTTGGATGGAATTTTTCTGATAATCCATGTGAAAGTTATGCCCTGGTCAATTTCAGTTGACTTTTTCAGCTGTCCAAATAAGGAAACTTTTGCATCTTGATGATTTCTGAGCCAAATTTTGAGAATCATGATCAAGCATTGATCAAATGATGTTTGTGGCTTCAAAATGATATGTTGACCAACAATTTGAACTTTTGACTGTCAAATGACCATTTTGCCCCTACAGTTGACTGTAGTGCAATTAGGGTTTTTGACTGTGCAATTTTGTACTGAATGCCTTGAAACTTGATATGAGGATATTTGACCATATTTGTAGGCATATGAGATTTGATTGGGCCCTTGAAAACTTCCTTTTCTTGATCAGAACACAAACCTTAGTTTTGACTGTATAGGAGACCTTTGCACTGTGCAACCCTTGGGGAATTTTGTGACTTGGCTTGGCAATTTCTTGGAGAATATGGGAGGGCAAATTTTGGGGTACAACAGTTGCCCCTGTTCAATCTTCTTAGACCTGAGGATGCAGATTGGCTGACGTGCCTTTCGTAATCCGAGGGTGGAAGATGATTGAACACTAGAGTGCCCAGAAATTTGCGCTCACATAGTAGCAGTAATGGTGGGGGAATGGGCTTATAGACGCCATTTGGAGATTGCTGGATAGGATGATGGGCTTATAGATGCCATCTGGATGTTGATCGCGTAGGAGATTCCTTAGCGAGAACCGGCATACCTGCAAAAGAACAAATGAGTACCTGACACGTCGCAGGAGTTGGTTTTCAGATGCTTGGTACAGATGTGTCCTGACTGGTTACAGGAGCTGAGTCTGGAGGCTTCACACGGCGATGAATGAACCAGGGATGGTTACCATCTTAGTATGAACGGTAAGAGAACCTTGGGCGACTTTAACTTCAACAACGCTCGTTGAGAAAAATCTTGGGTGTCTTCTACTGGGATGAGAATCAGGGAGATCTTAGGGTCGATCTGACTGAACCAGAGAAGGCCTTTGGCTGGATAAGCATCAGGAAAATCTTAGGGTCGATTTAACTGAACCGGACAAGGTCTTGGAATATCTTCAACTGGATAAGCATCAGGGAGATCTTAGGGTCGATCTGACTGAACCAGAGAAGGCCTTTGACTGGATAAGCATCAGGAAAATCTTAGGGTCGATTTAACTGAACCGAACAAGGTCTTGGAATATCTTCAACTGGATAAGCATCAGGGAGATCTTAGGGTCGATCTGACTGAACCAGAGAAGGCCTTTGACTGGATAAGAATCAGGAAAATCTTAGGGTCGATTTAACTGAACCGGTCTAGGTCTTGAAATATCTTCAACTGGATAAGCATCAGGGAGATCTTAGGGTCGATCTGACTGAACCAGAGAAGGCCTTTGACTGGATAAGCATCAGGAAAATCTTAGGGTCGATTTAACTGAACCGGACAAGGTCTTGGAGTCTTCAACTGGATAAGCATCAGGGAGATCTTAGGGTCGATCTGACTGAACCAGAGAAGGCCTTTGACTGGATAAGCATCAGGAAAATCTTAGGGTCGATTTAACTGAACCGGACAAGGTCTTGGAATATCTTCAACTGGATAAGCATCAGGGAGATCTTAGGGTCGATCTGACTGAACCAGAGAAGGCCTTTGACTGGATAAGCATCAGAAAAATCTTAGGGTCGATTTAACTGAACCGGACAAGGTCTTGGAGTCTTCAACTGGATAAGCATCAGGGAGATCTTAGGGTCGATCTGACTGAACCAGAGAAGGCCTTTGACTGGATAAGCATCAGGAAAATCTTAGGGTCGATTTAACTGAACCGGACAAGGTCTTGAAATGTAGCTTGAGAACTTAACTGGATCTTTCCTGAAAGGTAAAGGTCAGTTATATGCAATGCATGATATGAATCAAGCAATGATGTTCTCAACATAAATGAGATTTGTATGATATAATGCGTCTATGCATGCTATAATGATGTATGTGACGTTTTATGAATGTATGTTTTCGTCTAGGAAAGTAAATCCTTGACGGGTGCCGGGAAGTCATATCCTGGGCTGATGTTGAGGAATAGATTTTGCTTCCGCTGGGGATGATAACTGCAAGAATACCGGTAGGAGAAGATGACTCCGTTGCGGAATAAACTTGGCCAATGGAGGATTCTGCGGGGAGAAAAGATACTCTAGCGACCATGCTGGGAAGCAATACTCTGTGGGAAGAGGGATGCCTTGCTGAGTGTTGATAATAGTTTGCTGGGGATAGGAAGACTTTGTTGACGACGCTCTTTCTGTGGCTTTTGGATGAGGATAACCCAGTTATATCCTGTCAAGGAAATAACTCTTTAAATAAAGTCGGGCGACGCGTTCGTGCTCTGCGAGGGGATAAGCTTCCAGAATTTACTGGGGATAAGCTTACTGCTTGGGGATATGAATTCCAACTTTCCTGGGGAAACTGGATTGGGCTCTTCTGGGGAGTTTTGAACTATGTCGGGGAAGGGATTCCTTTCAATGTTGATATACCGCCGGGGAACAATCTTTAGACCGAGACTGCCGGGGATGCTTGTCAAGAATATGTGTTGCTGGGGAAGTGTTGAGATCTATGGGAGGATACTCCACTTCCTTGAGATTTGATAATTTTGCTTGGAGAGGAATGTACTGTTTTGCTGAACCACTCTCTGGGGATTTAACATGTACTTGGTCGTGTTCTTTAGCTGAACCTACCTTGGTACCTTGGAGGACAGAACAATTAAATTGTTTAGACAACTCTTTATTGCCCCTGTTTCTAGTGTCACCTGTAATTAATCCTTTGTTTCGTATGCAAATATTTATGAGTTAGCAAATTATTGTCAATGCATATATCACAAATTGAACCTTGGACGTTCTTCGCCAAACAAAACAAAAAAAGAAAAAACACTTGGCACGTTTAACTGAAAATATATTTGTATTGATTTTTTGAATAGCCTGTGAATAGGCATTTTGTGTACAAGAGGCTGACGCCCTAGTAAGAGAACGCCGCCGAGCAAAAGAATTTATACAAGTTTGATATAAAAGAAAATAAAACAGCTGTGTGAAATATGAGTGATCCACTGGGTTTCAATTCTGCTATTGCCTTTATAACTCCGAGCGTCTCATCACTTGATGACCTTGGTTGAAGGTGAAGCTGACTGATCGATGCCGTCTGAACTTGATGTAGATACCGGATTCTGGATGCAAAGTGATCCAATGAGACATAGTATTACGCTTTTATCCCTAATTTTTGCTTGGACTGCCCTTTCGGGTTTTCAGTCCACCGGGATACCCATTTTTGCCCAAGCCGCCTTTTCAGGTTTTCGACTTGCCGGGTGTACAGATTTTTTCATTTTCATCCCTTCATTTTGCCCGAACCCTTTTGGTCCGACGGGAAGCCCTAATTTTTGCCTAGGCATGTCAGCCTAGCGGGTCTTTTTTTTTATGCGTAGTATCTTTTTACTATGTCTGTATTGGCGGGGTGAGGAAGGTCGTCACCATCCATGTTGGTCAATATCATAGCTCCTCCTGAGAACACGTGCTTAACCACAAATGGCCCTTCATACGTAGGGGTCCATTTTCCCCTTGGATCACTCTGAGGAAGGATGATTCTCTTGATTACCAGATCCCCAACTTGATATTCCTGTGGTCTGACGTTTTTGTTAAATGCCCTGATCATCCGTTTCTGATACGTCTGACCATGACAGATAGCAGCGAGTCTCTTTTCATCAATGAGGTTGAGTTGATCAAGTCGTGTCTGGATCCAATCATCTTCGTTCAGATTTGCATCCTTCATTATCCGGAGAGAGGGAATTTGTACTTCGATCGGTAAGACTGCCTCCATGCCATAAACCAGAGAGAAAGGAGTTGCCCCGGTTGACGTCCTAGCTGAAGTACGGTACCCATGTAGCGCGAATGGTAACATCTCGTGCCAATCTTTGTAAGTCACTGTCATTTTCTGCATGATTTTCTTGATGTTCTTATTTGCTGCTTCTACAGCCCCATTCATCTTCGGTCTGTAAGGAGAAGAATTGTGGTGCTGTATCTTGAACTGTTCGCAGAGCTCAGCGATCATCTTGTTGTTTAGATTGGTACCGTTGTCTGTAATTATCCGCTCAGGGACACCGTACCGACAGATCAGGTTGTGCCGAATGAACCGTGCCACAACAGTCTTGGTTACCGTAGCATAGGATGCTACCTCAACCCACTTCGTAAAATAATCAATCGCCACTAGGATGAAGCGATGCCCATTAGGTGTTGTAGGTTTAATCTCGCCGATCATGTCTATGCCCCACATTGCAAATGGCCAAGGCGCAGTCAGAACATTCAGGGGAACCGGAGGAACATGCACCTTGTCTGCGTAAATCTGGCACTTGTGGCATGTCCTGGAGTGTTGGTAGCAGTCAGCTTCCATTGTAGACCAGTAATATCCTGCCCGTAGGATCTTCTTAGCCATAGTGTGTCCACTGGAGTGTGTACCAAAGGTCCCTTCATGTAGCTCTTCCATGATCCTTCCTGCTTCAGTCTTATCCACACAACGCAGTAAGGTTGAATCATGGTTTCGCTTGTACAAGATGCCGTTGCTAAGGAAGAACTTGGCTGCAAACCTCCTCAGGAATTTCTTATCATTGACAGAGGCACCTTCTGGGTATTCCTGAGTTTCCAGATATCTCTTCACCTCATGGTACCAAGGCTTCTCAGTCATCAATTCAGTCTCGAGATCACAACAGTATGCCGGTTCGTCCAGTTTCCAAATGATGATCCGGGGAGCCTCATTATCCCATTTAACTTTGAACATAGAAGACATTGTAGCTAACGCGTCCGCCAACTGATTCTCTTCTCTTGGAAAGTGTTCAAAGGTTATCTCTGTGAAGTGGGGAATCAGGGCCAACACACATTCTCTGTAAGGAATCAGGTTTGGATGTTTCGTATCCCACTCTCCTTTGATCTGATTGATCACAAGAGCGGAATCTCCGAAGACACTCAGAAACTTGATCCTTAGGTCGATTGCAGCTTGAAGACCCATGATGCACGCCTCATACTCCGCCATGTTGTTGGTACAGTTGAAACATAGCCGGGCCGTGAGTGGAGTATGAGTACCTTGAGGAGATATGATGATGGCGCCGATACCATTACCCAAAGCATTGGAGGCTCCGTCAAAGTGCATAGACCATCGGGATCCCGGTTCAGGTCCTTCATCCGGTCCAGGCACTTCACAATCAGTCACTATCATGATGCTTTCATCCGGAAACTCGAAGTTCATAGACTGATAGTCATATACAGCTTGATGTGCCAGGTGGTCTGCCAATACACTTCCCTTGATGGCTTTCTGGGTTGTGTACTGAATGTCGTATTCCGTCAAGATCATTTGCCATCTTGCAATTCTCCCAGACAGAGCAGGCTTTTCGAATATGTACTTTATAGGATCCATTTTTGAGATCAACAAGGTAGTGTGAGTCAGCATATACTGTCTCAGCCGGCGAGCAGCCCATACCAAAGCGCAGCAAGTTTTCTCAAGTAGTGAGTATCGGGTCTCACAGTCGGTAAACTTTTTGCTAAGGTAATAAATGGCATGCTCTTTTCGGACAGACTCGTCATGCTGCCCCAGCACACACCCCATTGAGTTGTCGAGTACTGTCAGGTATAGTATCAGAGGTCTCCCTTCAACCGGTGGCATAAGGATAGGTGGTTCTTGGAGATACTCTTTGATTCTGTCAAAAGCAGCCTGACATTCATCGTTCCAACGTACTACCTGATCTTTCTTCAGCAGCTTGAAGATTGGCTCACAAGTAGCAGTCAGATGTGAGATGAAGCGAGCAATATAATTCAGGCGTCCTAAAAAGCCTCTGACTTCCTTCTCTGTCCTAGGAACTGGCATCTCTTGAATAGCTTTGACCTTGGCAGGGTCCACTTGAATACCTTTATCACTGACCACGAAGCCTAGCAACTTCCCAGATCTTACCCCGAAGGTGCACTTGTTCGGGTTCAATCTCAGCTTGTATAGTTTCAACCGGTCAAACAACTTCTGCAGATGATCTAAGTGCTCTTCCTCAGTCTGGGACCTCGCGATCATGTCGTCCACATACACCTCTATCTCGTGATGGATCATGTCATGAAATAAGGCAACCATGGCACGTTGGTAGGTTGCCCCAGCGTTCTTCAGTCCAAAAGGCATGACCTTGTAGCAGAAGGTGCCCCACTGAGTAACAAAGGTAGTATTTTCCATATCTTCAGGTGCCATCTTTATCTGATTGTAACCTGAAAAACCATCCATGAAAGAGAACACCTTATGCTGAGCTGTATTGTCAACAAGGACATCAATGTGAGGTAAGGGGAAGTCATCCTTGGGGCTGGCCCTGTTCAGATCCCTGTAATCGACACACATTCTGACCTTACCGTCCTTTTTAGGTACCGGCACCACATTAGCAACCCACTGAGGGTAAGAAGTCACTGCAAGGAACCCAGCATCAAACTGTTTCATGACCTCGGCTTTAATCTTCTCAGACATCTCTGGACGCATCCGACGGACCTTTTGCTTAACTGGAGGGCAGTCTTCCTTAGTTGGTAAATGATGGACCACAATATCGGTATCCAACCCGGGCATGTCTTCGTAGGACCAGGCAAAGATCTCCATATAATCATGTAACATCTTGGTTAACCGTTGCTTCACGCTGAGCTCTAGGTTGGCACCAATCTTTACCTCTTTCCTGTCTGCCTCAGTACCCAAGTTTAAGGTTTCCACTGGCTCTTCATGGGGTTGAATTGCCCTCTCTTCCTGAAGCAACAGTCTAGCAATCTCGCCAGGCACTTCGCAATCATCTTCACCTTCATCTTCGGCTAAGTTGATCGGATTTTCGAAGTCATAATTGGCAGTAACAGAGTTGTTATCAGTGAGATCCAGAGTGGATTGAAACCTGTATGAGTGAGTGTGTGTGTAAATACAGCTGTTTTGAAATATATGTAAAGGAAAGAAAGACAGAAAAGGAGCACAATATTTGTAATGCGAAAATACGTCCAAGATTTTCATTCATGATATATGAAATGACAGTTTGTATGCCCTCACAAATAGAACCACGGTGCCTCGGGTAAGACACCGGGCCATAGAGTTTATCATTGTTTATTACAAAATAACGAAACAAAGAAATTTATTACTGCGTCACAAAGGTAACAGGAGTATGGTCCTTAGCAATCCAATTGTTCAACCCGCCTTCAGCCGTTAGATAGATCCAGCTATTGAATTCAGCCTCATCCACTCCATTGTCTTCCCCAACAGCATTCACTCCTGAACTTATAATGAATACGGGAGGTCTTCCGATCTTCGCTTTCCTCATAGCTTTCTGACCTTCTGTGGTAAATCCCAGCCCAAATTTATCAGTCTTCTGAGTAAAGTCTGGAAGTCTGCCCCAGTTGGCATTTTCACTCTTCTGTACCACAGCCCGGGCATCCTTTAGGGAGGCCATCTTCAAAGGACCAGTTTCTTCTGCTGTTTTTGACGCTGCTGTAATTGGAAGCACCTCCTTGAAATGCTGAAAGGGGGTTTCAATAAACTCCCCATCCATCTCAATGTACCTGAAGGAGTTCAGGTGGCTCACCATATATTCCTCCTCTCCCTGCACAGTGACGATCTTCCCTCTGACGGGGTACTTCAGCTTCTGATGCAAGGTAGAGGTCACTGCCCCAGCCTTATGTATCCAAGGTCGACCTAGTAGACAAGAGTAAGATGGACGGATATCCATCACATAAAAAGTGGAGTCGAACACCTGAGAGCCCACACGAATCGGAATGTCAACCTCTCCATGAACCATCCTCTTTGAACCGTCAAAGGCCCTGACGATGATATTGCTGGGTTTCAATTCCAGACCTTCACAATCTAAACGGTCCAAATCCTTCTTGGGTAGCACATTCAAAGAAGACCCCGTATCCACCAACACATGTGCCAAGGTAGTGCCCCTGCATTCAATAGAGACATGCAGAGCGTCATTATGGTCTCTTCCCTTTGCGGTCAAGTCAGCATCTGAGAAACCCAAGCCATTGTCTGCCGTCAGATTTGCTACGCAATCAGTAAACTGGACTGCAGAGGTTTCATGTGGCACATGGGCCGTCTTAAGGAATGAGATTAGGGCCTTAGCATGGGCCTCGGAGCACAGCAATAAAGAGAGCATGGAGATCTTGGAGGGCGTGTGCCCCAGCTGTTTCACAACATTAAAATCGCTCTTCTTTATAATTTTTAGAATCTCCTCCATCTCTTGTTGGGAGGCCTCAGCAGTTATCGGTACAGGTGCCTCCGTCTGGGTAGGCTCAACTTCAACTCCTTTGCCCCGAGCATTGGATGACTCGGCAGCAGGAGAAACAATTGGATCAGCAGTAGGAACAGGTACACTTGCAGGGGTTATGAGAAGTGGTCTTCGGGCAGCAGGCGGTGCGATGTCAGGCGTGAAGAGCCTGCCACTGCGGGTAACCTTGGCTGGGCCAGTGATGTCACAAATGCTGGCGCCAGCGTTGAACTCTTGTTTAATCCCGTTTACATATACATCTGCCCCATAATGCCAAGGGACAGCTTTATCAGATACATAGGGCAGGGGCCCCGGAACAGTGATAATAACAGGTGCAACAGTCATGATTTGAACGGGCTTCTTCGGGAGAGCCGGGATTGGATTATTGAAAATAGTCACCACAGAAACTTCTTCCATCGGAACCAACTGAACAGCAGACTTCTTAAATAGAATCTCCTTACTATCCATTAGGCTTTGGATGCCTAATTTTAGCAAGGGACAACCAGATAGGGACACAGCACAGAATAGGCAACCCTCACTGCAACCCGGAAATAAACCGGCCAGCAGCAGGTTCCTTTTGACAGTCTTCAGAGGAGTGGCTAGATCATCCACAAAAATGGCATAAACATCTTCATCTACAGCATTTACCCCATGCTGAGGCATAGGAGCAGTAACTACATTCGGCTTCGCAGGTGTTTCGAACTGTATCTCCTTTGCGTCGATAAGGTCTTGCACCTTATTCTTTAACGCCCAACAGTCATCAGTAGAATGCCCCGGGCTATCTGAATGGTAGGCACAACGAGCATTCGGGTTGTACTTGGGGGATGCAGTATTGGGGAACCTCGGAGCTTCCCTGACGGTCACCAAATTGGTGGATAGTAACTGTGGCAGGATCTGCGACAAAGTCATGCTTAAGCGGGTGAATTCTCTCCGGGGTCTTTCAACCTTCTGAGGATTGTTTGGCCGGGTAGTGGCAGCAGGCTTAGCAATCATTACCGCACTGACAGATTGGCGGTGCTCATGTCTCTCTGATTTCCTGGAACCATATACGGCACTAGACTCCTTCTTGAAGGGTTTCTTCTCAGAACTAGATGATGCACCCTTCGGAATTTTTCCAGATTTTAACCCAGCTTCAATCCTCTCTCCAGTCAAGATTAGATCAGTGAACCCTGCAGACGAATTCCCGATGAGATGGTTGAAAAATGGCCCAGATAGGGTCCCCAAGAACATGTCCACCAACTCCCGATCAGTCAACGGTGGCTGCACCCTGCCAGCCAGGTCTCTCCACTTCTGAGCGTACTCCTTAAAACCTTCGCTTGCACCTAACGACATACCCTGGAGTTGGATACGTGTGGGGGCAAGGTCGGCATTATATTGATACTGCTTATAGAAAGCAGTAGCCAACTCCTCCCAGTTACGAACCTTGGTCCCATCCAGCTGATAGAACCATTCGAGATGAGTCCCTGAAAGACTCTCCTGGAAGAAGTGGATCCATAAATTCTTATCCGCAGAGTACGGCTGAATTTTCCGAACATAGGACCTTAGATGCAGTTTGGGACAAGACGCCCCGTCATACTTAGAGAAGGATGGTGCTTTGAACTTGTGAGGGATAATCACACCAGTTGACAAACCCAGATCTCCGAAATCCAGCCCAGGTACCTGTTGAACCTCCATAGCCTTCAACCTATCCTCCAGTTGCTTGTATTTGTCGTCTGCAGGAGGGTACTGCTCTTCATCAAAATCAGTCTCGTTGTCGGAGACCACCGAACTAGGAACCCTTGCTTCTGCCTGAGGAGAACTCTTGTCAACAGAAGAACCAGCCTCTTCCTGCTGTAGAGCATTACCAAACCTTCGGCCCGAGTTGAACAGAACAGTTCTTCTCTTCTTCTTTTTCTCCTTCTTCAGGAGCATAGCCTTCAGTTCTTCTTGGCCTTGAGCCAGACCCTTGATTAATTCCTGGAACTGCGCATTCTGCGCCTGAAGAGCCTTGATGGAGGTCTCCGTTGATGAAGAGTCAGTATTCATGATGCTGAAATAAACAGCGAAGAACTGTAAGCAACCTGAAAAGGGGAAAAACCTGCTATGCACATGATGTATGAAATGCGTATGATTTATGTTTTCAAAGACAATCGGGAATCAACTTTGTAAACAAAAAAGAACACACTTCATTAGATTCAACTTTGCAACTGAAATTATTCAACAAGTTGCCCTTAGGGGTTGCATGAAAGGAAATACTGGAAAGGAAATAAAACTGTAAAAGCACATATGGGGCTCCTTATTGATCCCATGGTCTCCTCTTCTCAGTACGGATGTAGGCATTCATAGCTCTCTCATTCTCCAACTGCTTTGTCAACTTCTGGATCTTTGATTCCTGCTCGTTGAACTTTTCCCGGTAAGAATCCCGCTCTTCTCGCAGTTGCGACCAAGATCTCTTCAATGTCTCATAATCAGTAGGTATCTGAGGAGGAAGGACAGTTGGAGGAACACCATCTTTATCAGGACACTCAAGAATGACGAGTCTGACAGCTTCATACGGCATACCTAACTTCTGAGCGCGGATGCGAACCCATTTGTAGTAGGCTTCCATAGGTAAAGAAGTCTTTGGCCCTAACTCTTGTGGGTCAGCTTTATGAACTTTGTCCCAAGCCTTGATGAACCTACGACGCAGCTCGTCACTATCCACCTGAAACTCGAAACTGATGTGAGGCACCAACATCTCATGGGGGCCTGCTCTTCTTGCTCTTCCAAACTGATGGAGTGCTAGACATGGATTGTAAGAGATCCCTCCTTGAGTACCAATCAGAGGAACATTAGGATATTCTCCACATCGATCAATAATAGCTGTCTCATCCAAACCTTTGCAAGTCCAAATGATGTCTTTATCGGTGAGAGACATTAACCTATGAGCCCAACCTCTTCCTTCTTGATTCTTCAGTACGAACTTAGGGAGGTGCGAAATAAACCACCTCACCAACAAAGGGATACAACACCATAGGGTTCCTCGTCTTCGGGTAGTACGAGCATGAAGTTGTTGCAAGATGTCACCCAAGAGAGTGGGCACAGGATTCTGAGACATAAAGATCCTTATGGCAGTGACATTGATGAAGTTGTCAGGATTAGGAAACAGGACTAACCCATAGATTAGGAGAGCCAAGATGTCTTCATATGCCCTAAAGTCCAGGTCATTCCAGAAATTGTTAGCTTTACCAATCAGAAACTTGGCCAAGAAACCCTTAACTCCGCTTCTAGTTACCCAGTTGTCTGTTACCTCTTGATGGGTCAAAGGAAGAGCTGCAGCCACATCCTCAAGCCTGAGGGTCTTTTCCCAACCAGTAAAGGGAGTCTGATCCAAGATAGGGATACCAAGCAAATCAGAGAACTCTTCCAGGGTAGGGACCAGCTGGAAGTCTTGAAAGGTGAAGCACTGGTACAGAGGGTCATAGAACTGGGTCAGAACACTCATCAACTGTTGATCCCACTTTGCAGTGACTAAACTGAGAAGGGAACCATGCCTCTGAATGAAGGAAGTGGTATTTGGGATTCTGCTAACCAACTCATCAAGCAACTCAGGTGAACAAACAAAGTTGAACCGGATAGTATTCCTTCGCACAGGCATCATAATATCCTACAAAACAGAGCAAAGATGAAACCCTCTTGTCTTTGAAATGGTCAGTCCTTATGCAGGATGCATGCAATGCTCATGATGCTATGATGTTATGATAAAGCACACCACATACAGATACAAAGGCAAACATGGTAAGGCACACAAGTCACACAAGGCAAGCCCCTAAAGTTTAGGCCAGCATGAGGTCTAAGTACTACCCTCTTTCAGTTCGTTGGTTCATACCTGTCCTAATCAAAAGTAACCGGGTTCTTAGAGGATCCCAATATCATTGACTACCCTCAATCGGTCATAACTCCAGCATCGCAATCTTTTCTTGCGGCCAGAACCATCACGAGAGTTTAGCCTCAATGGGCGTAGCATACTGCTACTGTTCTAAAGGCCAAGTTATGTCAATTAGGGTTCTAAGGTTGTTGGTGCTTAATGACTCCTTAGAAGACCCATATTCTCCTCGTTGCAACACAAGGGATATCGGTACAGACCAAGGTGCCACACCAACGTAGCCACTGCTTCACCTGTGTCGGTCTACGCCGGACAGGTCCCTCACAGCTTATGCTACCTAAACAGGGTATCCCCAGATCCGGGTTAGGATCTATGTATCTCCGATGCAACCCACAATAGTAAAGCAAGCAAATCAATACAAGTGAAAACACAGTTATGAACTAGCCCTAAGGTACACCTCACTTTATAGTTTGGGTCCCCAGCAGAGTCGCCAATTCTGTGATCGGTGGATTTGGAACTGACTGTTTAACGCTGGTTCGCGAAATGTCGCGGTAAGCAAGAGTCGCCACCGTCTTTTATTTTCTCCAAATGGAAAGGACAAAAGCACAGAAAAATTCCTTAAAGAGATTGCTCTCGGTTCGGGAGGTAGGTTATAGAAAGGGAAGGTGTTAGCACCCTTTCTATCCATGGTTATCCATGGGCTCTTAGATACTTGCTCATTTGTGTTTTCAAAAATGGTTTGTTTGCTTTTCAATGTGGGTTTTAAAAAGTTTCTTTGAAAATTCCAGTTCGACTCTTGTATCTGTCCTCAAGAGTGTTTGAAAAATTGCTTTCGAAAGCTTTTTGAAAATGTGTTGGTGTGAAAAGTATTTTTGATTTGTTTTGAAATTTAGAGCAAGTATCTACGAGAACCTACCTACCCTAAGGAATTCGTCTGTGTAAATGTCCTTTAAAGTAGTGCCATCCCACCATTGAGAGGTAGATAGCACCACTGTTGGAGGTGTTCGGGTCAATTCGAGGGTTCGGGACATGGTGATCACCAGAGTAATGGGAAGACACCTTAGAAGCTACCCTCATGCCAGGTTCCCGGATCATGAGGACTTACTAAGACATCCTCTACTCGACGATCACCTTTCGAGGCAAGGCAACAGTGAGGCGTACCCTAGGGGTGGTGTGTGCGATTCGTGTGTCGTTTTCATTTGCATTTTTCTTGTCATGTTTTTGGTGTTCTACGCTTGATTTTATTTTATCCATTCATTCTTGCATGCTTTGTTTAACAGTTAAAAGTTTTGCGGGAAAAGTAAATCTAAACTATTACAAATGGCGCGGGTCCACATCGCCAAAATTAACCAGGACCCGATTTGACGGAAAATAAATAAAGTAAAAGTGCGAGAAGTAATTACAAGGCTTCGGGAGAGATACATAATTATTTAAGCAAAATAAAATAAATATGCGAAGTTAAATCGAAACGAGGGCGTTGGACCCTTTTGCAAAATATTAAAGTTACATGAATTAATTAATTTAAGAAAAGAAATTGTTTTTGTTTTTTTGGTATTTTTATGTATTTTAAGATTTAATAGAAAAAAGAAAGAATTAATTAAAATTAACTACTAACCCTAATTCTACTTATTTTTAATTTATTAAGAAATATTAAAATTCAACCTAAATTAAACCTAATTTTTTATGTACAATTTAATTATAAAAATAAATAAAATAAACAAATAATACTATTGTGAAAAAAAGAAAAATTAAAAGGAATAAAACAAATTAAACCTAGTTCTATATTTTTAGATTTTTATTATGAAAAGAATTAACAGTAAAACCCTAATTTAAATTAACTTATTTACATGCAATTTGTTTATGAAAATAATTAAAATAAAGTATTTATTATATTTTTTGTCTTTTCTGATTTTTAGGCATTTTTTTATATTTGGTAAAAATAATTAATTAAATCAAACAAATAAAGAAAATAAAATAACAATTGAAAATAAAATACAAGAAAAATAGAAAATGGCAAACCAGGGGGGGTTCAGACCCCAATATGGAGGTTTTGGCCTTAGCAATCTGGCCCATTACACTTTGGCCTTATTGGACTTTCCCACTGGCGTGTAGCAACGTTGACTCACGTTTATTGTGTTCTTCAATCCTGCGCCTTTGATTTGAATCTCTTGGACGCGTGTACGCTTGGATATGGAGGTATACCATGGAACAACCCCATCAACCTGCATATGATTGTTAATTGGAAAAAAATAAATGGAAAGGGTGAAGACCTGGGATCGAACCCAGGTCATTCACATTGCAAGTCACCACGTGCGCCACTGAGCCACTACACATGCGTTTATCATATAATAGTTAATAAATATTATAAAAGAAAATGGTCAGTGGCCTTGGAAACGCGCGCGAATTTTAAACAAGCCAATCAACTCTTGCCACGACTCCATCTTCTTCCTCGTCCCTGTAATACAAAAACAAAAGCAACGGTTTTTCATGCGTTGTTTTAGGCCGGCTATGGGAAAATAGCGATTAGGCCTGTGTTACTCATAAATTAGGCGCGAGGACATGTTTAGGATCGTCCAGGTCTGCTGATTACAACCATGGCATTCTTGAAGGCTAATTTTTCGTTAAATAAGAAACCCCAATTTTGAGGTCCTGCAAACCCTAGAACGCAAGCATGGTGAAATCTCATATACAGCATAAAAACATAATTGAATGCATTGGTTAGTTTCAAAACTTCATAATGAACATGAATCCATGAATAAAATGCTGTAAAAATGCTTAGATTGGAGAATACGATTATGCAATTTTCATGAGATATCTCAGGTTCTGTATACCAATTCCTTGGGCTTTGATGAGTGTTTGTGATTGGAATGTGTTCAGGGGACCTTGAGGAAGCTATTGAACCAAGTTTCGTGCCTTGAATCCACCTAAAAAATGCTTTTCAGATTTGAGTTCTTTAGAGAAAAATTCAAGTTTGCAATGGAGTATTCTGAGCAGCTGCGCCTCTAGCATGATTAGGTTTATGTTTCTTGTATATGTAGGAACAATTAGGTTAAGAAAAACTCAATCAAATCTATGGCATTCATTGTTTTTGAAAATTTGATTTGTTAAGATTTTTCATATCTTTTCCATGTGTTCTCTTGCTCTCAATCAAGCCAATCAACCCAAATCTTTCCATAATTGCATATGCACGAAATATTGAGTCTAAAACATGTATAAAAAGATTGGTTAGGGTGAGTTAAATATTTTTCATATATTTAAATGATTTAAATGAATTAATATAAATAAAAATTCAAATAAATAAATAAAAAATGAGAAAATACTTCCCTTTGGGTCAAATGGTCGTGCATGTGTCATGGATGATGAATCATGGAAGAAAAATGGGCCTATTAGCAATTTTAGGTCATTTGAAGTAGTGTTGACTTTTCAAAATATCCAAAAATTTCCCAACTTCCACAAGGCATAACTTGCTCAATTTTTAAGCTTTTCTCATGTTCTTGGACATTTTGGAAAGGTCTTTGAGTCCTCTAACCAATGTCTTTGGTCCCATGTCATTTTGATTTACCAATCTCAAGTTATGGCCTTTGACTTAAAGTCCCTTTTTGTTGACTTTTGAAAATGACCTATAATGTTGAAATTGATAACTTTTTGTGAGAGCATTTCTTGGACTTGAAGTATGAAGATGAGTTGTAGGAAATGTATGTCTATTTAAAATGAGCTTTGGATGGAATTTTTCTGATAATCCATGTGAAAGTTATGCCCTGGTCAATTTCAGTTGACTTTTTTCAGCTGTCCAAATAAGGAAACTTTTGCATCTTGATGATTTCTGAGCCAAATTTTGAGAATCATGATCAAGCATTGATCAAATGATGTTTGTGGCTTCAAAATGATATGTTGACCAACAATTTGAACTTTTGACTGTCAAATGACCATTTTGCCCCTACAGTTGACTGTAGTGCAATTAGGGTTTTTGACTGTGCAATTTTGTACTGAATGCCTTGAAACTTGATATGAGGATATTTGACCATATTTGTAGGCATATGAGATTTGATTGGGCCCTTGAAAACTTCCTTTTCTTGATCAGAACACAAACCCTAGTTTTGACTGTATAGGAGACCTTTGCACTGTGCAACCCTTGGGGAATTTTGTGACTTGGCTTGGCAATTTCTTGGAGAATATGGGAGGGCAAATTTTGGGGTACAACAATATGCAACTAACTTTTTTCAACCAAAAAAACAATCCCAATTGGAGGAACGCCAGGGAAACTTATCAGCGTTCCATGGTAGCCTTATTTCACGACATGATTCACCATGAGATAGAGGTCTACGTTGATGACATGATAGCCAGGTCACAAACTAAAGAAGAGCACCTCGATCATCTGCATAAACTGTTTGAAAGACTGAGGAAGTATATGCTGAGGTTAAACTCGAACAAGTGCACCTTTGGGGTGAGATCTGATAAACTCATGGGTTTCGTCGTCAATGGTAAAGGTATTGAGGTTAATCCTGCGAAGTTTAAGACTATTCAATAAATTCCGGCTTCTCGTAGCGAGAAGGAAGTCAGAGGTTTCTTAGGACGGTTGAATTACATTTCCTGTTTCATTTCTCATTTAACTGCTACTTGTGAGCCGATCTTTAAGCTACTGAAAAAAGATCAAGTAGTAAAATGGAATGATGATTGTCAAATAGCCTTTGATAAAATTAAGTAGTAACTACAAGAACCTCCTATTCGGATGGCACCAGTTGAAAGACGACCTATAATCATGTACTTAACAATGCTAGAAAACTCAATGGGGGTGTGTACTGGGGAAGCATGATGAGTCTGGTCGAAAAGAGCATGCAATATACTACCTTAGAAAAAAGTTTACCGACTGTGAAATAAGATATTCATTGCTCGAGAAAACTTGCTGCACTTTGGCATGGGTTGCTCGCCGACTAAGACAGTATATACTGACCCATACTTCCTTGTTGATCTCTAAAATGGATCCCATCAAGTACATATTCTAGAAGCCAGCTCTCTCCAGAAGAATAGCTTGGTGGCAGATGGTCTTAACAAAATATGACATCCAATGCACCACTCAATAGGCAGTCAAAGGAAGTGTACTGGCCGACCATTTGGCGCATCAGGCTGTATACAACTATCAGTTTATGAACTTCGAATTCCTGGATGAGAACATTATACTAGTAACACATTGTGAAGAACCTGGAACGTATGAAGAACCTGAGCCAGGATCCCGATGGACTATGTTTTTTATGGAGCTTCCAATGCACTTGGTAACAAAATTTGTGTTGTGATTATTTCCCCCACAGGTTACCATACGCCCTTCACCGCTTGACTATGCTTTGACTACATCAACAATATGGCTGAATACGAAGTGTGCATCATGGGTCTTAAAGCCGCTATTGACCTAAGAATCAAGTTCTTAAGCGTATATAGAGACTCAACCTTGGTGATCAGTCAGGTTAAGGGAGCATGTGTTAACCTTGATCCCGTATTTCGAAGAAATTACTTTTGAGCACATACCAAAAGAAGAGAATCAGCTGGAGGGCGCATTGGCTACCATGTCATCCATGTTCAAGGTCAGATGGGGCAATGAGGCTCCCAGAATTATCATTGAAAGATTCGACGAACCAGCGCACTGCTATGAAATTGACACTGATGGAGTAGAGGAAAAACCTTGGTTTCATGAGGTGAAAAGGTACCTTGAAGCTCAAGAATATCCTGAAGAGGAATTCATCAATGACAAGAAATTCCTACGAAGGTTCTCGGATAAGTTCTTCTTAAGCAGTGGAATTCTATACAAGCACAATCATGATTCGACTCTGCTTCATTGTATGGACACGAAGGAAGCAGAAAAGGTTATGCAAGACATGCACGAAGGTGTATTCGGTACTCATTCCAGTGGGCATACAATGGCTAAAAAGATCTTAAGAGCTAGTTACTATTGGTCCACTATGGAAACTGACTGTCACCACCACTCGATAACTTGTCATAAGTGTCAAAGTTATGTTGATAAAGTTCATGTGCCTCCAGTACCTCTGAATGTCATAACTTCTCCTTGGCCATTCGCAACGTGGGGCATTGATATGATCGGAGAAATCAAGTCTACTGCCTCTAACGGACATCGCTTCATCCTCGTCACCATTGATTACTTTACAAAATGGGTTGAAGAAGCCTTGTTCGCCTCTGTTACCAAGAATGTGGTTGCCGTTTCATCAAACATAACCTTATCTATCGATATGGCATCCCCGAGAGGATTATCACAGAGAACGGTACCAATCTCAACAACACAATGATCGTTGTGCTCTGCACGCAGTTCAAGATCAAGCATCACAACTCTTCTTCGTACCATGCAAAGATGAATGACGCAGTGGAAGCCTCCAATAAGAATATAAAGAAGATCATACAGAAGATGGTTGTGAATACAAAGATTGACATGAGATGTTACTGTTTGCTTTTCACGACTACCGCACTTCAGCTAGAACATTAACTAGGGAAACCTCATTCTCTTTGGTTTATGGTATGGAAGCTGTCCTACATGTCGAAGTTCAGATTCCCTCTCTAAGGATCATAAAATATGCAGACTTGGACGAAGATGGGTGGATTCAGACCAGATTGGATCGGTTAAATCTAATCGACGAGAAAAGGCTTACGGTTGTCTGTCATAGTCAGATATATCAGAAATGCATGACCAAGGCATTCCTTAAGAAGATCAAGCATCAGGTATATCAGGTTGGTGACTTGGTAATAAAGCGTATCATTCTACCACAGGGTGATCCCAGGGGAAAATGGAATCCCACTTATGAAGGGCCATTTGTAATCAAGAAAATATTTTCTAACGGAGCTATGCTACTACCCACCATGGATGATGAAGATTTCTCGCACCTTGTGAATATGGACATAGTCAAAAGATACTACGCATAAAAACGACCCGCTAGGTTAACTGGCCTAGGAAAAAATAAGGGCATCTCGGCGAACCAAAAAGGTTCGGGCAAAAATCAGGGATATATATAAAAGATTGTACACCCGGCAAGTTGAAAACTTGAAAAGGCGGATTAGGAAAAAAAAAGGGTATCCCGGTGGACTGAAAACCTGGAAGGGCGGTCCAGGAAAAAAATAGGGATTAAAGTGTATGACTATGTCCCCATTGGATCACTTACAACCAGATTTATCACCAAAGTATAAGTTCAAACAGTATAGATCAATTCAATCCACTTCTCCCGACAGTAAATGATGAGATGCTTGAAGAAATAAGGGCAATAACAGAGTTGGAATCCGACGAGATCATTTCCACATAGCTGTTATCTTGTTTAAATTTTGTATTCTTTTCATTTCATGACGATATCCCCTTATTGGGATCTCTGTCTCTTTGTACAAAATCTCCCGTTTATGGGCAAAATATCAATAAGAAATTCAATTTCAAAGTTCAAACTCTTTGTTTTACTTTTTCTATTTTGTTTGGAGGACGTCCAATGACTAAAATTGAATTAACATATGCATATTGTGATAAGGTGGCAGAACTGACTATTTTTGTTACTACTGGTTTTGCGTTATTTGTTCGCAAATGTACGGTAAACAAGAGTCACCACCATCTTTTATTTCGTCCAATAAAGGAAAAGGGAAAAAGAACATAAAAACCTTTTTCGAGATGTTTCTGAGTACAAGGGTAGATTATAGAAAGGGAAGGTGTTAGCACCCTTTCTATCCATGGTTTTCCATGGGCCCTTAGGTACTTGCTCATTTTTAAATTGCTTTTGTGTGTGTTTGAAAAAGTTTTGAAATTGCCTTAGTGCGGCGTTTCACTTTATGGTAACTCTTGTATCAGTCCTCAAGAGTGTGATAAAGTATTTTTGAAAACTTTGTTTGAAAAGTGTAAGGTGTAAAAAGTTGTTATTTTGAGCAAGTACTTAAGAGTTTCTACCTACTCTAAAAAGAGTGTTCGCTTTTTCTTATTTCCTTTAGACAACGCTATCCTACTATTAAGGAGTAGGTAGCTCCATCGTTGGAGTTTGAGGGACAATCAAAAGGGACGATTACGGTCACTTAAGGCAACAGGGCGAGATCTATTAGTAACTGTCCTAAAACTCTAAGATCACTTTTTTACCGAGGCAACGTCAAAAGGGTCATCGAGGGACTAATGATCTTTCAAATTAGAGGACAGCCACTAAAGATTCTCACTTTTCGAGAATAGTGACCGTTTTCTGAAGGCAACCGAAGTGGGGCAAATTCTAGGAGTGAGCATGTGCAAGTGTTTGTTTTTTAATCAATTATCTTTGCACATTTAGGGTTTTCTACTGTTTTAAATTATTGATATTTTGCATGCAATCCTATTATCAATCATCTAACAGTTTATAATGACAGAAAGTAAAGTGCGAGAAATTTAAACCTAGCTATTACAAGGCTTTGGGGAGGGGGATTACATAATCAAAAACTTTTTGCTTTGAAAGTTATTATAAATAATAAATGGAGCCTTTGCAAGCTAAATAAAATAAGAACTACAAAGAATTGGGTAAAAGCTCAAATTTCATTAATAGAATGGTAGTCTACGAATGACGAGACTCCATGGATGATTACAAAGTTCGGAAAATGGTAATATATAATGGAAAAGATACAATGACCACTATCCCCTCTAACAACTTTTGAAATTCTGAGCAGCAGCTTCTGTTGAAGTATGATGAGGATCCAAGAAGATTGTTGCTCCAACAATCAAGTCTTGCCTGATGTAGTTACTTGCCAAGAAAGCCCCTAACTTTTATCTAAGCTGCCCTTGCGGGTTTTCAACTTAGCGGGAAATCTATTCTGTTTATGTCTCTAATCTTTGCCTAGACCGCCCTTTCGGGTTTTCGGCCTACCGAGACGCTCTTTTTTGCCTAAGCCACCCTTTCGGGTTTTCAACTTAGCGAGTTGTTCTTTTATTTCTTTAGGCGAAGTATTTCTTGACTGCATCAGCATTCATGGGATGTGGGAACTCCTCGCCATCCATAGTTTCAAGAATTAATGCACCGCCAGAGAAGGCTTTCTTGACAACATATGGGCCTTCAAAATTGGGAGTCCACTTTCCCCTATAATCAGTGTTGAAAGACATGATCTTCCTAAGCACGAGGTCGCCTTCTCCGAATTCACGAGGTTTGACCTTCTTATCAAAAGCTTTCTTCATTCTCTTCTGATATAACTGTCCATGAAACAAAAGCTATCATTCTCTTTTCTTTGATCAAATTCAATTGGTTAAACCTGTTCTGGACCTATTCAGCCTCTGACAACTTGATTTCCATTATCACACGCAAATAGGGGATCTCAACCTCGACTGGGAGCACAGCTTCCATTCCATACACAAGGGCAAACAGGGTTGCTCCTGTTGAGGTGCGGACAAATGTTCGATATCCATGCAAAGCAAAAGGGAGCATTTCATGCCAATCCTTATAAGTAACAACCATCTTCTGGATAATTTTCTTGATATTCTTATTAGAAGCTTCAACAACCCCATTCATCTTTGGCATGTACAGAGAGGAATTATGATGGACAATCTTGAATTCTTCACACAATTCTGTCATCATTTTATTGTTCAGATTCGAGCCATTATTGGTGATAATTTTGCTCGGCACACCATACCGACATATAAGATTATTCTTGATGAAGCGTACAACCACCTTCTTAGTGACATTAGCATATGAAGCAGCCTCCACCCAATTGGTGAAGTAATCAATTGCTACCAAGATGAAACAGTGTCCATTCGAAGCTTTGGGTTCTATCATCCCAATCATGTCAATACCCCAAAAAGAGAAAGGCCACAGGGAGGAAATCACATTGAGAAGTGTCAGAGGCACATGGACCTTATCTGCATAAATATGGCATTTATGACACTTCTTTGCAAATTTGTAACAATTAAATTCCATTGTTAGCCAATAGTAACATGCGCTTAGCATCTTTTTAGCCATCGAATGTCCATTGGCATGAGTGCCAAATGAACCTTCATGAATCTCATGCATCAGCATGTCTGCTTCGTGTCTATCCACGCATCTGAGCAAGACCATGTCATAATTTCTCTTATACAACACATTTTCACTAAGGAAGAAACTGCCTTCCAATCTTCTCAATGTCTTTCTGTCTTTCTTCGAAGCACCAATCGGGTATTCCTGAGTCTGGAGAAAATGCGTGATATCATAATACCAAGGCTTCTCATCTGCTACCTCTTCTGTTGTAAAAACATGAGCGGGCCAATCCAGTCGCCGAACCATAATTCGAGGTATATCATTCCAAGTATTTACTTGATACATAGAAGCCAGATTTTCCACAGCATCCGCCATTTGATTTTCATCTCTTGGAATATGATGGAATTCAACTTTATTAAAGAAGGGTAATAACCTTCTAGCATAGTCTTCGTAAGGGATCAAGTCGGGGTGACGAGTATCCCATTCTCCTTTAATCTAATTTATTACCAAAGCTGAATCACCATACACATCTAGAATTTTAATTCTGAGATCAATAGCTTCCTCGACACCCATGATGCAAGCCTCATATTCTGCCATATTATTAGTACAATCAAATGTCAACCTTGCAGTAAAAGGAATGTGCAATCCATGTGGAGTGACAATCACATCACCAATTCCTTTACCATAAGCATTCACAACTCCATCAAATATCATACTCCAACGAGATTCAGGGTCTGGACCTTCCTCGGGAAATGGTTCATCACATTCCTTCACTTTCAGAAACATCACATCCTCATTGGGGAATTTATACTCCACAGACTGATGATCCTCCATTGGTTGGTGAGCAAGATAATCTGCCAACACACTGCTTTTAATAGCTTTTTTGAGTGCGGTATTCGATATCATATTCAGATAGCAACATCTTCCAGCGGGCGATTCTCCCAGTAAGAGCTGGCTTTTCAAAAATGTATTTGATTAGATCCATTTTGGAGATCAACCAAGTAATGTGATTCAACATATACTGCCACAAATGTTTTTCCGCCCAGGCTAAAGCACAACATGTCTTTTCCAGCATGGAATATCACGACTCACAATCAGTAAACTTTTTACTCAGATAATAAATGGCATATTCTTTCTTCCCTGTTTCATCTTGTTGTCCCAGAATACAACCCATGGATTTATCTAACACTGTCAGATACATAATTAACGGTCTTCCTTCGACAGGAGGGAGCAATATAGGAGGTTCAAGCAGATATTCTTTAATACTTTCAAATTCCCTTTAGCAGTCATCTGTCCACACACAACCTTGATCTTTCTTTAACAACTTAAAGATCGGTTCACATGTTGCAGTCATGTGGGAAATGAATCTGGAAATATAATTCAAACGCCCGAGGAACCCTCTAACTTGTTTTTCAGTTCTCGGCGCTGGCATCTCTTGAATAACTTTGACTTTATCAGGGTCAACTTCAATTCCTTTTTGTCTAACAATGAAACCCAACAATTTTCCTGATCAAACACCGAAGGTGCATTTATTTGGATTCAAGCGGAGACGATACTTCCTCAAACGCTGAAACAACTTCAACAAATCTTCTACATTCCCTTCTTCTGTTTGGGGTTTAGCAATCATACCGTCAACATATACCTCAATTTCCTTGTGCATTAGATCATGGAATAGGGTTGTCACAGCCCTCTGGTACGTTGAACCAGCATTCTTCAACCCGAAGGGCATCACTTTGTAACAGAATGTTCCCCAGGGTGTGATGAACGTTGTTTTTTCCATGTCCTCCGGAGCCATTCTTATTTGATTATAACCGGAAAATCCGTCCATGAACGAGAAAACTTTGAATTTTGTTGTGCTATCCATTAACATATCAATGTGTGGCAATGGAAAATCATCTTTTGGACTAGCTTTATTTAGATCTCTGTAATCTACGCACATGCGAACTTTTCTGTCTTTTTTTGGTAGTGGGACAATATTGGCAATCCATTGAGGATACACTGACGTCACAAGAAAACCAGTATTAATCTACTTTAGAACCTCCTCTTTAATCTTCACTGCCTTATTTGGGTGAGTTCTTCTCAACTTCTGTTTGATTGGCGGACACTCTGGTTTCAACGATAAATGGTGCTCCACAACATCTGTATCTAGACCAGGCATATCTTGGTAATACCAAGCAAAAATATCCACATACTCTTTCAACAGCTCAATCAACCTGCTCTTCACATTAGGATGCAGCGATGCTCCAATCTTGACTTCTTTCGGATCTTCTTCTGAACCCAAATTGATCACTTCCAATGGTTATTTATATGGCTGAATGGTATTTTCATCGTGCTCAAGCAACCGTGAGACCTCTTCTGGAATCTCATCATAGTTTTCTTCTTCGGCCCCATACACAGAACATTTAAAGTTGGGAGAGGGTGTCGGGTCATTGTATTCAACAGGTTTTTTAATTAATATGCACATATGATTTATGATTGCTTTTAGAAACTGACACATATAACAAGTGATCATGCAGATTGAATTTTAGTTTTTATTTATTTTGAAGGTTTTTTTTATTACCATTTTCCAAGAAAAAGCAGAAAATAAAGACACAATTTTGGAAACAAAGACAACTTTTATTATTGATTTTAAAAGTCACAGCAAATAGATAAGCCCTACAACAAAACAAATTACTTTGAAACATGTATGCAAGAGGGAATATCGATGGTGATCCAGTTCTGAACCCTAACTCCGTGTGTCACATAATTCGGCATTTCCTGCTCTGCTTCATCTTCCACAATGGCATTAATCTCGGAAATAGTTGGATGAAGATAACCCCTGCTACGGAATATTGAAACCACGCGGCCGGAACCTCTCATCTGGATGTAAATGAAACATCAATGAAGTCGCCACCGAACGTCTTTTATCCCGCCGAAAGGGAAAGGTGAACATCGAGAAAACCTGAAGAGGGAGAAATCACGGTCTTTCGACTGAGAGATCGGGTAAGGGAGTCTATTACGCGAGGGGAAGGTGTTAGCACCCCACGCGCCCGTAGTACTCTACGGTATCCACTCTTGTTGTCTAATCTAATGGATGTGGTCAAATCCTATGTCTATGGCTTAAAACTGAAAAGGGAATGCATGCGAAAGAAAAAAGAAAAAAAACAGTGTAGGGAAAATAAAAGTTATGCTCGATCGGGCCCTACCCTAATGCCTACGTATCCCTTTTAAGGAATCAGAGCAGCCGTAGTTCGGCTCATATATTCTGGTTGGTTTGTGTTTTTTAGTTAAGACAACAAAACAGTTAAGATGGCAAAACATCAAATAAAACAACAAGCTAATTAGATGGTAAAACATTGACTAAGTAATAACAGAATAACATGTCAAAGATGGCGAAACATCAAATAATAAAACAACACACCTAACAATGACATTGAGAATCAAAGCAGGATAACATACATGTGCGATGGCGAAACATCGGCTTCAAACAAATGTGCGATGGTGAAACATCGACTAAGAGGTAGTAAGATATCATGGCAAGGATGACGAATCATCGATAATACGGATAACAAAATATCACACCTAACAATGATATTGAGAATCAAAGCAGGATAACAAACATGTGTGATGGAGAAACATCGGCTTCAAACAAGTGTGCGATGGCAAAACATCAATAAAAGGAATGGCAAAACATCTCACCTAGCGATGATATTGAGAATCAAAGCAGGATAACAAACATGTGCAATGGCGAAACATCGGCTTCAAACAAATGTGCAATGGCGAAACATCGGCTAAAGGGTAACAAGAAAAGCCAAAAGGCGCATAAACAAGAGGATTGGTTTGTATCTTTTACTCTGAAGAAGGGTTTAAGTTTATTAGAAATGTTTTTATGATTTGCCAAGAAAACAATTTTAGTTTTAAGATGCAGAATGCATAGAAAGGAAAAACAACTAAGGGAAACTAGCCTAGCACTATCCCTAGTGTTATCATACAATGGTTGACCCTAAGGTTGAGGATAAAGGAAAACCCTACCTTAATTAACATGCTAAAGGAAGCTTAACAAAACTATCTGTTGTACCCAAAAATTTGCCCTCCCTTTTTCACAAGAAATCACAACCCTGGGATTTTCTCTGATTTTTAAGATTGGCTCAGGAATCGATCAAACAGACTTTTCTTTGGCAGTAAATCAAGAATCAGGGTTTCTCTCGCATTTCTCAGAAGAATTTGAATCTTTAGAAATTCAGTTTACTGTTACATTGTTTTCACACTTTTTCAAGTTTGCTGAAAAGTTAACTGATTGTTATCAAGGCCTGATTATCTGGGATAAGAGATAGGAGTTGAGACTGTTATTTGGAATATCAAGACATCTGCTTATTAATGGAATGAAATGTTTGCCGGTTAATGGAATGCTTGCTTGTTTATTTTACAATGTGTATTGTGATTGGAATACTGATGCAAGGTTATCAGATTACAGAGTTTTTGGGATTACTTGGATTTTAAGTTATCTGTATTGGAAATGTTGGAATACAGTTTCAGTTATTTTAAATCAGGAATCTTAAATAATAAATGAAGACTTAAAGAAATAATGGCAAGATTATTGGACAGTAAATGATCTTATTGGATATCAGTTTGCCTCACAAAGATTTTTCAGATGATTGATACAAAAATAATTTATTATTTGAATATTGTAAGTTTTTACAACTTATAGTACTTGGGAAAATAAATTGTTACAATTAATGGAAATCTATCTAATCTAAGCCTAAGCCTCCTAAACTCCATTGCTCCCATGATCAAAGTCTCTTGCTTCTTCAGCTTTGTTACCGTCCAATTTATGCTCACCTGAAAAAGACAAAGGAAAAGAAGATTAGTACAGTTAATTGAAAAGAATTTTCAAACAGAAAAAGAAAGGAAAAATTCATCATTAAAATTTGCCGTCTGGAATCAGAATGCTTATTTTTCATCACGTTTTATTTTTCTCTTTGCAAATCACAAGAAGATTTCTCTTCTTGGTTCACAAAGAGAAAAATAAAAGTGCAAATTGAAGAATGCAAAAGCAATTATTCAAAAAATATAGCAAGGCGCCAAAACTATCAAACATAGGCCAAAATGAAACATTGCAAAGTCAGCAAGCTAAGCATGGAAACTAAGGCAAACAAGGTGCCAACTGTATTGCATAACAAGCATAACCAAATATACAAAGCAAGGAAAACTGGAACCTGATGTACAAACAGCACAAGCACAAGGCGCCAAACTGCATAAGCAAACTGAACAAAACAGATTGGATACAAATGTAACAATGCAGCATGAAAGCAGAAAAATGCAGCAGGATGGCAGTAAAAGGCAAGAGGTAATCCAAAATCACAAGTCAAAGACTTGTCTTAAGCTTGTCATCATTTTCCAGTCAAAGGGGCAAATTTTTCAGAAAATATAAAAAGACAAAAAAGCAAAGTTGTTTTGTCATTGAGAAAGAAAGAGAGAAAAGGGAGCACCTTTTTGGTATTTGTACAGTTGGCTAAAAAAATGGATCAAGAAATAATCCCATAAAAACAGCGAGAACGAAAAATCCAGTGGTTTCAAGCACAAACCATAAGTCCCAGCCTGCTAGCCAAAGTTAGGGAGGGCTGTCACAAGTGACAAACAAGAAAAAGATATAAGACTATCAAATGACAGTTTGAGGGAGAGAACATTTATTCAAGCCTGAAAACTACAAAAAATCTCCAAGCCTGTCAAACTACAAAACTCTCCACCCTGCTATCAAACTGGCCTAGCCGTATCAAACAAAATTGCATACCAACTACAAAGCTCCCAACCTGCATAACAAAGCTCAACCAAGCTAACAACAAATCACCAAGTTATAAAAACCTGTAACAGTTCCACAAACAAACCACCAAGCCTGTAAAAACTACAAACCACCCAAACTGTGAACAAGCAGAAACCATAAACTTCAAAACAAACCTGCAGTTCCAAACTGCAAATCAAAAACTACAAACCTGTTATCAAACTACAAACCTGCAGTTCCAAACTGCAAAACAAAATCACCCAAAACCTGCAGTTTCAAACTGCACCACCAAGCTACACAAAACTGCTTGGCCAAACTGCAAATAACCACAGAATCTGTGAAAGCCAACAAGCCTGCATCCTTCACCAACACCATTATCCAACAAAATTTCAAACTCAGTTCAACAAAAAGAGTTTTCAGAAATAGTTTCATCATCAAACATCAACATTCAGAAGAGAGGAAAAGAGTTTCAGAATCCAACAACAACAAAGTTTTCAGAAATATTTCATCATCAAACATCAACATTCAAGAGAAAGGAAGAGAGGTTCAGAAGTAACAAACAACAAGTTTCAGAACGAGCTTCATCATCAACATCAACATTCAAGAAGAAATGAAAAGGGTTTTCAGAAGCAAAAAGCAAAGTTTCAGAAATACATCATCATCAACAATCATACCAACAATCAAGTTTCGGTTGAATCATCATCAACATTCAAAGGCCAAAAAGAGGAAAGAAGTTACCAAAAAGCGCTTGGCCGTCATCATCCCTCCGCCTCTAAGCCACCAAGAAGCGCCTCCGTCTCACCCTTTTCTCTTCTCCATTTTTCTTTCCAGAAAATCCCCAAGGTACATTTTTCTCCAACCTTCTTCGCTACATCACAGAAATGTAAACATCAAAAGATTAAAAGACTAAACTGTAAAGCAAAACATGCGAAGCAAACGAAACTAAAAAAAACTGTTAAAATCAAAAGGGACAAACCGTACCATTTAGAACCAAAGCCATATATCACTGTGAGGAGATGAGAGGAAGAGGTGGCGCTCCGGCGACTTAGGGTTAGAGGGAGGATCAGAACCCTAGATTGAGAAAGATGAAAAGATGAAGAGAAGAGACGAGAGAGAGCAAGCGGCGCCGCTGTGAACCCTAAATCACACAAACCCTAATTTGTTCCACAAACCCTAAACTCTGAGACCCCAACCAAAAAATATTACAAATTTATGCATTTGGGCCATCAAAACCAAAGCCCATACGAAAATGCTGGCTAGCGCACCCCCCCCCCCCTTTTCTCCATTCTGACTTTTTGTTCTTGTTTCCATTTTCATTTGGGCCTAACCCCAAACAACCCTTAAGCCCATTCTTTTTTTTTTGTAATTTCTTTTCTTTTGATTAACAAGTGCCAACATTATTTTTATTAATTCATTTTAATCAATTTTATTTCTTTTATTTATAATAACACTAATAATATTTATTTTCTTAAATTAATTTTATTGTCTTCTTTTATTACTTGATTTTGTTTAATAAAATACCAAGAAAAACATCTAATTTGATCTAAGTAATTTTGTTTCCTTTAAACTTTTTTTAATTAATAAAAATAAAATAAAAAGAATAATAAATTTAATCTTTATTTTTTAGGATAAATTTATTTATTTATTTATTCTCAAGTAAATACATGCATTTCATAATTTATCAATTCTCTTTATTTTTATGTTTTGTTATAGCTTTATATTTGAATTGCGATGATTCGATTTGGTTGTAATATTTGGGCATTATTATTCTTGTGAAGACTCATCCCCATTTGTAAATAATTGTACCCCTATCCCCGGATACTTTTGTAATAACTTAGATTTTTAATTCTCGCATTTTATGCTTTCAAATATGCCATGACTAGAGATTAGGGTTTGTATGCGAAAATCCAAAATCAATCGCTAGATGACCTAAATACAAAACCTAAATTCATGAAAGTGACAAACACAATGCACACTTGCACCTTTAGGGTAACCTCGCTTGTTGCCTCGGAAATGCAATCATGTCCCTCAAATATGAGACACTCTAGCAAATGCCCCTTCGATAAACAAAGATCGTAGTCCCTCGATGACCCTCGATGTTGCCTTCGATAAAACGATCTCGTCCCTTACAAAATTGCTAGAGCGTCTCACAAGTTGCTTTCAATGATTGTATGCGATGACCCGCGCCTGTCCCGTTTAACATCCTAACACAAGGTTGTTCACCAAATGCAATGGTGAAATAACACTGTCAAAAGGGTTAAAAACATATAGGAAAGATCTTTGAGTAAAATAGGGTAGACAACTCTTAGTTACTTGATCAAAACTTGTAAAACATCCTTGCTATTTTCAAACACACCTCACAACACAATTTCAAAAACAAACTTTCAAAACATTGAAATATCTTTTCAAAAGACAAACACCTTTGTATATATTCAAACAAGAATCATTACAAAGGTTGCCTAGACAAGGCCTCTTTTTCAAAGCATTTTCAAAAAAACCACACACAAAGCACCATTTCAAACAACTGAAAAGCAAAAGCAAGTGATCTAAACAAGTAACTAAGAGCCCATGGATAACCATAGATGAAAAGGGTGCTTACACCTTACCTTTTCATAATCTACCCCCCGAACCCAAGAAAACATCTCAAAGGTCTTTCCTGTGCATTTTGACCTTTCCTTTGGATAAAATAAAAAGTCGGTGGCGACTCTTACTAAACCGCACAATTGCGAACTCAAACGCAAAACCTCAAGTCAGTTCTCCCACCGTATCACAGAACTGGCGACTCTATTGGGGAAATTTCTAAAAGTAGGGTTACCTCAGGGTTTTAGACCACCTTTGCATGCTTATCTTGTTTGCCTTGATTTCTTTACATTTGGTTCTATTGTTTGGGTTTGAAATCCTCTACCCGGATTTGGGAAACATTCATAGGTAAATAGCAATACGTTATGGAAACTGTGCGGGGTATACTGACATGGTTGAAGCAATATCTATATTAGTGCGACATATTTGTGGGTACCGGTAGCCTTTGAGTTAATCAAAGAGAATACGGGGCCGCTGAGTGATGTCACGAAGCACTAATGGACTTTTAGAACCTTTACTTGACCAACTTGGCCTTTTTAGGGGTAGTGAGATGACCGGCTTTGGTGCAGTCCGAAGTTGGTAGATACTCGATACTACACTCATTGAGGGTTGTTTTCTTGGAATATTTCGATCGCCATTAAAGTGGCTAAACTGAAACAATGAACACAGAAAAATAATCCGGTGATATTGAGCTCCTTAGAACCCGGTTACTATTTACATGACAGGTTGAGCCAACTAACTTCAAGAGGGTACTTACCTATGAAACCCCATGCAAGCCTGAAACTAGGATCCTGTGTGATTTGCTTGTACATATGCTTGTGCATACATCATGAACATCATAAAGCATCATATGCATCCACTAACTATTTCAAGGGTTTGGATCTTCATCTTTGTTCTTGTTTTGTAGGTAATGGAATCACTCCGCAGAAAAACTATTCAGGTCAACCTTGTGAGAATCCCTCCTCTACTCAAGGAGCTTACTTCCAAGATTCCAGAGAATTCTCCCTTCAGTGAAAGATATGGTATACTTCTCAACTTGGTCAACTCCAACATTGAAGAAGACACGGTGAAAGTTCTCTTCCAGTTCTTTGACCCCCTACACCATTGCTTTACATTTCTTGATTACCAACTAGTACCTACTTTGGAGGAATTTTCTCAACTTCTGAGGACTCCTATTCTCCATCAACTACCCTACAACGGTACGGAAAGAGAGCCAAAGCCTGAAGATGTTGCTCAAGCCTTACACTTGCAACCATCTGATATCAAAGGTCATTGGGAAACCAGAAGTGGTGTCAAGGGTTTCTTGGCAAAGTTTCTGTTTGAGAAGGCACAAGACTGCTGGAATTCTTTAGATCTGCAAGCTTTTGAGGATATTGTAGCACTTCTCATCTATGGGTTGGTCTTGTTCCCAAACCCTGATCATCTTATAGATGTGAATGCTGTCAAGATTTTCATATCTCGGAATCCTGTGCCTACGTTGCTCGGGGATATCCTACACTCATTTTACACATGAACAATGAGGAAAAGAGGTGTTCTCATGTGCTGTACTCCTCTTCTAGCAAGGTGGTTTATTTCTCACCTTCCCCAGTCAGTCTTGAAGAATGAACAAGGCTTAAGGTGGTCGCAACGATTGATGACTCTTACACATTCTGATGTTCATTGGTGTTCTCGGTCCAGAGAAAATGTCATCATCAGTGATTGTTTTACCTAATGTCCCACTACTTGGAATTAGGGGAGGCATTACCTACAACCCCTGTTTAGCTCTGAGGCAATTTAGGTATGCCCTACGGGATGGCCCTCATGATATGCTGATTCCGGACTTGGTTTTTGACTTCGACAACGACACTCAAGGACTTCGACAAAGGTTTATCCGAGCATGGAGGATGCCCAACAAAGTGGATAGTAAGACACTGGGGCACAAGAATTCCATCCCCCTTGAGCCTTATCTCAAGTGGGTACGAACCCGCGCCCAGAGTCTTATGATGCCTTACCCTCACATTCTCCCCGTGATCAAAGAGCCTGTTATGGAAGGAGAGGTTCCATACACCCTCCTACATCCAGACATGCCAACATCATTGGAAGAATTGCAAAATAGTTGGATACAGCTCAAGGAAGAGCGGAACACTTTTGAAGCCAGCTTTTATGCCAGTGAGAAGAAGGTTTTGGAACTTACCCGCCGACTTCACGAAGAGGAGACTCTTAACACTTACATCGCGCTAAAAAGGATGTGCAACATCTTTTTACAATAAGAAGCTTTGTAATATTTTTGCCATGAGGCATTTATGTACTGACAAATTTATTCTTATTAATATGACGTGTGTTCTTTTTGTCTGCAACAATTTTGAATTTCTGAATCCTTGGATGCATTACATGAATAAACATATCATTTATCATATGCATAAACAAGTCTTCACACCAGGTTTCCTTATCTTTCTGCTGTTTATTTCAGCAAGATGGATATAGAGAAGACAATCAAAGATCTGCAAGCACATAATTCACAACTCCAACAACTCCTCATGACCTTGGCAAAGGGTCAAGAGGACCTTAAAGCACTATTAGAGAAGGAGAAAGAAAAGGAAAAAGGAAAAAAGAAAAAGAAAAGAGTTGGGGTAGCTACTATGGGAAGAAGATTTGAGAACGAAGCTAGGAGAGTCTTGGAGTTCCCCTCGACGTCTGATGAAAGGACCGGCAAAGGAAAAGGAGCTGCAGTACCTTCTGAGTCTGAGGCTGAAGAGGAAGAAGTTGAAGTGGATGAAGATTACTCCGAGCAGCAGTACCCTCCCGCGGACGACAGGTATAACAATCTGGAAGAGCGGTTGGCAGCCATGGAGGTCTAAAGGGTACCTAGATTGGATTTCGAAGAGCTGGGATTGATTGTTGGGATCGTCATTCCCCCTAAATTCCAAGTTCCTACATTCGCTAAATACGACGGTTTGTCTTGTCCAAAGATGCATCTGCAGTCTTATGTCAGAAAGATCCAACCTCACTCTTCTAATAAGGATCTATGGGTCCACTTTTTTCAAGATAGTTTATCGGGTACACAATTAGACTGGTTCTACCAGCTTGAGAGGGCTGATGTACATAACTGGGAGGACTTGGCTGCTGCTTTCTACCGACTGTGATACGGTGGGAGAACTGACTTGAGTTTTGCGTTTGTATTCACACTTGTTTGGTTTAGCAAGAGTCGCCACCGACTTTTTATTTTATCCTAAAGGAAAGGTTAAAAAGCACAGGAAAAACCTTTTGAGATGTTTCGTGGGTTCGGGGGGTAGATTATGAAAAGGGAAGGTATTAGCATCCTTTTCATCCATGGTTATCCATGGGCTCTTAGTTACTTGGTTTAGATCACTTGCCTTTGATTTTCAATTGCTTGAAATGATGTGTGTGTGTTTTGAAAATGTTTTTGAAGAAGACGCCTTGTCTAGGCAACCATTGTAATGACTCGTGTTTGAGTGTTTTACAAAGGTGTGTATCTTTTCGAAAAGATGTTTCAAATGTTTTTTGAAAGTTTGTTTTTAAAGTGTTTGTGGAGTGTGGTTTTGAAAAGTAGGCAAAGTGTTTTTGCAATTTGATCAAGTAACTAAGAGTCGTCTACCCCTATTGTACTCAAAGGTTCTTCTCATGTTTTTAACCCTTTTTAACAATTTTGTTCCACCATTGTATTTGGTGGACAATCTTGTGTTTAGGATGTTTAACGGGACAGACGCGGGTCATCGTATAGACCATGAATGCAATGATGCCAAGTATCTTTGGCAATTTTGCTTGAAGGGACTGTGATCATTTTGATAGGCAACTTTCAAAAGCGTCATCGAGGGACTATGATCATTTGAATTGTTTTTGTTTTGCCAAAGAAACTTAACGTGCAAGCATGGCCCATTTTGGAAGGCAACGAGTGGGATTACCCTAGGGGTGCAAGTGTGATTGTGTATTGATTTCATGTATTTGTCTTTGTATTAGGTTATCTAGCGTTTGAAAGCGTGGTCTAACCATGGTGTATTTGAAAGCGATAAATTGCGGGAATTTAAAGTCTATGCTATTACAAATAAGTATCCGGGAGTGGGGGTACAAATTTACAAATGGGGACGAGACTTAAATAGGAGAGTAGTGTCCAAATAATTTACAACCAAATTGAATTGCGATCTCAAATGTAATATGTACCAAGGTATAAGAATAAGCAAATGTATAAGAGCAATGTAAATGTGTCAATGTATTTGTGTATTGGTGTAAGTGTATTTATTTACAAGGTGAGAAATGGGTTGACTTAAAGAAAAATTAAGTATTTCAATTATTCTCTTTGTATTTTTTGTTAATTATGTACAAAACAAAATATTTAATAAAAGAAAAAAAATGTTTTAAATTTAATTATCCTATTGTCTAGGTATTTAATTAGTGTTTTATATACAACAATTTTAGTTAAAGAAATGTTTTTAAGAAAAATTAAAGTTTTATATACTTATGTTAGTATTTTTTATGTACAAAGATTTTAACTAGAGAAAAGAAAATAAAATTGTTCAACTCTTAAGAAAATTAATATTCATATCTTTTCTTTAAAATGTAATAATAAAAAAGGAAACAATTAAGAAAATTTGTATGAAAATATGTTATTTTTATTTATCAAAGAAAATATTAATTTAGATTATATATAAAATGGTAAATTGATAATAAAAAGAGGAATTAGTTTATGAAAAGGAAATAAAGGAAAATTTATGTTCAAAACAAAAACAAAAAGGAGAGGATGGGCTTAAAGGAGTTTATTCTGGCCCAAACAACAAATGATCAGAAGAAAATATGGGGGGTGTAGGCCAGGTTTTGATGGGCTTAAGCAAACGAATGGGACAAGGCCCAAGACAATTGACACAAGTTTGTAAGGGTTTGCACATTGTTGTTTCATTTGGATTCTAGGGTTTGTGAGAACATAGAGGCGCGGCGTTTACTTCATTTCTATCCTCTTCATCTTCTTCGCCATAGCTACTGAATAAGCTTCTTCGCCCATGGCCACCAGGCTTCCCCCTTCGTCCCCTCTTCCCTCCTTGGTCCAGCGAAGCAAGGTTATAAGGTGACGGTTTCTGTTTTTTTAATGCATTTAGAGTTTCAAACTTTATATGTCTTGCATGTTTTGTTTATTGATTCTGATTAAGTGTTATTGTTATTCTTGTTGGAGGTGCGTGAAAAGGGAAATAAATTATACCTTTGGGGACGGAGGCCTTTGGAGATGGAGGAGGAGATGGAATTGGAGGCGCGTAGGATGGCCAAGGGCGGAGGCTTGATGATGCTGTGTGCTGGAGAACCTGGTACCTGTGTCTTTGTCTTTTTAGGTTTTATGATGATGATATTTGAGAACCTTCTTTATCTTCTTCTCTTTTACTTGCTCCTGTTGCCTCTGAATATTTGATACGTTTGCCTTTCTGATATGCTTGCTTATCTGAGATTCCTGGTATGCTGAGTATTGCCTTGTATGCTTGTATGCTGATATTGATGCTTGCCCCTGTATGTTAACCCAATGATGACAACATTCTGAGGGTTTAGAGTTTTGGTTGGATTTTGTTGATATGTTTAGGCTGAGCAGTTTGAAAGGCTTGTACAAGTTGTTTGGTATGGCTTTGATGCAGTCTAAGGCCTGGACAAGTTAAGCTTGGCTTCAGCAGGTTTTAGACTTGTATGGATTTTATTTCAGTGTAAGGCAGGCTTGGCTTGCTGTTTGTAATCTTGAACACAGGTTGATGTTTTAGGCTTTTTGTGAGAGGCAAGTTATGGCTTATGCAGCTTAGAGGCAGGTTTGATGTTTTGAATGTTTGTGGTGAGCTTAGCAGGCTTATGGCTTTGACACAGGTTTGGCTGTTAAGCTTGAGGCTTGATGTTCTGAGTTGTTTTCTTTTGGAATACAGGTTTGGAGGCTTTGGCTTTCAATGTTACAGTTTGGTTTGTGTTTCTTTTTTTTGTGTTCTTTCTGCCCCCTTTGTACTGTGTTGATAACAGTTTGTTTTATATCTTTCTTTCTTCAAGCCTAAAGCCTGTAAGCCCTTTCTTTTTCTCTTCTCTCTCTCCAGTATTAAAGCATATTATATTGCTTATAATCTGTACTTTACTGAAAAAGCATTGGCCTGAAAATGATGACTTTTGAAATGTTGCTTGCAATAGTTGTTTTACTCTGCATACTTTTATCTCTTTTTCCAGATTTCCTGCATCTTTGTGTACTTCTTTGACAACCTTGAATAGCCTTTTGATAGCTCTTTGGCAGCTTGTGGATAGTTTGGATAGTTTGAACTTGTGAATTTCAGTTTGCCTTTTTGGTTTGGTTAGGAAATTCAGTTTGGCTTTTAGTTATACATGTTGTTGGAAACTTTTGGAATTATGCAGCTTTTGAAAAACTTTGAATTTGTGCAATTTGTATACTTGTGCATTTCATACTTTAATTGCAAGCATTTCTATCCCTCTTTGTGAACCGGGAGAAATCTCGTGATTTGCAGAGAGGGCTAACTGATTCCGGCCAGTTGCTTTTAATGATGAATCCGATTTTATCTGTCTGCTCTTTAATTATTTTATCTGCATTGACTTTTCTTCTTTTCTTTGTTTTGCAGATGACAATCAATCGAGCAAAAGAGGTGTAGCAGTATAGAAGATGAAGACTTAGGAATTTTCTAGGATGTAGTTTTATTTTCCTTTTAATCATTGTAACATTATTATTGTAAATACTTTGTAAATAAATACTGTATTTAAATAACAATTGTACAAATAATTAAAGATAAATAAAAAGTCTTTTTATCAGTTAATTCCTTTTCTTCTTCAATTATTTATTTAATTATTTATAATTCTTAAATTATAATAACTGGAAATAAATCCCAACCATTTTAACTCAGAATAATAAATAATCAATAAACGTCCGGAACTCCAATTATCCAAAGCAATGCACAGTTAATCAAACAGAACGTCCACATGCCTTTTCTTTTAATGATTCAATCCAATACTGCAAACTCAAATCAAATGCCTCATTCCATATCTTAGAATAACTTGAAAAGCACTGTAGAATTAATTCTTTCTGAGAGATATGTGCATAAAAACCCTGATTTTTGATTAAATGCCAAAGAAGCGTTCTCCTGATCAAAACCTGAACCAAAATCAACCAAACCTTAGCAATCTGCTTGAACTGCTTTAAAAATCAATGAAAACCCTAATTTTTGTCTGACTGATGAGAAAAGTCAGTTTGACCGATTCTTGAGCCAGTCTGAAAAATCAGGAAAAGCCCGAAGCTGTGATTTCTTGTGGAAAAAGAGGAGGGCAAATTTTGGGGTACAACACCGACAATATCAATACAATGCAGATTTAGCGCCTACTCGTACTCAACTATAGAGCATGAGTATGGTTTCTAACGAGGGCTTTAAGGAGTATGCCCAGAAGTGGAGGGACCTGACTGGAAGGGTGCAACCACCATTGTCTGAAAGAGAGCTTGTCAATATGTTTTTGGGGACGCTGTCTGGTCCATTCTTTAATCACCTAATAGGGAGCTCATCTGCAGGGTTCACTGAATTAATTCTGACAGGGGAAAAGGTCGAAGCTGGTATTAAGAGCGGTAAAATTCAGAAGGATGCATCTGCTTCCACCGCTATCAAGAAGACCTTCCCAGCCAAAAAGGAAACTTCTGCTGTTTACACCCAGAGAAATGGAGAAAGAGAGGAACGCCGGCCAATAGTGGGGGCCGTGTTAATTCAGAAGTCCGCATCAGATCAGCCTAGAAATAGTCAATCAAGGAATGATCAACCCAGAACCTATCAGCAAAGGGTTGAAAGGCCACAACATCAATATACCCCGATAAACATGACACCCGCTCAGATCCTTCCACATCTCCTGAAATTAAACCTTGCTAATTTGAGAGAGGCACCGAAGAATACAAATACCACTTCTCCATATTATCATCCCAATGCAAAATGTGCTTATCATTCAGATAGCATAGGGCACGACACCAATAACTTTTGGTCCCTCAAAAACAAGATCCAAGATTTAATAGATACCAAAGAGGTAGAATTCGATGCGCCCAAAAAGCCGAATGTGATTTCTGCCCCAATGCCGAAGCATGGTCACAATGTCCATGCTATTGAAGATGAATTGTATGTTGCTGCTGTTGATAACCTAATGACTCTGTTGCCAATGATCAAGATGAATCTGTTGAAAGTCGGGATCTTCCCAGGCTATGAAAAAGATTGTTACCTTTGTTCGACCTTGCAATCCGACTGTCTGCTATTGAAGTCAGGCATCCAACGCCTGATGGATAATCAAGAGATCCTCTTTCAGAAAAATCGTGTTACTCCTGTTACCCCAATCAATGACATTGCTATAATCACCATTTCCGACAATCTTTCCAAGACCTACAAAAGGCCTGTTAAGATTACACCGGATCCAAAGTTTGTACCACTAAAGATTACCATGCCGGGGCCTATCCCATATAAGTCCAACAAGAAAATACTGTGGAATTATGGAGGAGAGATCTTCTACCACGGTGTTAAGCAGATCGAATCAGTCGAAGAAGGTTCCAACGAAGAAACTCCTGATGTAGGAAATATTGCAGGGACAAGTAAGATAACTCGTAGTGGAAGAATCTTCTATCCGGAGATTGCTCCTCCAAGGGCAGTCTTTGGACCCTCAAGTGCTCGTGTGCCAGTCAAGATATCTATGCGAAGTCCAGTGATTGAAGAAATTGTTACTCCCAAAGTTGTACCCCCTGCTGTTATTGCTGATAAAGGTAAGGGGATCTAAGAAGCGCCCGTCAGGATGAGGGCTCAGCCTTTGGTTATCCCCGAGACCACCCAAAAGGAAATGGAAGAAATCTTAAAGATAATCAATAAGAGCGACTATGATGTCGTAGAACAACTGGGGCAAACCCCTTCAAAAATCTCCATGCTGGCTCTATTGCTCTGTTCCGAGGCTCATGCCAAAGCCTTGATCAAATTCCTGAAGACGGCGCATGTGCCTCAAGAAACTTCTGCGGATCAGTTTCAAGAGTGTGTAGCCATCCTAACCGCCGGCAATGGTCTTGGTTTCTATGATGCCGACCTAACATCTAAGGGAAGAAAGTATAACAATGCGCTGCATGTTTCGGTAGAGTGTAGAGGGACCACACTTGCTCACGTTCTGGTTGATACCGGGTCGTCTTAGAATGTCCTACCAAAGAAAGCATTGGACAGATTGGACTGTGAGGGTTTGACCTTAAAGCCCAGTAATATCATTGTTAGAGCCTTCGACGGTTCTAAGCGGATGGTTCACGGAGAAGTGGACATCCCAATTAAGGTGGGAACATAAATTTTCAACTCTACATTTTATGTGATGGACATTCGTCCTTCATATTCATGCTTGTTGGGAAGGCCATGGATCCACAACTCTGGGGCAGTCACTTCTTCTCTACACCAAATGCTCAAGTACCCAGTCCAGGGTAAGCTCATAACAGTTCATGGTGAGGAGGAGTATATGATAAGCCACCTTAACTCTTTCCGCTATATAGAGTTAGATGGTGAGTTCATAGAAACACCTTTCTAACACTTTGAAGAGGTTTCTCCTGAAATTGCGACGGCCAAGACAATAACGTCTGTGCCTGCAGTTACCAAGCCTGTGTCCCGGATGTCATCCCTTAAAGATGCGAAGGCTGTGATCGAGGAAGGAGGAAGTACAGTGTGGGGTCAGCTACCAGATTTTCCTTTCAAGACAGATAAGTTCGGATTGGGTTTCACTGCTGCTAGTCAGAAGGCTGTGCGTCGCTCCCGGGCTGGAGGACCACCATTAAAGATCACTCATCATGGAGTTCATGCTTTGGAAGATGTTGAAGACGAGAGTAATTTTGAAGACTGGATCTTTCCAACCATTGAAGGAGGACTGAACAACTGGGAGGCGAAAGACTCCGTTCCCATTACTTTCATCAATCAGTAATTTATCTTTTGAACATTTTCCATTGGTCTGTAATAATTATTAAACAATTCGTACACTCTTTTTGCCTTGTGCCTTACCCAGGGCATATAGGTCCATTTGTAAGGGCTTGATTTCTTCATTTTCATATGCCATTTTTAATGAATCATGGACGTTTTCATCTATAAACTTTTGTGTTCATTTTCTTTCTTTTTAAATTTTATTTTGTTTAAAGGTGGCTATCCCTTACACACACCCACACTCACAAAATGCAGGTACCCATCCACTCTGGATTCCATGGGTAACAATTCTGCTATGGCCTTCAGTGACTCTGAAGATCTGGTCAATCATGCAGAATACGAAGGTGATGAAGACTGTGAAGTGCCTGGAGAGTTAGCTAGACTTCTACAACAGGAAGAGAGGGCTATTTTGCCCCATGAAGAGCTGTTAGAGACTATCAACTTGGGTACTGGCAAAGACAAGAGAGAGGTTAAAATGGGTGCCAACCTAAAGCCAAACGTCAAAGAGCGCTTAGTTCAGCTGTTGAATGAATATGTTGAGATGTTTGCCTGGTCCTATGAAGACATGTCGGGACTCGACACAGATATTGTGGTTCACCGTCTCCCTACAAGAGAAGACTGTCCACCAATAAAACAAAAAGTCCATCGAATGAGGCCCGATATGTCTGAAAAGATCAAAGCCGAAGTTATGAAGCAATTCAATGTCGGGTTTCTTGTTGTAACTTCCTATCCACAATGGGTCGCTAACATTGTGCCCGTGCCTAAGAAAGATGGCAAAGTAAGAATATGCGTGGATTACCGAGATTTAAATAGGGCTAGCCCTAAAGATGACTTTCCACTACCGCACATTGACATTTTGGTCGACAATATAACTCAACATAAGGTATTTTCTTTCAAAGATGGATTTTCAGGGTACAACCAGATCAAAATGGCCCCCGAAGACATGGAGAAGACTACTTTTGTTACACAGTGGGGTACCTTCTGCTATAAAGTAATGCCATTCGGACTGAAGAATGTCGGGGCAACCTATCAGTGCGCCACGGTAGCTTTGTTTCATGACATGATACATCATGAGATCGAAGTCTATGTAGACCACATGATAGCCCGTTCACAAACAGAAGAAGAACACCTCGATCATCTGCAAAAGCTGTTCATCAGGTTGAAGGAGTATAAGCTCAGACTGAATCCTAGCAAGTGCACTTTCGGAGTCAGGTCTGGTAAACTCTTGGGATTCATCGTCAACAACAAAGGCATTGAGGTTGATCCTGCTAAAGTCGAAGCTATACGATAAATGCCTGCCCCCCGCACTGAAAAGGAGGTCAGATGTTTCTTAGGACGCCTAAACTACATTGCAAGGTTCATTTCTCACCTAACATCTACATGTGAACCAATCTTCAAGCTGTTGAAGAAAGATCAGGTGGTTGAATGGAATGATGACTGTCAATCTGCTTTTAATAAAATCAAGGAGTATTTGCTAGAACCTCCTATCTTGATGCCACCCGTCGAAGGAAGGCCGTTAATCATGTATCTGACTGTTTTGGATAATTCAATGGGGTGCGTACTGGGCCAACATGACGAGTCTGGTCGAAAAGAGCATACCATTTATTACCTTAGCAAAAAGTTTACTGACTGTGAGACTCGCTACTTACTGCTCGAGAAAACTTGTTGTGCTTTAGTATGGGCTGCTCGCCGACTAAGGCAGTATATGCTGACACATACCACTCTGCTGATTTCTAAAATGGATCTGATCAAGTATATCTTCGAAAAGCCTGCTTTATCTGGAAGAATCGCTAGATGGAAAATGATCCTGACTGAGTATGATATCCAGTACACAACCCAAAAAGCTATAAAGGGGAGTGTACTAGCTGACCATCTAGCTCATCAAGCTGTCGAAGATTACCAATCTATGAAATTCGACTTTCCCGACAAGGACATTATGACATTGGACAACATTGAAGGTAACAGACCGTATGATGGACCTGAACAAGGATCCCGATGGACCCTGTACTTTGATGGTGCTTCAAATGCACTTGGAAACGGTATCAGCGTGGTACTTATCTCTCCAGAAGGTTGCCATACACCTTTGACCGCTAGACTCTGCTTCAGCTGCACCAACAACATGGCCGAGTACGAAGCTTGTATCTTTGGTCTCAAGGTTACGATTGACTTAGGAATCAAATATTTGGTTGTATTTGGAGACTCGGCTTTGGTTATCAGTCAAATCAAAGGAGAGTGGGACACTAAACACCCTAATCTCATCCCATACAAAGAACATGTCCTGACATTGTTACCTCATTTTGAGCAGATTACCTTCGAGCACTTCCTGCGAGAAGGAAATCAGCTTGCAGATGCTCTAGCTACAATGTCTTCCATGTTTAAACTTAACTGGGATAATGAGGCTCCCCAAATTACCATCAAACGAATGGATGAACCTGCACATTGTCATGAGATCAATACCGAAGAAGTAGTGGAACAACCCTGGTTTCATGAAATCAAAAGGTATCTCGAGACTCAAGAATACCCTGAAGGAGCTTCAGTCAATGACAAAAAGTTCTTAAGGAGATTTGCTGCCAAGTTCTTCCTGAGCAATGGTATCCTATACAAACGCAACCATGATTGTGTTCTGCTTTGTTGTGTGGACAAAGTTGAAGCCGAGCAGATCATGAATGAATTGCATATTGGCACATTCAGCACCCATTTGAGTGGACATACGATGGCTAAAAAGATCCTAAGGGCTAGCTACTACTGGTCTACCATGGAAGCAGACTGTCATCAATACGCCCGCACTTGTCACAAATGCGAAGTCTATGCAGACAAGGTGCATATTCCTCTGGTTCCTCTCAATGTCCTAACATCTCCTTGGTCATTCGCAATGTGGGGTATTGACATGATTGGAGAGATCAAGCCTACAACATCCAATGGACATCGCTTCATCCTGGTGGCCATCGATTACTTTACCAAGTGGGTCGAAGCAGCTTCCTTCGCCTCCGTTACAAAGAATGTGGTTGCCCGCTTCATCAAGCAGAACCTCATTTGCTGGTACGGTATTCCTGATTGAATCATTACGGACAACAGTACAAACCTGAACAACACTAGGATAACCGCTCTGTGCGAACAGTTCAAAATTCAACATCACAATTCATCTCCATATAGGCCAAAGATGAACGGTGCTGTCGAAGCTGCAAACAAAAATATCAAGAAGATCATTCAAAAGATGACAGTCACCTACAAGGACTGGCATGAGATGTTACCATTTGCTCTACACGGGTACCGTACCACGGCGCAAACATCAACTAGGGCAACACCCTTTTCTTTGGTATACGGCATGGAAGATGTTTTACCTATAGAAGTTCAGATTCCTTCCCTGAGAATCATGAAAGACGCTAGTTTGAGTGAAGATGATTGGATTCAGACCCGACTTGATCAAGTTAACTTTATTGACGAGAAGCGACTTACTGCTGTTTGTCATGGCCAGACGTATCAAAAACGTATGATCAAGGCCTTCAACTAGAAAGTCAAGAGACAAGTATATCAAGTCGGGAATCTTGTAATCAAGCGGATTATCTTGCCGCAAAGTGATCCTAGGGGCAAATAGACTCCTACTTACGAAGGACCATTTGTGATAAAAAACATCTTTTCTGGCGGGGAGATGATCCTGACCACCATGGACGGTGATGATCTGCCACACCCTGCAAACACAGACATAGTCAAAAGATACTACGCATAAACGACCCGACAAGTTGAAAACCTGAAAGGGCGACTTGGGGAAAATGGGCATCCCGGCGAATCGAAAACCCGAAAGGGCGGTTCGGGCAAAAATTAGGGATAAACAAAAAAAATCTGTACACCCGGCAAGTTGAAAACCCGAAAGGGCGACTTGGGTAAAAAAGGGTTTCCCGGTGGATCAAAAACCTAAAAGGGCGATCCAGCCAAAAGTTAGGGAATTAAAGCGTATGACTATGTCTCGTCGGATCACTTTAAGGACAATCTCTTCACGAACAAGCTCCAAGCTTCTGATCTATCCAATCATCTACGGACGAAGCAACAAATGGATAAGATACTCAGAGTTGTGAAGGCTATAGCAGAATGGGAACCCCATGGAATTGTTACACATAGCCATCTTTATTTGTATAAAAAATTTTCTCAACTTTATGACAAAATTCTCTTACTGGGATGTTTGTCTCCTTTGTACAAAATACTTACATAAAGTTAATACAAAGTTACTTCAAAGTACATAAAAACTGTTTGCCTTTTCTTTCTTTTTTTACACTTGTGTTTTATTTGAAAATGTACAATGATTTATTAAATGAGCATATGCATTTGAATATAATCACTGCTTACAAATAAAACAAAATGAGAAAGAATAATTACTGATAGGATGGAAGTGTAGGAAAGTGTCTTTAGGCTATTCCAGGAGAAATCCCCTGCAATACATCATCCAGATCCTAGGCAGAACTAAAGCTTTGAAATGCATATCCCCAGTGGAGTTAAGTTTCAAGGATCCCCATCAGAGTTGAGCTTTCAAGTTCCCAATCCACAGTGGAGCGAAACTTTGAACTATAAACCCTCAGTAAGAAGGAAACTTTCCTCCCCAACGGAGTCAAACCTTCAACCTGTGAACACCAGTGAAGACCATCCAGTTTCCTCCCTTTCTCCCAGAGAGTCGCTTTTAAACCAGATAATTCATCAGAGAGTTATTTTAAAACTTTTTTCCCAGTGAAGTCGCCAATCAAATCAGCACGTCGCTAAGACCCCCAGCGGAGAGGAAACTTTGAGCTACCAATCCCCAGCGGAAACCATTTAGTTTTCCCCTGATATCCTCAACAGAATGGAGTTTCTCATTCTTGCTTCCCCAGTAGATTGGCATACACCCAAGCTCCTGATATTCCCGAAAAAATAAGGATTCTCATTCTCAAAGTGGCATACAACCTAAGCCCCTGAACTTCTTCCAAACAGGAACAAGCTTTTCCCAGAGTCCTGAGCTTACTCTCCAGCAGGATAACTACTCTTCAGCAGTATGGCTATTCCCCACAGAGTTTTTACTCCCCAACAAAATCAAGATTCTCATCCTTGATTCTCCAGTGAAGTTGCCTGAGCCTTCTTTACTCTCAGCATAATTTGTCAGAGTTTTTAATCCCCTACAGATCGAAGATTATCGTTCTTGACTCCTCAGCACAAATTCCCCCAGCAGAATGAAGATTCTCATTCTCGGTTCCCCATGGAGTTTTCAGATATTCCCCAGCGGAGTTCTCCTCAAACAACGAAATAGGAATCCCCAGCAGATTGGCATACAACCCAAACTCCTGATTTCCACAGCAGTATAGCTTCTCCCCGTAGAGGTTGTCAAAAAAAAGCTTGAAGACACACATACTCTTCAACAGTGGTCCAAAATTTATCTTCCCCGACGGCAGTCAAAGATTTTATTATCTCCAGCTATCCAGGATTTATCTTCCTCAGCAAGACAGCTCACCAGCTTACATGCGCATACATTGCATTCATATATCATAAACATTGATATAACACATATATTGCATCATACATTTCATGCAACATAACTTTGTGTTTCAGCTAATATTTTACCCTTTTCAGGATAAGATTAGTAAACTTCAACTTCAAGGATTTCTGAAAACAGTTTACGGATGCTTCCCAACATGGATGTTAATCCATCGCTTGTTCAGATTCAACTTTTGAAAACAGTTTACGGATACACCAAACATGGATGTTAATCTATTGCTTATTCAACTTTAAGGATTTCTGAAAACAGTTTACGGATGCTTCCAAACATAGATGCTAATATATCGCTTGTTCAGATTCAACTTTTGAAAACAGTTTACGGATGCACCACACACGGATGTTAATCTATTGCTTATTCAACTCCAGGAATCATGAAAACAGTTTACGGATGCTTCCCAACATGGATGTTAATCCATCTGTTGTTCAGATTCAACTTTTGAAAACAGTTTACAGATACACCAAACATGGATGTTAATCTATTGCTTATTCAACTTCAAGGATTTATGAAAATAGTTTACGGACGCTTCCAAACATAGATGCTAATCTATCACTTGTTCAGATTCAACTTTTGAAAACAGTTTACAGATGCACCAAACACGGATGTTAATCTATTGCTTGTTCAACTCCAGAATCATGAAAACAGTTTACGGATACTTCCAAAAAATGGATGCTAATCTATCGCTTGTTCAGATTCAACTTCTGAAAACAGTTTACGGACGCTTCCAAACATGGATGTCAATCTATCGCTTGTTTAAATTCAACTTATGAAAACAGTTTACGGACGCTTCCAAACATGGATGCTAATCTATCGCTTGTTCAGATTCAACTCATGAAAACAGTTTACGGATTCTCTAAACATGGATGTTAATCTATTGCTTATTCAAACCCCAGCTCAGAGACGTTCCAACCATGGATACCTTTCTGATACTCATCCTTTCACCTACAACATACAGTTCAACAAACATTCTTGGATGGCATCTTTAAGCCCATCTCCGACAAGATTCTGTCACATCTCCAAATGGCATCTTTAAGCCCATTCCCTTAACTATGATTTGACGAGTGCAAATTTATAGGCACTCTAGTGTCCAATCATCTATTACCTTCGAGTCGTGAACGGCAAACTTGCCAGTCTAACTCTTCAGGTTCAAGAAGATTGAACAGGGGCAGTTGTTATACCCCAAAATTTGCCCTCCCTTTTTCACAAGAAATCACAACCCTAGGGTTTTCTCTGATTTTTAAGATTGGCTCAGGAATCGATCAAACAGACTTTTCTTTGGCAGTAAATCAAGAATCAGGGTTTCTCTCGCATTTCTTAGAAGAAATTGAATCCTCAGAAATTCAGTTTACTGTTACATTGTTTTCACACTTTTTCAAGTTTGCTGAAAAGTTAACTGATTGTTCTCAAGGCCTGATTATCTGGGATAAGAGATAGGAGTTGAGACTGTTATTTGGAATATCAAGACATCTTCTTGTTAATGGAATGAAATGTTTTCCGGTTAATGGAATGCTTGCTTTTTTATTATACAATGCGTATTGTGATTGGAATACTGATGCAAGGTTATGAGATTACAGAGTTTTTGGGATTACTTGGATTTTAAGTTATCTGTATTGGAAATGTTGGAATGCAGTTTCAGTTATTTTAAATCAGGAATCTTAAATAATAAATGAAGACTTGAAGAAAGAATGGCAAGATTATTGGAAAATAAATTATCTTATTGGATATCAGTTTGCCTCACAAAGATTTTTCAGATGATTGATACAAAAATAATTTATTATTTGAATATTGTAAGTTTTTACAACTTATAGTACTTGGGAAAATAAATTGTTACAATTAATGGAAATCTATCTAATCTAAGCCTAGGCCTCCTAAACTCCATTGCTCCCATGATCAAAGTCTCTGGATTCTTCTGCTTTGTTACCGTCCAATTTATGCTCACCTGAAAAAGACAAAGGAAAAGAAGATTAGTACAGTTAATTGAAAATAATTTTCAAACAGAAAAAGAAAGGAAAAATTCATCATTAAAATTTGTCGTCTGGAATCAGAATGCTTATTTTTCATCACGTTTTATTTTTCTCTTTGCAAATCACAAGAAGATTGCTCTTCTTGGTTCACAAAGAGAAAAATAAAAGTGCAAATTGAAGAATGCAAAAGCAATTATTCAAAAAATATAGCAAGGCGCCAAAACTATCAAACATAGGCCAAAATGAAACATTGCAAAGTCAGCAAGCTAAGCATGGCAACTAAGGCAAACAAGGTGCCAACTGTACTGCATAGCAAGCATAACCAAATATACAAAGCAAGGCAAACTGGAACCTGCTGTACAAACAGCACAAGGCGCCAAACTGCATAAGCAAACTGAACAAAATAGATTAGATACAAATGTAACAATGCAGCATGAAAGCAGAAAAATGCAGCAGGATGGCAGTAAAAGGCAAGAGGTAATCCAAAATCACAAGTCAAAGACTTGTCTTAAGCTTGTCATCATTTTCCAGTCAAAGGGGCAAATTTTTCAGAAAATATAAAAAGACAAAAAAGCAAAGTTGTTTTGTCATTGAGAGAGAAAGAGAGAAAAGGGAGCACCTTTTTGGTATTTGTACAGTTGGCTAAAAAAAATGGATCAAGAAATAATACCATAAAAACAACAAGAAGGAAAAATCCAGTGGTTTCAAGCACAAACCATAAGTCCCAGCCTGCTAGCCAAAGTTAGGGAGGGCTGTCACAAGTGATAAACAAGAAAAAGATATAAGACTATCAAATGACAGTTTGAGGGAGAGAACATTTATCCAAGCTTAAAAACTACAAAAAATCTCCAAGCCTGTCAAACTACAAAACTCTCCACCCTGCTATCAAACTGGCCTAGCCGTATCAAACAAAATTGCATACCAACTACAAAGCTCCCAACCTGCATAACAAAGCTCAACCAAGCTAACAACAAATCACCAAGTTATAAAAACCTGTAACAGTTCCACAAATAAACCACCAAGCCTGTAAAAACTACAAACCACCCAAACTGTGAACAAGCAGAAACCATAAACTTCAAAACAAACCTGCAGTTCCAAACTGCAAATCAAAAACTACAAACCTGTTATCAAACTACAAACCTGCAGTTCCAAACTGCAAAACAAAATCACCCAAAACCTGCAGTTTCAAACTGCACCACCAAGCTACACAAAACTGCTTGGCCAAACTGCAAATAACCACAGAATCCTGTGAAAGCCAACAAGCCTGCATCCTTCACCAACACCATTATCCAACAAAATTTCAAACTCAGTTCAACAAAAAGAGTTTTCAGAAATAGTTTCATCATCAAACATCAACATTCAGAAGAGAGGAAAAGAGTTTCAGAATCCAACAACAACAAAGTTTTCAGAAATATTTCATCATCAAACATCAACATTCAAGAGAAAGGAAGAGAGGTTTAGAAGTAACAAATAACAATTTCTGAACGAGCTTCATCATCAACATCAACATTCAAGAAGAAAGGAAAAGGGTTTTCAGAAGCAAAAAGCAAAGTTTCAGAAATACATCATCATCAACAATCATACCAACAATCAAGTTTCGGTTGAATCATCATCAACATTCAAAGGAAAAAAAGAGGAAAGAAGTTACCAAAAAGCGCTTGGCCGTCATCATCCCTCCGCCTCTAAGCCACCAAGAAGCGCCTCCGTCTCACCCTTTTCTCTTATCCATTTTTCTTTCCAGAAAATCCCCAAGGTACGTTTTTCTCCAACCTTCTTCGCTACATCACAGACATGTAAACATCAAAAGATTAAAAGACTAAATTGTAAAGCAAAACATGCGAAGCAAATGAAACTGAAAAAAACTGTTTAAATCAAAAGGGACAAACCGTACCATTTAGAACCAAAGCCATAGATCATTATGAGGAGATGAGAGGAAGAGGTGGCGCTCCAGAGACTTAGGGTTAGAGGGGGGATCAGAACCCTAGATTGAGAAAGATGAAAAGATGAAAAGAAGAGACGAGAGAGAGAAAGCGGTGCCGCTGTGAACTCTAAATCATACAAACCCTAATTTGTTCCACAAACCCTGAACTCTGAGACCCCAAACAAAAAATATTACAAATTTGTGCATTTGTGCCATCCAAACCAAAGCCCATACGAAAATGCTGGCTAGCGCCCCCCCCCCCCCCCCCCCCCTTTTCTCCATTTTGACTTTTTGTTCTTGTTTCCATTTTCATTTGGGCCTAACCCCAAACAACCCTTAAGCCCATTCTTTTTTTTTGTAATTTCTTTTCTTTTAATTAACAAGTGCCAACTTTATTTTTATTAATTCATTTTAATCAATTTTATTTATAATAACACTAATAATATTTATTTTCTTAAATTAATTTTATTGTCTTCTTTTATTACTTGATTTTGTTTAATAAAATACAAAGAAAAAACATCTAATTTGATCTAAGTAATTTTGTTTCCTTTAAACTTTTTTTAATTAATAAAAAAAATACAAAAAGAATAATAAATTTAATCTTTCTTTTTTAGGATATATTTTTTTATTTATTTATTCTCAAGTAAATACATGCATTTTATAATTTATCAATTCTCTTTATTTTTATGTTTTGTTATAGCTTTATATTTGAATTGCGATGATTCGATTTGGTTGTAATATTTGGGCATTATTATTCTTGTGAAGACTCATCCCCATTTGTAAATAATTGTACCCCCATCCCCGGATACTTTTGTAATAGCTTAGATTTTTAATTCTCGTATTTTATGCTTTCAAATATGCCATGACTAGAGATTAGGGTTTGTATGCAAAAATCCAAAATCAATCGCTAGATGACCTAAATACAAAACCTAAATGTATGAAAATGACAAACACAATGCACACTTGCTCCTCTAGGGTAACCTCGCTTGTTGCCTCGGAAATGCAATCATGTCCCTCGAATATGAGACACTCTAGCAAATGCCCCTTCAATAAACAAAGATCATAGTCCCTCGATGACCCTCGATGTTTCCTTCGATAAAATGATCTCGTCCCTTACAAAATTGCTAGAGCGTCTCACAAGTGGCTTTCAATGATTGTATGCGATGACCCGCGCCTGTCCCGTTTAACATCCTAACACAAGGTTGTTCACCAAATGTAATGGTGAAATAACACTATCAAAAGGGTTAAAAACATATAGGAAAGATCTTTGAGTAAAATAGGGTAGACAACTCTTAGTTACTTGATCAAAACTTGCAAAACATCCTTGCTATTTTCAAACACACCTCACAACACAATTTCAAAAACAAACTTTCAAAACATTGAAATATCTTTTCAAAAGACAAACACCTTTGTATATATTCAAACAAGAATCATTACAAAGGTTGCCTAGACAAGGCCTCTTTTTCAAAGCATTTTCAAAAAAACCACACACAAAGCACCATTTCAAACAATTGAAAAGCAAAAGCAAGTGATCTAAACAAGTAACTAAGAGCCCATGGATAACCATGGATGAAAATGGTGCTTACACCTTCCCTTTTCATAATCTACCCCTTGAACCCAAGAAAACATCTCAAAGGTCTTTCCTGTGCTTTTTGACCTTTCCTTTGGATAAAATAAAAAGTCGGTGGCGACTTTTGCTAAACCGCACAATTGCGAACTCAAACGCAAAACCTCAAGTCAGTTCTCCCACCGTATCACACTATCCTATAGGGAACATGCAATGAGAGCGAAGTCGTGATCTCAATTTCTAAATTGAGTGACTCATCGATCAACAATTGAAGAAGAAAAGCAATAAACATCCTATAGGGAACATGCACTGAGAGCGAAGTCGTGATCTCAATTTCTAAATTCAGTGACTCATCGATCAACAATTAGAGAAGAAAAGCAATAAACATCCTATAGGGAACATGCACTGAGAGCGAAGTCGTGATCTCAATTTCTAAATTGAGTGACTCATCGATCAAAAGAAAACACAACACATGCATCAGATAAAACCAGAGGGCCTCCTGACATATATCAGCAACAGAGGTCCCATCATGCAATCAAAGAACTATGCAAAATGAAGATGGAGGAAAGGAAATAGTGCAACACCAAACGGATAACTATATGTAGTGATTGAGCAAGAATAAAAGAAACCCAGAGAACTTCGAGCAAGCTGGCATCTGTAGACAAATCAAGTCAGAAATTACACCATCAGGATGTAAGTAATTTATCAGATATGAACAAATCCCAGGGGCAGTGTATAACATTCACAATCATATGTATATATCACCTGCATAAACCATCAAACATGCCAAGCACAAGAATAGTGCCAATATAATAAATTGTGTTCCATAAATAAAGTGAAACACAAAAGCCCCAAGTCAAAACTGGAAAACTTTTCTTAAGGTACCTCGCACATTCAACAACCAAGTTAATATTCCATATTGTTAATAACGGCTCACATAAGGGATGGATGAAACCTGATGAAGTGAGGAAAACATGATAACAATTAACAAACATTAGTCTTGATAGACAGAAGTGAAACAGACAGATGCACAATTAGGTCAAAAGAATCAGAGGAATATTGCTCCTAACTATCACCATATTGAATTGACAATTGAATATCAATCAAGGATCATGGGAGCTTGAAAAGAACACAATCAAAGACCATGGAGGTTAGGGGCAAAAACATTTCAATCATGTACAATTAATTCAACCACAACTCACAAGCACAATAGAAGATGAATCCCACACAATGCATTAGAAGGTTCAAACATTCAAACATGGGGAATTAAGTGAAATGGCTTGATTTTATTTGAAAGAAATCATATTTTAACATGATCATTAGGGCCCCAATCATAGGCCTCGGTCAAGTTCATTAGCCATCAAACAAATTGCAACAAGATATGCAACATCAATTGGGTACCCTCACTTCAAAAATACATCAAAAATAGAAACAAGGATCCATAATTCAAACCAAAAAAACTCCTAGCATCTTTGAAATGTGTAGAAGTCAGAATGTAAGCCCTAAGTTCATGAATGATTGAGGAGGAGATCAAATGAGGCCCAAAGTTCAAAATTATTTGGCAAAAACTACCAAACTAGACAAGTTTCAAGATAATTTGTGGAAAAATGTCAAACCAAGTCAAATAATTCAAAAAAAGGTTTTCAGATCCTCAACACATTCATGAACCCTAATCAAGACTTGAATTCTATTGAAAATCCAGGGCATAGTGGTTTTGAAAATGAAACTTGCACCATAAGCAACAAAACCCTAATTTTTGACTTTTAATCTTAAATATTGATTAATTAAGATCAAAATTCAAACAATTTAAACCAAGATCATACAAATCACCAAGAAACCCTAAGTTTAAGAAAACAAAATTTTTCACATTTTTTGAATTAAGGAAAAGTAAAAAATGAACTTAAATTCAAACAATTAGTCAATTAACAAATATTCACATCTCAAAATAACATTTTAATCAAAAAGTCAGAAAAATGTCCAACCAAAATTAGATTCAAATATTAGAATTAAAAACACACATCCCTAATTTTTTTGGAATTTTTGAATTGAAGGAAATATTAAAATAAAAATTAAACAAACATTTAATAATTAAACCATTATTTAAAGGCAAAAAATGAAAACCCTAGCCAAAATCACAAAAAAGGCAAAACAAAAATATGTTCGTATTCTATGATTAAAAACAAGCTTGCATGATTTTTTTGAGGATTTTTGAATCAATGGAAGTTTTAAAATAAAAATTATAAAGCACAAATTCAAAATAAACTTCTCAAATTAAATTTCTAATCAAAAATAGAAAAAATATTAAACCAAAGTCAGAATCAATTTCTACATTGTTTTATGGGTTCAAAATAATTTTTGTGAATTTTTTTATATCAAAGAAACATTAAAACAAAAATAATCCCTAAACAAACAATTATTTAAATTCATTAATTTTTAAACCAATCAAAACATTTTTAAAAATTCCAATAAAATTACACAGGATAGTAGAAATTATTTTGAACTCGTGATAATTTTTTTAGAATTTTCTAAATTATTTTGATCAAGAAATAAAAATCAGAAAAATCAATTAAAACAAAATTATGAAAAATGCATGATAATTTGAGACAGGCCAATCACAGCGCGCCACCTCACTTCATCTTCAACCTCCAGCATAAGGCAAAACGCGTGCAATACCACAGTTCATGAGCCTATGCTCAGATCCATCATTCATGCTTGTTTCTTAACCAAAATCCATGAAATCAAGTGCAAATTAAAGCTAGCATATCATACTATATGATGCAATTTGAATCAAACTCAAAGATTAAGCATAGATCAAGAAATAAAGTCTCAAAAACTGGAAAAACTCACTGTAAACATCAAAGTCATGAACACGATTTCAACAATTCTGCTTGAATCAAAGCTCAAATATACATCAATCCTAATGATTGGCCAGCTAGCAACTCAATGAACATGATTTTCATCCTCAATTCAAGCTGAAACACATAAATCAAAGTTCAAGAAACTTAGATGGATGTGAAATCTAGAAGCACGATTCCTTCACTCCAGAAGCAATCCAATGGTGCAGGCTTGATCTCCTTACTTCACTGAAGCTGAATCACCAAGAATTTTGCAGAACGATCCAAGGAGAAGAGAGATTCGAAGCAATTTGCAAAGATGCTTTCAAGATGTTCAGATTTGCAATGTAGCGGTTATGAGCCTCCCTCCAGTACAAATGAGCCTTGATTCTTGTTATATAGCACCGGGGTAAGAGGATAGAAGTGGTATTTGGCACTCAAAACTGATGGAGGGTAAGTTTGGAAGTTTTGGCCAAAAAAGAGGATGCACATGGAATCTGCATTTCACTCGTGCATTTGCTTACCTTTTGTGCGTTTTGTGAGCCAAATGAAGTCAGAATTACATGCCCAAAGTGCCAACTCATGATTGTTTGAAATGAAGAAGTGTTGGTGATTTTGCAAAATTGAGCATGTTTTGTATTTTTTCATCCAAGCAAGTTCATGAAGCATAAGGGCACGAAATGATGAGTGTAATGGGCCTCAGAATGTCACAAATTACTCATGTGCTTGATTAGAACCAAAAGGAATGGCTAAAACTTGAGTTTGCAAGAAATGGCCATTTTGCATATTTGTCAAAATTCAATAAAATGCCTCAAAATTCCAAAGCTCATAACTTGCTCATATTTTTGAATTTTGACACAAATGAATACAATTTGGAAAGGTATTTAAAAGATCTACAATCCCTTAGTTTTGAGTTTTTACAATTAAATCCATTAAGTTTCCAAAAATTGAGCTTGAAATTCACTAAATTTGGAAAGTGACTTATAATTTTGTGACTTCCAAAGACCATAATTCTTGATTCCTTGCCAATTTGGACATGAGACCAAAAGGAGATGAAAGATCATCCTATTATCTTTCCAAGCATATTTCATTTCCATTTTTTTGATCAAAGGTGAATAAAATATGAAATTTTGAAGTTAAGTCCTCATTTTCCAAAATTAGAAACTTTTAGGGTTTCTTCATGAACAAGTTTCAACCCAAACTTCAATCTTTTTTTGAGCCAATGATCAAAATGCACTTGAAATATGAAAAGTAAATCCTTGAATTGATGGTTGGCCACAAGTTCGCTTAGTCAACCTTGACTTTGACTGATTTTGACCAAAATGACCATTTTGCCCCTTTGAATCAATTGATCCACTTCCCTTCAAAATTGATGATCAAAACTTCAAACATATGATCTTCCAAACATATAGAGGCCACGTGAAAAGTTTTACTTCAAAATTCTCAAGAAATCTTGATGAAATCCCAAATCCTAGTTTTGTTCAACACAATAGGAGACTGATGAGTAATCTCCAAAACTTCAAATCCTCTGATGATCTTGACCAAATTCTTGTACAATGTCCTTTCAAATACCAATGAGATGTTGTAGCTTACAAATAAATATTTCTACATTGATCAATAGCCTTGATCAAGCAAAACCCTTGAGATATGCAATAACCTTTGAGCTTGAAAGATCCAGAGGTTTAAATGATAAGATTCTTCTTGAGCAACTTGTCAAAGCAACCAACCTTCAAAGCTTCAGGAAGACTTGATAACCAAAGTACTTTGATCCTATAACCAAGTAGAATGCAATGAAATATTATATTCATGATGAAACATAAGCCTAAATAAGGAGGGTAAATTTTGGGGTGCAACAGCTGCCCCTATTCAAATGTCTTCAACATGATAGGTGAGAAAAGTGACAACTTCCGAGCGTACAAGGTTGAAGATGTTTGAATACGAAAGAACCCAAAAATTTACACTCTTGAGGAAGAGAGAAAAAGAAGTAGGAACCCCCACCCCCTAAGGCATGCGTCAGAGTGAGGCTGTAACGTAGGTTGGAACAGAACAAAAACAAAAGAAGGGTAAACACAACTAAACTTCCGGACAAATGTGCCAGGGTAAAATTGGGCTTCAAAAAGGGTGAGATAAAACTCAAACCAAAAGAGTATAGACGAAACTAAGCTCCATAAAATAAAACGTACGCGGGTGAGGAGATGAAACTCTGAGCTCGACCCAAAGCAAAAGTGGCTAGAGTGCGCGATATTAGGAGCACTTGCTAATATCAACTAAGATAGACAGTATGAAGGAACTGAAAGAATCTCATAAATGAGGAACAAAAGCAAGACGAAACTCGACTCAAAAACTAGTTAGACGAAACTAGACCAGATGAGTACCAGGACGAAACTGGATTTCACGCACGGGTAACAAGGCGAAACTCGACCTAAAGCAAAGTGATGAGAGTGCATATTTCTCAAAATAATTGCTGGTCTCAAATCAATGGATAAACATTGACGAAAATTGATAGAAGCATCCAATGAACAAAGGAGACTAATCTCAAACCAGGGACGCAATATGAACACTGCACTCGGTAAACGAACACCGTCAAAGGGTCCAAGGTATGAAAGCAAAGACGAGACGAAACTCGACTCAATAACTAGTTAGGCGAAACTAAACTAGATGAGTACCAGGACGAAACTTGATTTCATGCACAGGCGACGAGGCGAAACTCGACCCAAAGCGAGGAGATTAGAGCGTACACCTAAAAACCTGCTAAAAGCGAATATCAGGACGAAACTGGTATTCGATAGGTGCATCAATAGACATTGGAATGAACCAGAGAGGGTGGTGAAGACTAAACCCGAGAAGACCGTGCCAGGGCGAAACTGAACTATTGTCAAAAGTAGACACTCAAACAAACAAAAGATTGATGTCAGAAGGATATTGGTATGGGAAGGAAACTGAGATAATGAGGACGAAGACCTCGCTGGGGATTTAATCCGAAGTATTAGCAAAATCACTGGGGATGACGGAAACAATAATGGCTTATGTTCCGATGTATGTTTAAATTCTTTTTATATAGCGCAATGCTCCATATAATGGAAATGCTATGCGTTTTGGTAGATGCAATGTAATGATGCATGTTTGAAAGTTTCACTGGGGAATGGCCAATTGAGAAACCAATAACCAGGAAGTCAGAACCTGTCATGACTTGCAAAAATAATTTGCAAAATCCAAAGGAGAGGAGAAAATATGGGGAACCGCTAGAGAGGGAACCTCGAAGGGATGAAGCTTCACAGGGAATAACAAACGAGCAACCAATAGAAACGGGCTACAAACATTGAGAGGAGCTGCAAAAATAAATTACAAACTCCTAGAGAAGATCAGATCGACACTGTAGCTTCTGAAGAAGATTAGACATTTGAGGGAGAGAATCAGGGCAAGACTGTAATCTCTGGAGAAGACAGCGCGTGGCCATATTGAGGATGATGCCAAGACAACAAACCCGGCGTGAGGGGTGAAAACCTTTGTTGGAGGGAACAAAGCTCTGCTAAGGAAGCGGGACTTCTCCGGGGATATAGAACTCTGTTGAAGATTTTTGTTGGAGGGAGATTTCTCTGAATGCAACCAATGGATGGATCATCCAGGCAGTCACACAGTATCGACCTTACTGGGGATAAGGAAATATCTTAACATAAAGATGCCCCCAGTCAGCAAATCGGCTGGGAAACGAGAGGTCACGGCGAGGGATCTCTGTTGGCAATTCTGTTGGGGAGTTAAAACTTCTTCAGAATATGAGTCCTCATTTAAACAACTCCACTAGGGATGTGTGACATATCCAAACTTGAAGTCTCAGAATGAAGCCTTTTAAAAGAAAATTCCTGGGGTAGCAAAACTACGCTGCAGAAACAGAAATTCACTGGGAATACGAAACTTCACTGGGGATAAGTAAAGTCCTAAACATACACGGGTCCTGTCTAACAGAAGAAAATCGAATTTCCCTTCTTGACAATCATTAAGCTCTTTACAGGTGTTCAACGTGTAAAATCTCTTTTGATAACAAACAAATGTTTTGCATGCAGGAAGATGTTTATTTTGAGAACGACAAACCTGATGCGATGATTATTTAAGCCTTGAAGTTAAAAAATCTTAACGAAGTGTTGCTTCTCTGTTGTGAATGAATCACTGGCTAGAGTGCAAAAATTTCAAAACTTTTCTTCCCCTTTTTGAAAAATGAGTCAAGATGCGGGTGATAGGATACCAACATGAGTATGCAACACTCATTTGGGAGTTTAGGAAACGTTATTCTGTTGTAGTATGCTTTCGAGTTAAACCCTTGTTTCAGTTAGGACTTTTAGAGGTTGTAACATGGCCTGGTTCGAGGTTTTTTTAGAAAAAAGTTTTTTTAAGGCTCAAGTTATTTGGTGCCCACCCCCTTCGTGATATTCTCCTGTCCTAAGTTCAGTTGACTTATCACAAGCATTCATCTTTCAAAAGGATTTGTAACGGTTGTGTGATCACGACAAATTCTCCGACATGATTGTCACTTAATCTCTGCTGCTTTTTTGATATTATTGTTTCTCTTCTTTTGATGAAAATTTTATTGAATAATCTCTCTCTTTTTTTTGGCCTTTTAGGCTCTCTTTTCTCTAACTTTTTCCTGGACAAAATCTTTTGAATTTCAAATTTGGGAGTCCAGCGGGATGCCCTAACTTTTTCCTAAGCGACTTGTTTTCAAGTTTCGACTTAGCGGGGCTTTTTTTTTGTTTCTTTCTTATTCATACTTTCCATTTCGAACAAGTCAACATGACTTTAGGTTTTTGAACTTTTTCTTTCTTTCTCTCTTTTTTTTGAAGAAAACAAATGCCTCATTCCTTGGTCGGCGAGAGATAGCCATTATTGTATCGATTCGATCTCGACCTCAGGGCTTTGTGAGGAAATGAACATCGTGGTTTAGACACACTTTTTTTTATGATGCGAAAGACAAAATATGGTGATCTTCAGATGGGACATTCCTTCTGAAATTTGAATGCTTGGTCAAATCAAATGAACATCTACCCTGCCCCTGGTTAAAAAAACAAGGTTTTCTTTCTTTTTGAAAAAGAAACTCCTACTTCGAAGGCTCGGAGGGGTTAACGAGGGTCTAACTCCCTTATATCCCCGATGTTTGGGGATCGAAACAATGCCTGTACATCATCAACGAGGTTCTACTCAAAAGCATACCACCACAGTCATCGTTTTTAGCTAAAATCCTTCCTCCAGACTTTTGGCTAAGCAAAAGAATTGGCACAGTTGGCATCAGAATGTCTGGAAAAAATCGATTAGAGGGTGATACTGGATGGATTAAATAAAATGAAACAATTTTCTTTAAGGCAAAAATATTCAACGCATCAAGACTGACATTCGGCTATAAACAAAATCCTACATGTAGACAATGCTAAAATAATCAATCAAGATGGCACATGAAAGTGCGGAAAAGAAACGTAATAAAAGCCATTATGGGGAAGAAAAATTTTCAACTAGGTTCGCCGATCTCGTCGACCTGCCGCAATCTTGGCATTACCTCGACCCATGACTTTTACCAACAACACGGGGCTGTGAAACAAAATGGCAAGGCGTCCACCAGTAAAGTGAATGAGAATCTCAACAAACAGAGAACCAAACATGCCCCTTGCACAGTAGTAGTTGTGTTTGTTATCCGCATTTCAAGCGATCAACTAACCATGACTTGTATTACCATTTTCGTGTAAAGCCCACGAAGTTTATATGCACATGCTTATCAACAATATTGGACGTTTTTGCAAACAAAATAAAAAAAAGGGATAAAAGAAAAGCATACGTATACTTGAAAGAAGATATTCTATTGATTTTGAGAAATCAGCCTGTGAAAAAGGCATTTATATTTGGAAGCAAGAAATTACTAAATCAAAACAAACAAGTGTTTACAAACGGCAATGTGAATGTGAATATCCATCAAGTTCTAACTCTGCTATGATTCTTATGACTCTCACGCTTTCATCTTCCTCCTTTCAGACAGATCAATCTTGGATTAGCTTCGAGCTTATGCCAGGTGATAGAACAAAGGAAAGAAACAAAGGATCTCATGCTGAGCGTAGTCATTTGCTTTAAGTCCCTAACTTTTGCCTGAATCGCCCTTTCGGGTTTTCGATTCACCAGGACACCCTCTTTTTTCCTAAACCACCCTTTCGGGTTTTTAGTTTAGCGGGTTTTTTTATGCAAAGTATTTTTTAACTACGTCAGCATTCACAGGGAGAGGGAAGTACTCTCCATCCATAGTCGTGAGCATCATCGCTCCTCCAGAGAAAATTTTTCTGAACACAAAAGGACCTTCATAAGTCGGAACCCACTTGCCCCTGGGATCTCCCTGGGGGAGAATTATCCTTTTTAGCACAATGTCACTTGACTTGTAAAACTGAGGCCGTACATTCTTATCAAAAGCTTTCCTCATCCTTTGCTGATATACCTGACCATGACATACAGCCGTCAACCTCTTCTCGTCAATAAGTTCCAATTGATCCAGCCGATTCTGTACCCATTCACTTTCATCCAGCTCAACATCTCTCATGATTCTAAGAGAAGGAATCTCGACTTCTACTGGCAATACGCCTTCCATGCCGTAAACCAATGAAAATGGGGTTGCCCCAGTCGAAGTATGCACAGTGGTGCAATAACCATGCAAAGCGAAAGGCATCATCTCATGCCAATCTTTATAGGTTACTACCATCTTCTGAATAATTTTATTGATATTCTTATTGGCATCTTCGACATCACCGTTCATATTTGGTCGGTATGGGGAAGAGTTATGATGCTTGATTTTGAAGGACTCACAAAGCTCCTTCATCATTTTGTTGTTCAAATTAGACCCATTATCGATAATGATCTTTTCAGGCACTCCGTAGCGACAGATAATATTGTGCTTAATGAACCGAGTTACCACTTGCTTGGTGACATTGGCATAGGATGCAGCTTCGACCCATTTTGTAAAATAATCGATAGCAACCAAAATGAAACGGTGCCCGTTGGATGCAGTTGGTTCAATTTTTCCGATCATATCAACTCCCCACATCGCAAACGGCCAAGGGGAAGTCAAGACATTCAAAGGTACTAGCGGCACATGCACTTTATCAGCATAGACTTGGCATTTGTGACAAACCCGTGCATGATTGTAACAGTCGGTCTCCATGGTGGACCAATAATAACCTGCTCGCAAAATCTTTTTAACCATGGTATGCCCGTTGGAATGGGTCCCGAAATCACCTTCATGTATCTCTTCAATGATTCTAGCTGCATCTTTCTTGTCAACACATCTGAGCAGTAAACCGTCATGATGCCTTCTATACAACACACCACCACTGAGAACGAACTTGGCTGAAAATCTTCTCAAGAACTTCTTATCTGTGACGGGTGCCTCTTCAGGGTACTCTTGTGTTTCCAGATATCATTTAACGTCATAAAACAAAGGGTTACCATCTGGTTCCAAACTGGCCTCAAAACAGAAAGCTGGCTCACTCAAACATCTGATAGTAATGGAAGGTGCCTCATTAGCGCACTTAACCTTGAACATGGAAGACAAAGTTGCCAGTGCGTCAGCTAGATTATTTTCTTCTCTGGGAATGTGCTCAAACGTGATCTCTTCGAAGTACAGAATCAGCTTCATAACATGCTCACGATAGGGAATTAGGTTCTGATGGCGAGTCTCCCAATCTCCATTAATCTGGCTGATAACAAGATTGGAATCCCCGTAAACTTTCAAAAATTTGATGTGCAGGTCGATCGCCGCTTCAATGCCATAAATGCAAGCCTCATATTCGGCCATGTTGTTAGTGCAATCGAAACAAATACGAGCCGTGAAAGGAATGTCGTATCCCTCAGGGGAAGTGATAACAGCTCAGACGCTGTTGCCCATGGCATTGGAGGCACCATAAAAAACAAGCGTCTAACGTGTTCCTGACTCGGGTCCTTCGTTTGGGTCTGGCATGTTACAATCCCGAATATACATAATTTCCTCATCTGGAAAATCAAACTTCACCGGTTCATAATCGTTCATGGGATGATGGGCAAGATGGTCGGCCAGTACACTACCCTTAATTGCTTTTTGAGTAGTGTATTGGATATCATATTCAGTGAGTATCATCTGCCAACGGGCTACCCTGCCTGTAAGAGTTGGCTTCTCAAAAATGTACTTGATTGGATCCATTTTGGATATCAAGTAGGTGGTGTGAGTTAACATGTATTGCCTCAAACGTTTGGAGGCCCAGGAAAGCGCACAACAAGTCTTTTCCAGCAATGAGTATCTCGACTCGCATTCCGTAAACTTCTTACTCAAGTAGTAAATAACCTTCTCTTTCTTCCCTGTCTCGTCATGCTGACCGAGGACACAACCCATTGAGCTCTCCAACACAGTTAGATACATGATTAGTGGCCTTCCTTCCACTGGCGGCACGAGTATTGGGGGTTCCTGCAAATACTCATTTATTTTGTCAAAGGCCTTCTAACAATCCTCATTCCATTTCATTGTCTGTCTTTTCGTCAACAACTTAAAAAAAGGTTCACAGGTGGCTGTGAGATGAGAAATAAATCTAGAAATGTAATTCAACCTTCCCAAGAAACCACGTACTTCCTTCTCTGTCCTTGGCTCAGGAATTTCCTGTATCGCTTTTACCTTGGCTAGAACTGCCTTAGTCTCTTAAACAACTTTTCCAGATGAACAAGATGTTCCTCTTCCATGTCAGACTTAGCAACCATATCATCTACATATACCTCAATCTCTTTGTGAATCAAATCATGAAAGAGAGTGACCATGGCACGCTGATATGTTGCCCCGGCATTTTTCAAACCAAATGGCATCACTTTATAGCAGAAAGTTCCCCAAGGCGTGATAAATGTTGTCTTCTTCATATCCTCCGGAGCCATCTTAATTTGATTGTAACCCGAAAAGCTGTCCATGAACGAAAACACTTTGGAATGAGCATTATTATCGACCAACACATCAATATGCGGGAGAGGGAAATCATCTTTAGGGATAGCCCTGTTCAAATCCCTATAATCCATGCACATCCTGACTTTACCATCCTTCTTGGGCACAGGCACAATATTTGCAATCCATGGCGGATAATTGACGACCTTTAAAAAATTTGTGTCCAACTGCTTCTGGACCTCCTCCTTGATCTTCTTGGACATCTCAGGATGAGTTCTTTAGAGCTTTTACTTGATAGGAGAATAACCTTCTCTGAGCGGTAGTCGATGCACCACTATATCTGTATCCAACCCAGGCATATCCTCATAAGACCAAGCGAAGATATCAGAGTACTCATGGAGTAGCTCAATCAATCTAACCTTTATACCTTCTTCGAGATCTGCCCCTATCTCGACTTCTCTTCTTACCTCTTTTATGCCAATATTCACCACCTCAATCGAATCCTGATTCGGCTGGATAACCTTATCCTCTTGTTTTAACAATCTTGCTAATTCCCCAGGAAGATCACAATCCTCATATGCTTCTTCTTCAACTTGATAAATAGGAGTATCAAAGTCATAATGAGCCATAGCAGAGTCGTTATCAATAGAATCGGTGGTGGAAGTTCATCTGCATGAATGATATTTTGGCGTTTTTTAGTGACAGTGTGTGAAAAGAGAAACATTGCCATTCAAAATAAAATAAAAAAAGAAATTGAGCAAAATTTTGAATGCAAAAACGTCCTTTATTTCATAATAAACTTGAAAAATAAACATGGTGGCCCTATACAAATGATCCACTACGCCTTGGGTAGAGCGTAGGAATTATGATATGATAATAAAAGAAACAAGAAAATACTCCTCAATGCTTGAAACTTGGATAACATCCACATAAGTACAATTGTTGAGTGTCTGGCCTGGAATACTCGGACGAATCCAATCTTCGACATTGTAGCCATCAGCCCTATCGTCGCCAATTGCATTGGCGTGTCCTTCTCGAGTAGCACAAGGGCGAGAAAACTTCACAGGAGTAGATAAACTAGATGCTCTGGGAGTTTCAATTTGCTGACCTAGGATAAAACCAAGACCAAATTTATTAAACTTTGGAGTAATGTCCAGCACCTGACCCCAACCTTCAGGGTTACCACCTTCCACCACAGCTCTCACATCCTTGAGAGAAGACATAACAATTTCTGGTTTCTTTTTCTGCTCTGGAGGAGGGAAATTAATAGCATGAACTGTTTCGAACGCTTGAAACAAAGTATCATGTATCTCGCCTTCAACTTCAACATAGCGGAATGATGTCAAATGACTCACGATGTACTCTTCCTCGCCGCACACAATTATCACCTTTCCCTCTGCAAGATACTTGAGTTTCTGATGAAGAGTAGAAGTGACTGCTCTTGCTCTATGAATCCATGGACGCCCTAACAAACAACAATACACTGGCTGTATATCCATCACAAAAAAAAGTAGCCGTGAAGGTGCGAGGACCAACCTTGATTGGTAACTCCAGCTCCCCAAATACTGACCTTCGAGACCCATCAAACGCCTTCACCATCAAATCACTAGGGTGCAACTCCAGTCCAGAATAATCAATCTTCATCAATGCTGACTTGGGCAATACATTCAAAGACGATCACGTATCCACCAAAACTCGGGATAAAGTAGTGCCCCTTCACTCCATCGAAATATGCAACGATTTGTTATGGTTTGGTCCCTCCGGAGGAAGATCAAAATCTGTGAAGCCCAAACCATTCCCGACAGATATGTTAGCACAAACATTCTCAAATTGATTGACGGTTATCTCATGTGGCATGAACGCATTCTTTAACAACTTCATCAAAGCATTTCTGTGAGGTTCTGAATAAATCAACAGAGACAAGATAGACATCTTAGAAGGAGTATGGCTCAGATGATCAATTATGCTATAATCACTCTTGCTGATAATTCACATTAACTCTTCAACCTCATCAGGAACTGAAGAAGCTTCTGGTATAGGAATTGATTGAGTCACATTGTGTGATCGGTGGATCTGGAACTGACTGTTTAACGCTGGTTCGCGAAATGTCGCGGAAGCAAGAGTCGCCACCGTCTTTTATTTTCTCCAAATGGAAAGGACAAAAGCACAGAAAAATTCCTTATAGAGATTGCTCTCGGTTCGGGAGGTAGATTATAGAAAGGGAAGGTGTTAGCACCCTTTCTATCCATGGTTATCCATGGGCTCTTAGATACTTGCTCATTTGTGTTTTCAAAAATGGTTTGTTTGCTTTTCAACTGTGGGTTTTAAAAAGTTTCTTTGAAAATTCCAGTTCGACTCTTGTATCGGTCCTTAAGAGTGTTTGAAAAATTGCTTTCGAAAGCTTTTTGAAAAGGTGTCGGTGTGAAAAGTATTTTTTAATTTGTTTTTTTGAAATTAGAGCAAGTATCTAGAGTCGTCTACCTACCCTAAGGAATTCGTCTGTGTAAATGTCCTTTAAAGTAGTGCCATCCCACCATTGAGAGGTAGGTAGCACCACTATTGGAGGTGTTCGGGTCAATTCGAGTTTAGGGACATGGTGATCACCAGAGCAATGGGAAGACACCTTAGAAGCTACCCTCATGCCAGGTTCCCGGATCATGAGGACTTACTAAGACATCCTCTACTCAACGATCACCTTTCGAGGCAAGGCAACAGTGAGGCGTACCCTAGGGGTGGTGTGTGATTTGTGTGTCGTTTTCATTTGTATTTATCTTGTCATGTTATGGTGATCTATGCGTTTATTTTTATTTATCATTCATTCTTGCATGCCATTATTTAACAGTTAAAAAATTGCGGAAAGATAAAATTCCTAAACTATTACAAAGGCGCGGGTCCACATCGCCAAATTAAAATCCAGGACCCGATTTTGACATAAAATAAAGAAATAAAGTGCGAGAAATATAAATTTACACGGCTTTGGGAGAATTACATTAATATTTAAGAGAAAAGAAATAAATGCGCGAATTGGAATTAAAATTGGAAGCGAGGGCGTTGGACCCTTTTTTAATGAAATTAAATTATATTATTAAATTAATTAAAATGAAAAAGAAATTATTTTTGAGATTTTGGTATTTATGATTTTAATGGGAATTAAATGGAATTTAAAACCTAATTCTAGCTATTTTTAATTTATTAAGAAAACATGAAAATCACCTAAAATTAAACCTAATTAATTAATGCAATTTGATTTATAAAAATAACTAATTAAGAATTAATAATTAATATGGTGAAAAAAGGAAAAAAAGATAAAAAATGCTTGAAACCCTAATTCTACCAATTTTTAGGTTTTATTGAAAAAATATTAAGATTAACCCTAGATTTAAAAAGCTAAATTAAATTAATGAGATTTATTTAAAATATTAAAATAAAATATATTTTTGATTTTTTATGACTTTTCTGATTTTTTGTATTATTTTATATTTTATGAAAATAAATTAATTGAAGAATTTAAAGGAAATTAATTAAATCAAATAAAAATAGAAAATATAAAAGGATAGCAAACCTTGGGGGGTTCTGTCCCCAATTGGAGGTGTAATTGTAGCATTTTAGGCCCATCTTTGGAGGCCTTCGTTGACTTCTCCTGGAAGCGTGTCACTTCTTTGACTCATGCCCATGGTATTCACCAGATCTAGGCCTTCAGATTGTCTCCATTGGCCAAGTGGCATGGTTGGATCAGGGGTTGTATGGTGGACGCTGAAACTGGCACTGCATAGGATGACATCATGAAAAATATTATGGAATAGAAAGGGGGACCTGGGGCTCGAACCTAGGTCCTGGAGATTACCAATGCACATGCCTGCCAACCGCGCTGCTTTGTTTCTTTGTATATTATATAACCAATAATCATTATAAAATAAAACAAACGTTAGTGCCTTTTTTCCGCGCGAAATTTGAATGAACCAACCAACGCCTTACACCTCATCTTCTTCTTCTTCGTTTGTGTTTTTGCCTGAAACATAAAAAGGGTTAGCGGGGGTTTTGAACCCCCCCAAAACAGGCAGTTTTCTAAAATAGCGAATAGGCCATGGTATCACATAAATTAGGCGCGAGGGGTGTGTTGTATTCGTCCAAGCTCCCTGATTTCATCCATGGTATTGTGATGTTCTAATTTTACCAAAGGCATAAACGCCCAATTTCAAATTTGAAGAACCCTAACTGGCTTTAATGGTGATTCTTCATACAACGCATAAAAACACAATCAAACTATAGGGTTAGCTTCAGAATCAATCAATTAGTGTAAATCAGTAAAGAAACCACATGAAAAATGCATAAAATTCATGATTCGATTATGGAAATTTTCGTGAAAAGCTTGACTCTGATATACCACCTCCTTGAGTATGGGACAAAGTTCTTGATTGGAATCGTCTCCTGGTAACTTTTGCAAGCTAATGGAGTGGTTATTTGATCTTGAAAAGCCCTGCAAATGTGTTTTCAGTTCTTGAATTTTTTGACAAAAGTGCAAGTTTGATTATGCTTTTCTGGCGCAGCTGGGAGGTCATGGACACTAGGGTTTTCATGTATATATGTACTGGAATGATTAGGGTTAGAAATTGGATCAAAAAATCAATGAATTGATGAAGAGAATATTTGATTTTCCATGCCATAATTTTCCAATCTTTTTCATGCAAGTTTGCTTCAAATCATGTCCAATTACCAAGATTCTTTCCAAATCTGGTCATGCACGAAATATTGAGTGTATTCCATGCATAAAAAGATTTAAAAACTTAGGTTTAGTATTTTTCATGTATTTTAATTAATTAAATGAATTTCTAGCAATTAAAAATTCAAATAAATAAATAAAAATGATAAAAAACTTCCCTTTGGGCCAAATGGTCGTGCACATGCTTGGGATGATGAATGTTGGAAGAAAAGGAGGCCCATTAGCAATTTTAAGCCATTTGAAGCAATGTTGACTTTTCAAAATATCCAAAAATATCCCAACTTCCACAAAGCATATCTTGCTCAATTTTTAAGCTTTGCTCATGTTCTTGGACATTTTGGAAAGGTATTTGAGTCCTCTAACCAATGTCTTTGGTCCCATGTCATTTTGATTTACCAATCTCAAGTTATGGCCTTTGACTTAAAGTCCCTTTTTGTTGACTTTTGAAAATGACCTATAATGTTGAAATTGATAACTTTTTGTGAGAGAATTTCTTGGACTTGAAGTATGAAGATGAGTTGTAGGAAATGTCTTTATCTTAAAAATGAGCTTTGGATGGAATTTTTCTGATAATCCATGTGGAAGTTATGCCTTGGTCAAGTTACAGTTGACTTTTTCAACTGTCCAAATATGGAAACTTTTGCATCTTGAGACTTTTTGAGCCAAGCTTTGAGAATCATGATCAAGCATTGATCAAATGATGTTTGTGGCTTCAAAATGAGATGTTGACCAAAAGTTTGAACTTTTGACTGTCAAATGACCATTTTGCCCCTACAGTTGACTGTAGTGCAATTAGGGTTTTTGACTGTGCAATTTTGTGCTGTAAGTCTTGAAACTTGGTATGAGGATGCTTGACCATATTTATAGGCATGTGGGACTTGATTGGACCCTTGGAAACTTCATTTACTTTGTCAGAACCAAAACCCTAATTTTTGACTGTTAGGAGGCCCTTGAACTGTACAACCCTTGGGGAGATTTTGAAGCTTGCTCTTTGCAAATCTTGGAGAATATGGGAGGGCAAATTTTGGGGTACAACACATTGGCTGGAGTAACCCTTGGATTACCAATCATCGCCAGCTGTTTTCCTTTTTCTCTTGCAGAAGCATCTACTGCATCTTGCACATTGGAAGGACCAAATACTCTCCGACTTCTAGTCATTCGACCCACACCAGAAAAGTTATGAACTTCCTCTTCATTATCTTCAGCACGTTCTTCCTCAGACGAACGGGTACTTACCTCGTGCTTCACCCTATGTTAATAAACATCAGCACCGTAGTGCCATGGGATGGCCTTCTCACTGGTATACAACATGGGACCAGGTACTGTAATCATCAAAGGAGACGCTCTAGACGGGGCAGGATGCGCACAGGGGTGTAAGGAATAGATACCACAACAACATCTTCTTCGGTAACCTTGCGGTAACTCGGGGTCCTATCAAACTGCAGGGAACCTTCCTTTATCAATAACTGGATACCGGCTTTTAAATCATCACAGCCCTTCAGTTGCTCTCTACACTTGGCACACTCCAAAGTACAACCCGGGAAAATAGAATTGTCAAGCAAATACCTCTTAACATAGCACAACAGAGTAATTACTTGTTCCACATTCATGATTAAATTCAACACTTCACCTTTATCATCAATCATATTAACAACACCCCCTCCATTCCTCAGCATTGGGTTCTGAGTAACATTCGGACCAGTCACCGGAGTAAACTCAATTGCCTTAGCATCCAACAAGTCTTGTATCTTTCACTTCAATGCAAAGCAATTGTCAATAGAATGACCAACTCTGCCTGAATGGAATTCACATCTTGCGTTAGCATCATAGTTAACAGGAAGTCTTGCGGATGGTGGTGGCATATTTCTCAAACTGATCAACTTCAAATCGAGCAAATGGTGGAGTGCTTCATTAAGAGATACTGGCAAGGGATCAAATTTTCTCGACTGTCTCTGCTGTTGATTATTATATTGACGGGGAGCATCTTGCTGTCTTTGTTGTTGAGGCACTGTATTTGGTCTCTGATGCGGAGGAGCATTAACAGGAATAGAAACAACATTGATTTGTTGGTGCTGACATCTTCTCTTCTTCCTCTATGAGAGTAAACCGCACTTGTGTCGCCTTCCCTTTTCTTAGGGTAAGTGTTGAATGGTTTCTTACTGCCCCCTGATGAGCCACTACAACATCCAACCTGAATTTTCCCCAATTTCAAACCTACCTCAATTCTTTCACCAGCCATAACCAGGTCTGCAAATCCTGCCGAAGTACTTCCTATCATGTGCTCATAGAATGGCCCTTGCAGGGTACTCATAAACATATAAATGATTTCCCTCTCCATGAGTGGAGGTTGAACCCTTGCAGCCAACTCATGCTACTTCTGAGCGTATTCCTTGAAAGATTCTTTTGGTCCCTGTGACATATTCTGTAACTGAGTGCGATTAGGCGCCATATCCACATTGTACTGATAATGTTTGACGAAAGCCTGAGCGAGATCATTCCAGCAATGAATATGAGTTTTCTCCAACTTCATGTACCACTCCAGGGATGCCCCAGATAGGCTATCCTGGAAAAAGTGAATCAAAAGCCCCTGATCCTCAGTATGCACCGACATCTTTCTGAAATAAGCAGTTGCATGAGTAATAAGACATGATGTTCCGTTGTACTTTTCAAATGTAGGAGGTTTGAACTTTGGAGGAACTTTCACCCCCGACACCAACCCGAGATCATTATCATCCATACCAAGGACTCCTTGCCCTTCCACAGCCTTCAAACGTTCTTCCAATAACTGATACTTTATATCCTCAATCTGAACCTCCGGCTCTGAATGCCGAACAGAAAACTGATCTTCATCCTGGTCAAAGTCGTAATCCTGCTATGATAGTTCCTTACACCGCCTTGATTAACTCTTCTGTTCCCCACAAGACGAGGTCCTGGAGACGGGGGAAACTGCCCTACATTGCGCACAAAAGGATTTCCAGGAATCCCGTGAAAATTTCCAGCAGGCTGATCTTGCACATCCCCCAATCCTACAGAAATGTCCTGATAGAGCCCTTGATTTCCGCCATCCCCTGGATAGCGGCGCTGATTGTTGACAATGGAAGCTAGTTCCTCCTGTCGGCGATTCACATTGGTGATGACCTCCATGAACTGAGTCATCTGAGTAGCCATCTGGGCCCTCATTTCAGCGAGTTCAGCTTGAACTTGTTCCATCTGTCTTGGAAAATTGTTTCTGGTGGAATACCGATGAGTAGTCGTCTTGAATTCTGAATAAGAAAAGCAGCAAAATAAGAATACCGTCTTGAGATAACCTGTAATGTTATGAAATGCATGATGTGCATGATATGTTTGTCATTTCCCAGTATTCAAGAGTCCTTCTATTCATCAATCACGGCGCACAACCAAAGATGAAACATACAACCAAAGGAAAAAAGGACAATAAGACAAACACTTTAATCATTTACGAACAAAAGAAACGACGTTCCAATGACTTCGGACATTTAAGAGTATAATGATAAACAACTAAATACATGTTTTAAAGTAACCTTAACAAAAAACTGAATAATAAAAACAAACAAATGGTCCCTTCCAACAATTCTGGGGGTGAGCAAATACACCAAAAGTAAATAACAAAACTAAATCTCCGGAACAAGACATGCTTCAAGATGTTGATAATACTCTTCAAGTCTGGCTTTCTCCTTCAAAAGTTGTGATGTGACTACTTTACTTTCTTGAAACCGATCTTCTACGACACACTTCTGGGCTACTTCCTTCTTAAGCTGAACATCTTTGTCTTTGAGCTGTTTCTCCAAGTTTTGAATCTTCTTCCTATAGCTATTCTCAAATGCATGAAGCTTCTGGCACTCTTGCTGGGTCTTACTCAACTCTTCTTCCATTTCAGCATGAGACCTCTTCCTAAAACTGGTTGCATCAGAAATTTCCCCTTGAGCTTCTTTGAGTTTGCGAGCTAAGTTGGCCCTTTCTTGATCTACCCAATAAAGTTTCATTCCTGCCTCATGGTCTTTTGCACGAAGTTGAATGTTCTCAACATGAACCTGGGTGAACACCTCGATAGGCACTATGTTACTCAGAACAGTAGGAGGTTGCTCACATATGGGAGCCGACTTTGCAAATGGTAACCGTAAAATCTTAACCCTGGCTTTGATCCATTCCAAGTAAGGAACCCTAGAAGTAGGAACCTTATTACCCAAAGTAGTTCTATCCTTCTTGTGAATTCCTTTCCAAGCACTTGTCACTCTTTTCAACATCACATAATCACTTCTTCTAGCAAAATACACTGACTCAGACACCTCCTCAACCTTTGGTGGTCCATCCATTGCATATCCCAATTGACGATAAGCAAGCACAAGATTATAGTTGATACACCCCTTAGTTCCTATGAGGGGAACATTAGGTAAATCTCCGCAGCTAGTGATAATACTTCGTACTTCCCCCATGTCATAATTCCACCGAATATCAAATGAAGTAAGGTTGACAAGTCTTGATGACCATCGGAGAGAATGCCTGGTATCCACGAAAGGGCCACTTACCGGTAGGTGCAATTTGAACCATTGATACAACATCGAATGACATAAACTTACATTACCTCCTTTTCCGTGCCTGGAATGAATGGTGTAAAGAGTATCCGCCAAGAGTGTCGGTACCCGGGTTCTTACTTCTAAAAACACAAATAGCCGCCAAATCCATAAAATTTCTCTTGCGAGGAAAGAGGATGATCCCGTATATCATGAGAGCAAATAAAGTGCTGAAGTCATTCCAATTCCCTTTCTTTTCCTAGTCTTCAGCTTTCTTTACTAAGAAATCCAAATAAAACCCTGTAGAATCCTCACTTGATTTCCAATTGTATTTCACCTCTTTCCAACTCAAATGAATAATTTCAGCAAAAACTTCGAACTTCAGCTTCTCCGGCACTTGGACAAAAGGAACTTCATCGAACAACTTGATATTAAGCAGGTACGCGTACTATTCTAGTGTGGGAACTAGTTGATAATATTGAAAAGTAAAACACCGTAATTCCTGGTCATAGAGTTGGAAGAGGGTAATCAAAGCCATTGGGTCAACTGGAGTGTTAAGGACTAGTAACAAATTGCCATGATTTTTGTTGAAATTATTCAGAACATCACCCTTCAGATAAGAACTCAACCTCTTTAATTCGGACACATCAATAGTAGGAATCTGATAAGCGAATGTATGCATGTTGGGCTCTTTAACACGAACTGAATCAAACTCATCTGACGGGAGACCAGCCATTTCTGATAGAAAGAAGACTCTTGAATGTCCCTGGAAAATGACATGTGCATGCTAGTTATTTTTTTACATTATTTTTTAGAAATAAATATGCTATGATGCAACATGATAGGATGAAAGTTTCACACTGGATCATGGCTGGACCATTATAGAACAACACCACTCAAGATCGAAAGAGAATCCCAAAGCTTCAAAACTATCATGGGAACCTGAGTCACCTGCGCAACACAAAGTCACCAACAGTACCTGTACCTGTAAGAAAAGTTTTCCCGTCCCTCTCACGGGTGTAGTCTAGGTCAAGATAAGGTTAAAAGCCAAATTAGAGTATGAGAGCTCGAATGTCGGCATCATCATAAGATAACACCTATCTGAACTGCCTCTGAAGTCATGGGTCTCATGGTCAGGTCTACAAAGCATCCGCCTCATAGCTGCCATGGCCACTCTATTCCTAGTTCCTATGGAATTCACTCATAGCCTGGGTATGAGGCCTTTTACCTCATGGAACAACCCACCCACCAAGAAATCCAGAATCCAAACAGTCCAGCCAAATCCAGTATGCAGAAAGTAAAGCAGACATAGGATGCAATGAAAGCAGATAAATATGCAAAGCGGTAAAATAAACACCCAAAAAGAAAACAAACAAGAGCTAGGATCGACTCCGGGATGGACCAACAAAAGGTTAATCTGTCCCTAGTGAAGTCGCCAGCTGAAACCACGCGGCTGGAACCTCTCATCTGGATGTAAATGAAACATCAATGAAGTCGCCACCGAACATCTTTTATCCAACCGAAAGGGAAGGTGAACATTGAGAAAACCTGAAGAGGGAGAAATCACGGTCTTTCAACCGAGAGATCGGGTAAGGGAGTCTGTTATGCGAGGGGAAGGTGTTAGCACCCCACGCGCCATAGTACTCTACGGTATCCACTCTTGTTGGCTAATCTAATGGGTGTGGTCAAATCCTATGTCTATGGCTTAAAACTGAAAAGGGAATGCATGCGAAAGAAAAAAGAAAAAAAATGTAGGGAAAATAAAAGTTGTGCTCGATCGGGCCCTACCCGAATGCCTACGTATCCCTTTTAAGGAATCAGAGCAGCCGTAGTTCGACTCATATATTCTAGGTTGTTTGTGTTTTTTAGTTAAGATAACAAAACAGTTAAGATGGCAAAACATCAAATAAAACAACAAGCTAATGAGATGGTAAAACATCGACTAAGTAATAACAGAATAACATGTCAAAGATGGTGAAACATCAAATGATAAAACAACACACCTAACAATGACATTGAGAATCAAAGCAGGATAACATACATGTGCGATGGCGAAACATCGGCTTCAAACAAATGTGTGATGGCGAAACATCGGCTAAGAGGTAGTAAGATATCATGGCAAAGATGACGAAACATCGATAATACGGATAACAAAATATCACACCTAACAATGATATTGAGAATCAAAGTAGGATAACAAACATGTGCGATGTCAAAACATCGGCTTCAAACAAGTGTGCGATGGAGAAACATCAATAAAAGAAATGGAAAAAAATCTCACCTAGCGATGATATTGAGAATCAAAGCAGGATAACAAACATGTGCGATGGCGAAACATCGGCTTCAAAAAAATGTGCGATGGCGAAACATCGGCTAAAGGGTAACAAGTAAAGCCAAAAGGCGCATAAACAAATAGGATTGGTTTGTATCTTTTACTCTGAAGAAGGGTTTAAGTTTATTAGAAATGTTTTTATGATTTTCCAAGAAAACAGTTTTAGTTTTAAGATGCAGAATGCATAGAAAGGAAAAAAACTAAGGGAAACTAGCCTAGCACTATCCCTAATGTTATCATACAATGGTTGACCCTAAGGTTGAGGATAAAGGAAAAGCCTACCTTAATTAACATGCTAAAGGAATCTTAACAAAACTATCCTATATGGAACATGCAATGAGAGCAAAGTCGTGATCTCAATTTCTAAATTGAGTGACTCATCGATCAACAATTAAAGAAGAAAAGCAATAAACATCCTATAGGGAACATGCACTGAGAGCGAAGTCGTAATCTTAATTTTTACATTGAGTGACTCATCGATCAACAATTATAGAAGAAAAGCAATAAACATCCTATAGGGAACATGCACTGAGAGCGAAGTCGTGATCTCAATTTCTAAATTGAGTGACTCATCGATCAAAAGCAAACACAACACATGCATCAGACAAAACCAGAGGGCCTCCTGACATATATCAGTAACAGAGGTCCCATCATGCAATCAAAGAACTATGTAAAATGAAGATGGAGGAAAGGAAATAGTGCAATACCAAACAGATAACTATCTGTAGTGATTGAGCAAGAATAAAAGAAACTCAGAGAACTTCGAGCAAGCTGGCATTAGTAGACAAATCAAGTCAGAAATTACACCATCAGGATGTAAGTAATTTATCATATATGAACAAATCCCTGGGAAGTGTATAGCATTCACAATCATATGTATATATCTCCTGCATAAACCATCAAACATGCCAAGCACAAGAATAGTGCCAATATATAAATTGTGTTCCACAAATAAAGTGAAACACAAAAGCCCCAAGTCAAAACTGGAAAACTTTTCTCAAGGTACCTCGCACATTCAACAACCAAGTTAATATTCCATAAGGTGAATGATGGCTCATATAAGGGATGGATGAAACATGATGAAGTGAGGAAAACATGATAATAATTAACAAACATTAGTCTTGATAGACAAAAGTGAAACAGGCAAATGCACAATTAGGTCAAAAGAATCAAAGGAATATTGCTCCTTACTATCACCATATTGAATTGACAATTGAATATCAATCAAGGATCATGGGAGCTTGAAAAGAACACAATTAAAGACCATGGAGGTTAGGGGGAAACACATTTCAATCATGTACAATTAATTCAACCACAACTCACAAGCACAATAGAAGATGAATCCCACACAATGCATTAGAAGGTTCAAACATGGGGCATTGAGTGAAATGGATTGAGTTTATTTGAAAGAAAGCATATTTTAACATGATCATTAGGTGCCCAATCATAGGCCTCACTCAAGTTCATTGGCCATCAAATAAATTGCAACAAGATATACAACATCAATTGGGTACCTTCACTTAGAAAAATACATCAAAAATAGAAACAAGGATCCATAATTCAAACCAAAAAAACTCCTAGCATCTTTGAAATGTGTAGAAGTCAGAATGTAAGCCCTAAGTTCATGAATGATTGAGGAGGAGATCAAATGAGGCCGAAAGTTCAAAATTATTTGGAAAAAACTACCAAACTAGACAAGTTTCAAGATAATTTGTGGAAAAATGTCAAACCAAGTCAAATAATTCAAAAAATAGGTTTTAAGATCCTCAACACATTCATGAACCCTAATCAAGACTTGAATTCTATTGAAAATCCAGGGCATAGTGGTTTTGAAAATGAAACTTGCACCATAAGCAACAAAACCCTAATTTTTGACTTTTAATCTTAAATATTGATTAAGTAAGATCGAAATTCAAACAATTTAAACCAAGATCATACAAATCACCAAGAAACCCTAAATGTCAGAAAACAATTTTTTTCACATTTTTTGAATTAAGGAAAAGTCAAAAATGAAATTAAATTCAAATACCTAATCAAGAGAAATGATGAGGTATTTGAAGTGTTTAAGAAGTTTAAATCCATGGTTGAACAGTAAAGCGGTCACAAGCTCAAAGTTCTCAAAACTGATGGTGGAAGCGAGTTTGTGTCAAATAACTTTGGGAAGTTTTGTGATAAAGAGGGAATAGTTCATGAGGTGGTACCACTGATCAAGGAATTTTGATGCACTTTATCCTACTATTATACTTAGTCATGTCTTTAGTTTGTTTTATTATTTTTACTATTTTATTGATTTTTCATATTTTAGTTTATTTTTTCCTTTATTTATTTTTCGTATTTTATTTTAGGCATAGGAAATTTTTTCTGTAAAAATCATAACTGGAGCTAAGATAATTGGATTGACGTGTTCTGATATGAGTTGGGAATCTAAGAGGAAGAGCTATAACTTTCATGTTAAAGACAAAAGCTAATTCGGGGTGCAGAAGTCTCAAATAATTCGTTGAAGTTTCAGACTTTAGAAACCTTTAGTTTTGGGCCGATTTTGGTCGGGTTTTTTTTAATCTTTTTCGACCCAGTTGCGTTAGAACCTGAACTACTTGTTTCTATTTACCCTAGGAGTCATGGCTACTGTTCACTATCTAGTTTTTACTGTTCAAGAATAGTTTTTAAAAGTTTTGCATGTTGTAATGGAGAACTAACCACTAAGGATTAATTTGTGCAATCAGGTTCTGTGATACTTTGAGGTTCTATAATTTTCAATCAATTTTCCTTTCCTTTCAATATTATGATATACGTCTTGTTTGCTTAATTCGAGTTTCATATAATGATATTGATTAAATTCGATGATCATATATTCCTTTACTTGACAGCATTTGCTTAATTCGTGTGTGTTTGATTGTGTATGCTTACTTCGTAATAGCTTTAATCCGTTTGCTTAATTCGGAAATTAGGAATGTATGTCTTGTATTGTCAATTATGCTTGTTTAATTGATACTATATTCCAAAAGGGAATAGAATCCACTTAGGGCATGGAAATTATATGAATCAATGATAAGTTTGGAACATAAAATAGTAGATTAATCGTTTTAGCTTATTTTGATAATCATTTTTCTGTGGTTTTTCTGCATTTTTTTTGCGTCGTCTTGCATTTTCGCGTCCGGATGTCCGACCTGGTCCGAAAACTCGGTTTTCTGAAAAATTTGTCCGATTCAAAATCTTTTTCTATTCTTAATGAATTTTTTTTACTGTTTTCATAGTTTCAAAAAATTCCAAAAAAAAATCCAAAATTCTTATTTCACCTAATTAGATTAAAATTTGTGTTTTTGTATTTTCTTGAATTTATTTTAATCATATTACTTCTTTTGATTTGTTTCTACCTACTTGGGATATTGTTGGTATTTTTGCTTTTGATAACATGGCTGATCAAAGAACACTAAGGCATCTTGCTGCTTCTGATGTTAATTACAATGGATTATGCATTGCATATGCTGATGTTGGTCTTGCAAGTGAGGATCCGCATAAGCATTTGAAGGAATTTCAGGTTGTTTATTCTACACCATTGAGGCTTGAAGGAATCACAGAGGATCACATCAACTGAGAGCCTTACCGTTCTCACTAGAGGGTGCTTCCAAAGATTGGTTATACTATCTTGAGCCGAATTCTGTCACAACTTGGAATGATTTGAAGAAAGTCTTCCTACAGAGACACTTTCCTGCCTCTAGAGTTGCATCAATCAGAAAAGAAATATGCGATATTAGACATGGAAATGAGTCATTGGCTGAGTATTGGGAGACAATTAAATACTTAGTATCTAGTTGCTCTCAGCACCATATTATCGAACAACTGCTCATCCGATATTTCTATGAGGGATTGCTACCAATGGATAGAAATATTTCAGATGCTGCTAGTGGTGGAGCACTTGTCGATAAAACTCCAGTTGCTACCAAAGCCTTGATTAAGAACATGTCACTAAACTCCCAACAGTTCACAACCAGAAATAATTCCTTGGTAAAAAAAGGTGTGAATAAGATTCAGGCTTCCTCTTCCAACAAGGCTCTAGAAACCACAATTGGTGAGCTTACTTCTTTAGTGAAACAGTTAGCAGTGGGTAAAGCTCAATCAACAAAGTTGTGTGGTATTTGTACTTCTGCTGAACACCTAACAGACACATGTCGTATTCTTCAAGATGAGTCGGTCATTGAGTATCCTCAAGCATATGCAGCTAATTTTTTTCAACCAAAAAAACAATCCCAATTGGAGGAACGCCAGGGAAACTTATCAGCGTTCCATGGTAGCCTTATTTCACGACATGATTCACCATGAGATAGAGGTCTACGTTGATGACATGATAGCCAGGTCATAAACTGAAGAAGAGCACCTCGATCATCTGCATAAACTGTTTGAAAGACTGAGGAAGTATAAGCTGAGGTTAAACTCGAACAAGTGCACCTTTGGGGTGAGATCCAATAAACTCATGGGTTTCGTCGTCAATGGTAAAGGTATTGAGGTTGATTCTGCGAAGGTTAAAACTATTCAAGAAATTTCGGCTTCTCGTAGCGAGAAGGAAGTCAGAGGTTTCTTAGGACGGTTGAGTTACATTTCCTATTTCATTTCTCATTTAACTGCTACTTGTGAGCCGATCTTTAAGCTACTGAAAAAAGATCAAGTAGTAAAATGGAATGATGATTGTCAAATAGCCTTTGATAAAATTAAGTAGTAACTACAAGAACCTCATATTCGGATGCCACTAGTTGAAGGACGACCTATAATCATGTACTTAACAATGCTAGAGAACTCAATTGGGGTGTGTACTGGGGCAGCATGATGAGTCTGGTCGAAAAGAGCGTGCAATATACTACCTTAGAAAAAAGTTTACCGACTGTGAAATAAGATATTCACTGCTCGAGAAAACTTACTGCACTTTGGCATGGGTTGCTCGCCGACTAAGACAGTATATACTGACCCATACTTCCTTATTGATCTCTAAAATGGATCCCATCAAGTACATATTCTAGAAGCCAACTCTCTCCAAAAGAATAGCTCGGTGGCAGATGGTCTTAACAGAATATGACATCCAATGCACCACTCAAACATTTCAAACAATTATTTAAATTCATTAATTTTTAAACCAATGAAAACATTTTTAAAAATTCCAATAAAATTACACAAGATAGTAGAAATTATTTTGAACTCGTGATAAACTTTTTAGAATTGTCTAAATTGTTTTGATCAAGAAATAAAAATCAGAAAAATCAATTAAAACAAAAATATGAAAAATGCATGATAATTTGAAATAGGCCAATCACAGCGCGCCACCTCACTTCATCTTCAACCTCCAGCATAGGGCAAAACGCGTGCAATACCACAGTTCATGAGGCTATGTTCAGATCCATCATTCATGCGCGTTTCTTAACCAAAATCCATGAAATCAAGTGCAAATTAAAGCTAGCATATCATACTACATGATGCAATTTGAATCAAACTCAAAGCTCAAATATACATCAATCATAATGATTGACAAGCTAGCAACTCAATGAACATGATTTTCATCCTCAATTTAAGCTGAAACACATAAATCAAAGTTCAAGAAACTTACATGGATGTGAAATCTGTAAGCACGATTCCTTCACTCCAGAAGCAATCCAATGGTGCAGGCTTGATCTCCTTAATTCACTAAAGCTGAATCACCAAGAATTTTACAGAATGATCCAAGAAGAAGAGAGATTTGAAGCAATTTGCAGAGATGCTTTCAAGATGTTCAGATTTGCAATGTAGTGGTTATGATCCTCCCTCCAGTACAAATGAGCCTTGATTCTTGTTATATAGCACCAGGGTAAGAGGATAGAAGTGGTATTTGGCACTCAAAACTGATGGAGGGTAAGTTTGGATGTTTTGGCCAAAAAAGAGGATGCACATGGAATCTGCGTTTCATTCGTGTATTTGCTTGCCTTTTGTGCGTTTTATGAGCCAAATGAAGTCAGAATTACATGCCTAAAGTGCCAACTCATGATTGTTTGAAATGAAGAAGTGTTGGTGATTTTGCAAAATTGAGCATGTTTTATATTTTTTCATCCAAGCAAGTTCATGAAGCATAAGGGCACGAAATGATGAGTGTAATGGGCCTCAGCATGTCGCAAATTACTCATTGGCTTGATTAGAACCAAAAGGAATGGCTAAAACTTGAGTTTGCAAGAAATGGCCATTTTGCATATTTGTCAAAATTCAATAAAATGCCTCAAAATTCTAAAGCTCATAAGTTGCTCATATTTTTGAATTTTGACACAAACGAATACAATTTGGAAAGGTGTTGAAAAGATCTACAATCCCTTAGTTTTGAGTTTTTACAATTGAATCCATTAAGTTTCCCAAAATTGAGCTTGAAATTCACTAAATTTGGAAAGTGACCTATAATTTTGTGACTTCCAAAGACCATAATTCTTGATTCCTTGACAATTTGGACATGAGACCAAAAGGAGATGAAAGATAATCCCCTTATCTTTCCAAACATATTTCATTTGCATTTTTTTGATCAAAGGTGAATAAAATATGAATTTTTGAAGTTAAGTCCTCATTTTCCAAAATTAGAAACTTTTAGGGTTTCTTCATGAACAAGTTTCAACCCAAACTTCAATATTTTGTTGATCCAATGATCAAAATGGACTTGAAATATGAAAATTACATCCTTTAATTGATAGTTGGCCACAAGTTCACTTAGTCAACCTTGACTTTGACTGATTTTGACCAAAATGACTATTTTGCCCCTTTGAATCAATTGATCCACTTCCTTTCAAAATTGATGATCAAAACTTCAAACATATGATCTTCCAAACATATAGAGGCCATGTGCAAAGTTTAACTTCAAAATTCTCAAGAAATCTTGATGAAATCCCAAACCCTAGTTTTGTTCAACACAATAGGAGACTGACGAGTCATCTCTAAAACTTCAAATCCTCTGAAGATCTTGACCAAATTCTTGTACACTGTCCTTTCAAATACCAATGAGATGTTGTAGCTTCCAAATCAATATTTGTACATTGATCAATAGCTTTGATCAGGCAAAACTCTTGAGATATGCAATAACCTTTGAGCTTGAAAGATCCAGAGGTTTAGATGATAAGATTCTTCTTGAGATAATTGTCAAAGCAACCAACCTTCAAAGCTTAAGGAAGACTTGATAACCAAAGTACTTTGATCTTATCACCAAGTATGAATGCAATGCAATATGATATTCATGATGAAACATAAGCCTAAATTAAGAGGGTAAATTTTGGGGTGCAACAAAGATGTCTTGTTACCTGCCTGCAGCAGACTTCGGCTTCATGCTCTTACCTTTGTCATTCTTAAAAGAGAACCCCAAGCCTGCTTTATTCTTGTTTACAGGTGTATCCACAATCTGTCCTCATACCTTGCTATGACCCTTTCACACAACTTGTTGCGCATCCTTAAGCGAAACCATTGAATTCTCATTTCCTCTTATATTGTTAATAGATAAGGCTTGGAGCTGGGTTCCAACAACAACTTCATCCGCCTCCACAATACTGAAAGAGGACAAATGAGATATCAATAATTCCTGTTCACCATTTATGATTACTACTTTCCCTTCACGTATAAATTTTAGTTTCTGGTGTAAAGTTGAAGTGACAGCCCCTGCCTCATGAATCCACGTCCGTCCCAACAAACAACTATAAGCGGGAACAATGTCCATGACCTAGAAAGTTATATGAAACAAATGTGGTCATATATGAATAGGCAAGTCCACTTCACCAATAACAGATTTCATTGATCCATCAAACGCTTTTACAATGATGCCACTCGGGCGCATATGCGTTCCTTGATATTTCAACTTCATAAGAGTGCTCCTAGGTATAATGTTCAAAGCAGATCCATTATCAATCAGCACATTGGATAGTGAATCATTCTTGTTGTTCATAGAGATGTGTATGGCCAAGTTGTGATTCCTCCATTCATCTGGCAATTCATCATCGCAGAAACTCAAGTTATTACATGACGTAATGTTCCTTATTACGCTGCTGAATTGGTCTACTGGCATATCACTCTCCATAAAAGCTTGGTCCAATACTCTCATCAAGGACTCTCTGTGAGAAGATGAGTTCATCAATAAAGCCAAGATAGATAATTTTGAAGGAGTTTGCAGTAGCTGATCTATAATTCTGTAGTCGCTCATCTTGATTATCTTCAAAATATCGTTCACTTCTTTCTCTAACGTAGCCCCACTAGTCTCACCCATATCCTTCTTGGGTTCAACCTTCTCAGTAATTTTCTTTCCAACACTAACATCTCCTCGAACAACTGGTGCAAACACACGACCGCTGCAGGTCACCCTGCTATTTTCAACGATATTTCCAACATCAGGCATTGGCTGGATGGGAACTTCCACTCCATCCTCTAAGATTGTAGCGTTGTATTTGTAGGGCACAACCTTATCTGACTTATAGGGAATGGGCCCTGGAAAACTAATCACCAATGGAGTAACAACTGGCTTGCTATAATATTCAACTTCAAGAGGGAGGGTGCCCCAAAACAAGGTACAATGACATTTACCCCTTCTTCAACACAATCAGTCATTATTGAGTCATTTCTAGAAAACAACTCCTCATCTGAGGAGAAATACTCGTCTGCAGAGGCATACTCTTCATCCGACTCTTCTTCAGTCAAACAAACCTCAACCAAATCAACTTCGTGGTAATCATCCCTTTGACCTGTAACCTTGATAGTTCCATTATCTGATAACAACTGAACACCTTTCTTCACGATTGAACATCCTCGGGAGTCCCGACAGCAAATTCGGCAAGACCCATACTGGTGTTCTACTTGACCAGCCATATGGCAGAAAGTAGCATGCAATTGCACAAGGTCCTCATTCATATACTCTACATAAAAAATTCTAAATTCTCCAGGACATCCAGAAACCATATTCACCTCCTCTTCATACTCTTCCCTAGGCCTGATTATGTGGATAAGGCCCTCATCCATCATCTCCTGTAAATCAGTCTTTATCTTATCGCAACCCTGTATGTCTGTACTGCAAATAGCACAACCGGAATGGTCATGCGTATAGTGGATAAATTCACAGAGGTCTGCACGCATTTTAACCAAATCTCCTCTAACCATATTAATATCAAAATTCTGGAAGTCGCCTGGACATCCGACCACCATATTCACAACATTTACTCCTCCATGCTTGGGTAGAGGATTGTCTTTCACATTAGGGCCCACATCCTTGAAAGATAGAATACCATACTTCACCAATTTATGCACCTCAGTCTTTAAAGGATAACAATTCTCAACATTATGCCCTGGTGCTCCCTGATAAAAAGCACATGTTTGGTCTGCCTTATAATACCAAGGTAATGGTGATGGTACAACAGGAGGTGGTCGGGTCAGAACCAACTTTTTCTGAATCAATGCCGGTAGTAACTCCGTATAGCTCATAGAAATAGGGTCATAACTCTCCCTTCTCGGATTATACCCTTGATTCCCCTGTTGGGACGGTCTCTGATAAGCAACGGTAGTTGGAGCTACACCAACAACTAGAGTAACTGAGGCGACTTGCTGATGACGCTGAGAATTCTTTCTAGGAGTATTAACCCTCCTCTCTTGCATGACTACACTTGCATCCCCTTCCTTATTCTTGGTAAACCCATAAGATGGCTTCTTCACACCTCCAGATCCTTCACTTCTCGTTAAACGACCCTTTACTACAGCCTCTTCTAAGAGGATACCCATTCCTACCATTTCAGTAAAGTTACTTGGCACACTCGCTACCATCCTCTCGTAGTAGAAAGCACCCAGAGTTTTCAAAAAAATCTTAGTCATCTCCTTCTCTTCCATGGGAGGAATCACTTGGGCGGCCACCTCATGCCATCTCTGTGCATATTCTTTGAATGATTCCCTGTCTTTCTGAACAATGGCCCTGAGTTGACCATGGTCAGGTGCCATGTCCATGTTGTACTTGTATTATTTGATGAACGCTTCTCCCAAGTAATTGAATGTATGGATGTTGACACTATCCAAACTCATATACCACTTCAGCGCGACACTGGTCAAACTATCCTGAAAAAAGTGAATCAGCAGATGTTGATCATCAGTATGGGTAGACATTCTCCTTACATACATCACCAGATGAGCACGAGGGCAAGTGTTTCCCTTGTACTTCTCAAACTCCGGGACCTTAAACTTAACAAGTATCTTAACATTCGGGACCAAGCATAATTCATTCACATTCTGCCCAAATAGCTCTTTTCCCCTGAGGGCCTTCATCTCCCTCTGCATCTTATCAAACTGCTCTTGAAAATCATCCAATCTGTCATAAAGACGCAAGTCTTCACTCGGTGGAGGGAAAGGACGACACACATCATCGTTTATAAACGAAACCATATTCACCGAAGAAGGTGCAGCAGGAGCAGCATGCACCACATGAGGTGCCGGAGTAACAATAGTCTGAACAATTGGAGTATCTTGAGGACCAAGGTTGAAAATTTCAGGCGCAAAATTCTCTGGCATTCCCTAAGGGTAACCTTGAGGCATGCGATTCTGAATAACAGCTGGAGTAGCAGATACAGGAACAACCGGAGCTTCAGTAGTAACCCTTGTTGGATGAGGTTGAACACTCAGTGGCTGATTCTGAGCAGCCACCAGAGATTCCATCAGAGCAGTAATATTGGCCATGCCGGCCTTCAAAGCAGAAACCTCCTCGCGCAGCTCGCGATTCTCTTGTTCTAAGTTGTCCATCTTCTTTCTGAAATTAGCCCGAGTGTTGTAGTGATGAGTCAGCTTGCTGAATGAAGTAAATAAGCTTGGTAAGACACCTGGATATGCATAACAAATGCAAGAAATATGTGAAATATGATGCATGATGTGCAATGCTCATGATTTTATTTATTTATTTAATATTTCAAAGGATTTAAAATTTAGGGACATATTGCAAATATCAAAGTAATAACGCATTTGAGAATACTGAATTTTTTTTTATTATAATAACTTCAAAATGTGTTACAAGTTTTAATGGTCCCAAGTACAAGATGAAAATAAAATCTAAAATCCTGAGAAGTAAAGCTTGATGGAGATCACTCTACACGTTGGCGCTTCCCCGTGAGCCTGGAAATCTGAGCCTTCAACCTCTGGTTTTCTTCCGCATATCTGGTGGCAACCTCCTTCCAACCACCTAAACCACGGAGTGAGCAAATAGCATATGACCGAGGCTTAGGAGAAAATAAATCCCCTTGCCTCTCCATAGTCTCTACAGCATGTCTCTCAAGGATCTCAATCAAGCCGTCTTTCTCCTTCAAGTCCGCTCTATAGGAAATCTATAAAGTTTGGCACTTATTCTTCCAAGTGTCCTTTTCCTGTTGCATCCTAAAGCAAGCTGCAGCTCTTCTAGGTCATCTAATAGGGGAGGAGTGGTATTCACAAACAAATCAGGCATAGGTGTTTCCCAGGAATACGACATCTTCAACTGAATGGCTCTCGTCTAGACCCACTGCAGATATGGCTCCAAAGAAACAACACCCTAGGTCCCAAATCCTTCCTACTCTTCTTATGAATGTGACGCTAGGACTTCGCAATATGCTCCCTAGATTCCCTATGGTCTTCTCCCTCCTTCAGAAAGAAACTACTCAAATGAATATTATTTGGTTTATCCATCATCGGATAACCACGCTGTCGTCGTGCAAGAACAGGGTTATAGTTAATTCCTCCCTTTGTACCAAGAAGAGGTACATTAGGGAAACTACCATAACTGTTAATAATCTCTATATCATGGTAAGCTCGATGATACCAATCAATATCCGAGTGAGTAAGTGCCATGATCTTAGGAGCCCAACGAGGTTCCTTCTTGACATCCCAAAAAGCATCAGACTGAGGCATATGAGAGATAAGTCACCGGTATAACAGAGGCGTGCAACAGATAATCATCCCCCCATGGTAAGAATTTCGAAGATGAATAGAGTAATAAGCATCACCCAACAATGTAGGAACTGGGTTTCCTATCATGAATATCCTGATAGCATTAATGTCAACAAACTTGTCCACATTAGAAAATAAGAACAACACGTAAGCAAGTAGAGCAAAGATGACCTCAAAAGCGATTGTACTCTTCGTCCTGGCAAAGTAACGAGCTTTCTCCAATAAGAACTGAGCTGGTAATCCTCTAATCCCTCCTTTAGTAGTCATATGGGCTTCAACCTCAGACTTCCCCAGATGGATCAAAGCAACAATCTCATGTGATTTTGGCTGACCTTTCAACCTAATAAAAGGATCGATAACAGTTAAATTCAATAGATAAGAATACTCCTCTAGTGTAGGCATCAACCGATAGTCGGGAAAAGTAAAGCAATGATACATCGGATCATAGAACTGGACCAAGGTCGAGAGAATTCCCTCCTTCATCTTCAGCTTCATGAGAGGAATGATGGATCCATACTTCTTCCAAAAATATGCAGAACACTCAATCTTGGGAATTAGACTGATCAACTCATCTATCCTGGGATCCTTGAAACTGTACTTCCCGGTCTTTCTTTTTCCAGAATCCATGGTTAAAAAGTACCCGAGATATTCACAAATGGTCAACTTTTAAATCCCTTGAAATAAGATTTCTTCAAAAGATGCTTATGAGTGCATGATGCAAGAATCACACACAAGATCACACATATAGGGTTCATAGGTTTAACGTCACGAGCATGAGGTCGAAGGTACTACCCATAAGGTATGGTCTAAAAGTTATCACCTGTTGAACAAGGTTCTAGAGGTTCCCAGAGTCTACATCCTTCCTTCGGATATTACCAACTTCCCGATTAACTCAGTAATTAGTAATATTCTCAAGAAAGACTCGTCCGAGCGTAGCAATGCATGACAATTATTTTTGGATTACTCCGTCATAGCTTCCGCACTACATATAAAAGGCCAAGATGGGTTTGGTATTCTACGGTCCTCAACTTCAGCAGGCTCCCAGGTTGAAAGTAGTATGTCTTCCTGATTACTCGGTAAACGAAACTACAGTCAAAGGGTCCTCCACTGAGTGGGGGATCTCATGCCTCCTTTTTTAGGATTACTTCCTTAAAGTTAACATGACTATACCGCCCGTCCTATCTTAAAGTTTGCCCAAGTCCGAGTATAGGACTTATGAGTAATCACCAAGCACCCTGAAAACCATGAAAATCCAAATAAATATATATTCAACATATAACACATAAATAACAATATCATATACACAGATATAAACAAAGATAGGGTCAAGCCACTTAGGGATGGACCAGCAAGAGGTCAATATTTCCCCAGTGAAGTCGCCATTTTTCTGTAGTGGTAGAAATATTTAAGACTAAGCCACGGGATTGACTAGACTTGTAAAAATCAAAATAGAAATCGCCACCGCGCTTTATTGTTTCCAAAGGAATGGGAAAAGAGCGAGTAACCCAAAAAAGATGTGGGAAAGATTCAAGGTAAGGGGGTTGGTTATATAAAGGGAAGGTATTAGCACCCTATACATCTACGGTACTCCGCAGGAATCTCTTTGTAAAATCTGTATATTTTGGCTATGAAATATTGTGTAAAAATGGATGGTGGAGGTGAGAAAAGGAATATATTTTATGGTTTTTGAACTCACCGCGGTTGCAAACCTTTAGTGCCTATGTACCACCTTTTCATGCAATAGGGGATCAGGGTACACGTAGTTCCTCTTAATTTTTAAAAAAAAATACAAGTTCGTTGGTTAATCTTATGAGATAAAACATCATCATCATTGTCCGTGTGGAAAACATACCTACTTCCCATAATCACGAGAAAGAAGAATTTGCATCATCTCAAAGTGGAGGATATGGCTTGGATTTTAAAATCAACAATGTCTCACTCAATACCCAAGTGGAAAATATCTCTCTTTACTACATATTATAGAAGTATAGTTGTTTGCATCACTACAAGGATTGACAAGAGTCTAATCTTTTGAGAAAGGTTTTAAAATAAGAAAGCCAAAGTGGCAAAATGATTTGAAATGAGATTGATTAACTTTTAGTTTTCTCACAAAAAAAATTATGTCAAAATATTATTAAGTTGATTGAAGTTTATTCATTAAAAATGTTTTGAAAATGCATGGACCTAAGTCCAAGTTTATTATGAAAGTGGTTCAAGTTTCAAAACAAGAAGAGTTTTCAAAAGGAGGAAGAAGATTTTTGAAATTAAAGAAGACGGGAGGAGAAGAAGAGACTATCCTAATGCATAAGGTAAAAGCTAGGGATATGAAACATCTAACCAACAAGAAGCCAACACTTGACACTATGAGCCAAGATAGAATTCCCATTCTTTGGATTGAAACCAAGCAAGTAAAGATCCTAGACCTCTTGAAAGAACCAAACTTCAAGTGTATTAAGTCTTCACAAAAATTATGCAGAGTAACGATTGTATACGGGTGAATTCCAGACTACAAACAAAGAATGTAATCACAATAACCTGCACACAAAACAAACAAACAACCCAATGTCTTGAGGTAAACCTCAAGAACTCCAGACAAAATATCAATTAAGGTTACAAAGTCTCCAACATAGGCCAAGGTTTCTAATCCTAAGTCCAAGAAATCCCATACTCCATAATGCCAAGGATAGTAACCAAATAGTCCAAGTATCATTAAAGTTTTTATGATTTACCTTGATTATTAGGTGTCTTAGAAGGAAAAAAGAAAAGGCTCAAGTGAGCAAAGATGAATATAACATGAAATGTAATGCTTAAAGTAAATGGTACATAAAGCATAAAAAAATAAAAGGCATAAAGTAAAAACAATTTAATAAATAGGGGTTAGTTGGATGACCATCTTGAAACATGCATTTGGAACTCATTAGAGGATTGGTAGAACCAAAGCCTCCACACAACAAGTTGCATTTTATTTTTGTCAAGTATACTAGGAATCCTCAAAAGTACCATTTAATGATCAATGATGTTTAAGTGATCCGCGTTGACCAAAAGTGTTGTAGATCCATTAGAGGATTGGTAGAACCAAAGCCTCCACACAATGAATATCAAAGTTATTGGATCAAAGAGATCAAATTAACATACTTGGGCTTGCAGACATAGGTTTGGGCCATAAATGATCATTTATTCGAATCAGGACAAAATTTAGCGCTATGTTAAGCAATCGTAAGTGGACTTATGTAGAAGTCGCACCTATTTTGAGGCTGGTCAATAGAAATCTATGCACCATTTGTTTCAAGACATGATATAGAGATCATGCTCCAATAACACTTAGTGCAATAAGAAAGGGATGAGATGAAGAGGGGTGGGAAAGAATATACAAACCACATTAGAATTAAAATTTAATCAAACTATTATTAAAATCATTCATCCATTTTTGTGGAGTTAAACTCAACACCATGGATCCAATGGTGTTAATAAAGTTCATGATAAAAAATTCAACCCAAGATTAACCAGAAAATAATCACAAAACAATATTGCATTTTAATAGATACATTAAAAAAAGGTTTTAGAAATATTTAAAATAGAAATAAGGAATAAAAATATCCACTATGTTCAAATTAATCAAGAAATAAAAAGTAAGACCATAGAAAAATCAGAAATGGACTCAAATTTTTTTATAAATTTTTTTGATAATTTTTTAAAGTCAGAAACTATTTTAAAAATTAAAAGAAATGAGTAAAATAAACCAGAAATGATAAAAAAATACCAAATTCAGAAATAAAAAATAAGTGAGGTCACTAATATTTGTCACAATATCATTGGATCGTTCCATACTTTTTTCATAATTTAAAAATGCATAAAAGTATTTTTAAACATTTAAAACAAATATAATAAAGTGAAAATTTATAAAAAATACCGAAACACAAAATACAATTGTGAAAAAATAAAAATCAGAAAGAGAAAAATCAAAAATATTTTTCATTATTTTTTAAGATTTTTTGGACAAAATGAATTTTCTATGATTTTTTTAACTTTAAAATGATTAAATATAAAAATCAGAAAAGAAAAAAAATGGGCCATCTGATCAATGTTAAAACGCGTTATTAAACAATTCAAGTGGACTTGGCGCGCTGTGCATGTTATGGAATTTAGTGGATAATACATTGAATCATTATTTAAATCAAATTTAAAAAAAAACAAGTGGCGTGCCATCATTGATTGGAAGATGACACGTTAGTCATCTTCAACCTCCAGACAACGTGAGTTGAAGGTCTCTCAAACTGTAAAATTAGAAGCTCAGACCTATGTCATTTGCTTCGTCTCTTCAAGACGAAGACAACCACACCTTCGCGACAAATTTATACTAACTGTAGCTCAAGCAAACTGGAAGGAAAGTTTTGAAAAGGGATTTGAAATTTCGTGGTCAAAATAAGTTTCCAGATGAAAGTAAGTGTTGCAACTAAAACCAGGGCAATGAGAGCATCTGAATGATATCAAAGTTTTGAAGAATTGATGAAGGAATCTACCTATTGAAGTTGAGTTACAGAGCTCTGAAATTGGACTTCTATGGGGCAATCTAAGGCACGATTCTCGAATGTAATTATATGGTTAGTGTTGTACTCCAAAATTTTCCCTCTCATTTTATTCAAAACATGCTCCTAGAGGTCCTCAACTTGCCCAAGGATACCCAAGGATTGACAAGACAAATCCTCCTCCTAAGACAATGAGCCTCAAACTAGGGTTTCCATTTTCATCAATATGTTTGAGTTCCAAGGGTCCCAATTGGTCTTTATTGCCCTAATATGTCCTCAAGATCATTCATGTCAAGTTTCATGCCTTGCACAAAAAGTTGGCTCAATCAACAACTCAAATGCTTAAAAATCAACTGTACTAGGCCAAAAGTCAACTGTGACCCTCATGCAGTCAAACTTCAAGATTTATGGTCAACATCAACATTTTTAAGTAACATTCATCATTTGATAAAGGGTTGATCATGATTCCTCAAGGAATGCCCAAAATTCATCAAAACTCAAAAGTTGCTAAATTAGGATTTTAATAGGAAAAGTCAACCAAACTTTGACCAGGCATAACTTTCTCATACTTTATAAAAAATTTCCCATCCAAGGCTCATTTTGAAGAGGATTCAATTCCCTACAACTCATCTTCATCCCTCAAGTTGAAAAAATGCACTCATGAAAACATATGAATTCAGACATTATAGGTCATTTCAAAAAGTCAACAAAAACAACTTTTGGATCAGAGCTTCTTACATGAACATGGAAGATCCAACTGAGATGAAACCAAAAGGGTTGTTTAGAGGATATCCTAAGCTTTCAAAAAAGTCCAAGAACACCTTCTTAGGGTTAAAATTGAGGGATATATGTATTGTCAAAGTTTACCAATTTTTGGAAATGTGCATGAAGTCAACATTGATCAAAATGACCTTTTATCCAAATGGGCCCATGTTTTATTGTTTGAAACTTGTTCCTAAGATGGCCCACGACCCCTGAGCTTATCCACCTATTATTTTATTATTTTTGTTATTTATTTTGATTTTTTATCCATTTAAATCAAAATAAATCAATTTAAATAGTAGAATAATCAAATAAAATCAAAGATTTGATTTTGTGAGCATATTATGAGTCCATGAACAGCTAGCAAATCAAATAAGTCGTGCAAGGGCTGATTGGAATGAAAATAGCATGTTTTGGCCAAGTTTAGAAAGAAAAGAATCAAGTTGAAAATTAAATCTCTTTCTCATCAATCTCCAAGATTTAGTCTAAATTTATTGACCTAAATCAGTCCCTTATATGTCCACAACACATCCAAAGAAAAAAAAACGAGGATTGGGTCGTGAAAGCTGAAGAACAAAGTTGCAAATTTTGGAAGAAAAGTGCAGATCAGATTCTCTTCCATAGACCAATTCAAGAAATTTCAAGGCGAGCAATCTGTTCCTGGATGTTTTCTGAAGCTATCCCAATCATCCTCAAGGCCTGAAACGTCCAGAATCACGCTCATCAAGTCTCACGGTTTACTCCCTTTTGAAAATCGTTTTCATTGATTATGGCATCATAAACATGTTCTAAGTATATATTCATGCTTGTTATCATGTATGCAACATATCTGGATTGTTTAATTTGAGTATGGATGCAGGAATTACACGATACCATTTTTAGGTTTGAAGCTTCAATTTTGGATCTTTTGATACATGCCAAATTGGCCCAAAATAAGGACACCATCATGTTTAGGGCATCAAACCCAATTGAACCTTGGCCTCACCACAAATTTATATTGCATATTATTGATTTTTTGAAAACGCATGGGGCTATAGTGACGGACTGTGTCCGTTGGTAAAAGTTGTTACCTAAAGCAACAGTTGCAGGAAGAAGACGATGAAGTGGCTGTTGTACCCTAAAATTTGCCCTCCCATATTCTTCAAGACTTGGCAAGATCAAGCTTCAAAGTCCCTCAAGGGTTGCACAGTCCAATTGCCTCCTAACACAGTCAAAATTAGGGTTTTGGTTCTTGCAAAGAAATTGAGGTTTCCAAGGGTCCAATCAAGTCCCATATGCCTATACCCATTGTTAAGCATCTATATGTCAAGTTTCAAGACTCACAACATCAAATTGCACAGTAAAAAACCCTAAATGCTTCACAGTCAACTGCAGGGGTAAAATGGTCATTTGACAGTCAAAAGTCAAAATTTTTGGTCAACATCTTATTTTGAAGCCACAATCATCATTTTATCAATTCTTGATCATGATTCCACAAATATGGCTCAAAAAGTCTAAAGATGCAAAAGTTTCTATTTTTGGACAGCTGAAAAGTCAACTGCAAATTGACCAAGGCATAACTTCTTCATGGTTCATCAGAAAAATCCCATCCAATTCTCATTTTGAAGGGGATTACATTTCCTACAACTCATCTCCACATTCCAAGTCCAAGAAATGCTCTCACAAAAAGTTATCAATTTCAACATTATAGGTCATTTTCAAAAGTCAACAAAAAGGCACTTTAAGTCAAAGACCATAACTTGAGATTGGTAAATCAAAATGACATGGGACCAAAGGCATTGGTTAGAGGACTTCAAGACCTTTCCAAAATGTCCAAAAACATGCTCATAGTTTCAAAATTGAGCAAGATATTCATTGGAGAAGTTGGGAAATTTTTGGGAACTTTCAAAAGTCAACTTTGCCTAAAACACTTCATTTTTGCTAATGGGCCTCAAATTCTTTCTTGAATCTTTACCCAAAGCCTATGCACGACCCATTAAGCTTAATTTGACTTATTTTCTTATTTTTAATTAATTAATTGAATTTATATTTATATTAATTCATTTAATTGGTTTTAATTATAAGAAAATTCAAAAGATGTGCTTTTTAGATCTTTTTGTGCAGCAAATATGACTAGGGCAAGCTGGCAACTCGTTTCTCAACCAACAAGGCAAAATATACATGATTGGCAAGGTTTCATGAAAGAAAATATTGAAAAAAGATTTGATTGCCAATCATATATTCAAGTCATAATGCCATGGACTTTTGGGCTGAATTCTAACCTAATTCCATTCACATATATGTGCTGAAGAAAACCCTAAAGCTGGACACGTGAAAGCTGCTGCAACCACATAACCAATTTGCAAAATTTCAAGAAAAACTTGAAAACTGAAATCCTATTTGCAGTACAATTCAAGGCCTAAAATTGTTTCCAATACATTGCTGGACCTTCCAGGAAGCCATTGCAATCAAGAACGAAGCTTAACACGCAAAGAATCAGAGAATACAAGTGATACGGTTTGCTTTATTTTCCAGATTTGCACATCACGATTCATGCATTTTTAATACATTTGGTTGATTGTTTTGTGTTCATAGCATTCAGGTGAAGCTTCTGGTATGATTTAATTCCATTAATATGCCTTGAAACGCCAGTTGCCATGGGAGAGATTTAGGGTTTCCAAGCTTTTAGATTGGGGCTTTTCAGCATGAGTAAACTTAGAGACCATAATGCCCATGACTGAAACCGTCTGGATGAGACGAACGAGATGGACCTATCACGCCCTTTTTATATTGTCTCCACTTCTATTCGCTATTTTTCACTGTTATAGTTAGTGGGGGTTTAAGACCCCCGCTATCTTGTTTTATATTTTGCAGAAGAAAGAAGAAGACGAAGGGCGTGGCATCTCCTGGTTGGTGAATTCAAATCTGCGCGTGTTTTCCAGCATGGTTATTGCTTTTCATATAATATTTTTATTGGTCATTATGTTTACAAACGCGTTTGAATGGCGTAGTGGTTGGAGGCATTGCTGGCAAGCGTTGGGACCTGGGTTCGATTCCCAGGTCCCCCATATAATTCTTAATGTTTTTTCTAACATAATCTCATGCATGTATACGTCCAACGCTCCACCATACATACTCACGCGCTAGCTTGCCAAGTGGCCATGATGCCCAATCCAGTGGCCAAGAGATGGAATCCATGGTATGCTCCAGTCAATGAACATGCATACGATCAGGAAAGTCAACAAGGCCCTGTGCTAATGGGCCAGAATTCCTCAAAGTTCACCTCCACATGGGCCAGACACCCCCTTGGTTTGCATAATTAATTTTATTTTCTTTTCTTTTCTTTTAATTTCTTTCAATTGTTTTTTTTAATAATTATTATTAATTCACTATAAAATAGTTTTTCCTAATAAAAATCAGAAACTCAAAATTGTAAATTATTTTAATTGTTTATTAATTTCACCATTAACATTTTTTCAATAAATGCTAACAATTAATTTAGTTTAATTTAGGTTTTAATTTTAACCCTTTTTTTTAATAAATAAAAATTACATAGAATTAGGTTTTGACACTTTTATCTTTTTCTTAATTAATTATTATTATTATTAATTAATATTATCATTATTAATTACTATTATTTTTGTACATAAATATGTAAATTAATTAACTAGTAAATTAGGTCAACTTTGACATTTTCAATAATAAGTAAAATAAACTTAGATCTAGGGCTTCCTTTTAATTTTAATTTCTTTATTTCCATAATAAATACCAAAAAACATAAAAAACACTTTCTTTTCTTTAATTAAATAATTAATTAGGTTTTAATTTCATTTAATTTCAAGCAAAGGGTCAAAACCCTCGGACGTCCAGTTTAATTTCTATTTCGCGCATTATTTTCTTATTGATTATTATGTAACTGTCCAAGGATGTAATAGTAATTAGGTTTATCGTTTTTCTTTACTTTCCGCATCTTTATCAAAAACGGGTCTTTGTATTTTGGCGATGTATAGACCCGCGCCTTGTAATAGCGTAGCTTTTATCTTTCCGTCTTTTATTTTTCGCACTCTTAAACTGCTAAATTGCATGAAAGAATGTATGGTAATTAAAAACAACACGTAGCTCATAATGCCATGATCAAAGATAAAACATAACATGAAAACAACACACAATGCACACACCACTTCTAGGGTACGCCTCACTCGTTGCCTTCGAAACGTGGTCGTCAAGTATAGGACGTTTTAGCGGTCGCTCTTATGTCCAAGATCCAGTTGCCTCGAAACAGTTGCCTCGAAACGGTTGCCTCAGATTAAAAAGGATCTAGGACATTAGGGTTACTTCTAAGGTGTCCTAACTGTTGCTTCGATGACCACACTGTCCCTACAATCGAATTGACCCGAACACCTCCAACAGTGGTGCTACCTACCTCTCAATGGTGGGATGGCACTACCTTAAGGACTTTTACACAGCCTAATTCCTTAGGGTAGGTAGATGACTCATGGGTACTTGCTCTCTTCAAAAACAAATCAAAAATCTTTTCACACTGACACTTTCAAAAGCTTTCAAAACAAATTTTTCAAACACTCTTGAGGACAGATACAAGAGTCATTCAGAAATCTTTCAATGAAACTTTTTTCAAACCCACTCACATTTGAAAAGCAAACATTTTGAAAACATAAGAGCAAGTATCTAAGAGCCCGTGGATAACCACGGATAGAAAGGGTGCTCACACCTTCCCTTTCTATAAATCTACCTCCCGAACCGAGAAGCATTCTCATAAAGAATTTTGCTGTGCTTTTGTCCTTTCCATGTTGGAGAAAATAAAAGACGGTGGCGACTCTTGCTTACCGCGACATACGCGATCCAGCTTTAAACAGTCAGTTCTATTTCCACCGATCACAGAACTGGCGACTCTGCTGGGGATACTTAAAGTGAGGTGTACCTTAGGATAGCTCATACTTGTGTTTTCAATTGCTTTGTTTTGTTTGCTTTATTATTATGGGCTTTGTCTTGGAGTTTCATAGATCCAAACCCGGATCTGGGGATACCCTTTTAGGTAGCATAAGCTGTGAGGGACCTGTCCGGCATAGACCGACACGGGTGAAGCAGTGGCTACGTTGGTGTGGCGCCTTGGTCTGTACCGATATCCCTTGTGTTGCAACGAGGAGAATATGGGTCTTCTGAGGAGTCATTAAGCACCAACCGACCTTAGAACCCTAATTTGACCCAACTTGGCCATAGAACAGTAGCAGTATGCTACACCCATTGAGGCTAAACTCTCGCGATGGTTCTGGCCGCAAGAAAAGATTGCGACGCTGGAGTTATGACCGATTGAGGGTAGTCAGTGATATTGGGATCCTCTAGAACCCGGTTACTTTTGATAGGACAGGTCTTAACCAACAAACTGAAAGAGGGTAGTACCTGAACTTCATGCTGGCCTAAACTCTAAGGGCTGTCTTGTGTGACTTGTGTGCCTTATCATGTTTGCCTTTGTGAATATTTGTGGTGTGCTTTATCATAACATCATACCATCATAGACATTGCATGCATCCTGCATAAGGACTGACCCATTTTAAAGACAAGAGGGTTTCATCTTTGCTCTGTTTTGTAGGACATCATGATGCCTGTGCGAAGGAACACTATCCGGTTCAATTTTGTTCACCCGCCTGAGTTGCTTGAAGAATTGGTTAGCAGAATTCCAAACACCACTTCCTTTATCCAGAGGCATGGTTCTCTTCTCGGTTTAGTCACTTCAAAGTAGGACCAACAACTGATGAGTGTCCTGACCCAATTTTATGATCCCTTGTATAACTGCTTCACCTTTCAAGACTTCCAGCTGGTCCCTACCCTGGAAGAATTCTCTGATTTGCTGGGTATCCCTATCTTGGATCAGACTCCCTTCACTGGTTGGGAAAAGACTCTTAGGCTTGAGGAGATTGCTGCAACCCTCCCTTTGACCACCAAGGAGGTAATGGACAACTGGGTGACTAGAAGCAGAGTTAAGGGTTTCTTGGCCAAGTTTCTGATCGGTAAAGCTAACAGTTTCTGGAATGATCTAGACTTCAGGGCGTATGAAGACATTCTGGCTCTCTTAATCTATGGTCTAGTCTTGTTTCCTAATCCTGATAACTTCATTAACGTCACTGCCATAAGAATCTTCATGTCTCGGAACCCTGTGCCCACTCTCTTGGGTGATATCCTGCAACAACTCTATGCTCGTACTGCCCGAAGACGAGGAACTTTGTGGTGTTGTATTCCTTTGTTAGTGAGGTGGTTTATTTCACACGGATAATGAAGGAAGAGGCTGGGCTCATAGGTTAATGTCTCTCACGGATAATGACATCATTTGGACTCTCAGAGGTTTGGATGAGGTAGCTGTTATTGATCGTTGCGGAGAATATCCTAATGTTCCTTTGATTGGTACCCAAGGAGGAATCTCTTATAATCCATGTCTAGCTCTCCGTCAGTTTGGAAGAGCCAGAAGAGCAGGGCCTCATGAGATGTTGGTGCCTCACATCAGTTTTGAGTTTCAGGTAGATAGTGACGAGCTGCGTCGTAGGTTCATCAAGGCTTGGGACAGAATTCACAAAGCTGACCCACAAGAGTTGGGACCGAAGACTTCTCTACCTATGGAATCCTACTACAGATGGGTCCGCATCCGTGCTCAGAATTTAGGTATGCCATACGAAGCTGTCAGACCCATCATTCTTGAATATCCCGATAGAGATGGGGCTCCTCCAACTGTTCTCCCTCCTCAAATACCTACTGATGTTGATACACTAAAGAGGTCTTGGGCGCAACTACAAGAAGAACGAGATTCTTATCGGGAAAGGTTCAACGAGCAGGAATTGAAGATCCAGAAGCTGACAAAGCAATTGGAGAACGAGCGGGCTTTGAATGACTACATCCGTACTGAGAAAAAGAGACCATGGGATCACTGATGAGCTTTGGATGTTCTTTTACAGTTTTTATTTCCCTTTTCAGTATTTCCATTTTATGTAACACCTAAGGGCAATATGTTGAACAATTTAAATTCCAAAGTTTAAATCTAATAAAGTGTGTTCCTTTTTGTTTACAAAGTTGAATCCCGATTGTCTTTGAAAACATAAATCATACGCATTCCATTCATCATGTGCATCACAGGTACTCTTCTTTTCAGGTTGCTTAATGTTCTTCGCTGTTTATTTCAGCAGCCATTATGAATCCTGAATCATCTACTGAGCAATCCATCAAGGCCCTCCAGGCTCAGAACGCCCAGTTCCAAGAGTTGATCATGAGTTTAGCCCAAGGTCAAGAGGAATTGAAGGCTCTGCTGGTCAAGAAGAAGAAGAAGAAGAGAACTGTACTATTCAATACTGGTCGGAGGTTTGGCAATACACTGCAAAATGAGGCTGATCAAGCTGGTTCTTCTGTAGGGAAAGGCAGTCCTCAAGGGGAAAGGGTTCCTAGTCCTGTGGTCTCTAACAACGAGACTGATTTCAATGAAGAGCAGTACCCTCCCGCTGAAGACAGGTACAAGCAGTTAGAGGATCGTCTGAGTGCCATGGAAATTCAACAAGTGCCTGGGTTGGATTTTGGAGACCTGGGTTTATCTTCTGGGGTGGTAATCCCACATAAGTTCAAGGCACCATCTTTCACAAAGTATGACAGGGCGTCCTGCCCTAAGCTACATCTCAGATCTTATGTGCGGAAGATCCAACCATATACTGTGGACAAGAACTTATGGATCCATTTCTTCCAGGAGAGTCTTTCAGGGACTCATCTCGAATGGTTCTATCAGCTGGATGGAACCAAGGTTCGTAACTGGGAGGACTTGGCTACTGCTTTTTATAAGCAGTATCAGTATAATGCCGACCTTGCTCCTACACGTACCCAACTCCAGGGTATGTCGCTAGGATCGGGAGAAGGTTTTAAAGAGTACGCGCAAAAATAGAGGGACCTGGCTGGCAGGGTGCAGCCGCCGTTAAACGACCGTGAACTCGTGGACATGTTCTTAGGGACCCTATCCGGGCCGTTCTTCAACCACCTGATCGGTAATTCTTCTGCAGGTTTCACAGACCTCATTCTGACTGGTGAAATGATAGAAGCTGGTATGAAATCAGGGAAGATACAGAAAGGTGCGTCCTCAAGTTCTGAAAAGAAGCCTTTCAAGAAGGAAGCCAGTGCTGTGTATGGCCCCAGGAGGCAAAACAAACCGGAACGCCGCCAAGCTGTCAACGCGGTGGTAATTGCAAAGCCTGCTGCCGCTCCTCGGCAACCTAACCAACCAAGGGGTGAGAGACCCAGAAGAGAATATACTCGGCTTAGTATGACCTTGTCGCAGATCTTGCCACAACTGCTATCGACCAACCTGGTAACTATCAGAGAAGCCCCGAAGGTGGTAAACACAACCTCTCCGAAGTACAATCCCAACGCCCGCTGTGCTTATCACTCTGATAGCCCGGGGCATTCTACTGATGATTGCTGGGCCCTGAGGAATAAGGTCCAGGACCTTATCGATGCCAAGGAAATACAGTTTGAGGCGCCCGAAAGGCCCAACATTGTGACTGCTCCTATGCCCCAGCATGGAGTAAATGCTATTGAGGAAGACCTGTATGTAGCTTCTGTGGATGATGTTGCTACCCCTTTATTGACCATCAAGAGGAACCTGTTGCTAGCCGGTTTATTTCCGGGTTGTAGCAAGGGTTGCCTTCTATGTGATGTTTCACCTACTGGTTGTCCGTTGCTGAAGTCAGGCGTCCAAAACCTGATGGATAGCAAAGAGATCTTGTTCAAGAAGACCGCTGTTCCTATTGTTCCTACTGAAGAAGTATCCGTTGTCACCATTTTCAACAATTCTACCAAGGCTCCCCCGAGGAAGCCAGTCAAAATCATGTCTGTTGCACCTATCATCATTACTGTTCCGGGGCCCCTCCCCTATAAATCTGACAAGGCTGTCCCATGGCACTATGGGGCAGATGTGTATGTGCTTGGAGTGAAGCAGGAGTTCAACACTAGTACCGGCATCAGTAAAATCACCGGTCCCGCTAAAGTTACTCGCAGTGGCAGGCTCTTCTCGCCTGACATTGCGCCACCAGTTATCCGAAGACCTCTTATCATCACGCCTACAAGTGCGCCTGTTTCCCCTCCTGATCAAGCTTCTACCCCTGCTGCCGAGTCATCTGACACTCGGGGAAAGGGGATTGTTACTGATATGCCTGCCCGGATGGAGGCACCAAAGACTGTTAATGTTGAAGCCTCCCAGCAAGAGATGGAGGAAATTCTCAAGATCATCAAGAAGAGTGATTTCAACGTCGTTGAACAGCTGGGGCATACCCCCTCTAAGATCTCCATGCTATCACTGTTGTTGTGCTCGGAGGCCCATGCCAAGGCCCTGATTTCCTTCCTAAAGACGGCCCATGTGCCACAAGAAACGTCGGCTGATCAATTTACTGATTGCGTGGCCAGCTTGACTGCTGACAATGGGTTGGGTTTCTCTGATGTTGATCTGACCGCTAAGGGAAAGAACCATAACGATGCCCTGCATGTCTCCATTGAATGCAGGGGCACTACTCTTGCACACGTGTTGGTAGACACCGGTTCTTCACTGAACGCACTGCCCAAGAAGGCCTTAGACAGGTTGGATTGTGAGCGTTTGGAGTTAAAGCCTAGTAACATCGTTGTCCGAGCCTTTGACGGGTCGAAGAGGATGGTACATGGTGAAGTAGATATTCCGATCCGGGTTGGTTCCCAAGTCTTTGATTCAACGTTCTATGTGATGGACATTCGTCCATCCTATTCTTGTTTGCTGGGTCGTCCTTGGATCCATAAGGTTGGAGCTGTGACCTCCACTCTACACCAGAAGCTTAAATACCCTGTCAGAGGGAAGATTGTTACAGTGCAGGGGGAGGAAGAATACATGGTTAGTCATCTTAACTCATTCCGGTATATAGAGATGGACGGGGAGTTCATTGAGACCCCCTTTCAACATTTTGAAGAGGTGCCTCCAACATTGGCGTCAGCTGAGACAGTAATTGAAGAAGACTCTCCTTTGAAGATGGCTTCCTTGAAGGACGCCCGGGCTGTGATTGAAAAAGGTGAATGTGCAAACTGGGGCAAGATTCCCGATTTTACACCAAAGACTGACAAGTTTGGGCTGGGTTTCACTGTAGAGGCTCAGAAGGCTGTACGCAAAGCAAGGATCGGGAGACCTCCCATGTTCATCACCAATCCGGGAGTGAATGCTATTGAAGGCGATGCAGAGGAATCTGAGTTCGATAGCTGGATCTACCCGACGACCGACGGTGGACTGAACAATTGGACTGCAAAAGACTACATACCTGTTACTTTTGTTACTCAGTAATGAATTCCTTTGTTTTTTAAATTTGTAACGAACAATAATGTGAAACTTTATGGCCCGGTGTCTTACCCGGGGCACCGTGGTTTCATTTGTGAGGGATTATTACTTGTCATTTCCATATATCATGAATAAATACATTGGACGTTTTTCGCATTTCAAATCTTGTGCTCCCTTTCTTTCTTTCTTTATATATTGCAAAACAGCTATATTTACACACACTCACTCATACGGGTTTCAATCCACTCTGGATCTCACTGGTAACGACTCTGCTACTGCCAGTTATGACTTCGAAAATCCGATTAACTTAGACGAAGACGAAGGTGAAGATGATTGCGAAGTGCCTGGTGAGCTTGCAAGACTGTTACTCCAGGAAGAGAGGGCCATTCAGCCACATGAAGAGCCAGTGGAAACGGTAAATCTGGGTACTGAGACAGATAGAAAGGAAGTTAAGATTGGTGCCAATCTAGAGCTCAGCGTAAAACAACGGTTGATTCAGATGTTGCATGATTATGTGGAAATCTTCTCCTGGTCTTACGAAGACATGCCTGGGTTGGATACCGACATTGTGGTCCATCACCTGCCTACCAAGGAAGAATGCCCTCCGGTTAAACAAAAGGTCCGCCGTATGCGTCCAGAGATGTCCGAGAAGATCAAAGCTGAGGTTATGAAGCAATTTGATGCCGGGTTTCTAGAAGTGACTTCTTACCCTCAGTGGGTTGCTAATGTGGTTCCGGTATCGAAGAAAGATGGTAAGGTCCGAATGTGTGTTGACTACAGGGATTTGAACAGGGCGAGCCCCAAGGATGACTTCCCCCTGCCTCACATCGACGTTCTGGTTGACAATACTGTTCAGCACAAGGTGTTCTCCTTCATGGATGGTTTTTCAGGTTATAATCAGATCAAGATGGCTCCTGAAGATATGGAAAAGACTACCTTTGTTACTCAGTGGGGCACCTTCTGTTACAAGGTCATGCCTTTTGGACTGAAAAATGCTGGGGCAACCTACCAACGTGCAATGGTTGCTTTATTTCATCACATGATCCACCATGAGATTGAAGTATACGTCGATGATATGATTGCAAGGTCCCAAACTAAGGAGGAACACCTTGACCATCTACAGAAGCTGTTTGACCGTCTGAAGTTGTACAAGCTAAGGTTGAATCCGAACAAATGCACCTTTGGGGTAAGATCTGGAAAGTTGCTAGGCTTCGTCGTGAGTGATAAAGGTATTCAAGTGGACCCTGCCAAGGTTAAAGCCATACAAGAGATGCCAGCTCCCAAGACAGAGAAAGAAGTCAGAGGCTTTCTAGGACGTCTGAATTATATTGCCCGATTCATCTCGCATCTAACTGCTACCTGTGAACCAATCTTCAAGCTACTGAAGAAAGATCAAGTAGTACATTGGAATGATGAATGTCAGGCCGCTTTCGACAGAATCAAAGAGTATCTTCAAGAACCACCCATTCTTATGCCACCGGTTGAAGGGAGGCCTCTAATACTATACCTGACAGTACTTGACAGCTCAATGGGGTGTGTGCTAGGGTAGCATGACGAGTCTGGCCGAAAAGAGCACGCCATTTATTACCTTAGCAAAAAGTTTACCGACTGTGAGACCCGATACTCACTGCTCGAGAAAACTTGCTGCGCTTTGGTATGGGCTGCTCGCCGGCTGAGACAGTATATGCTGACTCACACTACTATGTTGATTTCTAAAATGGATCCAATAAAGTACATATTCGAAAAGCCTGCTCTGTCCGGAAGAATAGCAAGATGGCAGATGATCTTGACAGAATACGACATCCAGTACACGACTCAGAAAGCAATCAAGGGAAGTGTATTGGCAGACCATTTGGCACACCAGGCAGTGGACGACTACCAGTCAATGAACTTTGAGTTTCCAGACGAAAACATCATGGTAGTGACTGATTGTGAAATACCTGGACCGGTTGAAGGACCTGAGGAAGGATCCCGATGGTCTATGCACTTCGACGGAGCCTCCAACGCTTTAGGTAACGGCATTGGCGCTGTGATCATATCCCCAAAAGGCACTCATACTCCACTCACTGCCCGACTATGTTTCAACTGCACCAACAACATGGCGGAGTATGAGGCATGCATCATGGGTCTTCAAGCTGCAATTGACTTAAGGATCAAGTTTCTGAGTGTCTTCGGAGATTCCGCTCTCGTGATCAATCAGATCAAAGGCGAGTGGGATACGAAACACCCAAATCTTATTCCTTACAAAGAATGTGTGTTGACGTTGATCCCCCATTTCACGGAGATAACTTTTGAACACTTCCCAAGAGAGGAGAATCAGTTGGCAGACGCGCTGGCTACGATGTCTTCTATGTTCAGAGTCAAATGGGACAATGAGGCTCCCCAGATCATTATCTAGAAACTGGATGAACCCGCATATTGCTGTGATCTTGAGGCTGAGACGGTAACTGAAAAACCTTGGTATCATGAAGTAAAGAGGTATTTGGAAGCTCAAGAATACCCTGAAGGTGCATCCATCAATGACATAAAGTTCCTGAGAAGGTTCGCTGCAAAGTTCTTCCTCAGCAACGACATTCTCTACAAGCGAAACCATGACTCAACCTTACTGCGTTGTGTGGATAAGACTGAAGCAGAAAGAATCATGGCAGAACTACATGAAGGTACCTTCGGAATGCATTCCAGTGGACACACCATGGCAAAGAAAATCCTTCGGGCAGGATATTTCTGGTCCACAATGGAAGCCAACTGTTACCAACATTCTCGGACATGTCATAAATGCCAGATTTATGCAGATAAGGTGCACGTTCCTCCAGTCCCTCTGAATGTCTTGACTGCACCTTGGCCTTTTGCAATGTGGGGCATTGATATGATCAGCGATATTAAACCTACGGCATCCAACGGGCATCGCTTCATCCTGGTGGCGATCGATTACTTTACGAAGTGGGTTGAAGCAGCTTCCTATGCTACCGTAACCAAGAACGCCGTGGCACGGTTCATTCGACACAACCTGATCTGTCGATACGGCGTCCCGGAAAGGATCATTACGGATAATGGTACCAATCTTAACAACAAGATGATCACTGAGCTCTGCGAGCAGTTCAAGATACAGCACCACAACTCTTCTCCTTACCGGCCGAAGATGAATGGGGCTGTAGAAGCAGCAAATAAGAACATCAAGAAGATTGTGCAGAAGATGACAGTGACCTATAAAGATTGGCACGAGATGTTACCGTTTGCTCTTCATGGGTATCGTACCTCAGCAAGGACGTCAACCGGGGCAACACCCTTTTCCTTAGTCTATGGCATGGAGGCAGTCTTGCCTATTGAAGTCCAGATACCCCCTCTCCGGATAATGAAGGATGCAGATCTGAGCGAAGATGACTGGATCCAGACTCGACTTGATCAATTAAACCTAATTGACGAGAAGAGACTCACCGCTATTTGTCATGGTCAAACGTATCAAAAACGGATGATCAGGGCATTTAACAAGAAAGTCAGAACGCAAGAGTATCAAGTTGGGGACCTGGTAATCAAGCGCATCATTCTTCCTCAAAGTGACCCCAGGGGCAAATGGACCCCTACGTACGAAGGGCCATTTATGGTTAAACATGTGTTCTCAGGAGGAGCCATGATTCTAACCAACATGGATGGTGACGACCTTCCTCACCCCGCCAATGCAGACATAGTAAAAAGATACTACGCATAACTAAAGACCCGCTAGGTTGACACACCTAGGCAAAAATAAGGGCTTCCCGGTGAACCAAAAGGGTTCGGGCAAAAATAAGGGATGAAATAAAAAAAATCTGTACACCCGGCAAGTCGAAAACCTGAAAAGGCGGCTTGGGCAAAAATGGGTATCCCGGTGGACTGAAAACCCGAAAGGGAGGTCCAGGCAAAAGTTAGGGATAAGCGTAATACTATGTCTCATTGGATCACCTTGCATCCAGAATCCGGTATCAACATCAGGCTCAGACGACATCGATCAATCAGCTTCATCTTCAACTAAGCAGCCAAGTGATGAGACGCTCGAAGATATAAAGGCGATAGCAGAGTTGGAACCCAGTGGGATTACTCTTTTCACACAGCTGTTTTTGTTTTCTTTGTACAAATTGTATAAACTCTGTTGTTCGGCAGCGTTCTCTTACTAGGACGTCAGCCTCTTGTACATAAACGCCTATTTACAGGCAAATTCAAAAATCAATACAAATTCACGTTTCAGACCAATTGCCAATTGTTTTTTCCTTTTTCTGTTTTGTTTTGTAAAGAACGTCCAATGTTCAATTGTGATATATGCATTTGACACTAATTGCTCTCATAAATATTTGAATACGAAACAAAGGATTAATTACAGGTAACATCAGAAACAGGGGCAATAATGAGTTGTCTAAGCAATCTAATTGCTCTGTCCACCAAGGTACTAAGGTAAGTTCGGCTGAAGAATGTAACCCAGATACTTTCACTCTCCGACGAGTAAGACAAGAATCAACAATACTCTCCCCCGAGCAGAGTTGGTCTCCCGTCATCCCTGAAAAGGCATAGTGCCCACATCAAGTCGGCGACACTCTCCCCAAGCAGAGTTAGCCTACAGTCAGCCTTATGGAAGTTGGGTACCCCCAGAAGATCTCAATATTCCCCAGCGGAACATACAGACATTCCTAACAAGCATCCCCGGCAATCTTGATCTAAGATTGTTCCCCGACAGAACACAGAACATCCAGTGGAGCCATTCCCCAGTCCAATCTGAAAAGTTTCCCCAGTAGAGTTCAATCAATTTCCCCAGTAGATTCAGGAAGCTTATCCCCAGTAGATTCTGGAAGCTTATAACCTGCAGAGTACGAACGCGCCTCCCCGGTTTTATTCAAAGGTTATTTCACCACCGGGATATAACTGGGTTATCCTCAGCCAATTGCCACGGAAAGATCGTCCCCGACGAAGTCTTCCTATCCCTAGCGGAGTTCATCAAATCTTCCAATAGAGCTCAACAATGGTATCCCCAGCGGAGTTATCATCAAATCTCAATGAAGTATCTCTTCCCATAGAGTAATTCCTGCAGAGTAATCTCTCCAGCAAGTTTATTCCTCAACGGAGTCATCTTCTCCTACAGGTTTATTCTCGCAACCGTCATCCCCAGCGGAAACAAAAAGCTCTACTCTTCCACATCAGCCCAGGATTTGACTTCCCGGCACCCGTCAAGGATTTACTTTCCTAGACAAAAATACGCTCATAAACGTCACATCTTCATACATTATAGCATGCATATACGCATCATGGACATACAATCTCATTTATTTTGAGAACATCACGCATTCCATACATCATGACATCGCATACAACTAACGCTTTGTCTTTTCAGGACAAAGGTCAATACAAAGATGATTACTATCAACTGTCGCAATTCCAGATTCGATACCTGAATCTAGCCAGGGTATATCTGTGAGCGATTGATTGTGGATTCGATTCCTGTATCTAGCCAGGGCATATCTACATGAAGAAATTCCAGACTCGATTCCTGTATCCAGCCAGGGCACGTCTGAAGAGTTTGAAGATTCGATTCCTGTATCCAGCCAGGGTAAATCTGTTGACGACTAATTCTGGACTCGATTCCTGTATCCAGCCAGGGCACGTCTGAAGAGTTTGAAGATTCGATTCCTGTAACCAGCCAGGGCATATCTGTTGACGACTATTCCGGACTCGATTCCTGTATCCAGCCAGGGCACGTCTGAAGAGTTTGAAGATTCGATTCCTGTAACCAGCCAGGGCATATCTGTTGACGACTATTCCAGACTTGATTCCTGTATCCAACCATGGCATGTCTGAAGAGTTTGAAGATTCGATTCCTGTAACCAGCCAGGGCATATCTGTTGACGACTATTCCGGACTCGATTCCTGTATCCAGCCAGGGCACGTCTGAAGAGTTTGAAGATTCAATTCCTTTAACCAGCCAGGGCATATCTGTTGATGACTAATTCCAGATTCGATTCCTGTATCTAGCCAGGGCACATCTGTGAGTAACTGATTGAAGATTCGATACCTGTATCCAGCCAGGGCACATCTACATAAAGAGTTTTGAAGATCAACCCCTGTAACAGGCCAGGTAATTATCTTTATTTCTCAGGTACGCAAGTTCTCGCTAAGGAATCTCTTACGCGATCGACACCTAGATGGCATCTGTAAGCCCATCCACATACCAACGGTCTCCAAATGGAATCCATAAGCCCATTCCCAACAAGGCTCTGTCACAGCTCCAGATGGCATCTATAAGCCCATCCTCCTATCCATCATTCCTCCAAATGGCATCTGTAAGCCCATTCCTACATCACACTGCTGATACTCAACTATGTGAGTGCAAATTTCTGGGCACTCTAGTGTTCAATCATCTTCCACCCTCGGATCACGAAAGGCACACAAGCCAATCTACATCCTCAGGTCTAAGAAGATTGAACAGGGGCAACTGTTGTACCCCAAAATTTTCCCACCCATATTCTTCAAGACTTGGCAAGATCAAGCTTCAAAATCCCTCAAGGGTTGCACAGTTCAATTGCCTCAAAACACAGTCAAAATTAGGGTTTTGGTTCTTGCAAAGAAATTGAGGTTTCCAAGGGTCCAATCAAGTCCCATATGCCTATACCCATTGTTAAGCATCTATATGCCAAGTTTCAAGACTCACAGCATCAAATTGCATAGTCAAAAACCCTAAATGCTTCACAGTCAACTGCAGGGGTAAAATGGTTATTTGACAGTCAAAAGTCAAAAATTTTGGTCAACATCTTATTTTGAAGCCACAATCATCATTTGATCAATTCTTGATCATGATTCCACAAACATGGCTCAAAAAGTCTAAAGATGCAAAAGTTTCTATTTTTGGACAGTTGAAAAGTCAACTGCAAATTGACCAAGGCATAACTTCTTCATGGTTCATCAGAAAAATCCCATCCAATTCTCATTTTGAAGGGGATGACATTTCCTACAACTCATCTTCACATTCCAAGTCCAAGAAATGCTCTCACAAAAAGTTATCAATTTCAACATTATAGGTCATTTTCAAAAGTCAACAAAAAGGCACTTTAAGTCAAAGACCATAACTTGAGATTGGTAAATCAAAATGACATGGGACCAAAGGCATTGGTTAGAGGACTTCAAGACCTTTCCAAAATGTCAAAAAACATGTTCATAGCTTCAAAATTGAGCAAGATATGCATTGGAGAAGTTGGGAAATTTTTGGGAACTTTCAAAAGTCAACTTTGCCTAAAAGACTTCATTTTTGCTAATGGGCCTCAAATTCTTTCTTGAATATTTACCCAAAGCCTATGCACGACCAATTAAGCTTAATTTGACTTATTTTATTATTTTTAATTAATTAATTGAATTTATATTTATATTAATTCATTTAATTGGTTTTAATTATAAGAAAATTCAAAAGATGTGCTTTTTAGATCTTTTTGTGCAGCAAATATGACTAGGGCAAGCTGGCAACTCGTTTCTCAACCAACAAGGCAAAATATCCATGATTGGCAAGGTTTCATGAAAGAAAAGATTGAAAAAATATTTGATTGCCAATCATATATTCAAGTCATAATGCCATGGACTTTTGGGCTGAATTCTAACCTAATTCCATTCACATATATGTGCTGAAGAAAACCCTAAAGCTGGACACACGTGAAAGCTGCTGCAACCACATAACCAATTTGCAAAATTTCAAGAAAAACTTGAAAACTGAAATCCTATTTGCAGTACAATTCAAGGCCTAAAATTGTTTCCAATACATTGCTGGACCTTCCAGGAAGCCATTGCAATCAAGAACGAAGCTTAACACGCAAAGAATAAGAGAATACAAGTGATACGGTTTGCTTTATTTTCCAGATTTGCACATCACGATTCATGCATTTTTAATACATTTGGTTGATTGTTTTGTGTTCATAGCATTCAGGTGAAGCTTCTGGTATGATTTAATTCCATTAATATGCCTTGAAACGCCAGTTTCCATGGGAGAGATTTAGGGTTTCCAAGCTTTTAGATTGGGGCTTTTCAGCATGAGTAAAATTAGAGACCATAATGCCCATGACTGAAACCGTCTGGATGAGACGAACGAGATGGACCTATCGCGCCCTTTTTATATTGTCTCCACTTCTATTCGCTATTTTTCACTGTTATAGTTAGTGGGGGTTTAAAACCCCCGCTATCTTGTTTTATATTTTGCAGAAGAAAGAAGAAGACGAAGGGCGTGGCATCTCCTGGTTGGTGAATTCAAATCTGCACGCATTTTCCAGCATGGTTATTGCTTTTCATATAATATTTTTATTGGTCATTATGTTTACAAACGCGTTTGAATGGCGTAGTGTTGGAGGCATTGCTGGCAAGCGTTGGGACCTGGGTTCGATTCCCAGGTCCCCCATATAATTCTTAATGTTTTTTCTAACATAATCTCATGCATGTATACGTCCAACGCTCCACCATACGTACTCACGTGTTAGCTTGCCAAGTGGCCATGATGCCCAATCCAGTGGCCAAGAGATGGAATCCATGGTATGCTCCATTGAATGAACATGCATACGATCAGGAAAGTCAACAAGGCCTTGTGCTAATGGGCCAGAATTCCTCAAAGTTCACCTCCACATGGGCCAGACACCCCCTTGGTTTGCATAATTAATTTTCTTTTCTTTTCTTTTCTTTTAATTTCTTTCAATTGTTTTTTTTTAAATAATTATTATTAATTCACTATAAAATACTTTTTCCTAATAAAAATCAGAAACTCAAAATTGTAAATTATTTTAATTGTTTATTAATTTCACCATTAACCTTTTTTCAATAAATGCTAACAATTAATTTAGTTTAATTTAGGTTTTAATTTTAACCCTTTTTTTAATAAATAAAAATTACATAGAATTAGGTTTTGACACTTTTATCTTTTTCTTAATTAATTATTATTATTATTATTAATTATTATTATCATTATTAATTACTATTATTTTTGTACATAAATATGTAAATTAATTAACTAGTAAATTAGGTCAACTTTGACATTTTCAATAATAAGTAAAATAAACTTAGATCTAGGGCTTCCTTTTAATTTTAATTTCTTTATTTCCATAATAAATACCAAAAAACATAAAAAAACACTTTCTTTTCTTTAATTAAATAATTAATTAGGTTTTAATTTCATTTAATTTCAAGCAAAGGGTCAAAACCCTTGGACGTCCAGTTTAATTTCTATTTCGCGCATTATTTTCTTATTGATTATTATGTAACTGTCCAAGGATGTAATAGTAATTAGGTTTATCACTTTTCTTTACTTTCCGTATCTTTATCAAAAATGGGTCTTTGTATTTTGGCAATGTATAGACCCGCGCCTTGTAATAGCGTAGCTTTTATCTTTCTGTCTTTTATTTTTCGCACTCTTAAACTGCTAAATTGCATGAAAGAATGTATGGTAATTAAAAACAACACGTAGCTCATAATGCCATGATCAAAGATAAAACATAACATGAAAACAACACACAATTCACACACCACTTCTAGGGTACGCCTCACTCGTTGCCTTTGAAACGTGGTCGTCAAGTATAAGACGTTTTAGCGGTCGCTCTTATGTCCAAGATCCAGTTGCCTCGAAACAGTTGCCTCGAAACGGTTGCCTCGGATTAAAAAGGATCTAGGATATTAGGGTTACTTCTAAGGTGTCCTAACTGTTGCTTCGGTGACCACACTGTCCCTACAATCGAATTGACCCGAACACCTCCAACGGTGGTGCTACCTACCTCTCAATGGTGGGATGGCACTACCTTAAGGACTTTTACACAGCCTAATTCCTTAGGGTAGGTAGATGACTCATGGGTACTTGCTCTCTTCAAAAACAAATCAAAAATATTTTCACACTGACACTTTCAAAAGCTTTCAAAACAAAGTTTTCAAACACTCTTGAGGACAGATACAAGAGTCATTCAGAAATCTTTCAATGAAACTTTTTTCAAACCCACTCACATTTGAAAAGCAAACATTTTGAAAACATAAGAGCAAGTATCTAAGAGCCCGTGGATAACCATAGATAGAAAGGGTGCTCACACCTTCCCTTTCTATAAATCTACCTCCCGAACCGAGAAGCATTCTCATAAGGAATTTTGATGTGCTTTTGTCCTTTCCATGTTGGAGAAAATAAAAGACGGTGGCGACTCTTGCTTACCGCGACATACGCGATCCAACTTTAAACAGTCAGTTCTATTTCCACCGATCACAGTGGCAAACTCCCATTGAGAGATTTGAATCTGCGCGCGTTTTTGGCATAATGCTTAATATTTTCTTTATATTTTATTTATGTTATTATATTAACAAACAAACCAGCCAGCCCAGACAATAAAGCCAAGCGCGTATGAGAGGAAGGACCTGGATTCGATCCCAGGTCCAGACATTTTTCTTATTTTCTAATCTTTATATCCAGGATCTCATACATCACTATTTCAAGCCTCCATCATGCACTCTAAATCTCAGCCATTAGATTATCCCTTGATCCAGATCCAGCATCTAGCCACAGTAGCCCATGGTGCACTCTTTGAAGCCAGTCTACACGGGATCACACGCAAGGAACATGGGCCAACCAATCTGGGCCTTGGAAATTTCAACTTTGCACCCCCAGTTCACTTCCAGCAACAAGCCCAGTTTTGTTTCTTCTTTCTTATTTTTTTATTATTCTATTTTATTTATTTATTTTATTTATTTCAAAAATATATTTTTATTTACTAAATCATCAAAGCATAAAGTCATCAAACATTAGAATTAGTTTTTTTTATAATTAATTTCATTAATTAATTAGATTAATTTAATTAGGGCAATTTAAATTATTTTTCCATAATTAAAATCAATTAGAAAATTAGGTTTAATTTGCAAATATTTAATTTTCTCAATAAAAAAATAACAAAAATATTTTCTTTGATTTCCTTCGAATTTAGACTTTGATTCCCGTATTTAATTCATCTCGCGCGCATTTACTTATTTATAATTCCAATTATTGTAACTGTTTCGAGGTTTATAATAGTTTTTAATTAGGGTTTATTTTTACCACTTTTTACTTACTGTTTAATCCTCGGTTTGGTTATGTAACCCCCTCCCCGAAGCCTTGTAATAGCGTATATTTACTTTTCCGCTTTTAATTTCCGGAATTATAAATTGTCTAGATGTATGGATAATAGGCTTGCATGCAAAAGACAAATGAAATCAAAACAGTAGAAAAACCTAATTGTGCAAAGATAATTAATTGAAATCAAACACTTGCACATGCTCACTCCTAGGGTATATCCCCACTTCGGTTTCCTTTAGTAAATAGTCATGAAGTATAAGGAATTTTAGTTGTCGCCCTCTAGCCCCAAAAGATCAAAAATGACCCATTCGAATGTTCCCTCGGAAAGATCTTTAAGACTCTAGGGTAATTACTAAGGTTTCTTAACCATTGCTTTTGTGACCGTAATTGTCCCTTTCGTCCCTTACAATTGTCCCTTGAACTCCAAAGATGGAGCTTCCTACTCCTTAATAGTAAGATAGTGTTGTCTAAAGGAAATAAGAAAAGGAACAGACTTCTTTGAGTAGGTAGAAACTTTTAGGTACTTGCTCAAAAACAACAAATTTTTACACATAGACTTTCAAACAAGCTTTTCAAATAAAGTTTTCAAAAACATTTTATCACACCCTTGAGGATCGATACAAGGGTTACCATAAAGTGAAGCGCCGCACTAAGGCAAATTTCAAAACTTTTAAAAAGCACAAGCACAAAAGCAATTTAAGAATGAGCAAGTACTTAAGAGCCCGTAGAAAACTACGGATAGAAAGGGTGCTAACACATCCCTTTTCTATAATCTACCCCCCGTACTCAGAAACATCTCGAAAAAGGTTTTTTCTTTTCTTTTTCCCTTTTCCTTTGTTGGATGAAATAAGAGTCGGTGGCGACTCTTGCTTACCGCGACATTTGCGAACAAAAAACACAGACCAGTATTAACAGTCGGTTCTGCCACCGTATCACAGAATTGGCAACTCTGCTGGGGACTTATAATAAAGTGGGGTTCACCTTAGGATTTAGGTCATTCTTAATTGCTTCTTTGGGTTGTCTTGTCTGATTTACTTTTAAGGGTATCTGTTTGGGTTATTTTGATCCTAAACCCGGATCGGGGAATTCCTTTTAGCTAAGTAGCAATAAATTGTGAGAGAGTTGTGCGGGGTATACCGACACGGTTGAAACAGCAGCTATGTTGATGCGATATTTTGGTGTGTACTGGTAGCCCTTGAGTGATCTAGGAGAATACAGGGCCGCTGTGTGGTATCATAAAGCATCAACTGACCTTAGTACCTTAATTGACCAACTTGGATTTTAGGACGTAGTAAGATAGCCGTCTTTGGTGTAAACCCAAAGTCGGTTGATACTCGATGCTACACCCATTGTGGTTTGACTCTTGAGTTTTGTTTGGTGGCAAGTCAATTGTCTATTGGAACAAAATTTGGGGGAAATATCGGTGATATTGAGACCCCTTAGAACCCAGTTACTATATTTAGGACAGGTTGAACCAATCCAACTTCAAGAGGGTATACCTTAAAATCCATGCAAGCCTTAAACCTAAGGTCTTTGTGTGATTTGCCTGTGTTTGCTATATCTGCTCTATCTGAGCATAATCATGACATCATAACATAGTGTATCATACTAACCATTTCAAGGATTCTTAGGCTTTACTTTTGTCTTGTTTTGTAGGACATGACCCTCGCCCACAGATTCACTATCCAAGTCAGTCTGGTAAAGGTACCTTCTCATCTTAAGGAATTGGTATCTAGGGTTCCTGAAGGCTCTCCCTTCACTAAAATACATGGTTGACTTCTCAGCTTGGTCACCTCAAACCCTGATGAAGAAATGCTAAAAGTGCTCTTCCAGTTCTTTGACCCTCTACATCACTGCTCCACTTTTCCGGATTACCAGTTGGTGCCTACTATGGAGGAGTTTTCTCTGTTACTTGGGGTGCCTATACTTAACAAGGTACCTTTAAATGGCATGGAAAGAGACCCTAAACCTGAAGGTATTGCTAAAGCTCTGTCCTTACCACGATCTGACGTAGTAGCAAATTGGGAAATCAGGAGAGGTGCCAAGGGTTTTTTGGCTAAGTTCTTGTTTGATAAAGCTCATCATTTTGGGGATACTCTGGACTCACAAGCTTTTGAAGAGGTATTAGCCCTTCTAATCTATGGGTTGGTACTATTCCCCAATCCTGACCAGCTTATAGACGTGAATGCGGTTAAGGTTTTCTTGTCTCGCAATCTGGTACCTACTCTGCTTGGAGATATCCTACATTCTCTGCATACTCGCACTTTAAAGAGAAGAGGGACCTTTCTGTGTTGCACTCCTCTTTTGGCTAGGTGGTTTATTTCGCACCTACCTCGGTCCGTCTTGAAGAATGAATAGGGTTTGAGATGGTCTCATAGGCTAATGACTCTTACACATTCAGGTATTCATTGGTGTCCTCGATCCTCGGAGAATGTTACCATCATTAATCGATGCAGAGAATTCCCTAATGTCCCTCTCTTAGGCATTATGGGAGGAATCACTTACAACCCTTGTTTGGCACTGCAACATTTTGGATATGCGATAAGGGATGGTCCTCATGACACACTTATCCAAGGAATCATCTTGGACTACGAGAATGATGCTCAGGGTTACCGTAAAAGGTTCGTGCGAGCTTGGGGCATGGTACATAGAGTTGATAGCATGACACTGGGGCACAAGAACTCAATCCCTCTTGAGCCTTATCTCAAATGGGTAATAGCCCATGCTCAAAGTCTTATGATGCCTTACCCTGCTGTCCTACCAACGATTGTGGAACCAGTTGCTGAAGGAGACACTTCTTATCTCGTTCTCCATCCTGACATGCCAATTGATCATGAGGAGTTACAAAAATCCTAGATCAAACTCAAAGAGGAACGGGATACCTTCGAAACCCAATTCTACGCCAGCGAAAAGAAGGTCCTAGAACTCACTAGGCTACTTAATAAAGAGAGGAGTATAAACGCCTACGTTGCACCAAAGAGGATGCGCTCATGGGAAACCTAATTTTCTTTTTGCTTTAAGTTTTGATTTGTTTAATTGTAAGCCTAAAGGGAACTATTTGTAACAATTCGAACTTATTAATACAATTAATGTGTGCTTATTTTGGTTAAACAAATTTGTGTCTTTAAGAATCCTTGAAATCATTGCATACACATATCATCTGTGACATTGCATAAACAGGTTTCATAATAGGTTTCTCATCTTCTGCGCTGTTTATTTCAGCAAATGTTCGGAGCTTTGGCTAAAGGACAGGAAGATCTGAAGGCCCTTTATTCTAAAAGATAGAAAGAAGAAGGCGAAGAAGACTGTTGGTGTCCTGAATCTGGGCAGAAGATTTAGGGGACCGTTGAAGCAAACGGTTGATTTGACCTCTTCTTCCAAAGAAGGGGAGAACCAAGAAGTTGAAACAATGGAGGAAGACCCTAGTCCAAGGGTTTCTGAAGGTGAATCTGATTACAATGATGAACAGTATCCTCCCACTAAGGATAGATACAAACCGTTAGAAGATCGTCTGGGCGCAATGGAGATCCAAAAAGTACCTGGCTTGGACTTTGAAGAATTAGGGCTAGTTTCTGGCGTGATCATCCCACCAAAATTCAAGGTCCCCACATTTTCTAAGTACAACGGTGTCTCCTGCCCTAAGTTGCATTTAAAATCCTATGCCAGGAAGATCCAGCCTCACACTGCTAACCTGAAGTTATGGGTCTATTTCTTCCAAGAAAGTTTGGCCGACACTCAACTGGATTCATTCTATAAGTTGGAAGGAACCAATATCCATACCTGGGAAGACTTGGCTACTGCTTTATACAAGCAGTACCAATACAATACTGTCCTGGCACCAACTCGAGTGCAACTGCAAAATATGTCCATGGGCTCGAAAGAAGGGTTCAAGGAATATGCACAAAAATGGAGGGACCTAGCTGGAAGAGTACAACCTCATTTGACTGATCACGAAATGGTAGACATGTTCATAGGCACTCTGACAGGACCATTCTTCAATTTGTTGATTGGGAGTTCCTCATCCGGGTTCACAGAGATGGTTCTGACAGGAGAGAGGATCGAAAATGGTATCAGGAGCGGGAAGATCCTGATGGCTGCATCTTCTAGTGCTGAGAAGAAGCCATTTAGTGGTAATAGGGAGGCCAATGTTGTGCAAGGCCTGAAGGGGCGTAATAAGGAAGACTACCACCAATGTGTGGGGGCAATTTTGGTCTCTAATTTGGCACCCGCACAATGACCACAATAACGGAAGAATCAACCAAGGGTAGAAAGACCTCAAAGGCAGTTCACCCAAATCAACATGCCATTATCACAAGCATTGCAACACATGTTAAAGATGAATATGATTACGGTGATAGACCCTCAACCAAACCCTAAGACTTCCTCTCCTAACTACAATCCAGATGCAAGGTGTGCTTATCATTCTGGCAGCCCGGAGCACGATACTAACGATTGTTGGGCACTGAAATACAAGATTTAGAATATGATTGACACCAAGGAGATTGAATACGACCCTCTTGAGACTCCCAACATGATCACTGCTCCCATGTCAAATCATGGCTAGGATCGAAAGCATTTTTGTTCATTTGAATTCTCAAGTTGTATTTTCTTGGTTTATTCGAACAATTATTGTCATGTCAAAACTTTTTTATTTCATTAATGCATTACACATGTTTGTCCTGAATTAATTTGTTTTCATTATGCTTAAACTGCTTTATACTTCCTTTTCGTGATATTCAACTCTCGATTAAAAGCTCTAAGCCTTAGAGGGAGGATGTCAAAAATGATACCACAATCTCTACAGTATGCTTTTGAACATACCCCGCTGATGATGTGCAAGCATTGTTTCAAATCCCAAACAGTGGAGTTATAAGGAAGATAATCCCTAGTTAACCCCTTTGAGCCAAAGAAGTAGGAGTTTTTCTTTCACACAAATTAAAACCCTTAATCATAACCTGGTTCAGGGTAGTTTTCTCAGTTAATTCAGGTGCACATTCAGTCACAATCTGCCGCTTCGTACACAATGAATGGCATCGAAGATGTCCTTCCAAAACAAAAGACGGTGATGGTTCCGCATAATCGTCAAGACAAGCAGTCATTATCTCTCGAAATAAAAGCCCATTAAGTCAAAACCTATGAAGGAGATTTAAGAAAAGAACTTGGGCATCCCGCTGACTGTAATCACAAAAGAAACAATTCAGGTAAAAGACAAGGATAATAAAATAAAAAAGAAAGAGGTCCTATAAATCCTCGACAAAAAAGATGACTGTCTATTTAAAATAAAGTTTCAGTATCCGAACCATCACCAGAACATCAAGGACAGTACCCCATGACTCAACTGGGATTCTAAACGCGCAATTAACTGAGCATAGAACTGAATGACATCACGAAGAACGGGTGGGTACAAATAAATTTTGAGCCTTTATCCTTTGTTTGATACGGTGGCAGAACCGACTATTTTGAAATGCTGATTTGCGTTTTGCGTTTTGTATTCGCAAAATATCGCGGTAAGCAAGAGTCGCCACCGAATTTTATTTCATCCAAACGGAAAGGAAAAAAGCACAGAAAAAATCCTTTTTTTGAGATATTCAGAGTATGGGGTGTAGATTATAGAAAGGGAAGGTATTAGCACCCTTTCTATCCATGGTTTTCCATGGGCTCTTAGGTACTTGCTCATATTTTAAAATTACTTGTGTGTGTTTGTTTTGAAAATTTTTGTTTTACTTTGTTTTAACCCTTGTTTCTGTCCTCAAGAGTGTTACGAAGTGTTTTTGAAAATTTGTTTGAAAAAAGTGTAAGTGTGAAAAGTTTGATTTTTGAGCAAGTACCTATTAGCATCTACCTACTTGAAAAAAGATCGTTTCTGTTCTTGTTTCCTTTAGACAATGCTATCCTACTATTGAGAAATAGGTAGCACCGTCATTGGAATTGTAAGGATCAATTCGTAATGGACGTACGATCACCAAAGCAATATTAGGACGTCTTAGTAATAACCCTAGAGTCTTAAGATCATATTCGAGGCAACATTTCCGAGGCAACATTTTCGAGGCGACGTTTTTGAACGGGACTTTTGATCTTTGTTAGACAGGAGGGCAATCACTAAGACACCCTATACTTAATGATCGTTTACCGAAGGCAACCGAAGTGAGAGTATACCCTAGGAGTGCGCATGTGCGAGTGATTTAATTTCAGTTATTATCTTTGCACATTAGGGTTTTCTAACCATTTTAAATTATCATGTAATCTTGTCATACAATCCTATTAACATACATCTAAACAGTTAACATTTGTGAAAACTAAAATGCGAGAAAAGTAAAACCTACGCTATTACAAGGCTCCAGGGTAGGGATTAATTACATAGCCAAAAAACCCGTAAAAGATGATAAATAAAGAAAATCCTAGATTAAGTTATTACATACTGTAGACAGTTACTTCAATATTGCAAAAAAATAATAAATATGCGCTATGAATCGAAAACGAGAGATTTAGGGTTTTGACCCAAACTACCTAATTGTAATTTACAAGAAAAATAATTTTTTTTTGTGTTTTTGTGTTATTTGAGAAAATAAAGTTCAATTGAATAAAAATAACCTAATCACTAGTTAATTTTAATTAAGCAAAAATAATTAAATTAACCTGTTTTTTTGTATTTTTTATTTTGAAAAAGAAAAAAAAATTAAATCAAAAGTCAACCCTAATTTTTCTAATTGGTTTTAATAAAAAAAAGTTAGAATTACCCTAGATTAATTTAAGCTAATATTAAATTATATTTGATAAAATAAAACCCAATTCTAATTTTTTTGTGAAACTCTTGATTTTATGATTTTTTGTGAAAAAAGAAATTGATTTTGGTTGAAAATAATTAAGCTAATTAAATAAATAAATGAAATAAATAGAAAATAATGATTAAGATGGGCCTGTGGTAAATAGCAAAAGAGGGGTGTTGTTTGCAAATCTAAGCCCAATAAACTCAGGCCTTTGTTGACTTCGTCCAATCCCCTGCACATGCTTGACTGGGGCGCATGGTGGACCTTCATTGGAGAAGCCTTGGATCTGGGGCATTGATGGATGGGACGGCCAGATCTGGATAGTGCATGATAGATCCCTTGCCCTACGATACACTGGATTGCCCTGAAAATGTTGAGAAAATAAAATGCACACGCCTGGGATCGAACCCAGGACGTGTGCATCAAAGGCCAACAACCTCACCATCTGCGCTAGCTTGTTAATTGTAATAATAACGAAACAAATAAAATATAATACAAATAACATGCCACGCTTCCCAAAACGCATGCTGATTCAAACAAGACACTCACATAATACCACGCCATTGTCTTCTTTGTTGCTTCTGTCGTTTTAGATAAAAGACCTTTACCTACAAACATCAAGCATATGTATAGCCTCTGTGTATTTCCAAAACCTTGTACACACATGATAAATCGAAACCAATGGTACCAATCAACTCGTTTCAAGCCCACGAGCATCATGGTACCATTATCATTGTTCAATTTTCCCCGTACAAGAAAACCCTAAAAACGAAGAAAAAACCTTAGCCATGGCACTTTGCTGTACAGTCAATAAAAATACAATTGAATATAACCATTAGCTTGCAAACATTTCAAGGATTATAAATATGCCAATTAATCATGCTAAATATGTCAGAATCAAGATATTCGAATTCAAGAAAATATGCAAACTGTGTGAATCTTACTGGGCGTTTCAAGGCGTGGGGAAGCTTGCTAGCGATTGAAACACGATCCTGGGATGTCCAGCAAACGATTGGTATGATTAGAATGGCTTGGGATGGCCTGGAACTTGGAAATTGGTTTGCAACTTTTTCTTGAATTTTTTTAAATTGGTTCTCTGCCTTTGCACGCCTCTAGCCTCTTGATTTTGATCTGCCTTTGTTCCTTATGTATACTAGAGTGCATTAGGGTTGCAATTTTGTATCAAATCTCTTCCAATTATGAATATTGATTCATGATTCAATCCTTGCACCAAATCTTTCCAAAACAAACAAATCCAATATTTTGTGTCCAAATGGGGCCTTTCATAATTTGATCTTGTCTCCAGCTGTGTAATGGACCTAATCATGCACAAAATCTCAAGATTTAATTAGTTTTTGATATTTTCATTATTTTATATTGATTTTATTTGATTTAAATGAAATAAAATCAAAATAAATAACAAAAATAAAATAATGACAATTGGAAAGGCTCATGGGTCACGGGTCACATTACAAACTCAGTGCAAGCATAAAAAGTCGGGCCCATTTAACAAAAAATGCAATTTTGGACACATTTGACATTTGGCAATTTTGCAAAAAGGGTCAAATTGGCCAATGCATAACTCCCTCAATTTTGACCCTAGAGAGGTTTTATTGGACTTTTTAGAAAGCTTAATATGTCCTCTAAGCAACCCTTTTTGTCTAATCTCAATTTAGTCTTCCATGTTCATGTATGAAGCTTTGACCCAAAAGGTGTTTTTGTTGACTTTCCAAAATGACCTATAATGTCCAAACTCATATCTTCTTGTGAGTGAATATTTTGAACTTGGGAGATGAAGATTAATTGTATGGAATTGCATACTCTTCAAAATGAGCTTTGGATGGGTCATTTTTGATAAAGTATGAGAAATTTATGCTTGGTCAAAGTTGAGTTGACTTTTCCTACAAAACCCTAATTTAGCAACTTTTGGGTTTTGATGAATTATGAGCAATCCTTGAGGAATCATGATCAACCCTTGATTAAATGATGAATAATACTTCAAAATGAGAGTTTTGACCAAAAAGCTTGAAGTTTGACTGTATGTGGGCCATAGTTGACTTTTGCCCTAGCATAGTCGATTTTTAGGCCTTTTAGTAATTGACTGAGCAAACTTCCTCTGCAAGGATTAAAACTTGACATGGATGATCTTGAGAACATATTAGGACAATGGTGAGAATTTGTGATCCTTTGGACTCAAACATCTTGATGCAAAATGAAACCCTAATTTGGGGTAGACTGCCTTAGGAGAGAGTTTGTCTAGTCAACCCTTGGACCTCCTTGAGCAATTTGAGGACCTCACTTGACATGTATTGAGAAATATGGGAGGTAAAATTTTGGGGTACAACAGCTTCCCCTGTTAAATCTTCTTAAACCTGGGGATGTAGATTGGCTTGTCTGCCTTTCGTGATCCGAAGGTTGAAGATGATTGAACACTAGAGTGCCCAGAAATTTGCACTCGCATGAAGTGGTACTTGTCTTGCGATATCTGGAATGGGATTATAGATTCCATTTGGAAGTCAATGACGGAAGATGGGCTTAAAGATTCCATTCGAAGAAGTGTTGATCGCATAAGAGATTCCTTTGCGAGAACCCGTATACCTGTTATTGAGGAGGATTTCGCTGGGGAATGCTGATCTCTGTCTTGGGAGAAATAGAATTTTAGGAGCTTCAGTTGTTCGTTATTCTACTGGGGAATCATCTCTTAGTCGAGGAGGTGAAAATGAACTGCTATCTGGTCGTGCTCCAAGCTTCGTAATTTCTCAATTCTTATCTGGTCGTTCTCCGGGCTTCAGAAGGAATTAAGTGGTTATCCGGTTGCATATGTGTTTCAACTTGAATTTAAGGCATACTAATATCTGGTCGATTTCCGGGCTTCATAGTAATTGGCCGAGTAAACTGTTATTTGGTCGAATTCCAAGCTTCGCAGTACCTTATACTGTTATCTGGTCGTGTCCCAGGTTTCAGTGTCCTTTGCCTCTATCTGGTTGTGCTCTAGTCTTCACAGCGTCTTATACTGTTATCCAGTCGTTCGCTAGGCTTCACGATGTCTTACACCTATTATCTGGTCGATTCCAGGCTTCATGGTATCTTGTATTGCTATCTGGTCGATTTCCAGGCTTCACAATAACTTGCCGAGGATTAAACTATTTTTCGGTCGATTTCCGGGCTTCAAAGCTTGAATTGGAATAGAAATCTTAGTATCGATTTGACTAAACCAGGGGAAAGTTGTGAGAACTAGATTGCATCTTTCCCTGAAAGGTAAAGAGTTAGTCGTATATAATGTCATGATGTATGAATTGTATTGGGTAATGATGTTCTCAAAATAAATGAGATTGTGTTGTATGATGCATATGCGCATGCCACGATGTATGGATATGCAATATTCTTGTGATATTTTCCAACAGGGGAGAATAAATCCTGGACTGCTGTTGGAGAATATAAGGAGGTGAGTTCTTCATTCTCGCTGGGGATAGTGACCAAAGATGATTAGCTGGAGACTTGCGTCTGTTCTGCTTGAGAATATTCCGCAGGGAGAGACTCTGTTTGAGAATAATCCTGTAGGAGAATAACTTTGTGGGGAAGAGAGATACTATGTTGGATGATCTGCTGATTTGGAGAAATAAACTCCGCTGGTGGTGAACTTCTATTGCTGATGACAGATAATCTCTGCTTGGGGAGAAATTTGCCGACTCATTCACAATTATGAACCTCGGCTGGGGGGAGTTAACACCACTGTCTTTGAATACTTCCTACTCTGTGGGGAGTGTATATACCTTTAATCATATTCTCATGCTGGCTCTATCCTTGTACCTGGTGGATAGAGCAACCTTAAGGTTTGGACATTTCTTGTTTGCCCCTGCTCCTGGAATTACGAGTAATTGTCTTTTGTTTCATATGTAAATATTTATGAGCAGCAATTATGTTCAAATGCATATATCAAAAATGAATCATTGGACGTTCTTGCAAAACAAAACAAAAAAAGAAAAAACAAGTTGAAATTTGTGAAATTGAATTGTATTGATTTTTGAAATTGGCTTGTAATAGGTATTTTGTACAAGAGGCTGACGTCCTAGTAAGAGAATGCCGCAGAGGGAACAAAAATTATACATTTTGTGTAAAAAGAAAGAAAAACAGCTATGTGAAACAATCCCATCGGGTTCCAACTCTGCTATTGCCTTTATATCTTCGAGCGTCTCATCACTTTGCTACTTGGTCGAAAGTAGATCAGATTGATTGGCGCCGTCCAAGCTTGATAGTCGATACCGAAGTCTGGTTGCAAGATGATCCAATGAGACATAGTGTTACGCTTCGATCCATATTTTTTCCTGGACCTCCCTTTCGAGTTTTCAGTCCACCGGGTTACCCTTTTTTTACCCAAGCCGCCTTTCCAGGTTTTCGACTTATCGAGTGTACAATTTTTTCATTTTCATCCCTTACTTTTGCCTGAACCCTTTTGGTTCGCCAGGAAGCCCTTATTTTTGCCTAGGCTGGTCAACTTAGCGGGTCTTTGATTATGCGTAGTATCTTTTCACTATGTCTGCATTGATGGGGTGAGGAAGGTCGTCACCATCCATGGTGGTTAGAATCATAGCTCCTCCCGAAAAAAATTTCTTAACCACAAATGGTCCTTCGTATGTGGGGGTCCATTTTCCCCTGGCATCACCTTGCGGCAGTATGATGCGCTTGATCACCAGATCCCCAACTTGATATTCTTGTCGTCTGACTTTCTTGTTAAAAGCCTTGATCATTCGCTTTTGATATGTTTGACCATGACAAATAGCAGTAAGTCTCTTTTCATCAATTAAGTTCAGCTGATCAAGCCGGGTTTGGATCCAGTCGTCTTCGTTTAAACCCGCATCCTTCATAATCCGGAGAGAGGGTATCTGGACATCGATGGGTAGGACTGCCTCCATTCCATACACCAAGGAGTAAGGTGTTGCCCCTGTCGATTTCCTTGCCGAGGTACGGTACCTATGAAGAGCAAATGGTAACATCTCATGCCAGTCTTTGTAGGTCACCGTCATCTTCTGCACAATCTTCTTGATGTTCTTGTTAGCCTCTTCAATAACCCCATTCATCTTCGGCCGATAGGGAAAAGAGTTATGATGCTGTATCTTAAACTGTTTGCAGAGCTCGGTGATCATTGTATTGTTAATATTTGTACCATTGTCTGTAATGATCCTGTCTGGTACACCGTATCGATAGATCAGATTGTGTCGGATAAACCGCGCCACGACGTTCTTGGTTACTGTAGCAAAGGAAGCTGCCTCAACCCACTTCGTGAAATAATCAATAGCTACCAGAATGAAACGATGCCCATTAGACGCAGTGGGTCTGATCTCGCCAATCATGTCGATGCCCCACATTGCAAAAGGCCAAGGAGCTTTCAAAACATTCAGAGGAACTGGAGGTACATGCACTTTATCAACATAGACTTGGCACTTATGACAGGTCCGAGAGTGCTGATAACAACCGGCTTCCATAGTAGACCAATAATATCCAGCCCGTAGGATCTTCTTTGCCATGGTATGTCCGCTGGAATAAGTTCCGAAGGTACCTTCATGTAACTCTGCCATGATCCTTTCCGCCTCTCTCTTGTCCACACATCGCAATAAGGTTGAATCATGGTTACGCTTATAGAGGATCCCATTACTGATGAAGAGCTTTGCAGCGAACCTTCTCAAAAACTTTTTATCATTAACAGATGCCCCCTCGGGGTATTCTTGAGCCTCAAGATACCTCTTTACTTTGTGAAACCAGGGTTTATCTACTACCTCTTCAGTCTCAATGTCACAACAATTTGCGGGTTCGTCCAACCTCTCAATGGTAATCTGGGGAGCTTCATTGTCCCACCTGAATTTGAACATAGAAGGAATGGTAGCTAGCGCGTCCGCTAACTGGTTCTCTTCTCTCGGGAAGTGTTTAAAGGTTATCTCCTCAAAATGTGGGAGCAATGTCAGTATATACTCTTTATAAGGAATAAGATTTGGGTGCTTCATATCCCACTCGCCTTTGATCTGACTGATCACTAAAGTAGAATCTCCGAATACACACAAGAACTTAATCCTCAGGTCGATAGCAACTCGAAGACCCAGGATACATGCTTCATACTCTGCCATATTGTTGGTGCAGTTAAAACATAATCGGGCAGTGAACGGAGTATGACAGCCTTCAGAAGATATGATCACAGCGCCAATGCCATTACCCAACGTGTTTGATGCTCCACCAAAATATATAGACCATCGGGATCCTTCCTCAGGTCCTTTATCCGATCCAGGTTCTTCACAGTCGGTCACCAACATGATGTTCTCATCCGGGAACTCGAAATTCATGGATTGATAGTCATCCATGGCTTGATGCGCCAGATGATCTGCCAATACACTCCCCTTGATTGCTTTTTGGGTTGTGTATTGGATGTCATACTTAGTTAAGATCATCTGCCATCTTGCTATCCTTCCGGAGAGAGCGGGCTTCTCGAAAATATACTTGATTGGGTCCATTTTTGATATCAATAAGGTGGTGTGAGTCAGCATATACTGTCTCAGCCGGCGAGCAACCCATGCCAAAGCGCGGAAATTTTTTCTCGAGCAATGAGTATCAGGTCTCACAGTCGGTAAACATTTTGCTAAGGTAGTAATTAGCGTGCTCTTTTTGGCCAGACTCGTCATGCTGCCCTAACATGCACCCCATTAAACTATCCAGTACTGTCAAGTATAAGATCAAAGGTCTTCCTTCAACTGGAGGCATCGGAATAGGTGGCTCTTGGAGGTATTCCTTTATTCTTTCGAAAGCGGTCTGACATTCATCATTCCATTTTACTACTTGATCTTTCTATAGCAGCTTGAAGATTGGCTCACAAGTAGCGGTCAGGTGTGAAATGAACCTGAAGATGTAATTCAGACGTCCCAAAAGCCTCTAACTTCCTTTTCTATGGGGGGAGCCGACATCTCCTGTATGGATTTTACCTTAGCAGGGTCCGCCTGAATACCTTTATCACTGACGACGAAACCCAGCAGCTTACCAGACCTTACCCCGAAGGTGCACTTGTTCGGGTTTAACCTCAGCTTGTACATCTTTAACCTGTCGAACAGTTTCTGGAGATGGTCAAGGTGCTCTTCCTCAGTATGGGACCTTGCGATCATGTCATCAACATAAACCTCAATCTCATGGTGAATCATGTCGTGGAACAAAGCGACCATGGCACACTGATAAGTTTCCCCAACATTCTTCAACCCAAAAGGTATTACCTTATAACAGAAGGTGCCCCACTGTGTAATGAAGGTTGTCTTCTCCATGTCCTCGGGAGCCATCTTGATCTGATTGTAACTAGAGAAACCATCCATGAAGGAGAAGATCTTATGCTGTGCGGTGTTGTCGACCAGAACATCGATGTGAGGAAGTGGGAAGTCATCTTTGGGGCTCGCCCTATTCAGATCTCTATAGTCCACACACATCCGTACCTTACCATCCTTCTTAAGTACTGGAACAACGTTGGCAACCCACTGCGGATAAGTAGTGACAGCTAAAAATCCCACGTCGAACTGTTTCATGACCTCCGCCTTGATTTTCTCTGACATTTCAGGGCGCATACGGCGAACTTTCTGCTTTACTGGAGGGCAGTCTTCTTTGGTTGGAAGGCGATGTACCATAATATCAGTGTCCAACTCAGGCGTATCTTCATAAGACCGGGCGAAGATCTCCACATAATCGTGCAGTATCTGTATTAGCCGTTGTTTGACACTAGGCTCTAGATTAGCACCTATTTTGACTTCCTTCCTGTCTCTCTCCATACCCAAATTCACCGACTCAACTAGATCTTCATGAGGCTGTATGGCCCTTTCTTCCTGTTGTAATAGTCTAGCAAGTTCTCCTGGTACCTCACAATCATCCTCACCTTCGTCCTCGACTTGGTTGATCAGATTTTCGAAGTCATAACCGGCAATAGCAGAACTGTTATCAATGGGATCCAAAGTGGATATGGATCTGCAGTATGATATGTGAGTGTGTGTAAGAGAATAACTGTTTTTTGATAAAATGGGAGACAGAAAAGAAAAGCAAAGAGCGCAAAATTTGTAATGCAAAAAAGTCCAATGTTTTATTGATGATATATGAAAATGACAAATAATAATAAGCCCTCACAAACGAAGCCAAGGTGCCTCGAGCAAGGCACCGGCCCGTAAAGTTTCAAACTGTTTATTATAAATCTTAAAACAAAAGTCAATTACTGTGAAATAAAAGAAATAGGTATGAAGTCCTTCGTCGTCCAGTTATTCAGTCCACCACTGGTTGTTGGGTAGATCCAGCTGTCGATGTCTGAATCTTCTTCACTGTCCTCAATTGCATTAACTCCCCGGTTGCTGATGTGTAGAGGAGGTCTTCCAATCCGTGCGCGCCTAACAGCCCTTTGAGCCCCTAAAGTAAAGCCCAAACCAAGTTTGTCAGTTTTGTGAGTGAAATCAGGGAGCCGACCCCAATTGGTACACCCACCTTCTTCAACAACAGCCCTGGCATCCTTGAGAGAAGCCATCTTCGGCGGAGGTTTGTCAGTAGCAACTTCAGTTGACTCTAAAGTCTGGGGGACCTCTTCAAAGTTCTGACAAGGGGTTTCGATGAACTCCCCATCCATCTCCATGTAGCGAAAGGAATTGAGATGATTCACCATATACTCCTCTTCCCTTTGTAACGTGACAATCTTCCCCTTTACCGGATATTTCAACATTTGATGGAGTGTGGAAGTGACTCCCCCAGCCCTATGAATCCAGGGACGACCCAACAAGCAGGAATACGATGGTATGATGTCCATTACATAGAAGGTGGATCCAAAGGTCTGAGAACCCACTTTGACAGGGATGTCCACCTCCCCGTGCACCATCCTTTTTGATCCATTGAAAGCCCTGACCACAATGTTACTCGGTTTCAAAATCAAACCCTCACAGTCCAAACGGTCCAACGCTTTCTTTGGCAGAACATTCAGTGAAGACCCGGTGTCAACCAGCACATGAGCCATAGTGGTGCCCCTGCACTCAATTGAGACGTGCAGAGCATCATTATGATTCCTCCCCTTAGCGGTCAGATCCGCATCTGAAAATCCTAGCCTATTGTCAGCAGTCAGGCTAGCCACAAAGTCTTTGAATTGATCCGCATAAGTTTCCTACGGCACATGCGCAGTCTTGAGAAAGGAAATCAAAGCCTTTGCATGGGCTTCAGAACACAATAGCAGAGACAACATGGAAATCTTTGACGGGGTCTGCCCCAACGGTTCGACCACATTGTAGTCGCTTTTCTTGATAATTTTCAATATTTCCTCCATTTCTTGTTTAGAGGCTTCCAACACAATTTTTCTAGGCGCCTCCGTCCGGGCAGGCTCACCCGTGACTTCTTTGCCCCGAGTTTCAGATGGTTCGACGACAGGGGTGATAACTGGAATATGAACTGGAATAGTGGTTGGTGTACTAGCAAATGGAATAACAACAGGTTGTTGGATAGTCGGAGGGGAAATCTTGGGAGAGAAGAGTCTTCCACTTCTGGTGACTTTACTAGCCTCGACAATATTACTGCCATCAGTATCAACTTCTTCATTCTTCAACTCTTGCTTAATACCATGGTAATCCACATCAGCACCATAGTGCCATGGGACATCCTTGTCTGAAGTGTATGGGATAGGACCGGGAACAATGATTATTAGCGGAGCAATTCTTGGGACAGATGTAATCCTAACAGGTTTTCTCGAGGAAACCTTGGAAGGACTGGAGGAAATGGTTATGATGGCAACATCTTCATTGGGAACAACAGAGGTCATAGTCTTCTCGAACATAATCTCTTTATTATACATCAGGCGCTGAACACCTGATTTCAACAAATGGCAACCAGTGGGTAGAATAGAGCACATGTGGTAACCTTCACCACAACCCGGGAATACACCGGCCAACAACAGATTCCTCTTAACAGTCATAAGAGGAGTAGAAATTTCTTCAACAAAGGTCACAAACAAATCATTGTCAACAACATTAACCCCACGACCATGTTTGGGCATAGGGGCAGTTATTACATTCGGTTTTTCTGGAGCATCAAACTCTATCTCCTTAGCTTCCAGCAAATCTTGTTTCTCAAAGCCCAACAGTCATTGGTATCATGGCCAAGGCTTTCAGAATGGTAGGCGCACCGCGCATTGGGATTGTATCTGGGAGAGGTAGTGTTGGGATTTCTGGGAGCCTCCCTCAATGTGGTCAAATTAGATTTCAGAAGGTGAGGTAACACTTCAGCCAATGTCATACTAATGCGGGTAAACTGTCGCTATGGTCTTTCCACCCTTTGTTGATTTTTGCGTTGTGGAGCAACAACGGGTCTTGGTATCATTACAGCACTTACCGTTGGACGGTGTTCAGATCTTTTTTGGCCCCTCGGGCTATACATTAAACTGGCTTCCTTCTTACCACTAAAAGGTTTCTTTATCGAACTCGAAGAGGCGTCCTTCTGTATTTTGCCACTTCGAATTCCAGCCTCCACTCTTTCTCCAGTTAAAATCAACTCGGTGAAACCAGATGATGAACTGCCAATCAAGTGATTGAAAAATGGACCAGACAGCATCCCCAAGAACATATCAACTAACTCTCGATCAGATAAAGGGGGTTGAACCCTGCCAGCCATCTCCATTTCTGAGCGTAATCTTTGAAACCTTCGCCTGCACCCATGGACATACTCTGAAGTTGAGTACGAATGGGACCAAGGTCGGCATTATACTGGTACTGCTTATAGAAAGCGGCAGCAAGATTCTCCCAGTTTCGAACATTGGCCCCTTCCAACTGGTAGAACCATTCAAGCTGATTCCCTGACAGACTATCTTGAAAGAAGTGCACCCACAAATTTCTATCAGCTGTGTGGGTTGAATTTTCCTAACATAAGAGTGGAGATGGAATTTTGGGCAAAACACTCCATCATACTTAGAAAAAACTGGAGCCTTGAAAGCCAAACGAGATACCAGTCCTAGTTCTCCGAAAGCCAAACCAGGTATCTTCTGGATTTCCATAGCACTCATACGGTCTTCTAGCTGCTTGTACCTATCCTCGGCAGGAGGATATTGCTCATCATCAAAATAAGTATCATTATCAGAGATTGCAGGACTGGGGCCCTTTTCTTCTTCTTGGTTCTCCCCTTCCTTGGATGAAGAGGTCAGATCAGCTTGCTGTTTCAACCTTTCACCATACCTTCTGCCCATATTCAGAAGAACAACCTTCTTCTTCTTCTTCTCTTTCAGAATGAGAGTTTTTAGATCCTCTTGTCCCTTAACCAGGCTTACGAACATTTGTTGGAACTGGGCGTTCTGTGCCTGAAGCTCTTTGATGGCTTGATCGGAAGATATTTCTGCTGAAATAAACAGCGAAGAAGATAAGAAACCTGTAGTGGTACCTGTGATGATGTGCATGATAATGGGATGTGCATGTAATGGTTTCAAAGACTTTGGGAGATTTAAATTTGTAAACCAAAAATAAACAAACTTTATTAGATTAACTTGTAAAAGGTTCAACAATGCCTTTAAGGCGTTACAAAGAAATAAATGGAAAACAAATCTAAAACTAGAAAAGAAAAATCAAAAGTCCCATGGATACTTCCTCTTGATGCCGACGTAGTCATTGATCACTCTTTCTTCCCCGAGCTGCCTGGTGAGCTTCAAAATCTTCCTTTCTTGCTCATGGTACTTTTCCCGGTAAGTATCCCTTTCCTCTTTCAGCTGAATCCAAGACCTCTGCAATGCCCCAGGATCAATGGGCATGTAAGGATAAAGAACCGTGTAAGGAACGCATTCTTCATTAGTGGGCTCTACAATCACTGGCAATACGGCTTCATAAAGCATCCCAAGCTTCTGGGCACGAGCTCGGACCCATTGGAGGTAAGGCTGCATAGGAAGGGAAGTCCTTGGTCCCATCTCTTAGGGGTCAGATCTGTTCACCATGCCCCAAGCTCGTATAAACCTCCGGCGGTTCTCCTCAACGTCTTCCTTGTAGTCAAAGGCAATATCCTCAAGAAGTAGCTCATGGGGACCATCTCTCCAAGCACGACCAAATTGTCACAAAGCTAGACAAGGATTGTAGGTTATACCCCCTCTGATTCCAAGAAAGGGGACATTAGGGTATCCCCCACAATGATCAATGACAACAGTGTCTTCCATAGCCCGGGAACACCAAAGAATGTATGTATGGGCAAGTGACATTATTCTGTAGGACCATCCCAAACCTGCTTCGTTCTTCAGCGTAGACTTAGGGAGGTGCGAAATAAACCACCTTGAAAACAACGACATGCAACACATAAGAGTCCCTCTTCTTTGCACGGTACGAGTGTAGAGGGCATGCAAGATATCACCCAGTAGAGTAGGCACAGGATTGTGAGAAAGGAAAATCTTGACAGCATTCACATCCACAAAGGAATTCGGATTCGGGAAGAGAACCAAACCATAGATAAGGAGAGCCAAGATATCTTCGAAAGCCTGAAAGTCCAAATTATCCCAGAATAGCTGAGCCTGATCTATCAGAAATTTGGCGAGAAAAACTTTGACCCCGCTTCGTGTTTCCCAATTGGATACTACATCAGCCTGTTTCATATGCAGAGCTGAGGCAATGTCTTCTGGTCTAGGAACCTCTTCCATATCTGTGAAGGATACCTGCTCAAGGATGGATATGCCCAATAAGTGAGAGAACTCTTCCAAAGTGGGAACCAGCTGGTAATCTGGAAAGGTGAAGCAATGATGCACATGATCGAAGAACTGGAAAAGTACACTCATCATCTGCTCATCAAGCTTTGAGATGACCAGGCTAAGAAGCTGACCATGTCTCTTAATGAACATAGAAGTCTCATAAACTCTTGAGGCTAACTCTTTAAGTTGAGCAGTGTGATACGGTGGGAGAACTGACTTGAGGTTTTGCGTTTGTGTTTGCAAATGTTTCGGTTTAGCAAGAGTCCCCACCGACTTTTTATTTTATCCTAAGGAAAGGTCAAAAAGCACAGAAAAGACCTTTGAGATGTTTTCTTGGGTTCAGGGAGTAGATTATGAAAAGGGAAGGTGAAATCACCCTTTTCATCCATGGTTATCCATGGGCTCTTAGTTACTTGTATAGATCACTTGCTTTGCTTTTCCAATTGTTTGAAATGGTGTTTTGTGTGTGGTTTTGAAAGATGTTTTGAAAAGAAGCCATCGTTGTGGCAACCTTTGTAATGATTCTTGTTTGAATGTATACAAAAGGGGTTTTTATCTTTTGAAAAGATTTCAATGTTTTGAAAGTTTGTTTTGGGAAATGTTTTGAAATTGTGTTGTGAAGTGTGTTTGAAAAATAGCAAGGATGTTTTTGCAAGTTTTTTTTATCAAGTAATTAAGAGCTATCTACCCTATTTTACTCAAAGATCTTTCTTATGTTTTTAACCCTTTTGACAGTGTTGTTTCACCATTGCATTTGGTGAACAACCTTGTGTTAGGATGTTAAAAGGGACAGGCGCGGGTCATCGTATAGACCATGATAGCAATTGTGTCAAGTATCTTTGGCAATTTCCTTGAGGGAATCGATCATTTTTGTTTAGGCAACCAAGATAGCGTCATCGAGGGACTATGATCTTTTGTTTTGTTTTTGTTTTGCCAAAGTACCCAACATGCATACCATGACCCATTTTTTAAGGCAACAAGTGGATTGTAACCCTAGGGGTGCAAGTGTGCATTGAGTTTGATTTTCATGCATTTTTGTCTTTGATTAGGTCAAACTATTTGTTAATTTGGATTTTTACATACAAACCCTAATTATCTAATCATGGCATAATTGAAAGCGTAAAGTGCGAGAATTTAAAATTCTAAGCTATTACAACATGATTATGGGGATGGGGATACAATTTTGAATAGGGGTATTTGACAAGAAATATAAACTCTAATTTACTATTACATCCAAATTGAATCACAATGCATCAATATTTAAATGTACAATATTTAAATAGACAAGATAAATAAATATTAAATAATATGTATTATGCAAAAAAAGGTTTTTGTTTACCTATGTATGTAAAAGTATTTTTGATGTAAAAAAGTATAAAGAAATAAAAAAGATTAATTTCATTTGTTTTTAAGGGTAAACCCTAATTTCTTTAAGAAAATAAATATAATATATTATTTATATACAAAATATATATTAATGTGTACAAAAATAAAATATACTTAAAAAAAGGTATTTTTTAGTATGAATAATAATAAAAATAAAAATGTAATATTTTTATATTTTTATTCTAAGTATTTGATAAAATAAAAATATGTATATGTATATATATATATATATATATATATATATATATATATATATATATATATATATATATATATATATATATATATATATATATATATATATATATATATATATATATATATATATATATATATATATATATATATATATATATATATATATATATATATATATATATATATATATATATATATATATATATATATATATATATATATATATATATATATATATATATATATATATATATATATATATATATATATATATATATATATATATATATATATATATATATATATATATATTAAATATATTAAATATGTATAATATGAAATAAAATATGTACAAAAATAAATTATATTTTTAATAATATTTTTAGTGTGAATAAAAATAAGAAATAAAAATAAAAGTATATATTCACATATTATTTTCAAGTTTAAATTATAAAAGTATTCTAAATATTTTTATGTTATAAAAATTCAAATAAAATGCCAAATAAATGTAAAAAATTATGAAAATATTTTTTAAGCATTTTTTATATTTGGAAATAAATAAACAAAATCAGAAAAGAAAACAAAAATGCAAAAATGTAATTACTCAAGAAATTGGGCCAGGGGGTGTTAGAAGCAAGCAGGCCAAGCCCAACCCACCACTTCATCTTCTTCCTCCAGACTTTTGAAAAAAACACGCGCCTGCTGTACAAACTTGGACATCCTGTAAACGTGATCTTTTGCCAAAACTCACAACATCAAACTTGTAGAGAATTTCAATACGATTCTAACCATATAAAGCATTAATCCTAACTCTCAAAGACCAGAGAGAATTTCTCTTGCCCTAAAATATGACCTAGTTTTTTCAGCATATTCATGGATGAAATTCTCCTAGCACACTTAATATAAATGAAAATTGAGCATATGTATGGCTTCCTAGCATTGAATACTACATTTTTCATTCACAAACCTAAGGTTAAATGTTCCTAAATAGAGAGATAGAAAGTGAGAAAAAACCTATTTCAGTTGGATTTGTGTAGGACAATGCAGTGCTTCTCAACAGGTTTTGAGGTGTCTGGTAGCTTGCCTGAACTTCACTTGATCTTTTCCAATAGTTAGCTTGCCTTGAATGTCCCTGAATCAGCCTCTAGAACTCAACCTGCACAAGCTTGAAATGAAAATGGTGAACACTGTAAATGGAGTTACAGTTGGTAATGGAGGTTTGAGATAGCTTGAGTGAGTGGAATGGAAGGTGTTTGAAGCAGAAAGGGGCAAAACGCACGAGCCAAATGAGCTGGAGAACTCAAGTTGCAGCACCTGCCGTGTTTTGCCAAAGAAGTGTGTTTTCTGGCTATGGGAGGTTTTGAGGCTCAAGTACTCGTGTTTCTTGCCCAAAGGGTTGTGTGAAAGTTGTTTGAAATGTTTGTGTAAGCTAGCATTGACTGGTTTTCAAGTTGTCAAGTGTTTGGATAATTTTTCTTATTTTTGAAGTAAGAAAATGGAAGTGAGGGTACAGTCTTGTACAGACCATCTTATCCCCCTGCATACAATCCTCTTGGCCCCTCTAATTAGTGGATTTGTTTTGCTGCAAGATATTTGGCTCTATGCTCAAGGATTAATGGTTTGACATAAAGCAACCTTTTGCAAAAATGGAAATGTGCCTTTTACCATTTAGGGATTAAACTTGTGTACAATACCCTAATGACAAAGACAATGCATTAGCTCAATGGATTTGCATTAAATTATGGAGTGTGAAATGGTTTAGAGGCCTGCAAACTAGTACAAGGTATGCTGGTTTGAAAATGCCACTTGAGTGAACATGAATTTGCCATGGATACAAAGTGAGTTTTTGCCAACTTCAAGCATTCGATTCTCCATAACCACAAATGTGTTTGAGGATTTCTTGGATAATTTGGAAAGCTTGAAACATGCTCTATAATCCATCTTTGAAATTCAACTTGAGAATCCAAGTGGAACTATGTGAAAAATGGCCAAGAAGATAGGGCAAAATACTGCCTAAACTAGGGCAAAATTTCTCTAAGTTAAAAGTTTTAGGGACCCTTGTTCCAAAAATCATAACTTGAGATCCAAGTTTCTTTTAAGAAAACTTTGTGTATCAAAGTTGTAGAATTTATGGAGTACTACAACTTTTATGTTGTAAGTTTTGTTTGAATCCATTTGCATCATGGTGCAAATATGGGACAAAGTTAGGAAAAATTAAGAAAATTTCATAACTTAGAAAAATTCTAAGTTATGAAATTTATCAATTTCAAACCCTAATTTGCAATTTTTGGTTTCTTGACGAATAAGTTTCATAATTTGACACATCTTGATGAAAAATGACCCTTGGCACTTGATTTTGTCCAAAAAGTCAAAGTTTGACTTTTCAGTGTACAGTCAAATTTTGATCAGTTGACTGAAAAATTCACCTGTCAATCCCATGTATTTGAGATCTTTTGAACTTGTTGAATATGTCAAGACGATGCCATTGAGTCCTTGAGTCCATGGTTGAACCTAATTTGCCATTGGTTAGGTAAAAAAGTCAGAAATTGCCTTTGTACAGTCAAAACCCTAAAAATGACCATTTTGCCCTTTTGGTGATCTGATCAAATTTCTTGTGGAATTGTGGTCCCAACTTGATACAATGATTCATATGAGTTCATAATGTTGATGTGGGTCAAAATTCCTGAGGTTTGACTGTAAATTGGCCACAGTTGACTTTTTTCCCCCAATACAGTTGATTTCTAGGTCAACTGTCCAATTGACTGGGCAAAAATTTGATTCAAGACTTGAAACTTGGTATGGAAAAACTTATGAGTCCAACATGAATTATAAAAGTCAATTTGAGCATTGAAGGTCCAAAAATACCTATGCAAACTCAAACCCTAGTTTAGGTCATCAGTGCAAGGAGATGTCTTGAGCAGAGCAAACCCTAGCTTGATCTTGAGTTCCAAGAGGCTTGTGATGAGAAATGTTGATAAAATGATAGGGAAAATTTTGGGGTACAACATTTTCCCATGTTCAATCTTCTTGAACCTGAAGAGTTAGATTGGCAAGTTTGCCTTTCGTGACTCAAAGGTAAAAGAGGATTGGACACTAGAGTGCCCGTAAATTTGCACTCGTCAAAATGTTGCTGAGGGAATGGGCTTAAGGATGCCATTTGGAGATGGTAGAATCTTTCTGGAGATGGGCTTAGAGATGCCATCCAAAACTTGTTTGTTGAAAAACAGTAGAATGAACATCAGAATGGTATCCGTATTTGGAACGTATCTGAGTTGTATCTGGAGACTGGGTTTGTATGAGCAAAGGAACAACGTTGTGTCTAGAGCATATCCGAGCTGTAACTGTATTTGATTCTTGAATGAATATCAGAATAACTGTCGTGTCTGGAGTGTATCTGTATTCTGAATGGGTGACAGAGAAACATCTGTGCATGGAGCATCTATGTGCTAGGGATAAATTCCGAATGAGTGACAAAATGGCCACCGTGTCTAGTGCGTATCTGGACTGTATCTGAAGTTGAGATATGTATGAGTAGCAGAATAACTTCCGTGTCTGGAGTATATCCGTACTGTAACTGGGATCCGGACAAGTGACAGAATGACTTCCGTGTCTGGAGTGTATCTGAACTTGAAGTTGATAGTTGAATCTGAATGAGAAATAGAATGGCTTCCGTGTCTGGAGCGTATCTAGTCTGTATCTGATTGTTGGAGTCTGAATGAGTAGTAGAATGACCGCCGTGTCTGGGGTGTATCCATACTGTATCTTGACTTGGAATTCTGAATGAGTAATAGAATGACCACCGTGTCTGGAGGTGCATCCATACTGTATCTGAAATCTCTGAATAGTTGTTAACAATAGCTTTTTAATCTTATCCTGAAAAGGGTAAAATGTTAGCTAAAGCACAAAGTTATGTTGCATGATATGTATGATGCAATAAAATGTGTTCCATCCGTGTTTATGATATATGAATATAATGGATGTGCATGTAAGCTGATTAACCGTCTTGCTAAGGAAAATAAATCCTTGATAGCTGGAGATAATGAAATCTTTGACTGCTACCGGAGAAAGTAAATCCTTGACCGATGCTGGGGATTCCAAAAATCTTTGATTGTTGAGAAAAAGAAATTCTGGGACCATTGCTGGGGGCTGTAAATCCTTGGTGAGTTGTGGGGATTAACAAAAAGCTTCGACAACTTCTGCGGGGAATGAGGATTCTTCATGACCTTCCTGGGGAAATAAGGAGAAATCCGACGACCTCTACTGGGAAATTAAAACCTGGGAGGCTTCAAATGGAAAAACAGGAACTGAAATCTTCGTTCTGCCAAGAAATAACTCTGTGGGGAGAGTGCTTATTCTGCCTGGGAAATCAGGAGTTTGGGTTGTATGCCAATCTACTGGAGAATTGTCCTAGTTGGGGATAAAACAAAAAAGTTAACTGTTATCTGGTTGATTCTCAGACTTTTTAGATAACCTGCTGGCGAAGTTGGGGAAAACTGAATGGTTCCCGCTGGGGATTGATAGTTGGAATTTTGACTTCGCTAGGGAAGAAGGTTTCATCTTCATTGAGGGTCCGTAGTTCAAAGTTTTCGGGCTCCACTGGGGATCGGGAGTTTGGAGACTTAACTCTGATGGGAATTTTAAAATTTAACTCCGCTGGGGATATGTACTTCAAGATTTTAGCTTTGTTGAGGATCTAAATGACATACTGCAGGGGATTTCTTCTGGAATAGCCTAAAGACGTTTTCCTATACTTTCGACCTACCAGTAATTATCCTTTCTCATTTTGTTTTATTTGTAAGCAGTGATTATATTCAAATGTATATGCCTATTTAACAAACCATTGGACGTTTTCAAATAAAACATAAGTGTAAAAAGAAAGAAAAGGCAAGCAAATTTCTGCACTTTGAAGTATTTTTGTATTAACTTTTGTAAGTATTTTGTACAAAGGAGACAGACATCCTAGTAAGAGAATGTTGTCGTAAAAATTGAAAAATTTTATACAAAAAGAAAGATGGCTATGTGTAACAATTCCATGGGATTCCCATTCTGCTATAGCCTTCACAACTCTGAGTATTTTGTCCATTCGTTGCTTCGTCCGTGGATGATTGGATAGATCAGAAGCTTGGAGCTTGTCGGTGAAGAGATTGTCCTTAAAGTGATCCGACGAGACATAGTCATACGCTTTAATTCCCTAACATTTTCCTGGACCGCCCTTTCAGGTTTTCGATCCACCAGGAAACCCTTTTCTGCCCAAGTCTCCCTTTCGGGTTTTCAACTTGCCGGGTGTACATATTTTTTATTTATCCCTAATTTTTTCCTGAACCGCCCTTTCGGGTTTTCGATTCACCGGGATGCCCATTTTTGTCCAAGTCTCCCTTTCGGGTTTTCAACTTGTCGGGTCATTTTATGCGTAGTATCTTTTGACTATGTCTGCATTCGCAGGGTGCAGCAAGTCGTCACCGTCCATGGTGGTCAGAATCATTGCCCCACCATAAAAGATGTTCTTGATCACAAAGGGTCCCTCGTAAGTAGGAGTCCACTTGCCCCTGGGATCACTTTGCGGCAAGATGATCCGCTTGATTACAAGATCTCCGACTTGATATACATGACGTCTGAATTTCTTGTTGAAAGCCTTGATCATCCGTTTTTGATACGTCTGACCATGACAAACAGCAGTAAGTCGCTTCTCGTCGATCAGATTAAGTTGGTCAAGCCGGGTCTGAATCCAATCGTCTTCATTTAAACCAACATCCTTCATAATCCTTAAGGAAGGAATCTGAACCTCCATAGGTAAAACAACCTCCATGCCATATACCAAAGAAAAAGGGGTTGCCCCTGTTGAAGTACGCGCCATGGTACAATATCCATGCAGAGCAAACAGTAACATCTCATGCCAGTCCTTGTAGGTGACTTCCATCTTTTGAATGATCTTCTTGATATTTTTGTTCGCAAATTCAATATCACCGTTCATCTTTGGCCGATAGGGAGATGAATTGTGATGTTGAATCTTGAACTGCTTGCACAGAGCGGTGATCACAGTATTATTCAAATTTGTACCATTGTCCGTGATAATCCTGTCGGGGATACCATACCGGCATATGAGGTTCTGTTTGATGAAACGGACAACCACATTCTTTGTTACTGAGGCGAAGGAAGCTGCTTCGACCCACTTGGTGAAGTATTCAATAGCCACCAAGATGAAACGATGTCCATTGGATGTTGTAGGCTTGATCTCTCCAATCATGTCAATACCCCACATCGCGAATGGCCAAGGAGCTGTTAGAATGTTGAGAGGAACATGAGGAATATGTACCTTGTCAACATAGATTTGGCATTTGTGACAAGTACGTGAGTGTTTATGACAATCGGCTTCCATGGTAGACCAGTAGTAGCCTGCCCTTAGAATCTTCTTAGCCATCGTATGTCCGCTCAAATGGGTGCCAAATGTGCCACTATGAATTTCGGTCATGATCAACTCTGCTTCAACCTTGTCCACACAACGCAGTAGAACACAATCATGGTTGCGCTTATAAAGGATACCATTGCTCAGGAAGAACTTGGCAGCAAATCTCCTTAAGAACTTTTTGTCATTGACGGAAGCTCCTTCAGGGTATTCTCGAGTCTGGAGATGCCTTTTGATTTCATGAAACCAGGGTTGTTCCACTACTTCTTCGATATTAATCTCATGATAGTGCACAGGTTCGTCCATTCGCTCGATGGTGATTTGGGGAGCCTCATTGTCCCAATTGAGTTTAAACATAGAAGACATTGTAGCTAGAGCATCTGCTAGCTGATTTTCTTCTCGCAGGAAATGCTCAAAGGTAATCTGCTCGAAATGAGGCAACAATGTCAAGATATGTTCTTTGTATGGGATAAGATTAGGATGTTTAGTATCCCACTCTCCTTTGATTTGACTGATAACCAAAGCCGAGTCCCCAAATACGACCAAAGATTTGATTCCCAAGTCAATAGCAGCCTTGAGACCAAAGATACAAGCTTCATATTCAGCCATGTTGTTGGTACAGTTGAAACAAAGTCGGGAAGTGAAGGGTGTATAGCAACCTTCTGGAAAAATAAGTACCGCACCGATACCATTGCCAAGTGCATTTGAAGCACCATCAAAGTACAAGGTCCATCGGGATCCTTCTTCAGGTCCGTCATACGGTCTGTTACCTTCAATGTTGTCCAATGTCATGATGTCCTCGTCAGGGAAGTCGAATCTCATAGATTGGTAATCTTCAACGGCTTGATGAGCTAGATGGTCAGCTAGTACACTCCCCTTTATAGCTTTTTGGGTTGTGTACTGGATATCATACTCGGTCAGGATCATTTGCCATCTAGCGATTCTTCCAGATAAAGCAGACTTCTTGAAGATATACTTAATTGGATCCATTTTAGAAATCAGCAAAGTGGTATGTGTCAACATATACTACCTTAGCCGGCGAGCAGCCCATACCAAAGCGCAACAAGTTTTCTCGAGCAGTGAGTAGCGAGTCTCACAGTCGGTAAACTTTTTGCTAAGGTAATAAATGGCATGCTCTTTTCGGCCAGACTCGTCATGTTGGCCCAGTACGCACCCCATTGAATTATCCAAAACAGTCAGATACATAATTAAAGGCCTTCCTTCGATGGGTGGAATTAAGATAGGAGGTTCCAACAAATACTCCTTGATCTTATCAAAAGAAACTTGACAATCATTATTCCATTCAACCACCTGATATTTCTTCAACAGCTTGAAGATTGGCTCACAGGTAGATGTTAGGTGAGAGATGAACCTTGCAATATAGTTTAAGCGTCCCAAGAATCCTCTAACTTCCTTTTCAGTGCGGGGGGCAGGCATTTCTTGTATAGCTTTGACCTTAGCAGGATCAACTTCAATGCCTTTGTTGTTGACGATAAATCCCAAAAGTTTACCAGACCTGACTCCAAAAGTGCACTTACTAGGGTTCAGTCTGAGATTATATTCCTTCAATCTGACAAACAGCTTTTGCAGATGATCAAGGTGTTCTTCTTCTGTCTGTGAACGGGCTATCATGTTGTCTACGTAGACTTCGATCTCATGATGTATCATATCATGAAACAAAGCTACCATGGCTCGCTGATAGGTTGCCCTGACATTCTTCAGTCTGAATGGCATCACTTTGTAGCAGAAGGTGCCCCATTGCGTAACAAAAGTAGTCTTCTCCATGTCTTCAGGGGCCATTTTGATCTGGTTGTATCCCGAGAATCCATCCATGAAGGAAAATACCTTGTGTTGAGCTGTGTTGTCAACCAAGATGTCAATGTGTGGTAGTGGAAAATCATCTTTAGGGCTAGCCCTGTTTAAGTCCCGATAGTCTACACACATTCTGACTTTGTCGTCCTTCTTAGGCACGGACACAATGTTAGCAACCCATTATGGATAGGAAGTAACAGCCAGAAAGCCAGCATTGAACTGCTTCATCACTTCAGCTTTGATCTTTTCAGACATGTCGGGCCTCATCCGGTGGACTTTTTGTTTGATTGGTGGACAGTCTTCTCTTGTAGGGAGACGGTGAACCATAATATATGTGTCGAGTCTCGGCATGTCTTCGTAGGACCAGGCGAGGATTTCAACATATTCATTCAGCAGCTGTACTAGACGCTCTTTGACACTTGGCTCCAGGTTGGCACCCACCTTAACCTCTTTCTTGTCTTCCTATGTTCCCAGATTGATGGTTTCTAGCAACTATTCATGGGGAAGAATAGCCCTCTCTTCTTGTTGCAAAAGTCTGGCTAACTCTCCAGGCACTTCACAGTCTTCATCACCTTCGTACTCGGCATGATTGACCAAATCTTCAGAGTCATGGAAGGCTAAAGTAGAATAGTCACCCATGGAATCCGGAGTGGATGGGTACCTGCATTTTGTGAGTGTGGGTGTGTGTAAGGGATAACCATCCTTAAACAAAACAAAATGTAAAAGGAAAGAAAATGAACACAACAGTTTATAGATGAAAACGTCCAATGATTCATTAAACATGGCATATGATAATGAAGAAATCAAGCCCTTACAAATGGACCTATATGCCCCGGGTAAGGCATAAGGTGAAAATAGTGTACGAATTGTTTAATTATTACAGACCAAAATAGGAAATTATTCAAAGATAAATTACTGGTTGATGAAAGTGATGGGAACGAAGTCTTTCGCTTCCCAGTTGCTTATCCCTCCTTCGAAGGTTGGAAAGATCCAATCTTCAAAGTTGTCTTCTTCATCATCATCTTCTAAGGCATTAATTCCATGGGGAGTGATTTTTACGGGTGGTCCTCCAGCCCGGGAGCGACGCACAGCTTTCTGGCCAGCAGCAGTAAAACCTAATCCGAACTTGTCCGTCTTGTGAGAAAAATCAGGCAGTTTCCCCCATACTGTACTCCTTCCTTATTTTATTACGGCCTTCGCATCTTTGAGGGATTCCATCCTAGACACAGGCTTGGAAACGATAGGCACATCAGTCATTGTCTTTGCAACTGTGACTTCAGGAGAAACCTCTTCAAAATGTTGGAAAGGCATTTCTATGAACTCGCCATCCAACTCCACATAGAGGAAGGAGTTGCGGTGACTTATCATGTACTCTTTCTCGCTGTGAACCGTTATGATCTTTCCCTAAACTGGATACTTTAGCATTTGGTGTAAAGAGGAAGTGACTGCCCTAGCATTGTGGATCCACGACATTCCCAACAAGCATGAATATGAAGGACGGATGTCCATCACATAAAAGGTAGAGTTGAAAATTTCTGTGCCCACTTTGATTGGAATGTCCACTTCTCCATGAACCATCCTCTTAGAACCGTCGAAGGCTCTAACAACGATGTTACTGGGTTTTAGGGTCAAACCTTCACAGTCTAATCTGTCCAACACCTTTTTCGGTAGCACATTTAAAGATGAACCGGTGTCAACCAGAACATGGGCAAGTGTGGTCCCCCTGCATTCTACCGAGACATGCAACGCTTCATTGTGCTTCCTTCCCATAGGGGTCAAATCAGCATCAGAAAAACCAAGGCCATTATTGGCAGTAAGGCTAGCCGCGCACTCTTGAAACTGGTCAGCAGAACTTTCTTGAGGCACGTGTGCCGTCTTTAGAAATTTTATTAAGGCCTTAGCATGAGCCTCAGAGCAGAGTAGGAGAGCCAGCATGGAGATTTTGGAAGGAGTCTTCCCTAGCTGCTCCACGACATTGTAGTCGCTCTTTTTGATTATCTTTAAGATTTCTTCCATCTCTTTCTGGGTGGTCTCGGGGATTACCACAGTCTGAGCCTTCGTCCTGACAGGCGCTTCTAGTATCCCCTTACCTTTGTTGGAAGTAACATCAGAAGGTCTAGCTTCGGGTACATCAATTTCTTCAATTATCGGGCTTTGCACAGATGGCTTGACAGGTACAGAAACTCTCGAGGGTCCGAAGACTGGTCATGGAGGAGCAATCTCCGGAGAGAAGATTCTTCTGCTGCGAGTTATCTTACTCGTTCCTGCAATATTCCCTATATCAGGGGTTTCATCATCGGAATTCTCTTGGACTGATTCAATCTGCTTGATACCATGGTAGAAGATTTCTCCTCCATAATTCCATGGTATCGTCTTGTTAGATTTATACGGGACAGGCCCCGTCATGGTGATTTTCAACGGTACAAACTTAGGATCAGGCGTAATCTTGACAGGCCTTTTGCAGGTCTTGGGAAGATTGTCGGAGATGGTTATTATTGCAATGTCATTGGTTGGAGTATCAAAGGTAGCAGGAGTAACATGAGTGATAGTATCAACATGAGTCTTTTGAAAGAGGATCTCTTGGGTATCCATCAGGCGTTGAATACCTAATTTTAACAGTGGGCAGTCAACTTGCAAGTTTGAACAGAAGTAACAGTCTTTTCCACAGCCTGGGAATATCCCGGCTTTCATCAAATTCGCTTTAATCACTGGTAGCAGAGTCATTAATTCATTAACGATGGTGACGTGAAGATCTTCTATAACGGCATGGACATTATGATCGTGCTTCGGCATTGGGGAAGAAATCACATTTGGCTTTTCGGGCGCATCAAATTCTACCTCCTTGGCGTCTATTAAGTCTTGGATCTTGTTTTTAAGAGCCCAACAGTTGTTGGTATCATGCCCTACACTGTCAGAATGGTATGCAAATTTTGCATTGTAGTGATAATAAGGAGATGAGGTATTAGGGTTTTTCGGTGCTTCTTTCAAGTTGGTGAGATTCAACTTTAACAGATGAGGGAGGACTTGAGCTGGTGTCATGTTGATTCGGGTGAATTGCCGTTGTGGCCTTTCTACCCTTTGCTGATTAACTCTTGGTTGATTGTTGCGAGGTTGATCGGTTGAAGAGTTTTGGATCATAACATCCCCCACCGTTGGTCGGGGCTTTGTTATTCCTTGGTTTCTCTGGTTGTGAACAGCAGAAACTTCCTTCTTAGCTGGGAAGGTCTTCTTAATAGTAGTGGAAGCGGAGGCATCTTTCTGAATTTTACCACTTTTAATGCCGACTTCGACCCTTTCGCCGATCAGAATTAATTCGGTGAATCCTGCAGATGAACTCCCGATTAAATGATTGAAGAATGGACCTGACAGAGTCCCTAAAAACATGTCAACCAACTCTCTATCCGACAAAGGTGGTTGTACCCTTCCAACCAAATCACGCCACTTATGGGCATATTCCTTGGATCCCTCATTAGAAGCCATACCCATACTCTGTAGTTGAGTACAAGTAGGCGCTAAATCCACATTGTATTGGTATTGTCGGTAGAAAGCAGTAGCTAAATCTTCCCAGTTGTGAACATCATATCTTTCAAGTTGATAGAACCATTCCAATTGTGTGCCTGACAAACTGTCTTGAAAAAAGTGGACCCAAAGATCTTTATCAGAAGAGTGAGGTTGGATCTTTCTGATGTAGGATCTCAGATGCATCTTTGGACAGGAAAAACCGTCATACTTAGAAAATGTAGGTACTTTGAACTTGGGAGGAATGACGATCCCAGCGACCAACCCTAGTTCTTAGAAATCTAACCCATGTACCCTTTGCAACTCCATGGCTGCCAACTAATCCTCAAGATTTTTATACTTATCATCCGCAGGGGGATATTGCTGTTCGGAGTAATCTTCATCCTCTTCCTCTTCTTCTTCTTCAACTTCAGATTCGGAAGGTATCGCAGCTCCTTTTCCTTTACCAATCCCTTCATCATACGTCGAGGGGAACTCGAGAACCTTTCTGGCCTGGTTTTCAAACCTTCTTCCCATAGTGGCCATACCAGTCCTTTTCTTCTTTTTCTCTTTATCTTTTTCCAACAGTGCTTTAAGGTCCTCTTGAACTTTGCTAAGGTCATGAGGAGTTGCTGGAATTGCGAATTTTGTGCTTGCAGATCCTTAACCGTCTGCTCTAAATCCATCTTGATGAAATAAACAGCAGAAAGATAAGGAAACCTGGTGTGAAGACCTGTTTATGCATATGATGAATGATATGTTATTCATGTAATGCATTCAAGGATTCAGAAATTCAAATTTGTTGCAAACAAAAAGAACACACGTCATATTAAGAAGAAATTTGTTAGTACATAAATGCCCCATGGGCAAAATATTACAAAATTCTTAATGTAAAAAGACATTGCACATCCTCTTTGGCGCGATGTAAGTGTTGAGAGTCTCCTCTTCATGAAGTCGGCGGGTAAGTTCCAAAACCTTCTTCTCACTGGCATAGAAGCTGGCTTCAAAAGTATTTCGTTCTTCCTTGAGCTGGATCCAACTCTTTTGTAATTCTTCCAATGATGTTGGCATGTCTGGATGTAGGAGGGTGTATGGAACCTCTCCTTCCATAACAAGCTCTTTGATCACGAGGATAATGTGGGGGTATGGCATTATAAGACTCTGGGCGCAGGTTCGTACCCACTTGAGATAAGGCTCAAGGGGGATGGAATTCTTGTGCCCCAGTGTCTTACTATCCACTTTGTTAGGCATCCTCCAAGCTCGGATGGACCTTTGTCGAAGTCCTTGCGCATTGTTGTCGAAGTCAAAAACCAAGTAAGGAATCAGCATATCATGAGGGCCATCCCTCCGAGCATATCCAAATTGCCTTAGAGCTAAACAGGGGTTGTAGGTAATGCCTCCCCTAATTCCAAGTAAAGGGACATTAGGGAATTCCCCATAACGATCAATGATGATGACATTTTCTCTGGACCGAGAATACCAATGAACATCAGAATGTGTGAGGGTCATTGTGATCGGTGGGAATAGAACTGACTGTTTTTTAAGCTGGTTCGCGAAATGTCGCGGTAAGAAAGAGTCGCCACCGTCTTTTATGTTCTCCAACATGGAAAGGACAAAAGCACAGCAAAATTCCTTCTTTGAGAATGTTTCTCGGTTCGGGAGGTAGATTTATAGAAAGGGAAGGTGTTAGCACCCTTTCTATCCGTGGTTATCCACGGGCTCTTAGGTACTTGCTCTTATGTTTTCAAAATTTGTTTGCTTTTCAAGTGTGTGTGGGTTTTGAAAAAGTTTCGTTTGGAAAACTTCTAAGTAACTCTTGTATCAGTCCTCAAGAGTGTATGAAGTATTTTATTTGAAAATTTTTTGAAAGTGTAGGTGTGGAAAGTTGTTTTTGTTTGTTTTGAAAAGAGCAAGTACCCAGGAGAATCTACCTACTCTAAGGAATTAAGCTGTGTAAGAGTCCTTTAGATAGTGCTATCCTATCATTGAGAGGTAGGTAGCACCATCGTTGGAGGTGTTCGGGTCAATTCGATTATGAGGGACAATATGGTCACCGAAGCAATGGTAGGACACCTTAGAAGTAACCCTAATGTCCTAGATCCTTTTATCCGAGGCAACCGTTTCGAGGCAACTGGATCTTTAGACAAAGGGCGACCTCTAAGACACCCTATACTTGATGACCACTTTCGAGGCAACCAGTGAGGCGTACCCTAGAAGTGGCATGTGCTTGTATGTTCAATTTCAGTTTATGTTTATCTTGTACATGTTATTTGTGAGCTACGGATTGATTTTATTTACATAGATTCTTTAATGCATTTAACAGTTAGGGGTGCGGAAAGTAAATTGCAGAAATGTAAATTCTAACTATTACAAGGCGCGGGTTATACATCGCCAAAAAACAAAGACCCGTTTTGGTAAATAAGTACGAGAAATTAAATAAAGCGGTAAAATTCCTATTTAACTATTACATATCTGGAGACAGTTACATAAATAATCAAAATAAATAAATGCGCGCGAGAATTAAATCGGGAACGTCCTAAGGGTTTTGACCCTTTTAAGAAAAGAATTGAATTTTTTTGTCTTTTTTTTTGTAATTAATGAAATTAAAACCAATAATTAAACTAATTAATTAATTAATTAAAAAAAATAAAAGTTTTTTTTGTGTTTTTATGAAAATAAAATAAAAAGAATTAAAATGTCAAAAGAAAAGCCTAAGTCTAAGTTGATTTTATTTATTATAAAAAAGAGGTTAACATTAAACTAATTAAACTAATTGACTTGTTAGAATTTATTTACAAAAATAACATGAAATTAATAATAATAATAATAATGTTAGTTCTTTTTTTTTTTTTTTATAAAAAATATTAATTATGTTAATAGTTAATAAAAGGGGAAAAAATAAATAAGACAAATAAAATATAAAATGACAAAATAAAATTGCAAATCCAAGGGGGGTTTGGGCCAGATTTGGGAGTTTGATTTAGAAATTCTGGCCCAAGAACACTCCAAGCCTTGTTGACTTTGGGAATCGCCTATGCCTGCTTTGACCTGAGAACATGATGCTCCTTCCCTTGTGGCCATCGGATTTGCACTTGGAGACACTTGGCGTGTTGGATATGTGGGATGCATGGTGGTACGCTTTGGACTGCCTGTGCATGAACATGTTAAGAAAAAATAAAACAATTATTTGGGGGACCTGGGAAGAACTTACAGCGCGGTATGATGGATCTTAGGACATGGCAAGGGTTGCTTTAGCTTCAGGGGATGGCAAAGAAGAGAGTCACGTTCTCCTTTTGGCCTGAAAATGCTTGCAACACTCCTTTTGATCTCACACTTTTTTTGACACTTTTTGGATTTTGCTCTGGCCGTTTGTGTAATGTTCAGGTTGTGAATGAGGCTTGCAAGGCTTGTATATATAGTAATGAGTGAGAATAAGTCACATTAAGGAGCTTTTAACCATTGCCATTAAGCTTTGGATTTCCTCATAACCACCATTAAAGAAACTTGCCATTTTTGTTCAAAATTTGAATTTCATGCTTGAAATGGACTTTACACGAATTTGGCATGTGTATTATGATGCATCAAGACCATTCAAACCACAAGATATCACTTAATTAATTTTTTTGATTTTTATTTGAATTTTATGGATTTAAAATGAATTAAATCAATAAAATTAAATAAAAATAGAAAAAATAAATGTTTAATCTTGAATTTAATCATGGGACACGTGGGTGGCATGACAAGGATGAATCAAGTGGAAAAAAGTGGGCCCTTTTGTCAAAAATTGAAGTTTCAAGGATAGTTGACTTTGGCCATTTCATAAACATTTCCTAACTTCTCTAATGCATATCTTGCTCAATTTTAATCATATGAACATGTTCTTAGACATTTTGGAAAGGTCTTGAAGTCCTCTAACCAATGCCTTTGGTCCCATGTCATTTTGATTTACCAATATCAAGTTATGGTCTTTGACTTAAAATGCCTTTTTGTTGACTTTTGAAAATGACCTATAATGTTGAAATTGATAACTTTTTGTGAGAGCGTTTCTTGGACTTGGAATGTGAAGATGAGTTGTAGGAAATGTCCTCCCCTTCAAGATGAGAATTGGATGAGATTTTTCTGATGAACCATGAAAAAGTTATGCCTTGGTCAAGTTACAGTTGACTTTTCAGCTGTCCAAAAATGGAAACTTTTGTATCTTGATGATTTTTGAGCCATGCTTATGGAATCATGATCAAGACTTGATCAAATGATGATTGTGGCTTCAAAATAAGATGTTGACCAAAAATTTTGACTTTTGACTGCCAAATGACCATTTTACCCCTACAGTTGATTGTAGAGCAAATAGGGTTTTTGACTGTGCAACTTGACCTTGTGAGCCTTGAAACTTGACATGTAGGTGCTTGACAATGTATATGAGCATATGGGACTTGATTGAGCCCTTGAAAACCTCAACTTTCTTGCAAGAACCAAAACCCTAGTTTTTGACTGGCTTAAGAGGGTGCTTGACTTGTGTAGCCCTTGAGTAGACTTGAGCAAATTAAGATGATGCTTGTTAAAACTTTGAAGAATATGGGAGGGAAAATTTTGGGGTACAACAGTTGCCCCTGTTCAATCTTCTTAGACCTGAGGATGTAGATTGGCTTGTGTGCCTTTCGTGATCCGAAGGTGGAAGATGATTGAACACTAGAGTGCCCAGAAATTTGCACTCACATAGTGAGGTATCAACAATGTGATGGCGGGAATGGGCTTATAGATGCCATTTGGAGACATGATGGATAGGAGGATGGGCTTATAGATGCCATCTGGAAGTGTGACAGAACCTTGTCGGGAATGGGCTTATAGATGCCATTTGAAAATGTAATGGATAGTTGAATCTGAATAAGAAATAGAATAGCTTCCATGTCTGGGGCATATCTAGTCTATATCTAATTGTTGACGTCTGAACGAGTAGTAGAATGACCGCCGGGTCTGGGGTATATCCATACTGCATCTGAATGAGTGGCAGGATGTCATCCGAATCTGGATCGTATCTAGACTGAACAATAGAATAGCATCTGGGCTGGAGCATCTCTAAGTTGTCTTTAGAAGTTTGAATCTGAATAAGCAGTAGAATAGCATCCAGATCTGGAGCGTCTCTGAGCTATCTCTGAAAGGAAATCCGAATAAGTATCAGAATGTCGCCATGTCTGGGTTGCATCTGAACTATCTTTGGACGGAATCTGGAATAAGTATCAGAATGTCGCCACGCTTGGGTTGCATCTGAACTATCTCTAGAAGGAAATCTGAATAAGCAATAGAATAGCATCCAGATCTGGAGCATCTCTAGGCCATCTCTGGAGAGAACTCTGGAATAAACAATAGAATAACATCCGTGGTTGGAGCATTTCTAAGTCATCTTTAGGAGTTTGAATCTGAATAAGCAATAGAATAGCGTCCGGGTCAGGAGCATCTCTAAGTTGTCTTTGGAAGGAGATCTGGAATAAGTATCAGAATGTCGCCATGTCTGGGTTACAACTGAACTGTTTCTAGTAGGAAGTCTGAATAAGCATTAGAGCAGCATCTAGATCTGGAGCATCTCTAGGCTATCTCTGGAGAGAAATCTGGAATGAACAATAGAATAGCATCCGTGGTTGGAGCATCTCTAAGTTATCTTTAGGAGTTTGAATCTGAATAAGCAATAGAATAGCGTCCGGGTCAGGAGCGTCTCTGAGCTATCTCTGAAAGGAAATCTGAATAAGTATCAGAATGTCGCCATGTCTGGGTTGCATCTGAACTATCTTTGGACGGAATCTGGAATAAGTATCAGAATGTCTCCATGCCTGGGTTACATCTGAACTATCTCTAGAAGGAAATCTGAATAAGCAATAGAATAGCATCCGGATCTGGAGCATCTCTAGGCCATCTCTGAAAGGAATCTCTGAATAAGCAATAGAATAACATCCATCTCTGGAGCATCTCTGAGCTATTACTGGAGAGAAAATCTGAATAAGCGAAAGAATAACATCCGGGTCCGGAGCATCTCTTCGCTATCTTTGAATAAGCAAAAGAACAACATCCATCTCTGGAGCATTTCCCAGCTATATCTGAAAGGAAACTCTTGAATAAGCAAAAGAATAACATCCATCTCTGGAGCATTTCTAAGCTATCTCTGAAGAGAAAATATGAATAAGCAAAAGAACAGCATCCATCTCTGGAGCATTTCCAAGCTATATCTGAAAAGAAACTCTTGAATAAGCAAAAGAATAACGTCCATCTCTGGAGCATTTCTAAGCCATCTCTGAAGAGAAAATCTGAATAAGCAAAAGAACAGCAACCATATCTGGAGCATTTCTCAGCTATATCTGAAACTTTGAATAAGCAAAAGAATAACGTCCATATCTGGAGCATTTCCAAGCTATCTCTGGAGATAAATCTGAATAAGCAAAAGAACAACATCCATATCTGGATCATTTCTCGGCTATCTCTTCAATCTCTTTAATGTAGATATGCCCTGGCTAGATATAGGTGTCGAATCTACTCACAGATATTCCCTGGCTGGATACAGGAATCGAATCTGGAATTGCGACAGTTGATAGTAATCATCTTTGGGATTGACCTTTTTCCTGAAAAGGCAAAACATCAGTTATATGCAATGTCATGATGTATGAGATGCATGATGTCATGATGTTCAGAGATAGTGTATGTGATCGGTGGATCTGGAACTGACTGTTTAACGCTGGTTCGCGAAATGTCACGGAAGCAAGAGTCGCCACCGTCTTTTATTTTCTCCAAATGGAAAGGACAAAAGCACAGAAAAATTCCTTATAGAGATTGCTCTCGGTTCGGGAGGTAGATTATAGAAAGGGAAGGTGTTAGCACCCTTTCTATCCATGGTTATCCATGGGCTCTTAGATACTTGCTCATTTGTGTTTTCAAAAATGGTTTGTTTGCTTTTCAACTGTGGGTTTTAAAAAGTTTCTTTGAAAATTCCAGTTCGACTCTTGTATCGGTCCTCAAGAGTGTTTGAAAAATTGCTTTCGAAAGCTTATTGAAAAGGCGTCGGTGTGAAAAGTATTTTTGATTTGTTTTGAAATTTAGAGCAAGTATCTAGAGTCGTCTACCTACCCTAAGGAATTCGTCTGTGTAAATGTCCTTAAAAGTAGTGCCATCCCACCATTGAGAGGTAGGTAGCACCACCGTTGGAGGTGTTCGGGTCAATTAGAGGTTCAGGACATGGTGATCACCAGAGCAATGGGAAGACACCTTAGAAGCTACCCTCATGCCAGGTTCCCGGATCATGAGGACTTACTAAGACATCCTCTACTCGACGATCACCTTTCGAGGCAAGGCAACAGTGAGGCGTACCCTAGGGGTGGTGTGTGATTTGTGTGTCACATTCATTTATTTTTGTCTTGTCATGTATGGGTGATCTACGCTTTTGTTTTTATTTTGTCATTCATTCTTGCATGCCATTATTAACAGTTAAAAAGTTGCGAGAAATGTAAAGTTCCTAAACTATTACAAAGGCGCGGGTCCACATCGCCAAATTAAATCCAGGACCCGATTTGACATAAAATAAAGGAAAGTGCGAGAAATATAAATTTACACGGCTTTGGGAGAATTACATTAATATTATGAGAAATAAAATAAAATGCACGAATTGAATTAAAATTGAAAGCGAGGGCGTTGGACCCTTTTTAGGAAATTAAATTATTATTAACAAATTAATTAAATCAAAATAAAAAGAGATTGTTTTTGAGGGTTTTTTGTATTTATGAATTTGTAATGAGAAAAATTAAATTGGAATCAAAACCTAATTCTAGCTACTTTAATTTATTAAAAAAAATGTTAAAGTTAAACCTAGAATTAAACCTAATTAATTAATGCAATTTTTATCTACAAAAATATATAATTAATTATTAACATGGTGAAAAAAGGAAAAAAAGATAAAAATGCTTAAAAACCTAATTCTACCAATTTTTAAGTTTATTAAGAAAAAGTCAAAATTAATCCTAGATTTGAAAACTAAATTAATTAATGATTTTTATTTACAAAAATATTAATTAAATAAATATATTTTGATTTTTATGACTTTCTGATTTTTATTATTTTTATGTTTTATGAAAATAAATTAATTTAAGGAATTTAAAAAAGGAGAAATAATTGAAATAAATAAAATAAGAAAGAAAATAATTGCAAAACCTTGGGGGGTTCTGTCCCCAATTGGAGGTATACTTTAGCATTGTTGGCCCAATTTTGGAGGCCTTCGTTGACTTTTCCTGGAAGCGTGCACGTATGCTGACTGATGCCTATCATGTTCTTCACATCTGGACCCTTGGATAGTGGTTACAGGCCATGTGGCGCGTTTGAGATTGTGAGCGTATGATGAACCTCAGGAGGTAAGCTGCACAAGATGACGTTAGAAAAAATATTATGGAAAGGGAGGGGGACCTGGGATTCGAAACCAGGTCCCAGAGATTACCAATACACATGCCTGCCACTTGAACCAACGAAACGCTTTGTTTATTATATGACAACAAATTATTATAAGATAAAATAATGGTTAGTGGAAGACTTTAGCGCGAAATTCAAATACTCCAACCAGATGGTGCCACATAGTCTTCTTCTCCGTTGGCTTGCTGCATCTGAAAAATAAAAGAGAATTAGCGGGAGTTTTGAACCCCCCCAAAATATGCCTTTTTCAAGAATAGCGATTAGCCCATATTGTCACATAAATTAGGCGCGAAGGATGTATTAGAATCGTCCAAGCTCCCTGATTTCAACCATGGTATTAAGGTGTTCTAATTTTATAGTATTCAAAAATACCCAATTCGAAGCTTGAAGAACCCTAGCCTGTGTCAATGGTGAATCCTCTAATTTGGCACGAAAACTCAATTAAAGTATGCAGTTAGCTTTAGAATCAATCAATTAGTATGAATCCACAAGAAAAATGCAATGAGAATGCTTGAATATTGAAACACGAATATGAAAAAAATGTGAATAAACTTGAGTTCTGTATACCAATTCTGGGCGTTAGAGTTGATGATTTTTATTCAAACACGTTCCTTGAAGCCTCAGGAACACAATAGAATGGTTATTTGCCTTTGAATCGCACTGGAATATGGTTTTCAGTTTTGGACTTTTTTCACAAAAACTCAAACTTGGTTCTTCTTTTCTGGCGCAACTTTGAGGTTATGAACACTAGGGTTTGCATGAGTATATATGTGTGAATGATTAGGGTTGAGTTTTTGGTCCAAAGAATCTTTGCAATGATGGAATCAATATTTGATTTTCATGCCATAATTTTTCAATCTTTTTTCATGCAAATTTGATACAAATCATGTTCAATTACCTTGATTCTTTCCAAATCTGATCATGCACGAAATATTGAGTGTATTTTATGCATAAAAAGATTTAAAAACTTGGGTTTGGTATTTTTCATATATTTTAATTAATTAAATGAATTATTAGTAATTAAAAATTCAAATAAATAAATAAAAATGATGAAAAACCTCCTTTTGGGCCAAATGGTCGTGCACATGCCTTGGATGATGAATCTTGGAAGAAAAAGAGGCCCATTAGCATTTTTAAGACATTTGAAGCAAAGTTGACTTTTCAAAATATCCAAAAATTTCCCAACTTCCACAAGGCATATCTTGCTCAATTTGTAAGCTTTGATCATGTTCTTTGACATTTTGGAAAGGTCTTGAAGTCCTCTAACCAATTCCTTTTGTCCCATGGCATTTTGATTTACCAATCTTAAGTTATGGCCTTTGACTTAAAGTCCCTTTTTGTTGACTTTTGAAAATGACCTATAATGTTGAAATTGATAACTTTTTGTGAGAGCATTTCTTGGACTTGAAGTGTGAAGAGGAGTTGTAGGAAATGTATTTCTCTTCAAAATGAGCTTTGGATGGAATTTTTCTGATAATCCATATGGAAGTTATGCCTTGGTCAAGTTGCAGTTGACTTTTTCAACTGTCCAAATATGGAAACTTTTGCATCTTGAGACTTTTTGAGCCAAGCTTTGAGAATCATGATCAAGCATTGATCAAATGATATTTGTGGCTTCAAAATGAGATATTGACCAAAAATTTGAACTTTTGACTGTCAAATGACCATTTTGCCCCTGCAGTTGACTGTAGTGCAATTAGGGTTTTTGACTGTGCAATTTTGTGCTGTAAGTCTTGAAACTTGGTATGAGGATGCTTGACCATATTTATAGGCATATGGGACTTGATTGGACCCTTGGAAACTTCATTTTCTTTGTCAGAATCAAAACCCTAGTTTTTTACTGTTAGGAGGCCCTTGAACTATGCAACCCTTGGGGAATTTTGCAGCATGCTCTTTGCAAATTTTGAAGAATATGGGAGGGCAAATTTTGGGGTACCACAGTTGCCCCTGTTCAATCTTCTTAGACCTGAGGATGCAGATTGGCTGACGTGCCTTTCGTAATCCGAAGGTGGAAGATGATTGAACACTAGAGTGCCCAGAAATTTGCGCTCACATAGTATTGTGATGTGGGAATGGGCTTATAGATGCCATTTGGAGATTGATGGATAGGATGATGGGCTTATAGATGCCATCCTGAGAGATGATGGAAGGTGGATGGGCTTATAGATGCCATCGGGATGTCGATCGCGTAAGAGATTCCTTAGCGAGAACTTGCGTACCTGCAAAAGAAAAGGATTACCTGACCCGTTACAGGAGCTGGTCTTCAAATTCTTTGTGTAGACGTGTCCTGTCTGGTTACAGGAGCTAGATCTGGAGCTTCAAAATGGTGATGAATGAACCAGGGATGGTTACTACCTCAACGGGACGGTGAGAGAACCTTGGGTGATCACTACCTCAACAGTAACGCTGAGAGAATCTTGGGCGGCTTCTACCTCAACAGTAACGCTGAGAGAATCTTGGGGCGATTACTACCTCCGCAGTAACGGGGAGAGAACCATAGGCGACTTCAACCTCAACAGTAACGCTGAGAGAATCTTGGGCGATTTCAACTTCAACAGTAACGCTGAGAGAATCTTGGGGCGATTACTACCTCCGCAGTAACGGGGAGAGAACCATAGGCGACTTCAACCTCAACAGTAATCATTGAGAGAATCTTGGATATCTTCTACTGAGTCTTTATCAGGAAAATCAGTTAGGGGTCGATTTAGCTGGACTAGAGAAGGCCTTTGACTGGATAAGAAACAGGAAAATCTTAGGGTCGATTTAACTGAACCGGTCTAGGTCTTGAAATCTTCAACTGGATAAGAAACAGGGAGATCTTAGGGTCGATCTGACTGAACCAGAGATGGCCTTTGACTGGATAAGAAACAGAAAAATCTTAGGGTCGATTTAACTGAACCGGTCTAGGTCTTGAAATGTCTTCAACTGGATAAGAAACAGGGAGATCTTAGGGTCGATCTGACTGAACCAGAGAAGGCCTTTGACTGGATAAGAAACAGTAAAATCTTAAGGTCGATTTAACTGAACCGGTCTAGGTCTTGAAATCTTCAACTGGATAAGAAACAGGGAGATCTTAGGGTCGATCTGACTGAACCAGAGAAGGCCTTGGACGGGATAAGAAACAGAAAAATCTTAGGGTCGATTTAACTGAACCGGTCTAGGTCTTGAAATCTTCAACTGGATAAGAAACAGGGAGATCTTAGGGTCGATCTAACTGAACCAGAGAAGGCCTTGAAATAGCTGAGAACTTAACTAGATCTTTCCTGAAAGGTAAAGGTCAGTCATATGCAATGCATGATATGGATCAAGCAATGATGTTCTCAACATAAATGAGATTTGTAAGGTGTGATGCATTTATGTATGCTATGATGTATGGAAATGCGATGTTTATGAATGTATGTTTTTGTCTAGGAAAGTAAATCCTTGACGGGTGCCGGGAATTCACTCCTGGGCTGATGTTGGAGAATAGATTTTTTGCTTCCGTTGGGGATGATAGTCGCAAGAATACCGGTAGGAGAAGATAACTCCGTTGCGGAACAAACTTGGCGAATGGATTACTCTGCGGGGAGAAAAGTACTCTAGCAATCTTGCTGGGAAGCAATACTCTGTGGGGAGAGAGGTACTTTGTTGAGTTGTTGGTAATAATTTGCTAGGGATACCCTTGTTGTGTTGGAAGTGTTAATAGACTTCGCTGGGGATAAGAAGACTTGGTCGAGGACGATCTTTCCGTGGCTTTTGGCTGAGGATAACCCAGTTATATCCTGGTAAGGAAATAACTCTTTGAATAAAGCCGAGAGACGCGTTCGTGCTCTGCGAGGATAAGCTTCCAGAATCTACTGGGGATAAGCTTACTGCTTGGGGAGATGAATTCCAACTTTCCTGGGGAACTAGATTAGGCTCTCCTGGGGAAGTTTTGAGATGTATCGGGGAGTTGATTCTGTTGAATGTTTGATATACCGCCGGGGAACAATCTTTAGACCAAGATTGTCGGGGATGCTTGTTAATAATGTATATATGCTGCTGGGGAATGTTGAGACCTGCTGGAGGGTACCCAACTTCTTTAAGATTTGATAACTTTTCTTGGGGAGAGCGTACTGACTTGCTGGCTCACTCTCTGGGGAATTGGGATGTACTGGTCATGTTCTTCAGCTGAACCTACCTTGGTACCTTGGAGGACAGAACAATTAGATTGCTTAGACAACTCTTTATTGCCCCTGTTTCTAGTGTTACCTGTAATTAATCCTTTGTTTCGTATGCAAATATTCATGTGTTAGCAAATTATTGTCAATGCATATATCACAAATTGAACCTTGGACTTTCTTCGCAAAACAAAACAGAAAAGGAAAAACAATTGGCAATTTTGGCTGAAAAGTGTATTTATATTGATTTTGAATTGCCTGTAAATAGGCGTTTATATACAAGAGGCTGACGTCCTAGTAAGAGAACGCCGCTGAACAAAAGAGTTTATACAAATTTTGTACAAGAGAAAATAAAACAGCTGTGTGAAATGAATGATCCCACTGGGTTTCAACTCTGCTATTGCCTTTATATCTCCGAGCGTCTCATCACTTGATGACCTTAGTTGAAGATGAAGCTGACTGATCGATGCCGTCTGAACTTGATGTAGATACCGGATTCTGGATGCAAAGTGATCCAATGAGACATAGTATTACGCTTTATCCCTAACTTTTGCCTGGACCGCCCTTTCGGGTTTTCAGTCCACCGGGATACCCATTTTTGCCCAAGCCGCCTTTTCAGGTTTTCAACTTGCCGGGTGTACAGATTTTTTTCATTTCATCCCTTCATTTTTCCCGAACCCTTTGGTTCGCCGGGAAGCCCTAATTTTTGCCTAGGCATGTCAGCCTAGCGGGTCTTTTTTATGCGTAGTATCTTTTTACTATGTCTGCATTGGCGGGGTGAGGAAGGTCGTCACCATCCATGTTGGTTAGAATCATGGCTCCTCCTGAGAACACATGCTTAACCACAAATGGCCCTTCGTACGTAGGGGTCCATTTGCCCCTTGGATCACTCTGAGGAAGGATGATTCGCTTGATTACTAGATCCCCAACTTGATATTCCTGTGGTCGGACCTTCTTGTTAAATGCCCTGATCATCCGTTTATGGTACGTCTGACCATGACAAATGGCAGCAAGTCTCTTTTCATCAATGAGGTTTAATTGATCAAGTCGTGTCTGGATCCAATCATCTTCGTTCAGATTTGCATCCTTCATTATCTGGAGAGAGGGTATTTGCACTTCGATCGGTAAGACTGCCTCCATGCTGTAGACCAAGGAGAAAGGAGTTGCCCCGGTTGACGTCCTGGCTGAGGTACGGTACCCATGGAGAGCGAACGGTAACATCTCGTGCCAATCTTTATAGGTCACTGTCATCTTCTGCACGATTTTCTTAATGTTCTTATTTGCTGCTTCTACAGCCCCATTCATCTTCGGCCTGTAAGGAGAAGAGTTGTGGTGCTGTATCTTAAACTGCTCGCAGAGCTCAGTGATCATCTTATTATTAAGATTGGTACCGTTATCTGTAATAATTCTCTCAGGGACACCGTATCGACAGATCAGATTATGCCGAATGAACCGTGCCACAACAGTCTTGGTTACCGTAGCGTAGGAAGCTGCTTCAACCCACTTCGTGAAATAATCAATCGCTACCAGGATGAAGCGATGCCCATTGGATGCTGTAGGTTTAATCTCGCCGATCATATCTATGCCCCACATTGCAAACGGCCAAGGCGCAGTCAGAACATTCAGAGGAACTGGCGGAACATGCACCTTGTCTGCATAAATCTGGCATTTATGGCATGTCCGGGAATGTTGGTAGCAGTCTGCTTCCATTGTGGACCAGAAATACCCTGCCCGTAGGATCTTCTTTGCCATAGTGTGTCCACTGGAGTGTGTACCGAAGGTCCCTTCATGTAGCTCTTCCATGATCCTTTTTGCTTCAGTCTTATCCACACAACGCAGTAAGGTCGAATCATGGTTTCGCTTGTACAAGATGCCGTTGCTAAGGAAGAACTTCGCTGCGAATCTTCTCAGAAACTTCTTATCATTGACAGACGCACCTTCAGGGTATTCCCGAGCTTCCAAATATCTCTTCAACTCATGGTACCAAGGCTTCTCAGTTACCAACTCAGTCTCGAGATCACAACAGTATGCCGGTTCGTCCAGTTTCCAGATGATGATCCGGGGAGCCTCATTATCCCATTTTACCTTGAACATAGAAGACATTGTAGCTAACGCGTCCGCCAGCTGATTCTCCTCTCTTGGAAAGTGTTCAAAAGTTATCTCTGTGAAGTGGGGGATCAATGTCAACACACATTCTCTGTAAGGAATAAGATTCGGATGTTTCGTATCCCACTCTCCTTTGATCTGATTGATCACGAGAGCGGAATCTCCGAAGACACTCAGAAACTTGATCCTTAGGTCGATCGCAGCTTGAAGACCCATGATGCATGCCTCATACTCCGCCATGTTGTTGGTACAGTTGAAACATAGCCGGGAAGTGAGTGGAGTATGAGTGCCTTGAGGAGATATGATTACAGCGCCGATACTGTTACCCAAAGCATTGGAGGCTCCGTCAAAGTGCATAGACCATCGGGATCCTTCCTCAGGTCCTTCATCCGGTCCAGGTACTTCACAATCAGTCACTATCATGATGCTCTCGTCCGGAAACTCGAAGTTCATTGACTGATAGTCGTCTACGGCCTGATGTGCCAAGTGGTCTGCCAATACACTTCCCTTGATGGCTTTCTGAGTTGTGTACTGAATGTCGTATTCCGTCAAGATCATTTGCCATCTTGCTATTCTCCCAGACAGAGCAGGCTTTTCAAATATGTACTTTATAGGATCCATCTTTGAGATCAACAAGGTGGTATGAGTCAGCATATACTGTCTCAGCCGGCGAGCAGCCCATACCAAAGCGCAGCAAGTTTTCTCGAGTAGTGAGTATCGGGTCTCACAGTCGGTAAACTTTTTGCTAAGGTAATAAATGGCATGCTCTTTTCGGCCAGACTCGTCATGCTGCCCCAGCACACACCCCATTGAGTTGTCAAGTACTATCAGGTATAGTATCAGAGGTCTCCCTTCAACCGGTGGCATAAGGATGGGTGGTTCTTGGAGATACTCTTTGATTCTGTCAAAAGCAGCCTGACATTCATCATTCCAACGTACTACCTGATCTTTCTTCAGCAGCTTGAAGATTGGTTCACAGGTGGTAGTTAGGTGCGAGATGAAGCGAGCGATGTAATTCAGGCGTCCTAAAAAGCCTCTGACTTCCTTCTCTGTCTTAGGAACTGGCATCTCTTGAATAGCTTTAACCTTGGCAGGGTCCACTTGAATACCCTTATCGCTTACAACGAAGCCTAGCAACTTTCAAGATCTTACCCCGAAGGTGCACTTGTTCGGGTTCAATCTCAGCTTGTACAGTTTCAACCGGTCAAACAACTTCTGCAGATGATCTAGGTGTTCCTCCTCAGTCTGGGACCTTGCGATCATGTCTTCAACATACACTTCTATCTCATGATGGATCATGTCATGAAATAAACCAACCATGGCACGTTGGTAGGTTGCCCCAGCATTTTTCAGTCCAAAAGGCATGACCTTGTAGCAGAAGGTGCCCCACTGAGTAACAAAGGTAGTTTTTTCCATGTCTTCAGGAGCCATCTTGATCTGATTATAACCTGAAAAGCCATCCATGAAAGAGAATACCTTATGCTGAGCTGTATTGTCAACAAGGACATCGATGTGAGGTAGAGGGAAGTCATCCTTGGGACTGGCCCTGTTCAAATCCTTGTAATCGACACACATTCTGACCTTCCCGTCCTTCTTCGGTACCGGCGCCACATTAGCAACCCACTGAGGGTAAGAAGTCACTGCGAGAAACCCGGCATCAAACTGTTTCATAACCTCGGCTTTGATCTTCTCAGACATCTCTGGACGCATACGGCAGACCTTTTGCTTAACTGGAGGGCAGTCTTCCTTAGTAGGCAAGTGATGGACCACAATATCGGTATCCAACCCGGGCATGTCTTCGTAGGACCAGGAAAAGATCTCCATATAATCATGTAGCATCTGAGTCAACCGTTGCTTCACGCTGAGCTCTAGGTTGGCACCAATTTTTACCTCTTTCCTGTCTGCCTCAGTACCCAGATTTATTGTTTCCACTGGCTCTTCGTGTGGTTGAATTGCCCTCTCTTCCTGGAGTAACAGTCTTGCAAGCTTGCCAGGCACTTTGCAATCATCTTCACCTTCGTCTTCGGCTAAGTTGATCGGATTTTCGAAGTCATAATTGGCAGTAGCAGAGTCGTTACCAGTGAGATCCAGAGTGGATTGAAACATGTATGAGTGAGTGTGTGTAAATACAGCTGTTTTGAAATATGTAAAGAAAGGAAAGAAAGAAAAGGAGCATAGGATTTGAAATGCGAGAAAACGTCCAAGATTTTTATTCATGATATATGAAATGACAATTTATATGCCCTCACAAATGAAGCCAACGGTGCCCCGGGTAAGACACCGGGCCATAAAGTTCAATTTATTGTTTATTACAAATAACAAAACAAAGAAATTTATTACTGCGTAACAAAAGTAACAGGAGTATGATCTTTGGCAATCCAATTGGTCAATCCGCCATCAGTTGTCGGGTAGATCCAGCTATTGAACTCAGCTTCATCCACTTCATCTCCGTCCCCAACAGCATTCACTCCTGGGTTGGTAATGAGCACAGGAGGTCTTATGGTCTTTGCCTTCCGCATAGCTTTCTGTCCCTCTGCAGTAAAACCCAGTCCAAATTTGTCAGTTTTCTGTGTAAAGTCGGGAAGCCTGCCCCAGTTAGCACATTCACCTTTCTGAATCACAGCCCGGGCATCCTTTAGGGAAGCCATCTTCAAAGGAACATCCTCTTCGACCCCTGTTTCTGCTGCTGCTGAAATTGGAAGTACCTCTTCGAAATGCTGAAAGGGGGTTTCAATAAACTCCCCGTCCATCTCAATATATCTGAAGGAATTCAAATGGCTCACCATATACTCCTCCTCTCCCTGCACAGTGACAATCTTCCCTCTGACGGGGTACTTTAGCTTCTGGTGCAAGGTAGAGGTCACTGCCCCAGCTTTGTGGATCCAAGGTCGACCCAGTAGACAAGAATACGATGGACGGATATCCATCACATAGAAAGTAGAGTCGAATACTTGAGAGCCCACACGAATAGGAATGTCAACCTCTCCATGAACCATCCTCTTGGAACCGTCAAAGGCTCTGACGATGATATTGCTAGGTTTCAGCTCCAGGCCTTCACAATCCAAACGGTCTAAGGCTTTCTTGGGTAGCACATTTAGGGAAGAGCTAGTGTCCACCAACACGTGCACCAGAGTAATGCCCCTGCATTCGATAGAGACATGCAGGGCGTCATTATGGTCTCTTCCTTTAGCCGTAAGGTCAGCATCCGAGAAACCCAAACCATTATCCGCTGTCAGATTTGCTACGCAATCAGTGAACTGGACTGCAGATGTCTCCTGTGGCACATGGGCCGTCTTGAGAAATGAAATTAAGGCCTTAGCATGGCCCTCTGAGCACAGTAGCAAGGAGAGCATGGAGATTTTGGAGGGCGTATTCCCCAGCTGCTCGACAATATTAAAGTCACTCTTCTTGATTATTTTTAGAATTTCCTCCATCTCTTGTTGGGAGGCCTCAACATTTACAGGTCTTGGTGCCTCCATCCGGGCAGGTTCATCTTCAATCCCTTTGCCCCGAGCATTAGATGACTCGGCAGCAGGGGAAACAACTTGATCAGTAACAGGAACAGGTACACTTGTAGGTGTTATAGTGAGGGGTCTTCGAGCAGCGGGTGGTGCAATGTCAGGCGAGAAGAGTCTGCCACTGCGGGTAACCTTTGCTGGACCAGTGATATTGCTGATACTGGTGCCAGTGTTAAACTCTTGCTTGATTCCATTCACATACACATCTGCCCCATAGTGCCAGGGGATAGCCTTATCAGATTCGTAGGGGAGAGGCCCCAGAACAGTAATAACAACAGGTGCGACAGTCATGATTTGAACAGGCTTCCTGGGGAGAGCCTTGATTGGATTATTGAAGATTGTAACAACAGAAACCTCTTCTACTAGAGCAAACTGAACAGCGGACTTCTTGAATAGAATCTCTTTGCTGTCCATTAGGCTTTAGATGCCCAACTTCAGCAAAGGACAACCAGATAGGGAAACAGCACAGAAAAGGCAACCTTCACTACAACCCGGAAATAAACCGGCCAGCAGTAGGTTCCTCTTGACAGTCTTCAAAGGAGTAGCTACATCATCCATAGAAACGGCGTATACATCTTCATCAATGGCATTCACCCCATGCTGGGGCATAGGAGCGGTCACCACATTTGGCCTCTCCGGCGCTTCAAACTGTATCTCTTTTGCGTCAATAAGGTCTTGCACCTTATTCCTTAATGCCCAACAGTCATCAGTGGAATGCCCCGGGCTATCGAAGTGATAAGCACAGCGGGAATTTGGATTGTATTTGGGAGAAGCCGTATTCACAACCTTTGGGGCCTCTCTAACAGTCACTAGGTTGGTGGACAGCAACTGCGGCAAAATCTGCGATAGGGTCATACTCAAACGGGTAAACTCTCTCCGGGGTCTTTCAGCCCTTGGTGGATTGGTTTGCCGAGGAGCGGCAACAGGTTTGGCAATCATCACCGCGTTGATAGATTGGCGGCGCTCAGGTTTCTCTTGTCTTCTAGAGCCATATACAGCACTGGCCTCCTTCTTGAAGGGTTTCTTCTTGGAACCTGTAGATGCACCCTTCGGAATCTTACCAGACTTCAACCCAGCCTCAATTCTCTCTCCGGTCAGAATAAGATCAGTGAACCCTGCAGACGAATTCCCGATAAGATGGTCGAAAAATGGCCCAGACAGGGTCCCCAAGAACATGTCTACCAACTCCCGGTCAGTCAACGGAGGCTGCACCCTGCCAGCCAGATCCCTCCACTTCTGCGCGTACTCTTTAAAACCTTCGCTTGAACCTAGCGACATACCCTGGAGTTGGGTACGCGTAGGGGCAAGGTCGGCATTATATTGATACTGCTTATAGAAAGCAGTAGCCAACTCCTCCCAGTTACGAACCTTGGTCCCATCCAGCTGATAGAACCATTCGAGATGAGTCCCTGAAAGACTCTCCTGGAAGAAGTGGATCCACAAATTCTTGTCCATTGAGTACGGCTGAATCTTCCACACATAAGACCTGAGGTGTAACTTGGGACAAGACGCCCCGTCATACTTGGTAAAGGATGGTGCTTTGAACTTATGAGGAATGATCACACCAGTAGACAAACCCAAGTCTCCGAAATCCAGCCCAGGTACTTGTTGGATCTCCATAGCATTCAATCTGTCCTCCAATTGCTTGTATCTGTCTTCTGCAGGAGGATACTGTTCCTCATCAAAATCAGTCTCGTTGTCAGAGACTACCGGACTAGGACCTTTTTCCCCTTGGGGAGTACCCTTGCCTATAGAAGAACCAGCCTCTTCATTTTGCAGAGTGTTGCCAAACCTTCGGCCCGAGTTAAAAAGAACAGTTCTCCTCTTCTTCTTCTTCTCTTTCTTCAGGAGCAGAGCCTTCAGCTCTTCTTGGCCCTGATCCAAACCCATGATTAGTTCTTGAAATTGCGCATTCTGCGCCTGAAGAGCCTTGATGGACATATCAGTTGATGATGAGTCAGGATTCATGATGCTGAAATAAACAGCGAAGAACGGTAAGCAACCTGAAAAGGAGAAAACCTGCTATGCACATGATGAATGGAATGCGTATGATTTATGTTTTCAAAGACAATCGGGAATCAACTTTGTAAACAAAAAGGAACACACTTCATTAGATTCAACTTTGAAACTTAACTTGTTCAACAGGTTGCCCTTAGGCGTTACATGAAAGGAAATACTGAAAAGGGAAATAAAACTGTAAAAGAACATCCAGAGCTCCTTATTGATCCCATGGTCTCCTCTTCTCAGTACGGATGTAGGCATTCAGAGCTCTCTCATTCTCCAACTGCTTTGTTAGCTTCTGGATCTTCAATTCCTGCTCGTTGAACTTTTCCCAGTAAGAATCCCGCTCTTCTCGCAGTTGCGACCAAGACCTCTTTAATGTCTCATAATTAGTAGGTATCTGAGGAGGAAGGACAGTTGGAGGAACACCATCTTTGTCAGGATACTCAAGAATGATAGGTCTGACGGCTTCGTATGGCATACCTAACTTCTGAGCACGGATGCGAACCCATTTGTAGTAGGCTTCCATAGGTAAAGAAGTCTTTGGCCCCAACTCTTGTGGGTCAGCTTTATGAACTTTGTCCCAAGCCTTGATGAACCTTCGACGCAGCTCGTCACTATCCACTTGAAACTCAAAACTGATGTGAGGCACCAACATTTCATGAGGCCCTGCTCTTCTGGCTCTTCCAAACTGACGGAGAGCTAGACATGGATTGTACGAGATTCCTCCTTGGGTACCAATCAGAGGAACATTAGGGTACTCCCCGCATCGATCAATAATAGCTATCTCGTCCAAACCTCTGCAAGTCCAAATGATGTCTTTATCGGTGAGAGACATTAACCTATGAGCCCAACCTCTACCTTCTTGGTTCTTTAGTACGAACTGAGGGAGGTGCGAAATAAACCACTTCACCAACAAAGGGATACAACACCATAGGGTTCCTCGTCTTCGGGTAGTACGAGCATGAAGTTGTTGCAGGACATCACCCAAGAGAGTGGGTACAGGATTCTGAGACATAAAGATCCTTATGGCAGTGACATTGATGAAGTTGTCAGGATTAGGAAACAAGACTAACCCATAGATTAAGAGAGCCAAGATGTCTTCATATGCCCTAAAGTCCAGGTCATTCCAGAAACTGTTAGCCTTACCAATCAGAAACTTGGCCAAGAAACCCTTAACTCCGCTTCTAGTTACCCAGTTGTCCATTACTTCTTGATGTGTCAAGGGAAGAGCTACAACAATCTCCTCAAGCCTGAGGGTCTTTTCCCAACCAGTAAAGGGAGTCTGATCCAAGATAGGGATACCAAGAAAATCAGAGAACTCTTCCAGGGTAGGGACCAGCTGGAAGTCTTGAAAGGTGAAGCACTGGTACAGAGGGTCATAGAACTGGGTCAGAACACTCATCAACTGTTGATCCCGCTTTGCAGTGACTAAACTGAGAAGAGAGCCATGCCTCTGAATGAAGGAAGTGGTATTTGGAATTCTGCTAACCAACTCTTCAAGCAACTCAGGTGAGTGAACAAAGTTGAACCGGATAGTATTCCTTCGCACAGGCATCATGGTGTCCTACAAAACAGAGCAAAGGTGAAACCCTTTTGTCTTTGAAATGGTCAGTCCTTATGCAGGATGCATGCAATGCTCATGATGTTATGATGTTATGATAAAGCACACCACAAATAGATACAAAGGCAAACATGGTAAGGCACACAAGTCACACAAGACAGACCCTTAAAGTTTAGGCCAGCATGAGGTCTAGGTATTACCCTCTTTCAGTTTGTTGGTTCATACCTGTCCTATCAAAGTAACCGGGTTCTTAGAGGATCCAAATATCATTGACTACCCTCAATCGGTCATAACTCCAGCATCGCAATCTTTTCTTGCGGCCAGAACCATCACGAGAGTTTAGCCTCAATGGGCGTAGCATACTGCTACTGTTCTAATGGCCAAGTTGTGTCAATTAAGGTTCTAAGGTTATTGGTGCTTAATGACTCCTCAGAAGACCCATATTCTCCTCGTTGCAACACAAGGGATATCGGTACAGACCAAGGCACCACACCAACGTAGCCACTGCTTCACCCGTGTCGGTCTACGCCGGACAGGTCCCTCACAGCTTATGCTACCTAAACAGGGTATCCCCAGATCCGGGTTAGGATCTATGTAACTCCCATGCAACCCACAAATTTAAAGCAGACAAGTCAATACAATTGAAAACACAGTTATGAACTAACCCTAAGGTACACCTCACTTTAAGTTTAATTCCCCAGCAGAGTCGCCAGTTCTGTGATCGGTGGATCTGGAACTGACTGTTTAACGTTGGTTTGCGAAATGTCGCGGAAGCAAGAGTCGCCACCGTCTTTTATTTTCTCCAAATAGAAAGGACAAAAGCACAGAAAAATTCCTTATAGAGATTGCTCTCGGTTCGGGAGGTAGATTATAGAAAGGGAAGGTGTTAGCACCCTTTCTATCCATGGTTATCCATGGGCTCTTAGATACTTGCTCATTTGTGTTTTCAAAAATGGTTTGTTTGCTTTTCAACTGTGGGTTTTAAAAAGTTTCTTTGAAAATTCCAGTTCGACTCTTGTATCGGTCCTCAAGAGTGTTTGAAAAATTGCTTTCGAAAGCTTTTTGAAAAGGCGTCGGTGTGAAAAGTATTTTTGATTTGTTTTGAAATTTAGAGCAAGTATCTAGAGTCGTCTACCTACCCTAAGGAATTCGTCTGTGTAAATGTCCTTAAAAGTAGTGCCATCCCACCATTGAGAGGTAGGTAGCACCACCGTTGGAGGTGTTCGGGTCAATTCGAGGTTCGGGACATGGTGATCACCAGAGCAATGGGAAGACACCTTAGAAGCTACCCTCATGCCAGGTTCCCGGATCATGAGGACTTACTAAGACATCCTCTACTCGACGATCACCTTTAGAGGCAAGGCAACAATGAGGCGTACCCTAGGGGTGGTGTGTGATTTGTGTGTCAGATTCATTTATTTTTGTCTTGTCATGTATGGGTGATCTACGCTTTTGTTTTTATTTTGTCATTCATTCTTGCATGCCATTATTAACAGTTAAAAAGTTGCGAGAAATGTAAAGTTCCTAAACTATTACAAAGGCGCGGGTCCACATCGCCAAATTAAATCCAGGACCCGATTTGACATAAAATAAAGGAAAGTGCGAGAAATATAAATTTACACGGCTTTGGGAGAATTACATTAATATTATGAGAAATAAAATAAAATGCGCGAATTGAATTAAAATTGAAAGCGAGGGCGTTGGACCCTTTTTAGGAAATTAAATTATTATTAACAAATTAATTAAATCAAAATAAAAAGAGATTGTTTTTTAGGGTTTTTTGTATTTATGAATTTGTAATGAGAAAAATTAAATTGGAATCAAAACCTAATTCTAGCTACTTTAATTTATTAAAAAAAATGTTAAAGTTAAACCTAAAATTAAACCTAATTAATTAATGCAATTTTTATCTACAAAAATATATAATTAATTATTAACATGGTGAAAAAAGGAAAAAAAAGATAAAAATGCTTAAAACCCTAATTCTACCAATTTTTAAGTTTATTAAGAAAAAGTCAAAATTAATCCTAGATTTGAAAACTAAATTAGTTAATGATTTTTATTTACAAAAATATTAATTAAATAAATATATTTTGATTTTTATGACTTTCTGATTTTTATTATTTTTATGTTTTATGAAAATAAATTAATTTAAGGAATTTAAAAAAGGAGAAATAATTGAAATAAATAAAATAAGAAAGAAAATAATTGCAAAACCTTGGGGGGTTCTGTCCCCAATTGGAGGTATACTTTAGCATTGTTGGCCCAATTTTGGAGGCCTTCGTTGACTTTTCCTGGAAGCGTGCACGTATGCTGACTGATGCCTATCATGTTCTTCACATCTGGACCCTTGGATAGTGGTTACAGGCCATGTGGCGCGTTTGAGATTGTGAGCGTATGATGAACCTCAGGAGGTAAGCTGCACAGGATAACGTTAGAAAAAATATTATGGAAAGGGAGGGGGACCTGGGATTCGAACCCAGGTCCCAGAGATTACCAATACACATGCCTGCCACTTGAACCAACGAAACGCTTTGTTTATTATATGACAACAAATTATTATAAGATAAAATAATGGTTAGTGGAAGACTTTAGCGTGAAATTCAAATACTCCAACCAGATGGTGCCACATAGTCTTCTTCTCCGTTGGCTTGCTGCATCTGAAAAATAAAAGAGAATTAGCGGGGGTTTTGAACCCCCCCCAAAATATGCCTTTTTCAAGAATAGCGATTAGCCCATATTGTCACATAAATTAGGCGCGAAGGATGTATTAGAATCGTCCAAGCTCCCTGATTTCAACCATGGTATTAAGGTGTTCTAATTTTACAGTATTCAAAAATACCCAATTCGAAGCTTGAAGAACCCTAGCCTGTGTCAATGGTGAATCCTCTAATTTGGCACGAAAACTCAATTAAAGTATGCAGTTAGCTTTAGAATCAATCAATTAGTATGAATCCACAAGAAAAATGCAATGAGAATGCTTGAATATTGAAACACGAATATGAAAAAAATGTGAATAAACTTGAGTTCTGTATACCAATTCTGGGAATTAGAGTTGATGATTTTTATTCAAACACGTTCCTTGAAGCCTCAGGAACACAATAGAATGGTTATTTGCCTTTGAATCACACTGGAATATGGTTTTCAGTTTTGGACTTTTTTCACAAAAACTCAAACTTGGTTCTTCTTTTCTGGCGCAGCTTTGAGGTTATGAACACTAGGGTTTGCATGAGTATATATGTGTGAATGATTAGGGTTGAGTTTTTGGTCCAAAGAATCTTTGCAATGATGGAATCAATATTTGATTTTCATGCCATAATTTTTCAATCTTTTTTCATGCAAATTTGATACAAATCATGTTCAATTACCTTGATTCTTTCCAAATCTGATCATGCACGAAATATTGAGTGTATTTTATGCATAAAAAGATTTAAAAACTTAGGTTTGGTATTTTTCATATATTTTAATTAATTAAATGAATTATTAGTAATTAAAAATTCAAATAAATAAATAAAAATGATGAAAAACCTCCTTTTGGGCCAAATGGTCGTGCACATGCCTTGGATGATGAATCTTGGAAGAAAAAGAGGCCCATTAGCATTTTTAAGACATTTGAAGCAAAGTTGACTTTTCAAAATATCCAAAAATTTCCCAACTTCCACAAGGCATATCTTGCTCAATTTTTAAGCTTTGATCATGTTCTTTGACATTTTGGAAAGGTCTTGAAGTCCTATAACCAATGCCTTTGGTCCCATGTCATTTTGATTTACCAATCTTAAGTTATGGCCTTTGACTTAAAGTCCCTTTTTGTTGACTTTTGAAAATGACCTATAATGTTGAAATTGATAACTTTTTGTGAGAGCATTCCTTGGACTTGAAGTGTGAAGAGGAGTTGTAGGAAATGTATTTCTCTTCAAAATGAGCTTTGGATGGAATTTTTCTGATAATCCATATGGAAGTTATGCCTTGGTCAAGTTGCAGTTGACTTTTTCAACTGTCCAAATATGGAAACTTTTGCATCTTGAGACTTTTTGAGCCAAGCTTTGAGAATCATGATCAAGCATTGATCAAATGATATTTGTGGCTTCAAAATGAGATATTGACCAAAAATTTGAACTTTTGACTGTCAAATGACCATTTTGCCCCTGCAGTTGACTGTAGTGCAATTAGGGTTTTTGACTGTGCAATTTTGTGCTGTAAGTCTTGAAACTTGGTATGAGGATGCTTGACCATATTTATAGGCATATGGGACTTGATTGGACCCTTGGAAACTTCATTTTCTTTGTCAGAACCAAAACCCTAGTTTTTTACTGTTAGGAGGCCCTTGAACTGTGCAACCCTTGGGGAATTTTGCAGCATGCTCTTTGCAAATTTTGAAGAATATGGGAGGGCAAATTTTGGGGTACAACAGTGTAGTATGCACTTTATTATGTATGTAAACAGGATGTATGAAATGTGAAATGTCTATGAATGTATCTTCGTCTGGGCAATAAAGCCTTGACGAATGCCGGGAAGCTGAATCCTGGGCTGATGTTTGAAGAGTAGAGTTCTTCATTTCCGCTGGGGATGATGGTTGTAAGAATAAACCGGTAGGAGAAGATAACTCCGTTGGGGAATAAACTTGTTGGAGAGATTACTCTACGGGGAATTACTCTGTGAGGAGAGATACTTCGCTGAGGTTTTGAAGATAATTCCGCCGGTGATTCCGTTGATAAGTTATGTTGGGGAATTGATGAATTCCGCTGAGAGATAGGAAGAACCTCGCCGAGGACGATCTTTCCATGGTAATTAGATGAGGATAACCCAGTTATACCCTGGTGGGGAATAACCTTTGAATAAAGCCGGGGAGACGTGTTCGTGCTCTGCAGGGGATGAGCTTCCAGAATCTGTTGGGGAAAAGCTTCCAGAATCTACTGGGGAGATTGATTCAATTCTCCTGGGGAAACTTTAGACTGTACTGGGGAAGTGGCTCCACTGGGGTGTCTGGTATTCCGCTGGGGAACAATCTTATATTAAGACTGTCGGGGATGCTTGCTTAGGAACATCTGTATACTTCGCTGGGGGAATGTTGAGATCTTCTGGGAATACCCAACTTTCTTAGGGTTGATAGTAGCCTAACTCTGCTTGGGGAGAGAGTATTACTGACTTGCCGGGGATACTGTGTCCTTGATGGGAGGCCAACTCTGCTTGGGGAGAGTGTTGCTGGATCTTGCCCTACTCTGCGGGGAGTGGAGATAACTTGGTCATGTTCTTCAGCCGAACCTACCTTGGTACCTTGGTTGACAGAGCAACTAGATCGCTTGGACAACTCATTATTGCCCCTGTTTCTGATGTGAGAGAAGAAGATACCTTATGAGGTGTTAGACAATTTCCGATTCGACAAATCTTCTTCTGGTAGGCGAGTGACGAGATGCCGGGACATAGTCGTACGCTGTGATCCCTAATTTTTGCCTGGACCACCCTTTCGGGTTTTCAGTCCACCGGGATACCCATTTTTGCCCAAGCCGCCTTTTCAGGTTTTCGACTTGCCAGGTGTACAGATTTTTCATTTTTGTCCCTTATTTTTGCCCGAACCCTTTTAGTTAGCCGGGAAGCCCTTATTTTTACCTAGGTGTGTCAACCTAGCGGGTCTTTGATTATGCGCAGTATTTTTCCGACTACGTCCACGCTCTTAGGATACAGGAAGTTGTCACTGTTAGTAGTGCAGTGTTACCATACCACCAGAAGATCTTCGTTTGATCGTCCAATGCCCCAAGTGAACCAGATGGAGATTTTCCCCAAGCTGGTTGGCCTATTGAGAGATTCTCTGAATCTTGACTTAACTGCCCTAGATAATAGACCATGATCATGTCTGCCCCTTGGTTGGAAGTACTTTTGTTCACTAGATATTCTTCGTGCGAATTTCTCTGCTGTTGAACAAATAGTCATATGCAATCAATGTTATATTAAAAATGCAAAGCTTATGTCCGTCTTGAAGTTTTTGAAAATGCATTTTTTCAGTAAAACAAGCAAATTATGTAACATGTGATGTCAACTCAAGATTTTACAGCGAGCCTTAAGGAGTCAGGATACCTTTGTAACAGTATGCTTTCGAATTAACCCATGCTTCAGCTAGGACTTTTGAGGGTTATAACGTGGCCTGGTTCACGGTTTAAGAAACAAAGGATAAAGGCTCAAATTTTATTTGTACCCACCCGCTCTTCGTGATGTTCTTCAAACCTAAACTCAGCTGATCGTGCATTAGACCTTGTTTGAGTCTTTGCTCTGATATTCCAGTGAAGGTTCGGACATTGACAGTTTATTTTGAATAGGCAGTCATTTTTATAAGGGTTTGCAGGACCTCTTTCTTTTTTTGATTTTGTTATCCCTGTTTTTTTGCCTGAACTGTTTCTTTTGTGATTACAGTCAGCGGGATGCCCCAGTTTTGTAAGTCTCCTTCCTAGGTTTTGACTTATTGGGCTTTAGTTTTTTTTTTGGTAATGACTGTCTGTCTTTATGATTATTCAGGACCATCACTGTCTTTTGTTTTGTAAAGACTCCCTTGGTGCCATTCGTTGTGCACTTGGATCAACTGAGAAGACTACCCTGCCCCAGGTTATGATTAAGGGTTTTAATTTTCGAAAAGAAAAACTCCTACTTCTTTGGCTCGAAGGGGTTGACGAGGGATTATCTTCCTTATAACTCCAGTGTTTAGGAATTGAAACAATGCCTGTACCTCATCAGCAGGGTTTGTTCAAAAGCATACTGTAGATCATGGTATCGTTTTCTTCATCCTCCCTCAAGAGGCTTAGAATTATTAATCGAGCGTTGATCATCACAAAAAATATGAAAGAAATTTGAATATAGTGAAAATAATTGGATTAATTCAAAAACAGACATATGCAGTGCATTAATGAAATAAAAGAGTTTGCTATGACATTAATTGTTTGTATAAGCAAAGAAAAATACAACTCGGAAATTCAAATAAACAAAAGCATTCAATGATTGGGCAAAGGGGCATTGATTATGTTTGGAGTCTCTGGTGCTTCAAACTGAATCTCTTCGGCGTCAATCATGTCTTGGACCTTGTTCTTCAGAGCCCAACAGTTGTCTGTAGTATGCCCCGGGCTATCAGAATGGTATTCGCACCTATCGTTGGGATGATAGTTAGGAGCAGAAGTGTTTGGATTCCGGAGAGGAGCCCTTAAGGTAATCAGCCTTGCCTTCAACATTTGCTGTAGCGCTTGATCCAGTGACATGTTGATCTTAGTGAACTGTCTCTTGGGTGCGACCTCCTTACGTTGCTGCCCTTGTCCTTGTTGAGCAGGCCTAGGATTAGAGATCTGGGTTGCCCCTACATGTTGATCATGGCGACCCTTTTTACTATGCACAACATTGGACTCCTTCTTCCCACTGTAAGGCTTTTTATGAGCATCAGCAGGTGCAAATTCTTGAATCTTTCCAGCCTTGATACCAGCTTCAATCCTCTCCCCGGTCAAGATCAAATCTGTGAACCCAGCAGAAGAATTCCCAATCAGATGGTTGAAGAAAGGACCAGACAGGGTCCCCAAGAACATGTCAACGAGTTCACGGTCAGTCAAAGGCGCCTGCACCCTTCCAGCCAGATCTCTCCACCTTTGCGCATACTCCTTAAAACCTTCACCCGCCCCAAGTGACATACCCTGGAGTTGGGTACGCGTGGGAGCGAGGTCGGAATTATACTGATACTGCTTGTAAAACGTAGTAGCCAAGTCCTCCCAGTTATGAATACTGGTTCCATCCAGTTGATAGAACCATTAGAGTTGAGTCCCTGAAATACTTTCCTGGAAGAAATGGATCCATAGATTCTTGTCAACAGTGTAAGGTTGGATCTTCCTTACATAGGATCTGAGATGCAACTTAGGACAGGAAGCCCCGCCGTATTTCGCAAAGGCAGGCGCCTTGAACTTGTGAGGGATCACCACCCCAGAAGATAAACCTAGGTCTCCAAAGTCCAACCCAGGCACACGTTGAATCTCCATAGCATTTAATCGGTCCTCCAGCTGTTTGTACCTGTCCTCAGCAGGAGGGTACTGTTCATCATTGAAATCTGTCTCGGTGTCCGAGACTACGGGACTAGGAACCCTTCCCTCTTGGTGACTGCCTTCCCCAACAGATGGAGTAGTCCGCTCAGCTTCATTCTGCAGTGTATTCCCAGATCTGCGTCTAGGGTTGAACAAAATAGTCCTCTTCTTCTTTTTTTTCAAAAGCAAAGTCTTCAATTCCTGTTGTCCTTGGGCTAAGCTCATGACCAGCTCCTGGAACTGGGCGTTCTGGGCTTGGAGGGCCTTGATAGCTCGTTCATTGGATGATTCAGGATTCATGATGACTGCTGAAATAAACAACGAAGAAGGTAAGTGACATGTAAAAGGGGTACCTGTTATGCAATGATATGTATGATATGCATGCAATGTTTTCAAGGATCTCGCGGGGTAACCAGAGAAACTTGTTAGAATTGGAATTCGGTAGCTTGATTGAAGGAACTTCATGTTGTTGAGAGTCCTTCTTCAAGAGTCAAGGCTCACCATATCGAGTGGGTCATAGCCCCTGACTCAAGTTATCAACCTTGGCTAGGAGAAAATAAATCCCCTTTGCCCCTTGCTAGACATTTGATTCATCATGACCTGCATCACAAACCCTTGAGATCCTTGAAATGGATTAGTCCTTATGTAGGATGTATGCAATGGTATGATGTTATGCTATGCATGGAGTGATGTAAGTAGGCCCTGTAATGAGTCCCAATTAAGGACTGTAAACAAAACCTGCAAGGAACTTGTGTTGTTAGATAACAAGTGTGCAAGTAATTCAAGTTTGAGGGCACACAAGTCATACAGAGCCCTTAGAGTTTAGGCCAGCATGAAGTTCAGGTACTACCCTCTTTCAATTTCGTTGGTTAAGACCTGTCCTATCAGAAGTAACCGGGTTCTAGGGAATCCCAATATCACTGACTACCCTCAATTGGTCATAACTCCAGCGTCGCAATCTTTTCTTGCGGCCAGAACCATCGCGAGAGTTTAGCCTCAATGGGTGTAGCATAATGCTACTGTTCTATGGCCAAGTTGGGTCACATTAGGGTTCTAAGGTCGGTTGGTGCTTAATGACTCCTCAGAAGACCCATATTCTCCTCGTTGCAACACAAGGGATATCGGTACAGACCAAGGTGCCACACCAATGTAGCCACTGCTTCACCCGTGTCGGTCTACGCCGGACAGGTCCCTCACAGCTTATGCTACCTAAAAGGGTATCCCCAGATTCAGGTTAGGATCTATGAAACTCCGATGCAAAGCCCACAAATATAAAGCAATCAAATAAAAGCAATTGAAAACATAAGTATGATCTAATCCTAAGGTATACCTCACTTTTAATGTCCCCAGTGAAGTCACCAGTTCTGTGATCGGTGGGAATAAAACTGACTGTTTTTTAAGCTGGTTCGCGAAATGTCGCGGTAAGCAAGAGTCGCCACCGTCTTTTATGTTCTCCAACATGGAAAGGACAAAAGCACAGCAAAATTCCTTCTTTGAGAATGTTTCTCGGTTCGGGAGGTAGATTTATAGAAAGGGAAGGTGTTAGCACCCTTTCTATCCGTGGTTATCCACGGGCTCTTAGGTACTTGCTCTTATGTTTTCAAAATTTGTTTGCTTTTCAAGTGTGTGTGGGTTTTGAAAAAGTTTCGTTTGGAAAACTTCTAAGTAACTCTTGTATCAGTCCTCAAGAGTGTATGAAGTGTTTTGTTTGAAAACTTTTTGAAAGTGTAGGTGTGGAAAGTTGTTTTTGTTTGTTTTGAAAAGAGCAAGTACCCAGGAGAATCTACCTACTCTAAGGAATTAAGCTGTGTAAGAGTCCTTTAGATAGTGCTATCCCATCATTGAGAGGTAGGTAGCACCATCGTTGGAGGTGTTCGGGTCAATTCGATTATGAGGGACAGTATGGTCACCGAAGCAATGGTAGGACACCTTAGAAGTAACCCTAATGTCCTAGATCCTTTTATCCGAGGCAACTGTTTCGAGGCAACTGGATCTTTAGACAAAGGGCGACCTCTAAGACACCCTATACTTGATGACCACTTTCGAGGCAACCAGTGAGGCGTACCCTAGAAGTGGCATGTGCTTGTGTGTTCAATTTCAGTTTATGTTTATCTTATACATGTTATTTGTGAGCTACGGATTGATTTTATTTACATACATTCTTTCATGCATTTAATAGTTAGGGGTGCGGAAAGTAAATTGCAGAAATGTAAATTCTAACTATTACAAGGCGCGGGTTATACATCGCTAAAAAACAAAGACCCGTTTTGGTAAATAAGTACGAGAAATTAAATAAAGCAATAAAATTCCTATTTAACTATTACATATCTGGAGACAGTTACATAAATAATCAAAATAAATAAATGCGCGCGAGAATTAAATCGGGAACGTCCTAAGGGTTTTGACCCTTTTAAGAAAAGAATTGAATTTTTTTGTCTTTTTTTTTGTAATTAATGAAATTAAAACCAATAATTAAACTAATTAATTAATTAATTAAAAAAAATAAAAGTTTTTATTGTGTTTTTATGAAAATAAAATAAAAAGAATTAAAATGTCAAAAGAAAAGCCTAAGTCTAAGTTGATTTTATTTATTATAAAAAAAAGGTTAACATTTAACTAATTAAACTAATTGACTTGTTAGAATTTATTTACAAAAATAACATGAAATTAATAATAATAATAATAATGTTAGTTCTTTTTTTTTGAATTTTTTATAAAAAATATTAATTATGTTAATAGTTAATAAAAGGGGAAAAATAAATAAGACAAATAAAATATAAAATGACAAAATAAAATTGCAAACCCAAGGGGGGTTTGGGCCAGATTTGGGAGTTTGATTTAGAAATTCTGGCCCAAGAACACTCCAAGCCTTGTTGACTTTGGGAATCGCCTATGCTTGCTTTGACCTAAGAACATGATGCTCCTTCCCTTGTGGCCATCGGATTTGCACTTGGAGACACTTGGCGCGTTGGATATGTGGGATGCATGGTGGTACGCTTTGGACTGCTTGTACATGAACATGTTAAGAAAAAATGAAACAATTATTTGGGGGACCTGGGAAGAACTTACAGCGCGGTATGATGGATCTTAGGACGTGGCAAGGGTTGCTTTAGCTTCAGGGGATGGCAAAGAAGAGAGTCACGTTCTCCTTTTGGCCTGAAAATGCTTGCAACACTCCTTTTGATCTCACACTTTTTTTGACACTTTTTGGATTTTGCTCTGGCCGTTTGTGTAATGTTCAGGTTGTGAATGAGGCTTGCAAGGCTTGTATATATAGTAATGAGTGAGAATAAGTCACATTAAGGAGCTTTTAACCATTGCCATTAAGCTTTGGATTTCCTCATAACCACCATTAAAGAAACTTGCCATTTTTGTTCAAAATTTGAATTTCTTGCTTGAAATGGACTTTACACGAATTTGGCATGTGTATTATGATGCATCAAGTCCATTCAAACCACAAGATATCACTTAATTAATTTTTTTGATTTTTTATTTGAATTTTATGGATTTAAAATGAATTAAATCAATAAAATTAAATAAAAATAGAAAAAATAAATGTTTAATCTTGAATTTAATCATGGGACACGTGGGTGGCATGACAAGGATGAATCAAGTGGAAAAAAGTGGGCCCTTTTGTCAAAAATTGAAGTTTCAAGGATAGTTGACTTTGGCCATTTCACAAACATTTCCTAACTTCTCCAATGCATATCTTGCTCAATTTTAATCATATGAACATGTTCTTGGACATTTTGGAAAGGTCTTGAAGTCCTCTAACCAATTTCTTTGGTCCCATGTAATTTTGATTTACCAATCTCAAGTTATGGTCTTTGACTTAAAATGCCTTTTTGTTGACTTTTGAAAATGACCTATAATGTTGAAATTGATAACTTTTTGTGAGAGCATTTCTTGGACTTGGAATGTGAAGATGAGTTGTAGGAAATGTCCTCCCCTTCAAGATGAGCATTGGATGGGATTTTTCTGATGAACCATGAAATAGTTATGCCTTGGTCAAGTTACAGTTGACTTTTCAGCTGTCCAAAAATGGAAACTTTTGTATCTTGATGATTTTTGAGCCATGCTTGTGGAATCATGATCAAGACTTGATCAAATGATGATTGTGGCTTCAAAATAAGATGTTGACCAAAAATTTTGACTTTTGACTGCCAAATGACCATTTTACCCCTACATTTGATTGTAGAGCAAATAGGGTTTTTGACTGTGCAACTTGACCTTGTGAGCCTTGAAACTTGACATGTAGGTGCTTGACAATGTATATGAGCATATGGGACTTGATTGAGCCCTTGAAAACCTCAACTTTCTTGCAAGAACCAAAACCCTAGTTTTTGACTGGCTTAGGAGGGTGCTTGACTTGTGTAGCCCTTGAGTAGACTTGAGCAAATTGAGATGATGCTTGTCAAAACTTTGAAGAATATGGGAGGTCAAATTTTGGGGTACAACAGTCATCAACCGTTGTGACCACCTTAAAACCCTTCTCATTCTTCAAAACTATTTGGGGAAGGTGAGAAATAAACCACCTTGCTAGAAGAGGAGTACAACACATGAGAACACCTCTTTTCCTCATTGTTCGTGTGTAAAATGAGTGTAGGATGTCCCCAAGCAATGTAGGCACAGGATTCCGAGATATGAAAATTTTGACAGTGTTCACATCTATAAGCTGATCAGGGTTTGGGAACAAGACCAACCCATAGATGAGGAGTGCCACAATTTCTTCAAAAGCTTGTAGATCTAGAGAATTCCAGCAGTCTTGTGCCTTCTTAAACAGAAACTTTGCCAAGAAACCCTTGACACCACTTCTGGTTTCCCAATGACCTTTGATATTAGATGGTTGCAAGTGTAAGGCTTGAGCAACATCTTCAGGCTTTGGTTCTCTTTCTGTACCGTTGTAGGGTAGTCGATGGAGAATAGGAATCCTCAGGAGTTGAGAAAATTCCTCCAAAAGTGGGGTACTAGTTGATAATCAGGGAATGTGAAACAGTGGTGTAGGGGGTCAAAGAACTGTAAGAGAACTTTCACCATGTCTTCTTCAATGTTGGAGTTGACCAAGTTGAGAAGTCTACCATGTCTTTCACTGAAAGGAGAAATCTCTGGAATCTTGGAAGTAAGCTCCTTGAGTTGAGGAGGGATTCTCACAAGGTTGACTTGAATTGTTTTCCTGCAAAGAGATTCCATGACCTACAAAACAAGAACAAATATGAAGATCCAAACCCTTGAAATGGTTAGTGGATGCATATGATGCTTTATGAAGTTCATGATGTATGCACAAGCACATGTACAAACAAGTCACACAAGATCCTAGTTTCAGGCTTGCATGAGGTTTCATAGGTAAGTACCCTCTTGAAGTTAGTTGGCTCAAACTGTCCTATAAATAGTAACCGGGTTCTAAGGAGCTCAATATCACTGGATTATTTTCTATGTTCATTATTTTGGTTTAGCCACTTAACTGGCGACCAAAATATTCCAAGAAAACAACCCTCAATGAGTGTAGTATCGAGTATCTACCAACTTCAGACTGCACCAAAGTCGGTCATCTCACTACCCCTAATATGGCCAAGATGGTCAAGTAAGGTTCTAAGAGTTCATTAGTGCTTCATGACATCACTCAGCGACCCTGTATTCTCTTTGATTGACTCAAAGGCTACCGGTACTCACAAATATGTCGCACTAATATAGCTATTGCTTCAACCATGTCGGTATACCCCGCATAGTTTCCACAATGTATTGCTATTTTCCTATGAATGTTTTCCCAAATCCGGGTAGAGGATTTCAAGCCCAAACAAGAGAACCAAATGTAAAGCAATCAAAGAAAACAAGATAAGCATGCAAAGGTGATCTAAACCCTAAGGTTACTCCACTTTAGAATTTTCCCCAACAGAGTCGCCAGTTCTGTGATACGGTGGGAGAACTGACTTGAGGTTTTGCGTTTGTGTTCGCAAATGTTTCGGTTTAGAAAGAGTCGCCACCGACTTTTTATTTTATCCTAAGGAAAGGTCAAAAAGCACAAGAAAGACCTTTGAGATGTTTTCTTGGGTTCGGGGAGTAGATTATGAAAAGGGAAGGCGCAAGCACCCTTTTCATCCATGGTTATCCATGGGCTCTTAGTTACTTGTTTAGATCACTTGCTTTGCTTTTCCAATTGTTTGAAATGGTGTTTTGTGTGTGGTTTTGAAAGATGTTTTGAAAATAAGCCATCGTTGTGGCAACCTTTGTAATGATTCTTGTTTGAATGTATACAAAAGGGGTTTTTATCTTTTGAAAAGATTTCAATGTTTTAAAAGTTTGTTTTTGAAATGTTTTTGAAATTATGTTGTGAAGTGTGTTTGAAAAATAGCAAGGATGTTTTTGCAAGCTTTTTTTTTATCAAGTAATTAAGAGCTATCTACCCTATTTTACTCAAAGATCTTTCTTATGTTTTTAACCCTTTTGACAGTGTTTGTTTCACCATTGCATTTGGTGAATAAACTTGTGTTAGGATGTTAAACAGGATAGGCGCGGGTCATCGTATAGACCGTGATAGCAATTGTGTCAAGTATCTTTGGCAATTTTCTTGAGGGACTTGATCATTTTTGTTTAGGCAACCAAGATAGCGTCATCGAGGGAATATGATCTTTTGTTTTATTTTTGTTTTGTTTTTGTTTTTCCAAAGTACCCAACATGCATACCATGACCCATTTTTGAAGGCAACAAGTGATTG